>OY757247.1:27804581-29004581 GCA_963583935.1 Diaperis boleti | reverse complement strand
TAAATAACAACGTTTTTTTTTTCTCGCCGTTCCAACTTTTTTCTGGCAATTCCGAAATGCGCGAGACACCAATTTCAATGATCCATGAAAAAATAGATTTTCACAGACGGTAACTTCCGTGGATCACTGAAATTGGTGCCTCGTGCTACGCACTCGACCACTTAAAGAAACATACTCTAAAAATTTCATATTCCCCTGTACGTGAAACTCGAAATGTGGAGAGTATCTGATATTTTATTATTTTATGAATTGTAAACGGAAAATCAAACTTTCACGAAGGGCAACTTCCGTGGATCACTGAAATTGGTGCTTCGCGCTACGCGCTCGACCCATTAAAAAAACAAATTTCATATTTCCCTGTACGTGAAACTCAAAATGTAGACAGTATTTCATATTTTAAGTTTGGGCAACAAAACAGCACCATCGTCCTACCCCTGCCACTATTGCCAGAAAAAAGTCAGAATTGCAAGAAAAAAAGTCGTAATTGCTAGAAAAAAAATCGTTTCAGTTATTTTTCCTTTCATGTCCGTTCAGCGCTTTCGTACCAAAATAGTTTTCTTCTAATAATATTGAAGAATTTACAATTTTCCTGTTTATTTTCACGTCCTAAACTCTGTTCAATTATTAATGCTAAAAAACAAAATTAAAGTTAAAATTTCGGAACTGAGGCGTTTCGGTTGAAGGTTTTAAATAAATACCTTGGTTTAGAACGGCTATTTACATGCCAATCGTGGTTAATCCAGTCTTTTATACCTTTAAAGACATTTTTTAAGTGTTATTGCTCAATTAAAAATCAAGGTCGTTTTTCATGTTTCCAACAATACCTCAAATTCTAAAATTAATAGAGTATGGGTATAACAATTCTCCTGCGCTTTTTTCTGTTGAAATCAAGTCAAGCTTTTATTCGTAAAAAAAAACCAATACGAACAATCGTTTTATAGACAATTTAATGTAACTTAAACTAGTTTTTTAGTAAAATATTGTTGATATTTTGATAAAAAAGTCCTCAACCGTCAAAATAATAAGAATAATCATAATAAGGAACTGAAGCGTTTGATATTTTTCATGATTTTATTCTGACTTTCTTTCGGTTTTTCGCTTATAACTCGAAAAATATGCGTCCTACCTAAAAAATGGTAGGAACCAAAATTAAAGCTGATAAATTACTCTATAAGAATCAATTCAGAATAGGGTTTTAGGTTGTATCGTTCTCGAGATATGTGCCTATGAAATTCTAGTTCAAGAAAAATAGACTATTTAGAAGAAATAATTTATGAAGTTTTGAAATTTTGGTTATGAACTCCCAGAAGGCACCCAAACAAAAATTCAAAGAGTTCCCACTCCCTCGGGGGGATCTTCATCCCTTTTGCCCAAGAAACCGCATCTGGTCGTGACGTCACGAAGCCTTTCAGCAATTTTCTCTCTTCTCTCTTTCATTGATCCAATTCCTCTTGTTCATCTATTTTCAATCATGACGTGTTTTGAAAACAGAATTCAATCATTTGTTGTTATAAAATAACAAATTGGGAAATTGAAGTAAATAATTTTTGCCCGAACCTAAAAGAAAGAAATTTCACTGTGACTATGTAACTTAAGTCATACTTACGTTTGATAAAACAAGTTGCAAGCCTGTTCTATACATAATTTTTCAGGTAAACTTTACTCCAAATTTGATTAATTGTCTTTTAAAGCTATCATCAACATGGCAACGTTGCGGACGCCGTATGTGTTAAAAGATGAAGAGTAAATATACAAGAGGACGCAGCATAAGCTGCATAAAGTAATGTGTATATTTTGGATGCAACAACGTGCTATTAATGTATGGACGCTCTATCATGCTAACAGTAAAAGCACATTGGTTTTCGTTATTTTAAAAGATATCTGTAAACACAATAGGTTCTTGAAATCTCCGTTTGAATATCTAGAGGTCGCTGATTTCTAAATTAAATATATATGTTTCCTTCTTGCGGACGCAGCATTGATAGCAAGATGTAAATATATATATGTATATGTCTATATATATATATATATATATATATATATGTTTTTGTACAAGTCGAGATCATTTTGTGAGATTTTGTATACAAGCCGGGCTCCGTTTTAGCAAGGCGAGATCCGAAACGGACCTCAACTTGTTTCTACGTGTATATCGTGCCCAAAACGTTTAAAACAGTGTAAACAATGTTTCTGCCAATTTTAGCCCGGATCTCATTTTGACCATTTTTATGAATTTTTATACAAATTCAGTTAGTAAACGTCTGCTGCAGAGGGCGCTGCAGTAGTATACACGGAGTTTATATATTATGCACAAAATGAGATCCAGTAGACATGGCAACGTCGACTGGTAGCCGAACAAAGATTAAGTAGAATTAAATCACAATACAACGCGCTGAACTGTAATATTCACTCTTCGAATAACACTAATATATTTTGCAGAATAAAATTATGACTATAATTATTACCAGTTTAGAAAAAATACAACCGTATGCACAAAAAATTGACTGTTTAGCAACTACCCAATTTAAAGACAAAATTGTTAGTAATTATTGTAAGAATTTTATTATTATTGACACATGAATGGAAGCTATTTATCTGAAACAATAAAAAATACGTAAAGGCGCAGTTGGGGTCCGCGCCGTAGATTTTGTCGTGAAAACATCGGCGGGGACAAATTCTCACTTTTTTGTCCTAGTAAAGCTTCGCAAGCTCTTTACAATGACACCTGAATTAACCTCCTAGCTAAACACATTTTCACGCTACACTAATTTATCTACAGATGACAAATTCAGCACGACAGATATACGTACAGACATGCCCTACCCGTTGTGGGCTAAACCGTTGTTAAATAGTTATATTATTAAGTTAAATTATTAAATAGTCTCGTAGTTATTAGTGATTAAAATCTGACGATATTTGTAACGCAAGAAAGTTTGACGGGTTATCACTGTATTTGGCGAGCGAATAGACGTCTTGATTTGATTTGATTTATTTATGGTTCAGATCTACAGTGGATATAGCACAAACACAGGCACAGTTACAAATACAGTTCACGTCAAAATATTTTTTCGGCTTTCAAAATTTCGAAATTTCAACTTGCCAAATGGTCGTGTGAGACCGACGAGTTTCAATATTTTGTTCTAAAGTTCTAAAGAGAAAATTGTTACTTACTTTTTCGCGAAAATTTCATTCAAGGTGGTATTTCGTAAACGAAGAAAGATAAAGAAAAATAGACAACGCAAATCAATTTCTGGGGTTCGAAAATATATAAAACGAGGCCAAAATCAATAGTTCAAAAAAATACGTAAAGGCGCAGTGCGGGTCCGCGCCGTAGATTTTGATGTGAAAACGTCGTGGGGATAAGATTTCACTTTGGATTCTAGTAAAACTTGAGGGGACCCAAGACAGCGGGACCGTTGAGGCATAAACCTACTACCCTAGCCGTTTCATTCACACGCGTCCCCACTATCACTACTAAAGTGTTTCACTTTTATTTCCGTTTCAGTTTTTCGGATTCACTACAGCGCTAAAAAAAGTTTCAATTTCAAAAAGAACAAAATAATTAGCTTTTTTATAAAAAAGAAACCGACTTTAAAAAGCTAGAAATAAGTCAGTACATGTATTATTACATGTGCTACCTACTGATCTGTTTGAAATCGGTGCCAAGCCAAAGAGGTTAACAAATTTATAACCTATTGTCATTATACAAATATATCAACAACGTTATAGCGCATTAAAAATTCAATATCAGGCCATCAACGACGTCTGCCCCGCACATGTCTGCCCGTTTGGGATGTTTTGCTCAGCGCGAGCCCCCCACCCACGCTCACGCATTCCGGCGCGCGCGCGGTGGGAGTTGCGATGTGACGGGAGCGGACAGCCTATCTATCTATTACCTTTTTTTTTTGGCTTGGCATCGACTTCAACCAGATCAGTAGGTAGCACAAGTAATAATACATGTACTGACTTATTTCTCGCTTTTTGAAGTCGGTTTCTTTTTTTTAAAAAAGCTAATTATTTTACAATTTTAAGTGATGGGTGGACCTAGTAAGGACGCTGCTCGAATGAGGAAACCACGGCTGGTTGAACATGAAGATAAAAGACGCAAACGATAAAAAATTAGAACCAAAAATGCTGAAACAATGATGAATTAATATTACAACCTGAAAAATCTAAGGCAATGATGACTCCCAGACGCAAAGACCTGCATAATTATTAAACGACTGCATTTGAGAGAGTTCATAATAATTATAAAATGTTAGGATTTCGCCCGATTCCCATGCGATCCCCTCCTCAGGTCCGGACTTGCTGACAATGGGACTACCTCCGAAGTATACCCTTTCCAATAAAAGAAGAATTTTCAAAATCGATCCACAAATGACGAAGAAATCGGTGAACATACATAAAAGGAAAAATTTGAGAATTTCCCTCGATTTCCATGGGATCCCCTCATCAGATCCGGACTTGCTGACAGTGGGACTACCTCCGGAGCATACACTTTCAAATAAAAGAAGAATTTTCAAAATCGGTCCACAATTAATGGAGATATCGGTGAATATACATAAAAGGGAAAAAAAAAACATACATACAACCGAACATAGATCCTCCTCCTTTTTTGAAGTCGGTAAAAAAACGGTACATACATAAAACGAAGGAAAAATTTGAGGATTTCCCTAGATTTTCATGAGATCTTCTCATCAGCTCCTGACTTGGTGACAATGGGATCATCTCGACCCTTTTAAATATTCAAAATAGATCTACAATTGACTAAGAGATCGGTGAACATACATAAAAGGAAAAAAACATACATAAAGCCGAACATAGAACCCCTCCATTTTTGTAGTCGGTAAAAATTAGAAAATATTTGGTTTGGAAATGTCAAATAGCTCATTAGAGGACCTAAATAAATAAAATATGGTGTAATTTCGAGATGTTCAAATTTTGTATCCAATTTATGGTAAAGGCTTCTTTATTAAGTTACTTTTTAAGTCAGGTCAGGTCGGGTCAGGTCAGGTCAGGTCAGGTCAGGTCAGGTCAGGTCAGGTCAGATAAGGTAAGGTAAGGTAAGGTCAGGTCAGGTCCTTTATTAAGTTACTTTTTAAGTCAGGTACTGTTCAAATTTACACAAGATCTCAAAAACAAAATTGTTAAAAATTTAAAACTGAGGTTTACAGGTTTTTAGGTTTAAATATATCGTTGTTTTATAATGCCTACTAGATGACCAGTCCCGGCTTCGCACGGTAATTTTTTATTTTTATTTAGTACTTTAATAATATTGAAAAACCATTTCTTAGTGAGCGCCTACATGGTAAAATAAGTAAGTGTTCATTGCAATCGGTTCAGTAGATTTGGAGATTAACCCCCTCACCCCGTTAATCCCCCTTAGGAATGGAATTTTGAAAACTACTTCTTAGTGAACGCCTACGTGGTAAACTGAGTAAGTGTGTAAAATTTTATTGCAATGGGTTCAGTAGATCTAGAAATTAACCCCCTCACCTCGTAATCCCGCTTAGGAGTGGAATTTTGAAAGACCACTTCTTAGTGAGCGCCTACGTGGTAAAATAAGTAAGTGTGCAAAATTTCATTGCAATCGTTTGAGGGGATCCAAAGCTTAACCCCCCCTCACGCCGTTACCCCCCTCTGGAATGAATTTTGAAAAACCGTTTCTTAGTGAGCGCTTATGTGGTGAAATAAGTAAGTGTGCAAAATTTCATTGCAATCGGTTCAGTGGATCCAGAGATTGACGGGGCGGAGAGCCCCGTTACCCCCTTTGGAATAGAATTTTGAAAAACCGTGTCTTAGTGAGCGCCCACGTGATAAAATACGTAAGTATGCAAAAATTTCATTGCAATCGGTTCAGTGGATGCAGACATTAACCCCCACCACCACCGTCACCACGAAGTTACCCCCCATTGGAATGTAATTTTGAAAAACCTTTCTTATTGAGCACCTAAGTGGTATAATAAGTAAGTGTGCAAAGTTTCATTGCAATCGGTTCAGTGGATCCAGAGATTCTCCACACCCCACCCCGTTTCCCCCTTTGGAATTTAAAAAAAATCGTGTTAAAATACTTTTAAGACATTTTAACATGTTATTGCTCAATTAAAATTCAAGGTCGTTTTCAATGTCTAACCATACCTCAAATTCTCAAATTAATAGAACATGCGTATAATAATTCTCCTCCGCTTATTTCTGCTGAAATCAAGTTAAACTTTTGTTCGTACAAAAAAATTATACAAACAAGCGCTTTATAGACAATTTACTGTAACTTAAAATAGTTTGTGTGTAAAATATCGTTGAAAGTTTAACCAAAAACTCCTTAATCATCAAAAGATTAAAAGAAATAAAAATTCGGAACTGAAGCGTTTGGCTGAAATTTGGATTATTATTTATTTATTTATTTTAAAGACGTGTATTTATTCAAATATTATTTATAGTGGAACTGGGACATTTGCAATAGCTTACAATGTCAATTGCAAATTCGTAGCCAATTTATTTATTACAAATGCGCCCCATGTGCCTACGTGTTTCTTTGACAATATTTTCCAAGTTAAAAACTTTTCCGATTTTAAGAGGTTATCAGGGCTCTGAGAATCTGCAGAAATACGAAATATCTTGTGCCTCTTACATTATTTACAATATCCCCTTTTGTTCCTGCTGTTCTTGAGGATGTTATTTCTGCATTTCCTCATGCCATTTCAGTAATTTTTCGTACGAAATATTGCGTCTATTACAGTCTTAGAATGATTATTATTTATATCACATGTGGCAACCCGTAAATAATTCCGGTAACAAAGTTACAGGACAAAATATTGAGGAATGTCAGGGCAAACTATTTAACATCAAATTATTTGCAAGATTAAAATATTATTTTTGTATTCGTTTTGTGAAACACATAATGCGTAATGAAATACATAGCAACATACATAAATATTGCATCATATGTATTTAATTTGGCAGTTGTCAACCTAACCTCAAAATCTGATGTAAATTTGTACTTTTTCTCATTTCGCAGGAACGAATACAAAAAACACTGTTCAAAACTCGTGCCCTGTCACTTTTCAGGGGCTCGGGATCATTGCGGCCCTCGGCATTCGCCTCGGGCTTCAAAAATTCGCCCTCGACCCTAAAAAGTGTAATGACAGCGCACTCGTAGGAAATATACTATTTTGTATTCGTTTTGTGAAACACATAATGCTTATAATGCTTAATGAAATACATAACAACATACATAAATATTACATCCTATGTATTTAATTTGGCAGCTATCAACCTAACCTCAAAATCTGATGTAAATTTGTAACTTTTTCTCATTTTGCGGGAACAAATACAAAAAACGCTGTTCAATACTCGTGTCCTGTCACTTTTCAGGGGCTCGGGCTGCAAAAATTCACCCTCGCCCCTGAAAAGTGTCATGACAGCGCACTCGTTTGAAATATACTATTGACATGGAAATGTATTTTTAAAAGATTGAAAGGTACATAGGACCTCAGAAAGAAAGTGCTGTGATTTTTTCATCGAAATTCAACTTGCATAAAGAACAAAAATACGTTCCACGTGTTGTTTTACTAAACAAAACAATGGCAACGTCGCCGGACCTCACCTTATCTTATACACCTTTAATTATACATTGTCGGATCTCGGGTTGTATTGCATTTATGACGGATCTGGTTTTGTTCGACCTTTATCACAAAATTCAAAGTGTGAAAAAGTTTCCCCTCTCTAGTTATTTGAACTCTAGATATCGCTTATAATGTTTTTATACAATATGTACTTGAAAAATCCTTTCCCTTCTGGTGGATCTCGGGTTGTCCAAGTTTTGTTCGGATCTCGACTTGATAGGAAAACGTATATATATATATATATATATATATATATAGGGCGCTGCAGTAGTATACACGGAGTTTATATATTATGCACAAAATGAGATCCAGTAGACATGGCAACGTCGACTGGTAGCCGAACAAAGATTAAGTAGAATTAAATCACAATACAACGCGCTGAACTGTAATATTCACTCTTCGAATAACACTAATATATTTTGCAGAATAAAATTATGACTATAATTATTACCAGTTTAGAAAAAATACAACCGTATGCACAAAAAATTGACTGTTTAGCAACTACCCAATTTAAAGACAAAATTGTTAGTAATTATTGTAAGAATTTTATTATTATTGACACATGAATGGAAGCTATTTATCTGAAACAATAAAAAATACGTAAAGGCGCAGTTGGGGTCCGCGCCGTAGATTTTGTCGTGAAAACATCGGCGGGGACAAATTCTCACTTTTTTGTCCTAGTAAAGCTTCGCAAGCTCTTTACAATGACACCTGAATTAACCTCCTAGCTAAACACATTTTCACGCTACACTAATTTATCTACAGATGACAAATTCAGCACGACAGATATACGTACAGACATGCCCTACCCGTTGTGGGCTAAACCGTTGTTAAATAGTTATATTATTAAGTTAAATTATTAAATAGTCTCGTAGTTATTAGTGATTAAAATCTGACGATATTTGTAACGCAAGAAAGTTTGACGGGTTATCACTGTATTTGGCGAGCGAATAGACGTCTTGATTTGATTTGATTTATTTATGGTTCAGATCTACAGTGGATATAGCACAAACACAGGCACAGTTACAAATACAGTTCACGTCAAAATATTTTTTCGGCTTTCAAAATTTCGAAATTTCAACTTGCCAAATGGTCGTGTGAGACCGACGAGTTTCAATATTTTGTTCTAAAGTTCTAAAGAGAAAATTGTTACTTACTTTTTCGCGAAAATTTCATTCAAGGTGGTATTTCGTAAACGAAGAAAGATAAAGAAAAATAGACAACGCAAATCAATTTCTGGGGTTCGAAAATATATAAAACGAGGCCAAAATCAATAGTTCAAAAAAATACGTAAAGGCGCAGTGCGGGTCCGCGCCGTAGATTTTGATGTGAAAACGTCGTGGGGATAAGATTTCACTTTGGATTCTAGTAAAACTTGAGGGGACCCAAGACAGCGGGACCCTTGAGGCATAAACCTACTACCCTAGCCGTTTCATTCACACGCGTCCCCACTATCACTACTAAAGTGTTTCACTTTTATTTCCGTTTCAGTTTTTCGGATTCACTACAGCGCTAAAAAAAGTTTCAATTTCAAAAAGAACAAAATAATTAGCTTTTTTATAAAAAAGAAACCGACTTTAAAAAGCTAGAAATAAGTCAGTACATGTATTATTACATGTGCTACCTACTGATCTGTTTGAAATCGGTGCCAAGCCAAAGAGGTTAACAAATTTATAACCTATTGTCATTATACAAATATATCAACAACGTTATAGCGCATTAAAAATTCAATATCAGGCCATCAACGACGTCTGCCCCGCACATGTCTGCCCGTTTGGGATGTTTTGCTCAGCGCGAGCCCCCCACCCACGCTCACGCATTCCGGCGCGCGCGCGGTGGGAGTTGCGATGTGACGGGAGCGGACAGCCTATCTATCTATTACCTTTTTTTTTTGGCTTGGCATCGACTTCAACCAGATCAGTAGGTAGCACAAGTAATAATACATGTACTGACTTATTTCTCGCTTTTTGAAGTCGGTTTCTTTTTTTTAAAAAAGCTAATTATTTTACAATTTTAAGTGATGGGTGGACCTAGTAAGGACGCTGCTCGAATGAGGAAACCACGGCTGGTTGAACATGAAGATAAAAGACGCAAACGATAAAAAATTAGAACCAAAAATACTGAAACAATGATGAATTAATATTACAACCTGAAAAATCTAAGGCAATGATGACTCCCAGACGCAAAGACCTGCATAATTATTAAACGACTGCATTTGAGAGAGTTCATAATAATTATAAAATGTTAGGATTTCGCCCGATTCCCATGCGATCCCCTCCTCAGGTCCGGACTTGCTGACAATGGGACTACCTCCGAAGTATACCCTTTCCAATAAAAGAAGAATTTTCAAAATCGATCCACAAATGACGAAGAAATCGGTGAACATACATAAAAGGAAAAATTTGAGAATTTCCCTCGATTTCCATGGGATCCCCTCATCAGATCCGGACTTGCTGACAGTGGGACTACCTCCGGAGCATACACTTTCAAATAAAAGAAGAATTTTCAAAATCGGTCCACAATTAATGGAGATATCGGTGAATATACATAAAAGGGAAAAAAAAAACATACATACAACCGAACATAGATCCTCCTCCTTTTTTGAAGTCGGTAAAAAAACGGTACATACATAAAACGAAGGAAAAATTTGAGGATTTCCCTAGATTTTCATGAGATCTTCTCATCAGCTCCTGACTTGGTGACAATGGGATCATCTCGACCCTTTTAAATATTCAAAATAGATCTACAATTGACTAAGAGATCGGTGAACATACATAAAAGGAAAAAAACATACATAAAGCCGAACATAGAACCCCTCCATTTTTGTAGTCGGTAAAAATTAGAAAATATTTGGTTTGGAAATGTCAAATAGCTCATTAGAGGACCTAAATAAATAAAATATGGTGTAATTTCGAGATGTTCAAATTTTGTATCCAATTTATGGTAAAGGCTTCTTTATTAAGTTACTTTTTAAGTCAGGTCAGGTCGGGTCAGGTCAGGTCAGGTCAGGTCAGGTCAGATAAGGTAAGGTAAGGTAAGGTCAGGTCAGGTCCTTTATTAAGTTACTTTTTAAGTCAGGTACTGTTCAAATTTACACAAGATCTCAAAAACAAAATTGTTAAAAATTTAAAACTGAGGTTTACAGGTTTTTAGGTTTAAATATATCGTTGTTTTATAATGCCTACTAGATGACCAGTCCCGGCTTCGCACGGTAATTTTTTATTTTTATTTAGTACTTTAATAATATTGAAAAACCATTTCTTAGTGAGCGCCTACATGGTAAAATAAGTAAGTGTTCATTGCAATCGGTTCAGTAGATTTGGAGATTAACCCCCTCACCCCGTTAATCCCCCTTAGGAATGGAATTTTGAAAACTACTTCTTAGTGAACGCCTACGTGGTAAACTGAGTAAGTGTGTAAAATTTTATTGCAATGGGTTCAGTAGATCTAGAAATTAACCCCCTCACCTCGTAATCCCGCTTAGGAGTGGAATTTTGAAAGACCACTTCTTAGTGAGCGCCTACGTGGTAAAATAAGTAAGTGTGCAAAATTTCATTGCAATCGTTTGAGGGGATCCAAAGCTTAACCCCCCCTCACGCCGTTACCCCCCTCTGGAATGAATTTTGAAAAACCGTTTCTTAGTGAGCGCTTATGTGGTGAAATAAGTAAGTGTGCAAAATTTCATTGCAATCGGTTCAGTGGATCCAGAGATTGACGGGGCGGAGAGCCCCGTTACCCCCTTTGGAATAGAATTTTGAAAAACCGTGTCTTAGTGAGCGCCCACGTGATAAAATACGTAAGTATGCAAAAATTTCATTGCAATCGGTTCAGTGGATGCAGACATTAACCCCCACCACCACCGTCACCACGAAGTTACCCCCCATTGGAATGTAATTTTGAAAAACCTTTCTTATTGAGCACCTAAGTGGTATAATAAGTAAGTGTGCAAAGTTTCATTGCAATCGGTTCAGTGGATCCAGAGATTCTCCACCCCCCACCCCGTTTCCCCCTTTGGAATTTAAAAAAAATCGTGTTAAAATACTTTTAAGACATTTTAACATGTTATTGCTCAATTAAAATTCAAGGTCGTTTTCAATGTCTAACCATACCTCAAATTCTCAAATTAATAGAACATGCGTATAATAATTCTCCTCCGCTTATTTCTGCTGAAATCAAGTTAAACTTTTGTTCGTACAAAAAAATTATACAAACAAGCGCTTTATAGACAATTTACTGTAACTTAAAATAGTTTGTGTGTAAAATATCGTTGAAAGTTTAACCAAAAAGTCCTTAATCATCAAAAGATTAAAAGAAATAAAAATTCGGAACTGAAGCGTTTGGCTGAAATTTGGATTATTATTTATTTATTTATTTTAAAGACGTGTATTTATTCAAATATTATTTATAGTGGAACTGGGACATTTGCAATAGCTTACAATGTCAATTGCAAATTCGTAGCCAATTTATTTATTACAAATGCGCCCCATGTGCCTACGTGTTTCTTTGACAATATTTTCCAAGTTAAAAACTTTTCCGATTTTAAGAGGTTATCAGGGCTCTGAGAATCTGCAGAAATACGAAATATCTTGTGCCTCTTACATTATTTACAATATCCCCTTTTGTTCCTGCTGTTCTTGAGGATGTTATTTCTGCATTTCCTCATGCCATTTCTTATTATTATTTATATCACATGTGGCAACCCGTAAATAATTCCGGTAACAAAGTTACAGGACAAAATATTGAGGAATGTCAGGGCAAACTATTTAACATCAAATTATTTGCAAGATTAAAATATTATTTTTGTATTCGTTTTGTGAAACACATAATGCGTAATGAAATACATAGCAACATACATAAATATTGCATCATATGTATTTAATTTGGCAGTTGTCAACCTAACCTCAAAATCTGATGTAAATTTGTACTTTTTCTCATTTCGCAGGAACGAATACAAAAAACACTGTTCAAAACTCGTGCCCTGTCACTTTTCAGGGGCTCGGGATCATTGCGGCCCTCGGCATTCGCCTCGGGCTTCAAAAATTCGCCCTCGACCCTAAAAAGTGTAATGACAGCGCACTCGTATGAAATATACTATTTTGTATTCGTTTTGTGAAACACATAATGCTTATAATGCTTAATGAAATACATAACAACATACATAAATATTACATCCTATGTATTTAATTTGGCAGCTATCAACCTAACCTCAAAATCTGATGTAAATTTGTAACTTTTTCTCATTTTGCGGGAACAAATACAAAAAACGCTGTTCAATACTCGTGTCCTGTCACTTTTCAGGGGCTCGGGCTGCAAAAATTCACCCTCGCCCCTGAAAAGTGTCATGACAGCGCACTCGTTTGAAATATACTATTGACATGGAAATGTATTTTTAAAAGATTGAAAGGTACATAGGACCTCAGAAAGAAAGTGCTGTGATTTTTTCATCGAAATTCAACTTGCATAAAGAACAAAAATACGTTCCACGTGTTGTTTTACTAAACAAAACAATGGCAACGTCGCCGGACCTCACCTTATCTTATACGCCTTTAATTATACATTGTCGGATCTCGGGTTGTATTGCATTTATGACGGATCTGGTTTTGTTCGACCTTTATCACAAAATTCAAAGTGTGAAAAAGTTTCCCCTCTCTAGTTATTTGAACTCTAGATATCGCTTATAATGTTTTTATACAATATGTACTTGAAAAATCCTTTCCCTTCTGGTGGATCTCGGGTTGTCCAAGTTTTGTTCGGATCTCGACTTGATAGGAAAACGTATATATATATATATATATATATATATATGTAATAAAATATATATATTTAATATATATATATTTAATAAAACACTTAGTTATAATACCTTAAAAATTCAACCGGATTCAACAGCTATGTGTACTTATGTACTCATCTTTGTTTGGTATTTTTAAAATTAGATGCAAAATAATTATAATGATTTTGAAAAGACATTATACAGGGTGTTATTGAAAATTTTGAAAAGACTTCTATTACAAAAAATTTTGACCTTCTTGGAGTATGATAATGATAATGTAATGATGATAATTCTGAGTAATGATAATTCTTTATGTGGTCCAGCGCGTAGCGCGAGGCACCAATTTCAATGATCCACTCATTCAAGGATCACTAAAATTGGTGCTTCGTGCTATGCGCTCGACCACAATAGACATTCTGTCTGTTGGAAATAAACTTTTACTGTTTTTTTTTTCGTATTGACCAGAAGGAGCTCCCCGTGATTCCGACCTTCACGAGGTTCCTTGCTGGTCAGGTCCTGTTCGTACATCATAGCCAGTCCTTAAAACCATGAGGTCAGTAGCTATGAATCCCGTAAATCATGTGCCCTGAGCAGACGCAACGACCCCAAGATGACTGCTTTCTGCATTCCAGCCGCAAGGGTCTCTGCCCGTTTACAGCAGGCAGGAATGATTTTCAAACTTCTATTATTATTATTCCATTAAGATTATTATTAAAGAAACATACTCCAAGAAGGTCATATTTCCCTGTATGTGATAGTCAAAATGTAGACAGTCTTTTAAGTTTGGATAACAAAACAGCACCATTGTCCTACCCTTGTCGCAATTGTTAGAAAAAAGTCGGAAATGCCAGAAAAAAGTCAGAATTGCCAGAAAAAAGTCATAATTGCCAGAAAAAAGTCGGAATTGCCAGAAAAAAAGTCAGAATTGCCAGAAAAAGTCGGAATTGTGAAAAAACTCATTCATGTCCGTTCCGCGCCTTCGTAGGAAGAAGCAATACACAGCATAAATACTACAGCACGATATCTCTCAATCGCGCATCGATATGCGCAATGTTCTGTTTTGGAATAAAACCTGTCAATTTCTGGCATAACTCGGCCAGAGCCGGACTCGGCGGAATGCTCAGCAGAACTGGTTTAGCGATCGATGCTCGCTTGGAATAGTTTGTAGCGACCAATAACGAAGACTAAATTTTGTTTCTTTTTATAAAAAAAAATGAAATGTATTATAAAAAATCTGTTGACAGGAGATTGCACACGATTTTTTAAATACTTAGTTTTTCGGGGAATGTTTAGATAAAAATGTTGTTTAGATAAAATGATGGACCGTTTGAACGAATTGTTTGATAACGTGTTATTAACATTTACAACACTCCACTAAACTAAGCGTACATTTTTATTTAAACTGAAGAATTAAGAGATGTTTTTTGTAATAAATTTCAATAATTTTTGTTCAACATTATTTTTTCAAAACACAAAACACTAAATGTTGGGTCTCATTTTCCACCAAAAAAAAAAGATATAACTACCAACCAGCATTATTACAGAAATGATTAAACATGTTAGAGTACTAATTATATTCTGCAAACTCGACTACTTCCGTTTATCGTCCCCTGTCGATATTATTCGTAGAAATGCCGCTTTTGACAATGTTGCGCTCATTTCTACAAACTCAGCTACTTCCAGACTATATCGTTTTCTTTGACTTTTTAAAAATACCGCCCTTTGCATACTTTGATAAGAGATGAGTCCCGTTCTTGTCTCGACTTAGAGAAGTGTGTTTTTTATAATTAAATCATGGGTAGTAAACCAAAAGGTGGAATGATTTGTTTTTACAAATATTTTCAAATACTACCCTGTCTTCTATTCCAAACTGGCGTCCTCAAGGTTAAATTTTCATTTTCAAGAGATCAAAGGCGCCGCCCGAGAGATATCGTGCTGGTTAGTATTTATGCTGTGGCAATACTTTCAAAAAATTATAAATACCTTTTTAAATTCAAGGATATTCAGTGTTTACAATTTGATGTGTTTGGAGACCAACAACAATATCCTATTTCACAAAATTTAATTGGAAACGAATATATATATTGGATGGATGTTGCTTTTATTGATAAATCCAAATTAAATAACCAAAATGGCGACAGTTATTTCATACATGCAATTAAAAATTTATATGTGCAAAGAGGCGACAAGAATATCCTCCACAAAGAGATAATTATAATCCTGAAAAATAAATATAAATATGTCGGAGATTGACCCTCCCCCTCTATGCTGGCTCACCACGCAGTTTATTAACAACAATAACAACAAAAACCCAGAGATACTGCAAAACAGGCGAACCCGGGTGCACGTCTCTCGTGACACTGTCCGTTGCGTCAAGTGGTCTTCCCAGTACTACCCGATTCCACCCAAGTGTATGCAACTAACTTGGCGTTTCACAATATCCTGACACGGCCATTCTGACATATCACACGTCCTCGTGTGATGGCCATATGAAATAAAACTTAATAAACCACTCGGCCATTCTGATTATTAGAGGGAACTGACTCTTCACGTGTAATTTCTATCAAGACAAAATTATTACTTCTATCACTCGAAAAGTAACATTGACTTCATCACTTCCTTCCAGTGAAAAAAAATCATTACTTCAAGTAACTCAGAAAACAAAATTGACTTTATCACTTCCTTCCAGTGATACAACAAAATTATTACTGCTATTAAGATCAAAATAACTCAATCACTTCCTTCCAGTGATAAAAAAAATTATTACTTTTATTAACTCAGAAAACAAAATTGACTTTATCACTTCCTTCCAGTGATACAACAGAATTATTACTGCTATTAACATCAAAATAACTCGGTCACTTTCTTCCAGTGATAAAAAATTATTACTCTATTAACTCGAAAAAAAAATTATATATTAAGTATATATATATTAATTATATATTAAGTATATTAACAAAGCGTGAGAAAATTGTTACTATGCCAAAGTTTAATGTTGGACCCAGCGGAAAAACCGAAATGATTGTACCACATCGTCAAGAGTATAACCGCTTATTTATACTGTAAAATTTGTAATTTTTATTAGATCAATTTATTATGTGTTATAAAATCTACAATAGATAATAATCTAGAATGTCAAATCCCGAACCTGGAAGTTGGTGTCTGCAATGTATAATGTAGAATTTCAAATTTGGATGCGCAGTCCTAGAATCTCGAATATGTAATCTCTAATCAGTAATCTCGAATATAAAATTTCACATCTAATATCTGTAAACCTAAAATACCCTATAGAATCGGGAAGCGAAAATCTGAAATTTGGGAATATAATCTCGAAAGTTGAATCTCGAATTTTCGAATATCGAATCTTGAATCTTAAATCATAGTAAAGCGATGGTCTCGATCTTTTTGACATTCATTTCTTAATTTATTTAACACTTACATGCTCTCAGACCCGACAATCTATTTTCGCGCTCCTGTGTACTTTAATTCATAATAATTGTTTCAAAATTTCTGGTTCTTGGGGGCTTGGTACAGGACAACAACAATAACAAAGCCCCCCTGGTACACGGGCCCCCCTTGGAACAATTGGGCCCTCCTAGGTACCCCTTTCGACAGGCGGGTCCTCTTGGGACAGGTGGGCCCTCTTGGGACAGATGGGCCTTCTTGGGACAGGTAGGCCCCCTTAGGAACGGGAGGCCCCCTCGCGACAAGGGGGCCCATGGGACAGGGATGGGCCCTTGGTATAGAAGTCCCCTTGGACAGGAGCCCCCCTTGAGACAGGTGGGCTTCCTTGGGACAAGTGGGCCCCCTTGGGATGGAGGCCCAAAATTTTTTGTCGGCCGAAAAACTTTTGTGAATTTCGGCATTTGAAAGAAAAATGGCATGTGTTATTCGGAGAAAATTTACTTTACGTGGCATGTCTGTAGTTACCGAACATACAGACTAATCCAAAGATTTTTTTTGAGACGGGTTCAAAGAGCGAGTTGAACAATACTGCCGAGGTCATATAAAACCCAACGGCCGTGTATACGAAGGCGTTGAACGGACATGAATGGAAAAATAAATAACAACGTTTTTTTTTTCTCGCCGTTCCAACTTTTTTCTGGCAATTCCGAAATGCGCGAGACACCAATTTCAATGATCCATGAAAAAATAGATTTTCACAGACGGTAACTTCCGTGGATCACTGAAATTGGTGCCTCGTGCTACGCACTCGACCACTTAAAGAAACATACTCTAAAAATTTCATATTCCCCTGTACGTGAAACTCGAAATGTGGAGAGTATCTGATATTTTATTATTTTATGAATTGTAAACGGAAAATCAAACTTTCACGAAGGGCAACTTCCGTGGATCACTGAAATTGGTGCTTCGCGCTACGCGCTCGACCCATTAAAAAAACAAATTTCATATTTCCCTGTACGTGAAACTCAAAATGTAGACAGTATTTCATATTTTAAGTTTGGGCAACAAAACAGCACCATCGTCCTACCCCTGCCACTATTGCCAGAAAAAAGTCAGAATTGCAAGAAAAAAAGTCGTAATTGCTAGAAAAAAAATCGTTTCAGTTATTTTTCCTTTCATGTCCGTTCAGCGCTTTCGTACCAAAATAGTTTTCTTCTAATAATATTGAAGAATTTACAATTTTCCTGTTTATTTTCACGTCCTAAACTCTGTTCAATTATTAATGCTAAAAAACAAAATTAAAGTTAAAATTTCGGAACTGAGGCGTTTCGGTTGAAGGTTTTAAATAAATACCTTGGTTTAGAACGGCTATTTACATGCCAATCGTGGTTAATCCAGTCTTTTATACCTTTAAAGACATTTTTTAAGTGTTATTGCTCAATTAAAAATCAAGGTCGTTTTTCATGTTTCCAACAATACCTCAAATTCTAAAATTAATAGAGTATGGGTATAACAATTCTCCTGCGCTTTTTTCTGTTGAAATCAAGTCAAGCTTTTATTCGTAAAAAAAAACCAATACGAACAATCGTTTTATAGACAATTTAATGTAACTTAAACTAGTTTTTTAGTAAAATATTGTTGATATTTTGATAAAAAAGTCCTCAACCGTCAAAATAATAAGAATAATCATAATAAGGAACTGAAGCGTTTGATATTTTTCATGATTTTATTCTGACTTTCTTTCGGTTTTTCGCTTATAACTCGAAAAATATGCGTCCTACCTAAAAAATGGTAGGAACCAAAATTAAAGCTGATAAATTACTCTATAAGAATCAATTCAGAATAGGGTTTTAGGTTGTATCGTTCTCGAGATATGTGCCTATGAAATTCTAGTTCAAGAAAAATAGACTATTTAGAAGAAATAATTTATGAAGTTTTGAAATTTTGGTTATGAACTCCCAGAAGGCACCCAAACAAAAATTCAAAGAGTTCCCACTCCCTCGGGGGGATCTTCATCCCTTTTGCCCAAGAAACCGCATCTGGTCGTGACGTCACGAAGCCTTTCAGCAATTTTCTCTCTTCTCTCTTTCATTGATCCAATTCCTCTTGTTCATCTATTTTCAATCATGACGTGTTTTGAAAACAGAATTCAATCATTTGTTGTTATAAAATAACAAATTGGGAAATTGAAGTAAATAATTTTTGCCCGAACCTAAAAGAAAGAAATTTCACTGTGACTATGTAACTTAAGTCATACTTACGTTTGATAAAACAAGTTGCAAGCCTGTTCTATACATAATTTTTCAGGTAAACTTTACTCCAAATTTGATTAATTGTCTTTTAAAGCTATCATCAACATGGCAACGTTGCGGACGCCGTATGTGTTAAAAGATGAAGAGTAAATATACAAGAGGACGCAGCATAAGCTGCATAAAGTAATGTGTATATTTTGGATGCAACAACGTGCTATTAATGTATGGACGCTCTATCATGCTAACAGTAAAAGCACATTGGTTTTCGTTATTTTAAAAGATATCTGTAAACACAATAGGTTCTTGAAATCTCCGTTTGAATATCTAGAGGTCGCTGATTTCTAAATTAAATATATATGTTTCCTTCTTGCGGACGCAGCATTGATAGCAAGATGTAAATATATATATGTATATGTCTATATATATATATATATATATATATATATATATATATATATAGGGCGCTGCAGTAGTATACACGGAGTTTATATATTATGCACAAAATGAGATCCAGTAGACATGGCAACGTCGACTGGTAGCCGAACAAAGATTAAGTAGAATTAAATCACAATACAACGCGCTGAACTGTAATATTCACTCTTCGAATAACACTAATATATTTTGCAGAATAAAATTATGACTATAATTATTACCAGTTTAGAAAAAATACAACCGTATGCACAAAAAATTGACTGTTTAGCAACTACCCAATTTAAAGACAAAATTGTTAGTAATTATTGTAAGAATTTTATTATTATTGACACATGAATGGAAGCTATTTATCTGAAACAATAAAAAATACGTAAAGGCGCAGTTGGGGTCCGCGCCGTAGATTTTGTCGTGAAAACATCGGCGGGGACAAATTCTCACTTTTTTGTCCTAGTAAAGCTTCGCAAGCTCTTTACAATGACACCTGAATTAACCTCCTAGCTAAACACATTTTCACGCTACACTAATTTATCTACAGATGACAAATTCAGCACGACAGATATACGTACAGACATGCCCTACCCGTTGTGGGCTAAACCGTTGTTAAATAGTTATATTATTAAGTTAAATTATTAAATAGTCTCGTAGTTATTAGTGATTAAAATCTGACGATATTTGTAACGCAAGAAAGTTTGACGGGTTATCACTGTATTTGGCGAGCGAATAGACGTCTTGATTTGATTTGATTTATTTATGGTTCAGATCTACAGTGGATATAGCACAAACACAGGCACAGTTACAAATACAGTTCACGTCAAAATATTTTTTCGGCTTTCAAAATTTCGAAATTTCAACTTGCCAAATGGTCGTGTGAGACCGACGAGTTTCAATATTTTGTTCTAAAGTTCTAAAGAGAAAATTGTTACTTACTTTTTCGCGAAAATTTCATTCAAGGTGGTATTTCGTAAACGAAGAAAGATAAAGAAAAATAGACAACGCAAATCAATTTCTGGGGTTCGAAAATATATAAAACGAGGCCAAAATCAATAGTTCAAAAAAATACGTAAAGGCGCAGTGCGGGTCCGCGCCGTAGATTTTGATGTGAAAACGTCGTGGGGATAAGATTTCACTTTGGATTCTAGTAAAACTTGAGGGGACCCAAGACAGCGGGACCCTTGAGGCATAAACCTACTACCCTAGCCGTTTCATTCACACGCGTCCCCACTATCACTACTAAAGTGTTTCACTTTTATTTCCGTTTCAGTTTTTCGGATTCACTACAGCGCTAAAAAAAGTTTCAATTTCAAAAAGAACAAAATAATTAGCTTTTTTATAAAAAAGAAACCGACTTTAAAAAGCTAGAAATAAGTCAGTACATGTATTATTACATGTGCTACCTACTGATCTGTTTGAAATCGGTGCCAAGCCAAAGAGGTTAACAAATTTATAACCTATTGTCATTATACAAATATATCAACAACGTTATAGCGCATTAAAAATTCAATATCAGGCCATCAACGACGTCTGCCCCGCACATGTCTGCCCGTTTGGGATGTTTTGCTCAGCGCGAGCCCCCCACCCACGCTCACGCATTCCGGCGCGCGCGCGGTGGGAGTTGCGATGTGACGGGAGCGGACAGCCTATCTATCTATTACCTTTTTTTTTTGGCTTGGCATCGACTTCAACCAGATCAGTAGGTAGCACAAGTAATAATACATGTACTGACTTATTTCTCGCTTTTTGAAGTCGGTTTCTTTTTTTTAAAAAAGCTAATTATTTTACAATTTTAAGTGATGGGTGGACCTAGTAAGGACGCTGCTCGAATGAGGAAACCACGGCTGGTTGAACATGAAGATAAAAGACGCAAACGATAAAAAATTAGAACCAAAAATACTGAAACAATGATGAATTAATATTACAACCTGAAAAATCTAAGGCAATGATGACTCCCAGACGCAAAGACCTGCATAATTATTAAACGACTGCATTTGAGAGAGTTCATAATAATTATAAAATGTTAGGATTTCGCCCGATTCCAATGCGATCCCCTCCTCAGGTCCGGACTTGCTGACAATGGGACTACCTCCGAAGTATACCCTTTCCAATAAAAGAAGAATTTTCAAAATCGATCCACAAATGACGAAGAAATCGGTGAACATACATAAAAGGAAAAATTTGAGAATTTCCCTCGATTTCCATGGGATCCCCTCATCAGATCCGGACTTGCTGACAGTGGGACTACCTCCGGAGCATACACTTTCAAATAAAAGAAGAATTTTCAAAATCGGTCCACAATTAATGGAGATATCGGTGAATATACATAAAAGGGAAAAAAAAAACATACATACAACCGAACATAGATCCTCCTCCTTTTTTGAAGTCGGTAAAAAAACGGTACATACATAAAACGAAGGAAAAATTTGAGGATTTCCCTAGATTTTCATGAGATCTTCTCATCAGCTCCTGACTTGGTGACAATGGGATCATCTCGACCCTTTTAAATATTCAAAATAGATCTACAATTGACTAAGAGATCGGTGAACATACATAAAAGGAAAAAAACATACATAAAGCCGAACATAGAACCCCTCCATTTTTGTAGTCGGTAAAAATTAGAAAATATTTGGTTTGGAAATGTCAAATAGCTCATTAGAGGACCTAAATAAATAAAATATGGTGTAATTTCGAGATGTTCAAATTTTGTATCCAATTTATGGTAAAGGCTTCTTTATTAAGTTACTTTTTAAGTCAGGTCAGGTCGGGTCAGGTCAGGTCAGGTCAGGTCAGGTCAGATAAGGTAAGGTAAGGTAAGGTCAGGTCAGGTCCTTTATTAAGTTACTTTTTAAGTCAGGTACTGTTCAAATTTACACAAGATCTCAAAAACAAAATTGTTAAAAATTTAAAACTGAGGTTTACAGGTTTTTAGGTTTAAATATATCGTTGTTTTATAATGCCTACTAGATGACCAGTCCCGGCTTCGCACGGTAATTTTTTATTTTTATTTAGTACTTTAATAATATTGAAAAACCATTTCTTAGTGAGCGCCTACATGGTAAAATAAGTAAGTGTTCATTGCAATCGGTTCAGTAGATTTGGAGATTAACCCCCTCACCCCGTTAATCCCCCTTAGGAATGGAATTTTGAAAACTACTTCTTAGTGAACGCCTACGTGGTAAACTGAGTAAGTGTGTAAAATTTTATTGCAATGGGTTCAGTAGATCTAGAAATTAACCCCCTCACCTCGTAATCCCGCTTAGGAGTGGAATTTTGAAAGACCACTTCTTAGTGAGCGCCTACGTGGTAAAATAAGTAAGTGTGCAAAATTTCATTGCAATCGTTTGAGGGGATCCAAAGCTTAACCCCCCCTCACGCCGTTACCCCCCTCTGGAATGAATTTTGAAAAACCGTTTCTTAGTGAGCGCTTATGTGGTGAAATAAGTAAGTGTGCAAAATTTCATTGCAATCGGTTCAGTGGATCCAGAGATTGACGGGGCGGAGAGCCCCGTTACCCCCTTTGGAATAGAATTTTGAAAAACCGTGTCTTAGTGAGCGCCCACGTGATAAAATACGTAAGTATGCAAAAATTTCATTGCAATCGGTTCAGTGGATGCAGACATTAACCCCCACCACCACCGTCACCACGAAGTTACCCCCCATTGGAATGTAATTTTGAAAAACCTTTCTTATTGAGCACCTAAGTGGTATAATAAGTAAGTGTGCAAAGTTTCATTGCAATCGGTTCAGTGGATCCAGAGATTCTCCACCCCCCACCCCGTTTCCCCCTTTGGAATTTAAAAAAAATCGTGTTAAAATACTTTTAAGACATTTTAACATGTTATTGCTCAATTAAAATTCAAGGTCGTTTTCAATGTCTAACCATACCTCAAATTCTCAAATTAATAGAACATGCGTATAATAATTCTCCTCCGCTTATTTCTGCTGAAATCAAGTTAAACTTTTGTTCGTACAAAAAAATTATACAAACAAGCGCTTTATAGACAATTTACTGTAACTTAAAATAGTTTGTGTGTAAAATATCGTTGAAAGTTTAACCAAAAAGTCCTTAATCATCAAAAGATTAAAAGAAATAAAAATTCGGAACTGAAGCGTTTGGCTGAAATTTGGATTATTATTTATTTATTTATTTTAAAGACGTGTATTTATTCAAATATTATTTATAGTGGAACTGGGACATTTGCAATAGCTTACAATGTCAATTGCAAATTCGTAGCCAATTTATTTATTACAAATGCGCCCCATGTGCCTACGTGTTTCTTTGACAATATTTTCCAAGTTAAAAACTTTTCCGATTTTAAGAGGTTATCAGGGCTCTGAGAATCTGCAGAAATACGAAATATCTTGTGCCTCTTACATTATTTACAATATCCCCTTTTGTTCCTGCTGTTCTTGAGGATGTTATTTCTGCATTTCCTCATGCCATTTCTTATTATTATTTATATCACATGTGGCAACCCGTAAATAATTCCGGTAACAAAGTTACAGGACAAAATATTGAGGAATGTCAGGGCAAACTATTTAACATCAAATTATTTGCAAGATTAAAATATTATTTTTGTATTCGTTTTGTGAAACACATAATGCGTAATGAAATACATAGCAACATACATAAATATTGCATCATATGTATTTAATTTGGCAGTTGTCAACCTAACCTCAAAATCTGATGTAAATTTGTACTTTTTCTCATTTCGCAGGAACGAATACAAAAAACACTGTTCAAAACTCGTGCCCTGTCACTTTTCAGGGGCTCGGGATCATTGCGGCCCTCGGCATTCGCCTCGGGCTTCAAAAATTCGCCCTCGACCCTAAAAAGTGTAATGACAGCGCACTCGTATGAAATATACTATTTTGTATTCGTTTTGTGAAACACATAATGCTTATAATGCTTAATGAAATACATAACAACATACATAAATATTACATCCTATGTATTTAATTTGGCAGCTATCAACCTAACCTCAAAATCTGATGTAAATTTGTAACTTTTTCTCATTTTGCGGGAACAAATACAAAAAACGCTGTTCAATACTCGTGTCCTGTCACTTTTCAGGGGCTCGGGCTGCAAAAATTCACCCTCGCCCCTGAAAAGTGTCATGACAGCGCACTCGTTTGAAATATACTATTGACATGGAAATGTATTTTTAAAAGATTGAAAGGTACATAGGACCTCAGAAAGAAAGTGCTGTGATTTTTTCATCGAAATTCAACTTGCATAAAGAACAAAAATACGTTCCACGTGTTGTTTTACTAAACAAAACAATGGCAACGTCGCCGGACCTCACCTTATCTTATACGCCTTTAATTATACATTGTCGGATCTCGGGTTGTATTGCATTTATGACGGATCTGGTTTTGTTCGACCTTTATCACAAAATTCAAAGTGTGAAAAAGTTTCCCCTCTCTAGTTATTTGAACTCTAGATATCGCTTATAATGTTTTTATACAATATGTACTTGAAAAATCCTTTCCCTTCTGGTGGATCTCGGGTTGTCCAAGTTTTGTTCGGATCTCGACTTGATAGGAAAACGTATATATATATATATGTAATAAAATATATATATTTAATATATATATATTTAATAAAACACTTAGTTATAATACCTTAAAAATTCAACCGGATTCAACAGCTATGTGTACTTATGTACTCATCTTTGTTTGGTATTTTTAAAATTAGATGCAAAATAATTATAATGATTTTGAAAAGACATTATACAGGGTGTTATTGAAAATTTTGAAAAGACTTCTATTACAAAAAATTTTGACCTTCTTGGAGTATGATAATGATAATGTAATGATGATAATTCTGAGTAATGATAATTCTTTATGTGGTCCAGCGCGTAGCGCGAGGCACCAATTTCAATGATCCACTCATTCAAGGATCACTAAAATTGGTGCTTCGTGCTATGCGCTCGACCACAATAGACATTCTGTCTGTTGGAAATAAACTTTTACTGTTTTTTTTTTCGTATTGACCAGAAGGAGCTCCCCGTGATTCCGACCTTCACGAGGTTCCTTGCTGGTCAGGTCCTGTTCGTACATCATAGCCAGTCCTTAAAACCATGAGGTCAGTAGCTATGAATCCCGTAAATCATGTGCCCTGAGCAGACGCAACGACCCCAAGATGACTGCTTTCTGCATTCCAGCCGCAAGGGTCTCTGCCCGTTTACAGCAGGCAGGAATGATTTTCAAACTTCTATTATTATTATTCCATTAAGATTATTATTAAAGAAACATACTCCAAGAAGGTCATATTTCCCTGTATGTGATAGTCAAAATGTAGACAGTCTTTTAAGTTTGGATAACAAAACAGCACCATTGTCCTACCCTTGTCGCAATTGTTAGAAAAAAGTCGGAAATGCCAGAAAAAAGTCAGAATTGCCAGAAAAAAGTCATAATTGCCAGAAAAAAGTCGGAATTGCCAGAAAAAAAGTCAGAATTGCCAGAAAAAGTCGGAATTGTGAAAAAACTCATTCATGTCCGTTCCGCGCCTTCGTAGGAAGAAGCAATACACAGCATAAATACTACAGCACGATATCTCTCAATCGCGCATCGATATGCGCAATGTTCTGTTTTGGAATAAAACCTGTCAATTTCTGGCATAACTCGGCCAGAGCCGGACTCGGCGGAATGCTCAGCAGAACTGGTTTAGCGATCGATGCTCGCTTGGAATAGTTTGTAGCGACCAATAACGAAGACTAAATTTTGTTTCTTTTTATAAAAAAAAATGAAATGTATTATAAAAAATCTGTTGACAGGAGATTGCACACGATTTTTTAAATACTTAGTTTTTCGGGGAATGTTTAGATAAAAATGTTGTTTAGATAAAATGATGGACCGTTTGAACGAATTGTTTGATAACGTGTTATTAACATTTACAACACTCCACTAAACTAAGCGTACATTTTTATTTAAACTGAAGAATTAAGAGATGTTTTTTGTAATAAATTTCAATAATTTTTGTTCAACATTATTTTTTCAAAACACAAAACACTAAATGTTGGGTCTCATTTTCCACCAAAAAAAAAAGATATAACTACCAACCAGCATTATTACAGAAATGATTAAACATGTTAGAGTACTAATTATATTCTGCAAACTCGACTACTTCCGTTTATCGTCCCCTGTCGATATTATTCGTAGAAATGCCGCTTTTGACAATGTTGCGCTCATTTCTACAAACTCAGCTACTTCCAGACTATATCGTTTTCTTTGACTTTTTAAAAATACCGCCCTTTGCATACTTTGATAAGAGATGAGTCCCGTTCTTGTCTCGACTTAGAGAAGTGTGTTTTTTATAATTAAATCATGGGTAGTAAACCAAAAGGTGGAATGATTTGTTTTTACAAATATTTTCAAATACTACCCTGTCTTCTATTCCAAACTGGCGTCCTCAAGGTTAAATTTTCATTTTCAAGAGATCAAAGGCGCCGCCCGAGAGATATCGTGCTGGTTAGTATTTATGCTGTGGCAATACTTTCAAAAAATTATAAATACCTTTTTAAATTCAAGGATATTCAGTGTTTACAATTTGATGTGTTTGGAGACCAACAACAATATCCTATTTCACAAAATTTAATTGGAAACGAATATATATATTGGATGGATGTTGCTTTTATTGATAAATCCAAATTAAATAACCAAAATGGCGACAGTTATTTCATACATGCAATTAAAAATTTATATGTGCAAAGAGGCGACAAGAATATCCTCCACAAAGAGATAATTATAATCCTGAAAAATAAATATAAATATGTCGGAGATTGACCCTCCCCCTCTATGCTGGCTCACCACGCAGTTTATTAACAACAATAACAACAAAAACCCAGAGATACTGCAAAACAGGCGAACCCGGGTGCACGTCTCTCGTGACACTGTCCGTTGCGTCAAGTGGTCTTCCCAGTACTACCCGATTCCACCCAAGTGTATGCAACTAACTTGGCGTTTCACAATATCCTGACACGGCCATTCTGACATATCACACGTCCTCGTGTGATGGCCATATGAAATAAAACTTAATAAACCACTCGGCCATTCTGATTATTAGAGGGAACTGACTCTTCACGTGTAATTTCTATCAAGACAAAATTATTACTTCTATCACTCGAAAAGTAACATTGACTTCATCACTTCCTTCCAGTGAAAAAAAATCATTACTTCAAGTAACTCAGAAAACAAAATTGACTTTATCACTTCCTTCCAGTGATACAACAAAATTATTACTGCTATTAAGATCAAAATAACTCAATCACTTCCTTCCAGTGATAAAAAAAATTATTACTTTTATTAACTCAGAAAACAAAATTGACTTTATCACTTCCTTCCAGTGATACAACAGAATTATTACTGCTATTAACATCAAAATAACTCGGTCACTTTCTTCCAGTGATAAAAAATTATTACTCTATTAACTCGAAAAAAAAATTGACTTTATCACTTCGTTCCAGTGATAAAAAAAATTATTACTTTTATTAACTCAGAAAACAAAATTGGCTTTATCACTTCCTTCTAGTGATACACCACAATTAACTTCATCACTTCCATCCAGTGATAAAGAAAATTGATTTCATCACTTCCATCCAGTGGTAAACAAAATTAATTATATCACTTCTCTCCATTTATAAACAAAATTACTTTGCTCCAGTGATAAACAAAATTCACTTTATCACTTATAACCAGCGATAAAGAAAATTAACTACAGCACTTCTCTCCAGTGATAAACAAAATTAACTCCATCGCTAACATCCAGCGTTAAAGGAAATTAACTTCATCGCTTACATCCAGCGTTAAGAAAATTAATTACATCAATTCTCTCGAGTGATAACAAAATTAACTTCATCACTTACATCCAGTGATAATGAAAATTAACTACCTCACTTCTCTCCAGTGATAAACTAAATATAAACAAAATTATCTTTATCACTTACATCCAGCGATAAAGAAAATTAACTACATCACTTCTCTCCAGTGATAACAAAATTAACTTCATCACTTACATCCAGTGATAATGAAAATTAACTCATTCACTTCTCTCCAGTGATAATGAAAATTAAGTACCTCACTTCTCTCCAGTGATAAACAAAATATAAACAAAATTAACTTTATCACTTACATCCAGCGATAAAGAAAATTAACTACATCACTTCTTTCCAGTGATAACAAATTTAACTTCATCACTTACATCCAGTGATAATGAAAATTAACTACATCACTTCTTTCCAGTGATAAACAAATTTAACTTCATCACTTACATCCAGTGATAAGGAAAATTAACTAACATCACTTCTTTCCAGTGATAAACAAAATTAACTTTATCACTTACATCCAACGATAAAGAAAATGAACTACATCACTTCTTTCCAGTGATAAACAAATTTAACTTCGTCAGAGAAGACAACATTTAAGTACAAACATTGATCACAATTAATTCAAATCTTTGTCGTCAGGAACGTATCCTTAAATTTCTCAAGACGTACCTATCACCGTCTAACTGTTCAATCATCTTAAAGGGGATTTATATTTAGGGTCAAGTTTGGTTAAATTTATTTCGCCGGACATTATGTGAATTGCTATGTTCCGGCTCAAAATTTCACGACCAACCATTATTTCATAACGTAAATAATAATCAGGTAAAACATGAATTGCCATTTCAAAAGTTATCTCGTTAATTGCGACTACACTTAAAATCTGCTAACAGCTATTTGTGCTAGTTTGTCCAATGCTAGTCATAACAACAACATTGTCGAATCGTTTACCCTGAAGCTGTGACGACATAGATTCTGTTATCACCGAACATTCGGCACCCGAATCAAAAATGGAAAATTCTTATCTTGATGACATAGGGTACCTGATGACGCATTGACTAAACATAAACCTATTTGTCGTTCTGCTCCACCCTTTCGACCTCTCGGGTTACCTGAATTCAGACAACACGAAGCATTTGAAACATGTCACTTTTGAGTTTGGGGTCGTCGATATCTTCGGCGAAGAGTCTCCACGTGAAGTGCTGGAGTTCGCATCAGTCGGTCTTCTCATGTCTGGAACGGCATACTGATGCCTTGTATCCCAGTTTCTCACATTTCATCGAAGGTGGTTTCGGCTTGAAATGTTTCGCTTACAAATCATTACGTTAAATTATTGTACTTTTTCATTTAAGGAACAAAATCACCTTTAATTTCTGCTGTAATTGGTTTCTTGATTTAATGCCACGAACTTGTAAGTGTCATTCGTGGTTCAAGTTAGAAACTTCTTCGGTTGATCAGTTTTTAAACTTCAACTTTAGTGCCATCACCAAACGCCGCGACGCACTTCTCTTCTTTTGGTTCGGTGCTATTAAATTGCACCAAAAATGCAGAAAATCATACTTAGCGTCCCACGTCATTCTAGGGTATGAAATCTGCGACAGCCAGGTGGATGCTCGACTTTTGAGTGCCCATCTCAAGGCGATAGTCGACGCAGCATCACCTGTAATTGTCTTGTAGCCCATGCACGTAAATCTGCAGTCCAGATCAAATTCAGGCAGTTGTATGTTACTGTTTATCGTCGGAGACTGATGTTAAAACAGCCATTTCTTTTAACAAATCCAGGGCACCTCAAACTGCAACCCCTTATGTCATTTGTACCGCAGTTTCCGACAACTACATACTTCCTACTGCTTACTGTCCAAAAAGTGCGTTAGTAGATCCTCGAATATAGGTGTGCAACTTTACACCGCTGACCATTGTGACTTTTCGGCTTGTCCTTGTGCTTTAAAACACCCACACCGCCTGGTCCCGTTCTCCTCTACCACCGCCACGTCAAAACATCAATCAACCAATCTACATCTTTCTCAGTTTCGAGATATCTGCGAATTGATACTAACAACCGCTTGATACAGCATTTACAACTGCACAAATCATGCCGTACACACTCAATCAAAGATTACCAGCCCTCAAATCAATGTGCCGAAATCATTGATATTCAATTACCAATCATGTGTGTCCCATTATTTTGACTACATGCGCCCGTCAACCCTCCGAAAATAACTTGAAGTACTTTACGACTCTACGACAAGACCAACAACATCGTTCTTCATTGTTGAGAAAAATTGTAAACAAACCTTCAACCCATGACATCCCCAAACCAAATTTTAATGAAATTCACAATCTATACTGTTCCAATTTCTACAGCAATGATTTTGAAAAATGATGCGGCTGCATGGAAGTTGCAATTTTTTGTTACGTTTATTTTCCACGGTTTTTTTGTTCGATCCCAACGAAAGCTTATTTTTTGTTTTCATTCTCGGTTGTCGCGCACTCCCAATGTGTTAACATGTTTATGATACGTCACCGATTTCGAACTACGTACTATTTGGATCTTTTATTGCTCTGATTTTGCTCGTCTATTTGTAATTACCTATACCAACATTGTCGTTTTCATTGAATAGCACGTACCTAGTCATCTTCAAAATCTATCCCTACCGGGATGATTTATCACCGATCAAATTAATGTACTGGAAACAATTACCAATATGTTTTACGACAAACCCTTGAATTCAACCCTTTTCTATTTCTCTCAAACCTCGACTTTGTATTATTACGTCAGTCCTTTCCACGAAAACAAATGCGACGATAGGTTTCGATACCAGCCAAATGCGCATTTACTTTGTCGTCTCAATTAAGTACCACATACTCATCAATGAAATGAATCCATTCCCCCATGTCGTTTTCCAGAAGATTGAATTCCGCGACGGGACTGTTATTAGTAACTGAAGATTGGATCTGGATTCCTAACTAGTTTATTTATCCCGGCGACAATAAAATTATTGCCCCCATGTCTGCCAACCCCGTGGTCTTGCCCACGACCTCTTGGAAGTTGTTTTTCAGCCCTTTCATCCCTTTTCCGATGATGTCGTTCGGCACGGCGACTGCTCGACCTTGATTTTCGTTTTTCAAACAGTCAGGAAGAATTACCCAAGCTTCCAGCTCTAAAAGCCTAAATAAACCCACAACACGGCCACTAGGCACTTAGGTCACTTTCCCACTTTTGATGTCGGAGATTGACCCTCCCCCTCTATGCTGGCTCACCACGCAGTTTATTAACAACAATAACAACAAAAACCCAGAGATACTGCAAAACAGGCGATCCCGGGTGCACGTCTCTCGTGACACTGTCCGTTGCGTCAAGTGGTCTTCCAAGTACTACCCGATTCCACCCAAGTGTATGCAACTAACTTGGCGTTTCACAATATCCCGACAGATATAATAAAAACATTGGAAAACATAGTTTCACATAAACATAAATTTTCTTATAAATGAGAGTATAAGAAAGAGTTTTATACGAACTTAAGGGGAAAAATACTTTGATATAATTATGACTTTGGAAATAAAGCAAAACAACTTGATCATTCAAAATATGATTATTATATCCCAAGTAGCACATTACATTGGCTAAAGCTTGTTTTTATATTGGCCCATTATAGATTCATTTCGATTGGCATTTCGACGTATCACCGATATTGGTACAATATTTGTTTTTACAATATTGTAAACCAACATTGTGCCAATATAAAAATACTTCCTTTAGCCATTGATGAAATTGTCTATATTGGCCTTATATCTTCTTTTACAATATTATAATACAAAATGGGTCCAATACGTTTTTCTTGTCGCATTTGGTATATTCTTTTTTACGAGATTCAGCCAATATTGTATTATGCCAACATTGTTCTTCAGGTGTGGCCCATTTTCTTCAATTTTTGTGTTTTTAGTCTTTTGCAATTTTCATTGCAGTATTCGATGATTTATACTGATTCTTTTTAAATAAAAAAAAAAAACTTATAATTAATTCAGATATACATCAAAATTATTAATGAGAATTTTAATATAATAAGAAAACTTCCCTAGTAGCCAAGTTTATTTATGTCATATATTACTAATATTTAGAAAATATTGAATCGTTTTTTAATATTAGTTATATTAAAAGAATGTGAAAGCATTACTTATATTTTATGCTGGAAACAATATCTTGCGTTGTATAATGAATGGCCCTTTTTCCACGCTATAAGCGCCGAAACATTGCCCCCGGGTCAAAAAGCCGCGCATCTCTGTCATTTTTAGTGGTACGTAATTTACGGTACGAACCGAATTAACAGATTCGACAGATTTCTTCAATTCAACAAATGTCTGAAGTGCGAGAAAATGCTTCATCGAGAATCGGTTGTTGTGTTGTTGGCTGTCCTAATAAATACTATAATAATATATAACCGTCTGTAAAATTTTACACCGTTCCGAACAAATCGTATGAGAACAAAAGACAGCAGATTTGGATAAAATTTGCATTTAGATTTTGTGCAAACTTCTAATATATCACAATCAGAGATCAGTCTTTTATAGTTTGTTGCACAGCCATTTCTTTTTTATTAATGATACTTAAGAATTTAGACAAATTTAATGTTGCAAATATGGCGTTTATTTGTTTTACCACTAAAAATGCCCCAAAGGCCGTTGAAGGCACTGTAAAACACGCGGAATTTAAAATGTTCACACCGCCTATACTGTATTTTAATATTATAGTGAATACTGATTAGGGTAGTTTTAGGATTTACATATTTGTAACTGTTTATAATTTCACATACGTGAAAATTAGGGTTTAGATTCTGCTTTAAAAAAGACCGGACCCGTGTTTGACGATTTTGGAAAAAGAATTACCAACGGCTAGCAGAGGAGAGGGTGGATTTGGGGGTGATTTTTCTCAAAATGCTTATAACTTGAATGTGGAGAATGTTATAGGCATGAGAAATGGCACTCGGACTTTCATCTTAAAATAACTAGACCCATGTTTAACAAATTTCTAAAAAAAAATTACCAACTGCGAAAAAAGGGGAGGGTGAATTTAGAAGTAATTTTTCTCAAAATTCCCATAACTTGAAGATCGAGAATGTTACAGACATGAGAATTGGCATTTGAACTCTCCTTTAAAAATGATTAGAGCAGTGTTTGACGATTTTGAAAAAAAAATCAACGGCGAGAAAAGGGGGAGGGTGGATTTGGGAGTGATTTTTCTCAAAATTCTTATAGCTTAAAGATCGACAATGTTACAGGCATGAGAATTGGCACTTGGACTCTCCTTTAAAAATAACTAGAAAATATTTAGAAACCGCAAAAAAGGGGCGTAAATAGGGAGGGTAGTTTTCCTGCAAAACAGACAGTATAGCATTAAAATATGTAAAAATTTGGATGTAGATTCTCCTTTTAAAAAGACTGGGCCCGTGATTGACGAAAAAAATAGTAGATTATTAAGTGATATCGAAAAAAAGTCCAAATAAAATATGTAGAGAACAAACTTGTGCATCCTCTTGGTTCTATTAATTTTTTGTTTGCGACCAACAGTTTCCGTTTTACGGGGCGCCAAATTTGGGGGTTGATTTGCAAATTCCAACAAAATCAAATTTTCAGCGCGGATTACAACGAAGATCGACTTCAAATAATTCTGCACTATTTTTTTTCTGAAAGAGCAATGCTTTTCGAGTCTGTGGATGTTTATCATCTCACCAAATTTCATTTCTGTCCAACCTTTTGCGAATAAAACCCCCTTTTTGTACTCATTGCCTGGACTATAGACTTTTTAGAAGAAGTAATTTATAAAGTTTTGAAATTTTAGTTATGAACTCCCAGCAGGCACCCAAACAAAAATTCGAAAGGTTCTCACTCCCCCGGGGGGTGCTTCATCACCTTTTATCCAAGAAACCGTTTCCGAACGTGACATCATGAAGCCTTTCTGCTTTTTTCTCGTAAACGGTAACTCCGATGAGAAAATGTTTTAGGACCTATGTTCTCCATTAAATTCTGCATAAAAATGTTCTTATGAAGTTTTTGCCTCATCAATGACATTGAAAAATGAGTATTGTTTTTAGCGCAAATGCAAAAATTAGTCCACCCCCGTTTTTTGACCAATAACAATTTATTGCAAATGTTTTATTCAATATGGACCTTGTACAGAAAAAACTGCTTTACAACTTTGTATCTATACATTTTTTGCTCCCATAGTGGCTCTCGATATAATCGCCGCAAAACACGGGGATTGCCTTCACGCTGAAAACTAAACTCATATTCTAACGTCATTGATGAGCGGTGGGTGGGAGATAGGCAAAAACTTCATAAGAGCATTTTTATGCAGAATTTAATGGAGAACATAGGTCCTAAAACATTTTCTCATCGGAGTTACCGTTTACGAGAAAAAGGCAGAAAGGCTGCATAACGTCACGTTCGGGAGCGGCTTTTTGGGCGGAAGTGGATGAAGTTTCCCCCGGGGGAGTGGGAAATCTTCGGATTTTTATTTGGGTGCATGCTGGGAGTTGATAACCAAAATTTCTAAACTTTATAAATTATTTCTTCTAAAAAGTCTAATTTGCTCGGACTAGATTTTCATCGGCACATATCTCGAGAACGATTTAATCTAGTACCTCCTTAAGAAGTTATTTTTGTAGTAAATTTGATCAGCTTTAATTTTAGTTCTAATGGTTGGTTACGTAGGACACATAGTTTTCTAGTTATAAGCGATAAACGTAAGAATTTTTCAACTATGAACCTTTCGTAATATACAACCTAATCCATCAAGTGGGACATCCACAAACTCGGAAAATATTGCTCTTTCAGAAAAAAAAATATTGCAGAATTATTTGAAGTCGATCTTCGTTGTAATCTGCGCTGAAAACTTGATTTTGTTGGAATTTGCAAATGAACCTCCAAATTTGGAGCCCCGTAAAACGGAAACTGTTGGTCGCAAACAAAAAATGAATAGAACCAAAAGTATGCACAAGTTTGTTCTCTACATATTTTATTTGAACTTTTTTTCAATATCACTTACAACAACGGCGCTAATTTCCGAAAAGCGTCGCGGTGCAGAGTCTTCACCCCCCCACGTCTCGAGCGGCAAGCCCCCGAGGTCACAAACTCAGGTCTACTATCAGGAGACCTATGTCTACCATCCCACCAAATTTCATTTCTGTCCGACCTTTTGCGATCAAAAACCCCCCATTGCCTGTACTACTTAATGATATATACTATTTTATCCGCAAACCTTACTCAGAAGCCCCCTTGGTCAGGAGCCCCCTTGGTCAGGAGCCCCCTTGTTCGGGTACCCTCTTGGTCGAGTCCTTCCTTGATCGGGAGCCCCCTTGGCCGGGAGCCCCCTTGGCCGGGAGCCCCCTTGGCCGGGAGCCCTCTTGGTCAGAAGCCCCCTTGGTCGGGAGCCCCTTTGGTCGGGAGCCCCCTTGGTCGGGAGCCCCTTTGGTCGGGAGCCCCCATGGCCGGGAGCCCCCTGGCCGGGAGCCCCCTTGGTCGGGAGCCCCCTGGCCGGGTGCCCCCTTGGTTGGGAGCCTCCTTACCGGGAGCCCCCTTAGTCGGGAGCCCCCTTGGTCAAGAGCCCCCTTGGTCGGGAGCCCCTTTGTCGGGAGCCCCCTTGTCCGGGAGCACCCTAACCGGGAGCCCCCTTGGTCATGAGCAACCGTGTTCGGCCCCCCTTGGTCAGGAGCCCCCTTGGTCAGGGGCGCCTGTAAATAAAACGAGGAGGAGCTAGTCGTTTCATTTACACGCGTCCCCATCCACTACCTCGCTAGTTCACTTTCAATAAATTAGAAAACAACAATTTAGTAAGAATTTGAAAGAATTCATTGACAAGGTACAAGTGTCACTTATTTTATGTGATTAAGCACATAAAATAACACCTGTTGGCTACTTTATAAGCCTAATCACATAAAATGACACTTTTACCTTGTCAATGGAGGCACATAAGTTGTCACTTTTGTGACGTTTGCAGATAATAGTAGATTATATTATTAAGAGCATAAGTTACGCTTTATGTGCTGAGCCTGGACTGTTGACCGACGAACGAAGTGAGTCGGTTAAGTCCAGGCGAAGCACATAAAGCGACTTATGCTCTGAATGATATATACTATTTTATCCGCAAACCTTACTCAGAAGCCCCCTTAGTCAGGAGCCCCCTTGTTCGGGTTCCCTCTTGGTCGAGTCCTCCCTTGATCGGGAGCCCCCTTGGTCGGGAGCCCCCTTGGTCGGGAGCCCCCTTGGTCGGGAGCCCCCTTGGCCGGGAGCCCCTTTGGCCGGGAGCCCCTTTGGCCGGGAGCCCCCTTGGTCGGGAGCCCCCTTGGTCGAGAGCCCCCTTGGTCGAGAGCCCTCTTGGTCGAGAGCCCCCTTGGTCGGGAGCCCCCTTGGTCATGAGCACCCGTGTTCGGCCCCCATGGTCAGGAGCCCCCTTGGTCAGGGGCGCCTGTAAATAAAACAAGGAGGAGCTAGTCGTTTGATTTACACGCGTCCCCATCCACTACCTCGCTAGTTCACTTTCAATAAATTAGAAAACAACAATTTAGTAAGAATTTGCAAGAATTCATTGACAAGGTACAAGTATCACTTATTTTATGTGATTAAGCACATAAAATAACACCTGTTGACTACTTCATGAGCCTAATCACATAAAATGACACTTTTACCTTGTCAATGGAGGCACATAAGTTGTCACTTTTGTGACGTTTGCGGAAAAAATTACTTTTTGTTATATTTTTTATTAAAAACTGCTTTAAGGCGTTGTACCTTCCAAATATAAGCGCCAGTAAAGCCGACCCCAACTTACGCGAGCAAAACCGCGGGTAATTGCTAGTCTTCTATATTTTCAATTACAATTTTAGTATCCTTATTTTTTTTCCAATCATCTATAATTTTTTTCTCTTGATATTCTGTTAACTTTATATCCATTTAATATAACGTATAAAGTGTTGGTTCATCTGGTCTTGCATAGATTGATTTTGGTTTATGTTTTTGCTCTTCCCTTTCTTTCATTTTATCATTGATTTCTTTTTGATATTTTAATTGTTTCCGTTGTAAATCTTTTGAAGCATCAAAATATTCTTTTTTTGTATGATATAGTTTTTCTTCTAGATTATATCGTTTGGCATTTATAGCAGAATGATAAAACACCTAATGTTTCTATAGAACTCATTACGCCACCGGAGGATTTCGGATTTGGCTTCGGCTTCGGCTTTGCCTCTGGACTGGCTTTGCCAGGATTTGCCTTTGGACTTTTGCTCACTAGTGCTTCGAACGGCATAGTCCCTTTCGGCTTCGGTGGTTTCGGCTTCTTGACCATTTTCAATTGTCCATATATTGGCTTAATTATTAAACTCCACTTAGATCCTTTGGTGTTTTTTGGGTTTTTATGAGGATTATAATCTCTGAATAATGAATTGGTTTTTAATACTGCATTGGACTATATTTCATAATTATTTTCTGTATATTCTGATAAAGGTGATGCTTTTCTGTCAAACAACAACTTTTTCAATTCTGATGTAAATTTTATCATTTCTTCATCTAAAAATTTAAAACCTTCTTTACCCTGTGGAATTATTTCCAAATTTCCCATCATAATTTTTTTCTCAACTTTATCCCAACTAGGTCCATATATTTGATCGTAATACCGCCATCTATCTGCTTTTTTTGCATCCCATATTAAATCCTTCCAATATCCATCTAAAGCAATCCATTCGTCAGTTTCGGCTTCAGCTCGCCATTTTTCGTCTTCGTCTGATAAACGTATTATTTTTTCTTCTTGAGTTAGTAATTCTTTTTGGGGTTCTTCAAACTTAATCAAATTTGTTTTAGATTGTTCTACATCAATTAATTTATCCAATCTTTTCAAATGTACTCGATTTTGACTCTCTTGTTGTTTATTTTTAATCGTTTCTTTATTTTTAGATTCTATCTCTGTTTCATAAATTTTATTTACTCTGTCTTTCAATTGATTTGTCTTTTTTTGGTCTTTCGGCTTCGGTGGACTGACCTTCCTTTTTTCTTGCTCTTTTAATTTTATCTGTTTTTTTGTAATTTCATTTATCCTGTTTTTCAATTTCGCCTGCAAAGCTGTAGTCCCTTTCAGGGACGATTCGTCAATGTCGGATTCTTTGTCCGATGTGACATTGTTGTCCGATTCATCATTGTTGTCCGATTTGATTTGTCCGAATCTCCTTATTAAATCATTATGTATTTTTTCTAATTCATCTGTTGTCATCGTCTTACTGACCTTGTCAGTCATTTATTAAAAAAGAATTTCGAAGGTTTTTTTCTTTGTAGGTTTTGGAACTGCTTTCTTCTTCGCCTTGTTCTTTTTAGGTTTTGGAACTGCATTTGGATCTGGAGGTTCTGTTGGTCCATAAATCATTCTCGTTTTTTCTTTTCCAAACTCCGCACAAATAGTTGAATAATATTTAGAACCACGCTTTCCTGTTTTTTGTTTAACCTTTCCTTTGTTTTTTGTATGAGCTTTACATTTAAGACAATATAAAGGGTCTTCTATTTATTTAATTAAAAAAATAGTCTGATTAGTCCAGGATTATTGAATTGTTGTAAAATTTTTGGTTCTTCATATCAATATTCAAGAAACCATGTTTTTTATTCCAGTAATTGTTACAGATCTGTAGAAATGCTTCTCTTGGTATATTTGTTATGTAATTATCGTAAATAAAATTGATATACTTGGGCGGATAAAAATAGTCTGCATTACCTCTTATAAATTGTGCATCGATTCCAGATATGGCGTGTGCAACATAAATATCTGAAATATCCTTATGTCTTCCTCTAACAAAGTACTCTTTTACTGGTTGTTGCTTATCTAAAGAACCGTCGTCAAATAAATTCAAACTATGATGTGGTAAACATTGATTTTCAGGAATAAGGTTATTCCAGTTGCTTTCGATAATTAAAGGGCAGTCAACACCTTCAAAAACTTTTAGCAGATTTTGATATACAGGTTGATTTGCAGTTCTTGTGTAAATATATAAATTTTTCCAACCAAGTTGTTTTTGTAATTTTCTATTAAAAATAAAATTCAATGCTAGTTGCGTTTTTCCACTATTTGTTTTACCACAAATTATTATATTTTTGCTTCCTCCTTGTAGTTGATCAGCAAATTCTAATTCTTTATAATACTTAGGTTTCATTTATTTAAATAAATTAATAAAAAAGTGCAAAACATCTCCCGTTTTCTTTGGAATACAATCCGATCTATTCTTACAGCATCACCTCTATCACGACAGCTTATACCGTTTATAGGGTCGCAGAATTGTGTCTGCTTTATGCTGACGCGTATGTGTCTATCGAAGTGAGTCACCAGCACGACTACTTCGTCAAGCGTCCACACAGTGGACTAGTGTGCTCCGCATGCTAATAAGTACTAGATCTTTAATTCGGTATTACTGTAAGTCATGAATAGATGGAAGAGTTCCAAAACCGAGAAATGTTTTGAGAATACTCCCTAATCTAAAATGGTTCATTGATTCTTATGGCCAACTCGGAACCTCGCCAATTTCAGATTTTATAGAGTGACGCATTCCCGGCAGCAAAAGCCGTTTATTTGTATTTATAGTTAATAATGGACGTTAACTAGTAGTGAGATGTAAACGCGCGAAGGTTGAACAACTAATTCGAACTAGACGCGCCACTTAGGATGATTTGTTTGATTTAATAAAGATTTCTTTTAATTTAATATATTTAAAATGTAAAACGAGTCCACGCGTTAACGTTTCGTTGACCTTCATTTTATCGCGATGATTTATTTATAGAATGCTTAATTTGGATTACATAATTAACATGGACGGATGGTAACATTTCGTTCACCTTGGATAAAAAATGTGTCATAGCAAAAATTGTCTAATCCAATTTTAAAGTGAAGGTTGCCATTTAAAAAAAATATTGATGACGTCATAACTGTCAAAAAGAACTAATGAAAAAAAAATTGTATACGTTCCTCGGATGCGCTATAATTAGCCCTACCACATGCTTTTTAAGTTTTATTTCTAGCGCAAATACTAACGGAGTTACTGAATTTATTCCTTACTTAATCTCCACACTGTATAATGCGACGGCGCATGATTTATTCATAAATTTTCTTTATTCAAGTTGTTATAACTCGTATAGTGTAGTCGTTGTAGTAAAAATTTTCACATCAGAAACTGCAGAATTTTGTTGTCTGTAATTCACCTCAACTAATAAAGTATCTATCTATAATAATAAATTCGCCACAATCGTGTTTTTGGGAAAATGTAACTTGCTTAGGCTACCCTCTCAATCACCCGCCCGCGCCCGTCCTCCACCGCAAACGCCTATATGCTATACGCTATACTACCAGAGAGCGCAATGAACTAAACTGAAATTAATTTTTATTTTCAACCAAATACATAAAGTTTTTAAAATTAACAATAATTCTTCATCGTCACTTATGTCTCTAACTATATCCTTATTTATACACTTCATTTGACATTTACACTACAGAACAAAACATAACCCTCGCGTTTACATGCCCATTTGCTCGAAGAACAATAATTTTTCTCATTGCAAAATAATTGTATTGCTTGTCTAATTGCATGTGGTATAGGTGTTTCATTAATTAATTTGGGGGCTAAATTGGAACCTTCTTTGATCCTGCCAAATTCCAAAGGATTCAACGGTTCAATAAGGCCAATCTTATGCATAATATGTGGACTTGATAATAGCATCTTAAATTATTAAATTTACTTAAATGTAATGTAATTGTACCTTAGTGCATGCAATTAACAGAAATGTTCGGTTGAAGGAATTTCTTTTCCAGACTTTTTGATGTTTAGTGTCAACTTTAACCTAGCCTCATTCAGATTCTTAGATTTTTCTTGTTTATATAAAAGCAAAATATGCTTACGTGCCTCTTCAATGCGGTTCAAAATAGAGGTTGGTGCAAAATTAGTCAATTGGATGTTATCCTTTTCAACAATGTGCTTAGTGCAGATTTTTTACCAATTTTGAATAAAGCATTAGTTATATCACTTCCAGTTAAAATATAAAACGCTGGTAAGCTTCTGTAGACATCCCCAACTTCAACAACAACAAATCTTGAATTCAAATAAATCTTCTTTTATTTGTGGAAACTGAATCATGGCCTTTTTCCATATAAACTTGATTATGTCTGTTGTTATCATAAAAATAGAGAAGTTGTACTAAGACGTTAGTATCGTCTTACTACTAATAACTTACTTTACTAATTATATTAATTATAAATTATATCAACTTCCTCGTGATTGCATCTTAAAGTGTTACAAGTGCACAATGTACAATTACATTAAATTTAAGTAATAATATAGTATAAATTAAATTTGATAGCTATTGTTTCCAGTTGTTATTATCAAGTCCAGATATGGATATGAACGGTTTAGCTCTCTCCGCCGCCGTACTATACAGGGTGTTTCGTAAATAAACGGCAATACTTAATACGCTAACTCGTAGAAGCTAAAGACATTAGAAAGTTTAACAAAGAAGAAGAAGGAGTACATGCCACCTAAATTCATGTCTGTGAGTGAGAGTTCGCAGCAACTGCTGGAGATACTGAAGAAGAAGGGATAAGATGATTTAGGTAGATGTTAAAATGGTGTAAAAATGACTCTTATTGGATTTGTAGTGACTGCAAACATCCTTTACATTGGACTTGCTAAAGTAGGATCTGAAACTCAGAAGATCCTGGCTTGCAGCCTCCAGGAGATGTCCCAGGTGGATTTGGGGGGGACCCTTACATTCTCTCATTATTGCAGGACCTGTATTACATCCTCTTGAAATATAGTATCTTGAGCATTGTAAGGGGGGTATAAATTTGAATTAGTCACTTGTTATTTATGCAGTTATAATGCCCTAACTTTCTTCTCTAAAGCCTCGTTTTCACTGAAGAAACATTGAGCAACTTTTGTGTTTCTGTTGATTGTTTCCGAAAATGTTTCTAAAAGTTACTAAATGTTTCTGAATCTTTCTCATTGTTTCGGAAACAAATGTTGATTGTTCCCATTTCTAGCGGTAACATCAAAGGAAAAATCGACACGCGATAATAACACGTCTTCCTCCTCCATTTTGCTGCAACTTTTCACATCAGTGGAAACACTGAGTTGCGCTTTCAGTTGCTCAGATGGAAACACAGTTTATGAATGTTGCTAATTCCTCCGTGCTTGCCAAACATTTCCTAAACAGCGGACAAACGAAAACACAGAGTTCTTCAATGTTTCTTCAGTGGAAACGGGGCTTGAAAGGGACAACAGTTTTGACGCAGAAATTCAAATTTTTGACAGTCAGAGAAAATAGGTTAAAAGTTTGGCAATTAATGTAAACAGTAAAGTAAAAGAACCGATGTACGTTTAGCCAACTGCGATCACGAATTTTGTTGCTCACTCGTTAGCTTCACTCATTGGTTGATACTATTAATATTCCCAACATTAAATCCCAATCTTATCAATTTTTTCCAAACTAAACTGGTTTAATTATTATTGTAGATTATTTTAGACAGAATGTCCAACGTCATATACAGGGTGTTTTTAAAATGCATATCAAAAATAAAATCAGTAATTGGTCATGATGAGAGGAAGTCAATGTCAAAATTTGTTGTAATAAAAGTCTTTTCGTTTTCGAGATAAAAATCATTAAAAAATTTATCAAAATCTGCCGACCGCTACTGTGTTAAAGGTGATTAAAAATATACTCTCATTTGCTTAACAACAATAATAGAAGGCTATGATAGAAGGTAAATTTGAATTGTGTCACAGCTTACCGTCATAATTATTGTTCTATGCTTACCAGGTAATCGGAAGGTACCTTCAAACCACCCCTATCAATAACTTTAAGATAATCATATTGTGAGGGCACTATTTCTAACTATCTCCGGCAAGTTTTTTAAATTTGACGGAGCACAGTGAGTATGGATCCATCATCGCGTCTAATAACGTCTTCGGTAATAACATATTGGTTATGGAAATGTTTCATGCAAACAACGGAAACACTTTTTGGTACAAAAATTTCACGTGGAATATTTCTCGTCCAGGTTTTTTTTAATTCAGCATTTTCTTTGTTGTAGTTGGACCGACAACCGGGTACACAGCAACGCCGCGGCATTTTGGCTACAAAAAATAATAAAACGATTCGTAGAAATGCATTAAAATCATGAATATTTTTTGTTTGCTTGAGCGTGTAGGTTCCTACCTGGAATTGACGAGTTGTGCCTACTACTATAATGGCACTATATACCATTTATATCACCGGGTTATTGTTTATTGTGTTTAATATTAAAAGCAAAAAATTGTAACCAGAACAAGCTAAAAGATTGCCATATAAACGCGCGTAAGTTAAGATGGGGATTTCCCAATGGTAAAAATTCTATGCTGCAGAGCCTCTCAATTTCCAAGCCCCTGTCTATAATATAGCAAATAATTCCAATTAAAAATGGGCAATACAATCTACAATGGTTGTAGAGAAATTATAACTGCTAAATAAGAGAAAAAAATCGCTTTGAAGCGCATATATTTCTAAACTAGAAGAATGTTCTTAAATCCAAGTGGAGTAAATTTAAATTAAAAAATTTAAATATATCTAAGTCGAACTCCACAAACTTTAATCAGCGTAAAATTATAAATGGAACATGTTTCGGCAGAACACTTCTGCCATCATCAGCCCTAATTTAACAAGAGATTAATTATACAATTTAATGTAATTCATCATATTTATATATATATATTTAATTTTTTTAATTTTTTTAGCATATATTTCTGTTCGGTTTGCCGTAAATATTGGGCGATATCGTAAAATAATTGCGGGTTTAACGAAAGGTTTCATGTCATAGCCAGTATATTTCTGAAGATTTTGAGCACAAGCAATATGCATAAATATATTTGCTTTGAACAGGAGCTTGGAAATGGTAAAATGCATTAAAAATGTGAAAAATGCATGACAAATGCAACATTGATTCTAGATCTCTAATCGAATTGGTTCTTTTTAGATAAATATGGCGCTGTTTAACTTGAGCAACTAACTCGCAGATGGCGCTAAGAATTTATCTGCGAGATCTGCGAAGACATTAAAATTAAATTTTGTTGAATGCGTTGAAGTTAATATTTTTAATAAGTAGTTTTTTGTCGAGCGTTTATTCCTTTTATCAAACATTCACACTTTTTATCGAGCGTTAACTCTAACATTATATAACTTACGCTTAGTTTTTATATCGAATATTCGGCACTTCAAATTTGAGAAATTTAGATATTTAATTATATAAAAAAATTAACTTACACAGTTGAATTTTTGATTGCATTTGTGTGGTAAGGTATGGTGTGGTAAGAGGGATTCTAAGCATAAGGTGTGTAGGTTTCTAAATACAAATGAAGGGTACAGGGGAAAAACGACCTCAATCCACTTTTTCAAGAAAATTAGGTTGAAGTGCCATCTTCTAGCATTTTAAGAGTACTATCAGATAGTCGAGACGGGAAAGGCAAATGCGACTTCAGTCCAGAGAAAAATGTGTTGAAAGATTCATTATACTAGGGAAAAACGCCATGAGTCCAAGCGCTTCCATGGAAAAACGCCTTCAGTCCATTATTTAGTTTTTTCATTGCACCATCGTGTTTGATTCCAGTGCAATCTTGGCTTGCTGTTCGTCTTCAATTTTGCAATAATTGCTTATGTTTGTGTACATTTTGTGGGCATTCTTACTTCGAATGTTATCGAAACATGAGTCTCATTAATCAAAAAATATGTATAGACTCCGGATGATTGGAATGAGGAATTTAATTGTCGAATAAAACCCAGCCCGTTTCAACTAATCGACTGTGGAAATGATTTTGATTTTCTGAACTGGGGTACTTTCCTTTCTCAATCTCAATTTGCAATCTATCAGCAATCTCAATTTGCAAAAAAAAAAACTAAAAGAACACTATAAGAAAGAAGAACCAAAACGTAGTGCCGTTGGAAAAGTTGTGCACTGGCCGTCTACCTATTAAGAACCTAAAATGGGACGATTTACAAGCATCACTAACAAGATTTCTTGAGGCTCAAGAATTTTACAAAAAGTTGACCTACGTTGATCAACTCGAAGAAAGTGAAGATGAATACGTAGATGATGCACGAATTGATGCCTCATCCCGGAGAAAATTGACTTTAGTCCATGTGATTTTTTAAAAATTTTGAAATTACTGCTTCAAATTTCATAAAAGAATAATTTTACTTGTTCTACTTTATAATAAACATATTTTCTTAATACAAAATATTGTTTTCATATTTTTTTTCTATGAATCTAAAATTATTATCAGTTAGTAAACTTTACAATTGATTTTTCTCGATTTCGGTTTAGGCGGACTGAGGTCGTTTTTCCCCTGTACCCTTCAAATGTATGTTCCAAAATTTCATGTCTATCCATATGAAGACATTTTTGATCCAGACACAAAGGATGCCGCCGCGTTGTAGGCGTTCGGCAAATTACAAAGAAAAAAAGCTTTGTTTTCTTTTTATTCTACGCGGCAAATATTTCTATTCCAATCCTTGCCTTATGAAGATCTCTTTTGCTGCTTTTCTATTTATGGTTTTTCACTTTTGTTAATATTTTTAAAACACCCCCAGTATCAGTTACACAATAAATACAAGTACATAATAAATTACAATTTGTAACTTGTATTTTTTGTACAAGGGCATCTGGAATCAAAAATTTTGTTTCCATTTTTTTTTTCAATAATACGTTTTTAATACTTCACACATTGGAAAAATAGTAGCACGCGTGCTTTTTGGCACAGACCAAAAATTGCTTTGGTTATTTTATTTATTTTTTTTTTATTAAATTTATTTATCCTCTGCAATAAGATGGGGTAAAACTGATATTACTTTTCCAAAAATTCTTATAACTTTGACGTAAAAATTGGTATTTTTAATCTTATAGTGGTACAAAAAGTATACTGTGTACATGAAACAACACAAAAGTAAAAATAGGTTACACATTTGTATCAAATATGTATATAAACCAGTCGTGATATAAACAACAACAAATTTGAGGGTTTCCCTCGATTTCCATGAAATCCCATCATCAGATCCTGACCTGGTGACAATGTGACCAATCTGGAAGTATACTCTTTCGAATAAAATAAAATAATAATAAAATGACGGAGTTCCTAGGTAACAAACTTTAAAAAAATACAACCGAATTGATAACCTCCTCCTTTTTTTGAAGTCGGTTAAAAACGTCCTATCATCATCAGTTGAGAGTGTACACAAAAATTATGGTTTTAGCAGTTTTTCCGAATTTTCCGACTTTTCCTTATAATTGTCTCAAATTTTATTTTCCTGCAAACTTTTCCAGGACCATAACGAACAAAATAAAAAAAAAAAGATTACGCATATCCACCGGTCTTGAGTTCATACAAAAATCTCATAGAAAAATGTACTTTAAGTTGTCCCGTATTTTCCAATTTTTCTTTACGAAAGAACCTGACCTGGACCAGTACAAATATTCTAAAACAAAAATTGGCCAAATCAGTCTACCCGTTCTCAACTTATGCGCTTACCAGTGTATAGCATTTCATTTTTATTATATTAATTCATAGATGCTTAGATTTAAATAGGCATTACTTTCTATCTTACAGGAATTTCTTATTACGAAAGCCGGGACAGGGCGAAAACGGTGTACTAATCCAATAGATGAGCATTTTCTTATACAACCTAAGAAACAGAAGAACGACTAGTACATCCTAAAAAATGAGCTCTTAGCTGTTTGCAATCTTCTTGTATCTTCCCGAACGATTAGAAGGCGCTTAAATGAAGCTGGATTGGACAGCAAAAACCGTCCAAAGAGATTTGCTAGTTGCAACATCTCTCCAAGAGTCCTGTTTGGTGGTATCTTTGCAATGTTTTGGGGAGGCAACTGTTTCGATGGCCGCAGAGTTGTTCCCTATACGTGTTAGGTCAATGAATGCGGATTATTATCTTGAACACATCGTTGTTGCCCACGCAATGCCATTTGCTCCTTTTGTGGGTCCGAATTTCTTATTTATGCAGGATAATGCTCATCCTCATGTGGCTAGGCAAGTTAGTTGCTACTTATGCCCATTTGCACGGTTTTGTTCTTAAACTCAGCTTTGTTAAGGATGCTTAAAAATTTAAACTTAGCTTAAGCCACACTATCTTGCACCGTTGAACATTGATGCTCGCTTAACAAAGGGCAGCTTAAAGTTGCAAGAGGTGATTTGCAACAAATTTGCAACATATCTAACACTTTTTTAAAATACCCGCGTTAATTCAGTCACAACAACAACATAACAACCATACCATTTGCATTCTGGCTGTGGTTGTTGAGTTGAAAGAGACATATAGAGTATACTAGCTGACTCGGCAAACTTTGTATCGCCTCAGAATCAATAAATGTTGTGTTAACTTATTAGATGAATTCACTTTTTTTATCAAAACATAATGCACACAACGCCATCTCCTGGCATTGCCGGAAACAGCATACAACGCCATGTTCATTTTTGTTTCTGTCATGTATTCCGATGTTTTAATACTTATTATACAACAGAAGTGAAACTTTGCAGTTTACTCCTTAAAAATCGATTTTCATTTTTAAATCCCGGATAACAAATTTTGATGGCCGTCGTTATTTGTTATTGTCGTGCCAGGGGAGCTTTATTGTTATTGTCGTTGCCCTGTACCAAGCTCCCCGCCCCCTGTAATTTTTCCGATGTTTTAATATTTAATTTGCTATTCGGGGAGGAGGCAAATCCAACAAATTAAAGATCGGTCCAGTCGTTCTTGAGTTATAAACCAAAGGAGGCCCCTGAGCCCCCATGTCCATTTATTAATAGTTATTCTGCTATTCGGGACGGAGACAAACACAACAAATCAAAGATCATAAAAATCGGTCCAGCCCAAGGGGCCCACCTGGACCCCATGTCCAATGTGAAAAATAGTTTACGACTTATTCCCATACCTACCAAATATAAAAAAAATTACTTCATAAAAATCGGTTGAGCCGAAAAATCGGTCCAGCCCAAGGGGGCCCCCTGGGCCCCCATATCCATGTGTAAAATACTTAACGACCTGTTCCCATACCTATCAAATATACAAAAAAAAAATCATAAGAATCGGTCCAGTCTAAGGGGACCCCCTGGGCCCCCATGTCTATGTGAAAAATAGTTTACCACCTATTCTCATACCTACCAAATATACAAAAAAAAAATTATAAGAATCGGTCAAGCCAAAAAATCTTTCCAGCCCGAGGACCCCCTCTGGGCGTCCATGTGTAAAATAGCTTACCACTTATTCTCATACCTATCAAATATACAAAAAAAAAATCATAAGAATCGGTCGAGCCGAAAAATCGGTCTACCCCAAGGGCCCCCATGTCCATGTGAAAAATAGTTTTAAACCATCCCTGGATTATGTATATCAAAACAAAACAACAATTATTCAAATCGGTGAAGCCGTTCTTGAGTTATAAAATTACAAAAAAAACTTAAGGGTCGTTACAGCCCTCTGAGTAAAAACAAAAAAAAGCTGATCAGACTAAAAAGTGGCGAGTTAAAAACAAAAATCGACGTGTCTCAAGAATTTTTCTCAAAATCAATGGCAGTGAAGATACTGAATTTATTCCAGTTAAACTTTCCAGCCTGTATATAGATTTGAAGGTTCGTACTTTATAGCATCCTTAATAATAATGATTAACTTTTAAATTATCTGCATTGCAAAGACATTTAAGAAAAAACGAAAAGGTCGAGAATGGCAAACTATACGTATGACGAAAAAAACGTGCTTTTCACAATTGTGCTAAGTTATAAACACATTGTGGAAAGTAAGGCAACAGATGCTACCGGTTGTCAAGAAAAATATCGTGCGTGGGAGCAAATTGCAACAGAATTTAACGCACAGACCCCAAACGGAGTTTTCAGACCTGTAGCATCTTTAAAAAAATGCTTCAATTTGTGCAAATTTGAAGAAGAAGAGCAAAAATTAAAATTAGAAATTTTACAAGCTCAACTTCTGATGGCAAACAAAGAATTAAATTTGTAAAAAATTTTACACATTTTTACACTTATTAAAGTTTGTGGAGTTCGACTTAGATATATTTAAATTTTAATTTCAATTTACTCCACTTGGATTTATCGACATTCTTCTGGTTTATTATTATATTTTGTAATAAATTGTTTACAGCTGGCTAAAATAATTATCACTTATAATATCCCAAGTGCATTGATTATTTCCGGAAATTTTTTCGAATGCATTTTCAAAACGTATTAATTAACCCGAGTGGAACACGAGGGCTAATTACGTTTTGGAAATGCATGAGAATAAAATTTCCAGACATTAATCAATGCACGAGGGCATATTCGGTAAGAAAATCGCAACGACACGGACATTATACTTCTTAAATTCTTAAATTATAAATTTCTGACAAAAAAAAAATCAAGTTATATAACAGAATTATCCCTGACAACGGAAACAAATTGTTTAATTTCAAAAAAATGTTACGTTTTGGTTCTACATCTTTGCTAAATATTGATGAAGCGGTAGAAAATACAGTACCAGTGAACACAAAACGCAGCAAAACGTGTGTGGATCCAGTTTACAAGTTATATAAAGAAAAAAGGTATAACATTGAAAATTGCGTATCGAAAGAAGAGCTCGCAATTATATTGAAAGACTGGGCTTTTAACATGAGTCAGTGGTAAAAATCATGTGGAACTCCAGTGCCAAACAATTACAAGAAATGTACTATAAGAAGCTTAATATGAAGTCTGATCCATTTACAGACATTGAATTTAGCAGCTCCAGAGCCGAATAAAGATCATTCAGATATTTGTCCAGTTCGGTAACTACAAACTTGCAATTTGCCATACATTATAAACAACCCCTTCTTGTTTTCAGATTGTTAGAAAAAAAAACAAAATTTATTAGCACAGACAGATTATTTTTAACTCCTAATCCAAATTGGCAAAACCAACAATCTAAAGGATGGTTTAAAAGCACGGCTGTGGGAAGAAACCAGATAATTATCTTCATGGATGGCTGAATCGGCAAAAAAAATTATTATCGACACAAAAAAATAAAATCACTAATCATTCTGTAAGAGCCACGGCAGTTTCCAACTTAGCAAAGCAAGGAGTCGGAGAACAGCAGCTTATTCAAATTACTGGACATAGCAGCGCACATTCTATCCGTCCATACTTACAAATGGACATGGAGCATCACCAAACCATCATTTGGAAACAGTTCAATGAAACTTCATCGCTATCAGATATGATTACTTACAACAATTGAAGCCCTGCGTCGAATAGGGCAATATGTGCAAAATTCACTTTTTTCAGGAGAAGCGAAAAACGAATTTCAGTGTGAATTATACGAATTTCATCCTCATTTTGTGTTACATACCACACACATGGCCTCGTTTTCTAGTCATGTGTAAATTATTTAATTATTTTATCACCATGCTTGATAAAAAATAAATAAAGCCTTTTTGTAGTGGAAAAGGGATGTATATTACCAATAATTTGTGCAAAGAAGACTGGGAATCTAATAATTATTATTGGATTTATTAAGCAATATTCTAATGCAAATAATCAAATAATTAATAATTACAAATGGCAATGTAATGATTTTTATGATCCACGTTGAGAATGAGAGGAATCAAACTTTGCAAATCTTTTTTCTTATTGGGATTCAGTGGAATTGGTCCACCATACAATGGGGCTAGCCTTGCTGGTATTGGTGTTATAGGCAGATCTTTTTTTTTAGGCTTTCTGATGATGTCAACCTTCCATGATTCCAGAGTTCCATGAGAAGTTTTTGTCAAAATTTTAGTAATACTTTCGATGTCCAGGCGAATCCAAATAACCTGCAAATTAAGGTTCAATTAGTCATATCCTGATAATGTGTTTATTGATGGGCTATTACCTGAGTAATTTTTAACTTGGGTGCTTTCGTCAAGGCGTCAAGGACTGAGTCAAAGTTTTTGACATCATTTTGTTCAAGTATTACAACATCGAAAGGGTCCGAATTCCGAGATGCTTTAATCATAGCAGCAATATCCTTGAGGTCAAAAAGAGACGCTGTTTTTTTCTTCTTCTCAATTAAGGCAAAATTTCTATCGCAAGGAAGGAAACTGTGTCAACTGGTCAAAAATTTTTGGTCAATCTGTAAAGTATCGCTTATCAAGCAAATACTCAAATAAGGCAATGCTGGTCCAGTTGTTATTTTGGCCAACACAACGATCTGACCATATAATGAGATGTCTTTTTCCTTGTACTGGCAGAGGTTGAAAATTGAGTATGATGTATTTCAGAACACATGAAGAAATTTCTGCCGAACCTCTCTTTGCAATCGTCTCATCCCATAGAAACATGCTGGCAGAATTGGTTTTCATATTAGCGACACAAAAGTTGTAGTTGGAAAGCTGTCGCTGATAATATACATCTGAGTGCGTCAGGTTAGGTGTAAAAATAACTTGTTGCAAATCAACGCAAAGCGTAACAACCTTATCATTTTCTTTACATTCCTTAATATCTGAATTTAACGTCGTGTATCCCTTTTCAGCCTTTCGGTGATGTAGTTCAAGCTCTTGCTTCTTTTTTTTGCGGATTGCTTCCGTTTCTGCGTTGGTGAGGTGAATAAATAATTTGTCACAAACTTTGCAGGTATCCGAGCGTGGCTGTCCAAATCGTAAATTAAATTCACCATTAAAAATAGTTCTGTACACCCAAAATTTTATATTTTTTGTGGTGTATTGTTTCTTAAAAAGATCAAACATTTTACGAAGGTTTAAGTCTGGGTTCAAATATCTTCTCTCTTCATCTACCTTGGCTCTCGAATAGTGATTTTCATACATAGGAAATGATCTAATATGAATAGAATAGAATAGAATAGAATATCTTTATTGTGTTATTACCTGAGCTTACACACGTCAAAAAAACAACTCAATTACAATAGTATAATTTTAAAAAATAAAATAAAATAATAAACAGATAACAAATAAATAAGTAGGCAATAAATAGGCAAGAGCAAACAAAATTAACTATGCACAAAGTTGGAGTGGGAAACTAAACGATAAAAGGGAAAGAGTTTCGGTCAACTCTCGAAATCATTAAAATTGTTGTCGAGGTACTCATTAAAAGAATAAAAGGCTTTGTCAATCAAGTATGACTTAATTTTATGGAGAAATGTCTTCCCATCAAGCATTTTAATTTGGTGCGGTAGCACATTAAAGAATTTAATGCAAAAATAGTGAGCGGCGTCTCTCGATTTAGTTAGTCTGAGCTTTAGATAAGTTACATTCTCCGTTCTTGTTGCGTATGAGTGATAGGAGCTCAGTTTGGTATAATTTGTAGAGTTATCATGGAGATATTTTAGGCACTTATAAATATATAAACAGGTAAGAATATTGAATCGCACGAAGGATTCCTTACAATCTTCGCGATATCCCAAATTGGCAAGTATTCTGATACTTCTCCTTTGCAGTTTAAATAGTCTTGCAAGCGAACTAGAGTGTCCCCAGACTAAAATTGCATACTCTAAATGACTGTTTATTAGGGCAAAATAAATTATTCTTAAAATGTGTGCTGACAGATTATTTGCTAGGTGTCTCAGTAAAAAGATGTTTTTGGAAACTTTATCTGCCACATAGTTACCATGTTTGGTCCACGTTAGATCTATATCTATGTATACTCCCAGGTATCTAGCCACACTCAAAAGTTCTCCATTATTATTAAACTCTTTACAATTGAATAAAAGATTAAGCGTTTTATTTTTGTTTAGGCTTAGACGATTTGCGATGTACCAATTTTCAGCGCGCATTAGAGAACTGTACAGTTTGTTTCTAGCTACCTCCACAGAGGTTCCAGAAGTACCGATAGTAGTGTCATCAGCGTAGAGAGTAACGTCCGCATTGAACATGTAACCAGGTAAATCGTTGACATACATTAAAAATAGTACTGGTTCTAAGATGGAGCCTTGAGGTACTCCATGGACGATGTTGGATAAATTTGACGTCATATTATTATAAAAGACTTGTTGACTGCGATTTTCCAGACAACTCATTATAAGTCTAACACTTTTCGGATGAAAATTGAAGAAATATAATTTTCTCAGTAGAATGTCGTGAGATAGACAGTCGAATGCTTTGCTCAGATCAAGAAAAGCCCCAGCATAAGTTTCTTTACTTTCAAAACTATTGATGACATTATTTACAAATGCAAGTATTGCGTCGGAGGTTGAAGAACCTTTGCGGAAACCAAATTGTTTGGAAGACAGTAAGTTATTGGTTTGTAAATGATTTACCAATTGATTAAGCAAAAGTTTTTCAAAAATTTTACTAAGAATTGGTAGAAGCGAAATTGGTCTGTAATTAGTGGGATTGTCAATGTGACCCTTTTTGTGCAGAGGTATGACTTTCGCGAGTTTAAGGCAGTCAGGAAAGACATTATCTTCAATACATTGATTAACAAGTTTAGTGAGTGGACCTACAAGTATGTCTTTTACAGCTTTTAAGTGAGTAACGCTTAACCCATATGCCTCTTTGGCTTTACTGTTACGTAAATTTCCAAGAGCATCACGAACCTCAATTTGGGACACGGCTTGAAAAGGAAAAAGATTAGGAATACCCACATCAGTCATCATCATATTGATGGGGTCAGAATTATTAGGTGATGGTAATGAGGATGTTATATTTTCAGCAATTTTAACAAAAAAGTTATTAAACATATCCGGAGTTGTTTGTTTTGATATTGCATTGTTTTTGGGTTTATTGTTTGGGATGAGTTTCCACATCGCTCTTGGGTTATTTTTGTTTTCCTTTATATATTTGTCATTTGCTTCAATTTTGGAATTCTTAATTGCTAAGTTATATTTTTTCTTAAACCTAACCAATGTCTCTTTAAGCTCCACGGTTCCATGCAGCTTATATGCATCGGTTAAAAAAGCTAGCGTCTCACGCATTTTACGCAAGTAAGGTGAAAACCAGCTGTTCCTTGAAACCGTGTGCTTAGAAACGTTACACACAAATTTTCTTTCAGGAAAAGCTATATAATAATAAAAAAGCATTGTTTTAAGAAACATTTCAAACTTATTATTAACATCAATGTCAGTACTTATAAAGTCCCAGTTTACAGAACTAAGAAGACTAAAAAAGGTCAGTTTGCCATACTTAGTCACAGGACGAAAGATTTTTGTTACTGGAGCATCGGTAAAAGAGAAGGTACATTTATATTCACTAAAATTCCAAGATGATCTGTCAATTGTAAGTCTATGGGATGAGTCTTAATATTATTTGGTGTTATATTTGAAAATACGTTATCCAGTTGAGCTTTATTTCTTGTGAGAAATTGTACATGAGATGCGAGACCAAAGCTTAAAAACAAGTCGCTCAATAGTCGAGAATGAGGATCATCAGTATGAAAATGAACATTAAAATCACCTGCGATCATAACGTATTTTTTTTTGTAATCTATTAAACTAAACAGTTTTAAAATACCATCACAAAAAATATTTATATCGCCTTTTGGTGAACGATATAATGTAACTAAAACTAAATTTAATTTGGGGATGAAAATACCAACTAATTCGCAGTGGAGTTCAACAGATAGGTTTTTGATGAAGTCCAGTTGTTTATAACAGACTGAACTGTCCGAGAGCTCTGCAACTCCACCATGAATGTGACACTTCCTCGCAAAACAATCAGAAACCTTAAAATTATTTATTGATAAATGATCCATCTCATCGACTTTAATCCAGTGCTCGGCAAGACATAATATGCTTATCTCAAGGTCCTGTAATATAGCCTCTAACAAATTTATTTTATTACGAATACATTGAGTATTAATAAATAAAACGACTAAATTTGTACTGAAAGCAGCTGAAGACACTAGCTGTGATCCTGCAACATTGGAGTTTTCTTGAAAAAAAACCTGTTAACTGACACACTTTCAGGCCAAACTGCGGGATCCAAAATTATTGCAACTTGATTCAGAGGCACCGTCACTTTAAATGAAGAATAGACAATTGGGTTTTTAGACTTAAGTTGCTCACAGCTAACAACATTAACCAATGATGTTAAATGGTTTACTATTTGTTCAGACTTAGTTGATGGCGAGACACGTGAGACGTGTACATACCCCATTTTTGGAGCACTAGAGAAGCCTGCAACAGTAGTGGCTGTCCCTATGGCTGGCTTGCGGCGTAAGCTCGTCGACTTTTCCTTTTTCCGTCTTCGACCTTCTACCACTGTAAAGCCTTCATTCTCCTGTAAGGGTTGGCTCCCGGATGGCTCCGGATTTTTATCTTCAAGATTATTTACTGCTTCTTCGCTTTTGGAGAAGCATTTTACACTTGTTTTGGGTTTTGGGACGTCCAATGTGAATTTTTTATTCTGTTCGAGTTTGATAACTTGATCACTTTTCTTTTCCGGCCAAATAATATTGGCGGAGTTATCGTTGTTTTTACTAAGACCTTGACGTTGCAGAGAATCAATGTAGTTTTCTAAACAAAAAGTTTGCTTCATTAAATCGATTTTGCCGTTTAATTCAGCAATTAACACATCTTTATGTTGAACAATTCGTTTCAGATATTCAATTTCCTTTACTAGACGTTCGACTTCATTAGTTTGAGATTCACTATAATCTTCTGCATCGGTGGTTACACAACAATTAACACTGTTATCACAAACAAATTTTACTTTCGACAAAATATGTTCACGCACAAGATCCTTGTCCTCATCTTTAATAGTGTGGGGACGATTGGCATGAGAACCACGTTTATCCTTGGGAGAGGTTACTCCAAGTTTTAATTTGAGTTGCAAATTTTGTATTCGTATGGTGTAAATATTACACAAGGTTTTTTGGCACACACGTAGTGTTGTGGTTCCGATTTGAATAGAGTAGTCGAAGCCCGTGTTTTTCTTGTAAGTTGGATCTTCTTCTGCTTCTTCGTTTTCTGATGCAGTTTCTTGGTCTGCTGTTTCATGAAGACCTTGTACTCTTCTTCTTTTTATGCCACGCATTGCAATGCTTTTGAAAAGAATGTATTGTTGGCCATTGTAGTTCTCTTTATAAAATTCATCAAATAGGCTCCTTTTTTCCTCCAAACTAATTTTGCATCCATCGTGGGGCATTTTGCAGTACATACCCTTGCCTGTAGAAAAGTTAATAACAACAACTCAAAAATCAGCTGATGACACATAGATCCTTGTTCAATAAAAATGGTATTTACTTGCGTTGGAGGGTTTTTAGCAGCAACAGGCTTCTTTGTTTTGGTTAAATATGGCTTACCGGAATCCTTTAGGACTTTACGTACATTATTTGTCCATTTGAATGGATCAGAACGCTTTTTCTTACTTTTATTACGATTATTAACACTCGGCGGTGAATAACACAACAAGCGTTCGTCCGCCATCTTCAATAAACGGAGTGCACATAGATCCGTTTTTCACTCAGAGCCAATTTTAAAAGCAAATAGTTTGTATTAAAACTCACCAGAAACCCGTGAGATGTCACTAATATATGCTTTGATACACATAGATTCAGTTTCCACAAAAAAACTGAAAAAGGTGTTTTTGGCGTATAGATCCCTATTCGACGCAGGGCTTCAATTGTGTGTTCAATTTTAACAGTAACTCTTCTAATTAATTATTGTTCAAGTTAATATTAATTTTGTAATTTGAGATTTTTAATAAATACATAAATGATTTTGATTCGCTGAAAAAATTTCCACTTATTAATTTCATGTTGGGTTAGCTAGGTGCAAAAAATTTCCAGGAAATTTTTATATTGTTATAGAAACGACACGGAATTCTGTTTTTCTATTGGCTATTTTTCAGTGTCGTGCGATTTTTAATAAAATTTCTTCTTGTATGGTTTAAATCATAATTCTCATCATTAACTTCTGCCAAGTTGGGAATTTGATCTGCTTCTATTAAAGCTTGTAATTCATGTTCATTGATGTCATCTGGCACAGGAGGAATATCTTCTTTCATTTCAATAGCAATGTTCTCTAACACTGCAGTGGCGACAATAACAGTTAAAATTGTGGATTGCTTCAATCTCATTCCATAAGCCAGGAAGGGAAATCTTCGTTTCCAGTTGCCATAAAGACGTTCTACCGAGTTTCTAGTTCTAATATGCGATTCATTGTATAACTGTTCTCCTCTTGTTCTTGGAGCCCCCAATGGTGTAAGAAAATAACTGCGTATCGGATAACCGTTATCTCCAAGAAGTACTGTATTGCCAAAATCACCACGTTCGAACCTGGCCCTAATGCGGCTATTGTTATGGATGGTTGAATCATGTGCGGATCCTGGCCAACGGGCCACGATGTCCATAATTTGTAAATGCGAAGTACCGACAGTTTGGACATTTATTGAAAAATAGTCCTTTCGATTCCTAAAGACTTCAGCATCAGGCCCTCCTGGTGATTGCATTTTCACATGAGTGCAATCTATTACACCAGATACACCTGGAAAAGGAGCTATTTCCTAAAGTCATTTTGTATTTTCTTCATCTCTACGTCAGTTTGTGGCATTGTAATATACCTTGGATGAAGTCCAGCAATGGCTTCTGAAACTTTTACGATAATTCTGGAAGCTGTGGCCACATGCGTCCCCATAAAGTCTGCCACCATTTGTAAGTGTCCAGCTGATGCATACAATCTGAGCGCAGTCAGTAATTGATTAATGGGAGAAATGCTATCATTCCTAATAACAATAATATTGATACAATATTTATGATAGGAAACACACTACAAACTTACAAATCAAAATCGTATTCCAGTTCATGTTCAATTTGGATAAGAAGGTGCAACACAGTTGCTTTTGTTAATCGAAACCGTCTAAAACCCCAATTCATCCAAATCGTGAAAATGATCCGCACGTAAATATCTTCTACGAGGAAAACCATGTGTATTATTTCTAAAATATGCAAGTCATCTTCGAAAATATCTCCACTGTGGATTTCCATTTTATTTCTATTCCATTCAAACACAAGCAAGTCAAATATTGTCACTTTTTCAATATTTTTAGGTTAATTCTCGGCTTAATAAAATTAAGCCACCAAATTTCTGGGCTTAGTGTAAGGGCAGTTTAAGGGAACTTAGTGTGGCGGTGCAATAGGTCGGCCATATTTAGGGCGAGTTTAATCTCTAAGCCTAGCTTAATTTCAACGGTGCAAATAAGCATTAAATGCTTTTGCTATTCCGTTCACAATCAACTTGTAGACGCAGCAATTCAAGAATGGGAAAATACTCCTCAAGAAGTCATTTAAAATTTTATCTCCAGTATGCCAAGACGCATGGAAGCAGTAATTTGGACTAGAGAAGGACATACACGATATTAGAATAGCTCAAAGTCCATAAATTCTATTGTTTTCGTTTATTTTTTGTTTAAAAAAAGTTTTTAATACAAAAAATTAAGTAATGCCATATTTCGCTGATTTCATTTACAAGCTACTAGGCAGTACCTAACAATAAGCTTTCATGAAAATTTTATTGCAATATTAATTTCAGTAGTGTAATTATACAAGTTTATTTGAATGGTGGGTTAATTTTGTCCATGAGTTTATATAGGACTCAAGGTCTATTTCTACTTATGGTTAGGATACTCATATAAAGTAATAATTCAAACACTATGATCCACCCTCCGCTGCGAAGTCACACTTGCGCAGTCAATTACAGCAAATGTTCAAAGTGTTCTCCCCCAGCTTCAATGCAGCTGTTAACTCTCCGTTTCATATTTTCAAACGCATTTTCCAACATCTGATTATAACGTTGCATGTATTAACAATTTCCTCTTGCAGTTCTTCAAGATTGTATGGGTTATTTTTAAATACGGTGTTGTTAAGATACGGGAATATGAAATAATCTAGAACTATCAGGTCCGGACTTCTAGGCAGACATTGAATGACTCGATTATTATAAAACTCGTGAATTCGGGCCATAGTTTCTCTTGTCTTGTGAGCTGATGCATTATCCTGCTGGTAGGACTGTTACAATTTTTAAATTTTGCCGGGTCTCACTGTCTAGAATTCAGGAACGAATCAGCGAATTAGAGATAACCCGCACCCAAATGGCACGTGAAAATTTTCTTGCATTCAAAGCAACGAACTTGCGTCTTTCTTTCCGAGTCGAAACTTTATCGAAGTAGCATCTCTACAGTCTCGTCGGTCTTAAACAAGGATTAAAATTTACGGAAAATCGTCATAGTACGGAGTAAATGGTAGAGATGTCCAATTAATTTTTAATTGAACCGCTTAGCGGATATATCAAATAAGTGTAAGGAAAAATTTTTTATTGCGTGCAGACTTTGACTATTTTTGTCTCAATCAAATAGGACAACACCAGAATTCATCAGAAGGGATTTGTTTCATGCTTCACTTTTAAATAGAATATCGTTTGAGTAGTTTCCCCACGCGTCTTTCTGGACTGACGTAATCCACACGTGGACTCTCAGGAAATCCACAATACCACAAAGGGAAGGTATTGTAAGGACACAGTCAGCTCCAAGACCGGCAGAAATCGTAGATTTCCGGCTCAGTAAAGATAAGTAGTAGATCATTTTTTCTTAAATATTCCAATTAGTTTTTTTTTATTATCGCGTTAGTTAATTGTAATTTTCAACTTAACAAATTTCTTAATGTTGTAATTTAATCTTTTAAGAATAGTACAATTTTAATTTGTACTATCTTAAATACGATAATAAAAAAAGGGATCCCGAAGAAGAACGGTTATGGATTGTCGAAGCTGCAGCAGCTATTATTAAGGAAGACATTCGATCATCTCTAGTTGAAACCAAGTCTTACAAGTAAAATGTTAGATTATATTAATGAAGAAATACCTAAAACTTGAATACATTTTTTACAAGAAGTTATAATGAAAAATAGAAAAGGAAAAATAGATAATTTAAATATTATTAAATTTAATGTATTAATTAATAAATAATGCAAATTATTCATAAGTATATATTTTTTAATGATTTATAGACTTTATAAGGCGTATTATTTACCGGAAATTACGGTTGACGTTGCATTATGCTGTGATTAGGTAAGTGCGGGCGCTTTCCGCCCTCCATATCAAAAACGGTTGCGAATATTAAAAAATTTTTGCGACAAAAATTGTAGAGAATTTTATTCTCTACAATTTTTATAGTAGATGCAAATGGGATTAAAACCTTAGGAAGCGAGATATTTGCAAAAAACCTATTTTTGTGACCTTTGACCTTGAATATCTTAACGCGGAGACGAGATTTTATGAGACTTTTGAGACAACTTTTAGAACGCCAAAATAAAGGTTTATACAAGATTACAGCTTATTATCTCTCATTCCGAGGTGAAACCCCTAATCTGACTGGACTATTATAAAAAGTCGTTCGTGGTTGACGTGATTTCGATATAAGTTGATGTAAGTCTAGAATGTTTACCACTAGTGTGTTTCCTAAATCTTCAATATTGTTTAATGTCAGGTGACAAATTTCTTCGCGGCGGTAAGCGCCTAGTATACCTATTACAGCAGCAACTTTGAACATTAAATATGTACTTATTATCTGGTGCCCCACTAATAAATTTGTTAATATTTTCCCGCCTGAAAATTTACTGATATCGTGATTGCTGTTGACATTTAACATTTCCTTGATCATTGAAAAAAGTGTAGAAGATTTCCATATTTTCGAATGTTCCTCAAAGTACGTTAATAAAATACTTTCGTTGTATATATTTTCCTACAACATTCTTCTGGGCGCCCAAAATTTTGAAAACGCTTAAACGCTAATTCGTACTGTTGCTGGGATTTAGTCGGCAACAAATCTAGTGTTGCTATACTCGCAGCTTTTTCTATTTCTATTGGAATTTCTTCACTCATCTTACAAGAATTTAATATTTTTACAGCTAACAACAACTGTCAAACAGCGAACTTAATTTTAGATTGAAACTCGCTGCGCTCGTTCCGCAGTTTTCTCAACTCGCAAAATAAAATCTTACTTTTAACACTTATATCATAAACTACTATTATAGTTCGACACTGTCAGAATTTTCAATTTTTCGCTTGTGTAAACACTCTCTGTCAGGCAATAAGAAAATGTCAGATAAACGTCACACAATTTTGATGGATTTTATAGTTATTAAGATACCGAGGGTGTTATAATAGGTTGATAACGCCCCAAGGTCGGCAGTGTACAACCCGAGGGAAGTACGCCGACCGAGGGCGTATCATTATAACACCCGTTTTATTTTTTGCACCCCTTTTAAACTAAAAAATGTCTTTAATTTGCATATTTTTTTAGTATTTATTGAGTAGTGAGCTTCCATGCAGTTGCTACGGAAAATTTTACAGGTTGCTAAGGGTTGTTTATTTTAGGAAAGGACGACGCTGCATTTTTGTGTGAATTGACGTGACTGTTGGTGCTGTAAATTTAAAACGGTTGTGGAGATTTTACAATATGTGTTACTACAGGCTGACCAAGCCAAAGAAAATTTACTGCCGGTGAAGTCTAAACACGATGATGAATTATTGACACAATGATAGTCCACTCCGAAAAAGAAAATGCGTCCGTTATCGTTCCGAATGGAAATTAATGCAACACATTGAGGAGTTCATCATCGGTCAACTCACAGAACTTCAAACTTGGAACTATCTCATCTTTTTCAGGCACATAACAAAATTGTAATTTTGACTGAAGAGAAAAGAATTAATTAATTTGTATGTATGATAGTAATAAATAAATGTTTTCTAAATAACTAATTTATTTAATAAACAACAACAAAATAGTTTATTTTTAATTAGCGGGCATTATAATCCATAATGCCCGCTAGCATGCCCTCGGGAATTATGAGGCTGTTAATAGCTACCGTTGCCAAGGTATTATAAAGCAATAATGGACAGGTGCAAAATAATAGTTATTAAGATACCAAGAGTGTTATAAGGTTGATAACGCCCCAAGGGCGGCAGTGTGCCACCTGAGGGCCTTTGGCCCAAGGGGAGTACGCCGACCGAGGGCGTATCATTATAACACCCGTGGTATCTTCAACGTTTTATTTTGCACCTTTTTTAAAGTAGAAAAACGATTTTAATTTGCATGATTTTTTCGAGCTTCGATGCAGTTGCTACGGAAAAATTTAAGAGGTTGCTAAGGGTTGTTTACTTTAGAAAACGACGTTGCATTTTGTGTGAATTGGCGTGACTGTTGGTGCTGTAAATTTTAAAACGGTTGTGCTTACAATAATTATGGAGATTTCACAAAATGTGTTACTACAGACTGAAAAAGCCAAAGGAAATGTACTGCCGGTGAAGTCTAAACACGTATACGAGAAGGATTGTGAATTTTTTTTGCAATGGAAAGTTATAAATAGAGTTAATATCGTGAATGAAGCAGTCTTGATGGGTTACTTTCAGGAACTGGTAAGTTTTACACATGAATAATAATAATTTTTAAATTATTTTAGTCAGACAAGTATATATATATATACTATACTGCAAATATTCTATGGACTAAGTACTCACAGCTGAAATCAACAATAATTGTTACTATCAGCCTTCAGTCAATTGATAGCATTTCTGAAAGTTAAATCAAAAGGATACATTCCCAAAAAATCGAAGGTTTTGGAAGGTGAACAAGTATTGCATTTTATAAGAAAAGCATCTGGAGTACCTTTTTGCTACATAAAGTTGTTCTGGTAATGGGTGTCTTTAGAGGTTTAAGGCGTGATGAAATGGTCAAAATGACAATTGACGATATTGAAGACAGAGTAGCCGTTTTGCCAGGTACCAGAAACGACGACTTGCACCTCAAAAAGTTTCACCATTGAAAGCGATATAGGAGCGTTAAATTTAGTTAGAAAGTACATTGCACTGCGGCCGAAGGGATGTAGACAACTTAGTTTTTTTTTAATCTATCGAAATAATAGATGTATAGATTCACCTGTGGGTAAAAATACTCTAGGGAGTGTCCCCTTCATCATTGCCAAATATTTTAATTTGGAAAACCCGAAAGTCTACATCGGACACTGTTTACGCCGAACTTCGTCAACGCTTCTTGTTGAAGGTGGTGCTTCCTTTGAAACACTCAAGTTGCATGGAAAATGGAAGAGTAGTACTGTAGAGGAAAGCTACATTGAAGAGAGTAGAAAAACCGAATTGCTACATGCCCGTTATCATTCCGAATGGAACCGAATGCAACACAGGTTCATCATCGGTCCGCTCACAAGACTTCAAAATTGGAACTACTTCATCTTTTTCAGGCACATTCCAGAATTGTAATTTTTTATTGGAGAGAAAATAATTAATTAATTTGTATGTATCATAGTTATAAATAAATGTTTTCTAATTAACTAATTTATTTAAACAACTATTTTTTTATTTTTTTTAATTAGCGGGCATTATGATCCATAATGCCCTCTATAATGCCCGAGGGCATTATGAGGCTGTTAATAGCTACCGTTGTCACGGTATTATAAAGTAATAATGGACAGGTGCAAAATAAAGCAATTTAAAGCCTTGCCATGGTTGTGTCGAACTATAAAACGTTGTATTACACTCGTTCCGTGTAATTTTGGGTGCTTTCCGGCACTCGAGGCTTAAAAAAGCCCTCGTTTCACTCGTGCTTTATTAAGCCTTCGTGCCGGAAAGCACCCAATTTACACAGGAACTCGTATAATAAATAACTATTTCGGCCTACTTACAACCCATTTAATGTGTTCTTCACAATTTTGATTGTTTTAACTCCACATTAGTATACTGCATCAAAGCCTTTGTTTCGCTTCTTGCTTTCGAAAACTGCAGATATGTTATAGAATTCAGTTTTGAACTTTTATTATATTTGTCTTATAACATACTGAATGCTCCAGAAGATGATGTTTCTTTATTACATAAGTTGCAAATGAAATTACTCCATTAAATCTCTAGTACTTATCTCTCGTAAATCAAAATAATATTACTAAATTTCCTTGTGGAGCAGTTTTTAACATTAACTGTTTAATTTTGGGTAGAAAAAAATTATTGAAATTAAAAATATTAAAACAACATAACTATCTTAATTTGATTATTTGCTTGTATGTTGCATTTCTTTTTCATGCATGTTTGTTGTGTGTCCTTATGAGAGAGAGAGAGAGAACGAGAACTACAAACTACAATAATAATAGACAACTGAACACTTTTTTATATTAAGGACTATTACGTTGGAATGAACTATAGTTACAAATTGCAAAGGTGGACAAATACAAGCCGGGCAGGGTACATATGTTTCTCATGCAGAGGTGAAGTACTACACCCTTAAAAACTGTTGGGCCTGCCTGCTGATATTTACCAAGGTGTTTACCTGCCGTGCCCATATTTAGTATCGAAATTTCTCCAAAATAACTTCCTGCTTTTAATGTTGCTAAGACTGTTCTTCCATTATCGGCAACTACTTGAAGGCGACCTCGGTTTACTATGTACATCTCTTTTCCGACCTCACCTGAAAGATAATGCATTTTTTTAAAGAAACATCCTAATACAAAATACTACATTGAATCATACATATACTAAGTGACATAGAAAAAAGAACACCCAGTAATAATGAATATTTTGCGGCAATTTTCTAGCAATATGTTTGTTTAAGTTAAGATGACAAACGATCAAATTTTCAGCCACATTGATCCACTTGTTTTTGTGGTATCGTATCTTTCCAAAAGAAATCCAATAGACGCTAATGGTGTTTTCTAGCTACATTTCTCATTCAGGCGTTGTGCATTACATTTTAAGGAGCTTCTTTATTTTGTTCATTATGCCTAGAGCTAGAAGACGCCAAAATTTTCGCCATCTTTGCGAGTTAGATAGAGGGGGAATAGTGAGCTTGCGAGTGGCTCGGTTGTACTTTAGAGAAATAGCCACTAGGACGCAAAGGAGTTTACACATGGTGGCAGTTTGTTGTCGGACATGGAACCAGGAAGGCCGTATACGAAGAGCGAGAGGTAAAGGACGTGTCAGAAGAACTACACAACGTGATTATCGCCGCCTTAGACTTTTGGCTCTACGGGACCGTTTCACTTCCACAAAGGCTACTGCGGACCAGTGGTTTGAAGAACGTAGAAGGCCTATTGGGATGCGAACAGTTTATCACCGGATTAGAAGTTTTGTACCTTTTTCATACCATACTCAATTTCTGTTACCTCTAACTCCCGGACATCGATGTGATCGTCTGGCGTGGTGTGTAGAGAACGGGTAAATTGGGATCTAGAACGCAATACGGTTGTTTTAAGTGATGAATCTAGATTCTGTTTGGGTATGCATGATGGCCGTGTGAAGAAGCTAAGCGGTGAAAGACGAGATCTTCAATTTTCTATGGAACGGCATGTGCACCACATCGTTCGAATTGTGGCATGGAGAGCTATTGCCTATGGAAGTAGGTCACCTTTGATCTTCATCAGAGGCAATATGACCGCCGTGCGTTACATCCAAGGGGTGGTAGAACCACATGTTCTACCCTACATTCGGACGCTCCCCAACCGCCTTTTCCAACAATATAATGGTCGACCACATGTAGCCAGAGTTACGTTGAATCATTTTGAAGACAATCAAGTCGATTTGTTGCATTGGCCACCAAGATCTCCCGAGCTTTCACCCATTACACAAGTCTGGAATATTATGGGAAGAATATTAGTCCGCTTACCCCATCCTCCACAATATTTGGCATGAGTTACAGGTAGCCTGGGATGAGGTATCTCAGGAGAAAATTGATCATCTCATTAAGAGTATTCCCAAACGTGTTGATGAGTGCATAAGACATCGTGGAGGCACAACACATTATTCAATTTTCTCTTGATCTAACTGTTTGATTTGTCTCAAATATTGATCGATTACTCAGCCAACCCTAATGCACATGTATACCAAAAATTGCTGTAAAATATTCATTATTACTGGGTGTTCTTTTTTCTATGTCACTTAGTATATTGAACAAACAGTGCTTGCCTTCAATCATACATAAAAATAAAATTGAGACGTCGCGTCGGTCTCTGTTGTTCATGTAATGTCTCATATTTGAATATCGTGCCGATTGTTTGAAATGACAACTCGAAAACTACTAAATCTATTAACATGAAATTTACCCAGGTTCTAGGTAATAATCCTCGCACCAACGTAGTCTTTGTTTCATCATGATATCTTTAACGTTTCAGAAATTATAGTGACTTACTTTTGGAGGTTGTTTGCGTTTGGTTCTGTCATGGAGCACAAACTGCCAACATTATACAGGGTGTATCAAAAAGTGCGCAATAAGTCTTCAAGACGGTATAATAGGGATCCTACTAATACCCAAACCGTTTATATAACATGCCACAGAGCAATACTTTACGAGCAGCAAGTCGATAAAGTTGACCAAGAAATGCCTCCAATAATGGTGATACAAAGGTAATTCCCAATAATTTTGTGGTCCCTAGGTAACGAAAATATTGAAAATTTTAATTTACGAATAGTTCAAAAACAGTTAGGCCCAAAGAAAAAGTAAAAGTGAATTGGAGGTTCGGAAAGCTCAAGGAAAATAGTTGTGAAGAGTTAGTGCGCACTTTTTGATACAGTCTGTATGTCACCACATTTGTGAATAAAAGTAATTCTTCAGAATAAATGTTTTGAGGTGATTTCAGCCTGACACTTGATCGCGACATGAAAATAAATAAGAGCGGCTCATTCAAAGTATCGCATAAAATAACCCCCTATGATTTTTGTCCCATAGATACAGTGAAAATCCCTAGAATCCACAGGAATCATGCTCTGTATTACATTCTTATAAGTTACTGAAGACCTGGATGAACTACTTTTAGAAAATCTAAACTAGAAAGAATCAGAAATTCTGTTACTAGAGGTAATATTGTATGGAACGAAAAAAAACGTATGTCTTGATCACACGAGAAGAATGGACTAGAAAAAATGGTAAGGATAGTTAAGAAAATTACTGCTTGATTATTGTTTGGTAATATAAGCATTTTTTTTATTTAACTGCAATATCTGGTGTCACCTGAAAGTAATTACAAGTTGACATTTTTAGATAGAGCAGCAGAGTATATCTCAAAAACAAATCGTTTGGTTTTAATTATTTTTATAGAGCTGATAAGAAAAATTTAAAATTTCAAAGTTGGGGGTGGCGGCGGCGGCGGAATGGTAGGTGCTACTACAATTCTGATACCAAATATGTAGTTCCGCCTCGCGGTCCTATTAATATTAATAATTTTAATTTTTAAGTGAACGCACTGTATAATTTTCATTAAGATTATGATGAGAACAAACATTTTCCGATTTGATACTCTTTATATTCACTTTTTTAATTTCCAAATTTTATTACGATAATAAACGAACATAACCGCCAAAAATCTCAGCAATTGTTATGACCTCTCGTGCTATTATTATTGAAAAGCTCAAGCAAAAAAAAAAGTCTGGAACATTTTTGTATCGCGTTCAGTCTGATACGCATGTAAGTTTAGGACTATAATAATTTTGTCTTGTAGTGGTATTCGACTCAGAATGTTAAATTCTAGTAACTAGTGTCGTCGGGTAATAGTGCCACAATTCGCATTTTCCCCTATGCCATCCACAAAGATTGGTAGAAGAAAAATTGAAAATATTTCATGAGATAAACGATGCTTACGACGGCGACGTGGGTCCAATATTTTAGAAAGTGATTTTCGAAGTGAAATACTAGATGGATTTGTTGAAAACGATGACATGGATGGTAACAACAATGAGAGAAAAGATGAAGGAAATGTCTATGCTTACAAGAAGATAAGAAAGCAAAAAACTAGTGTCATCCTGTAATAGATGTTCTATATGGGTGATTTTTTTTTTAAAACGATCCACTCTAAATATGTACAAAACAAAAACGTTATGTGCACAATGCTGAAACCGGTTAAGTTTATTTGTCAGGGGGACACTTAATTCTTAATTACTTAATTACTTAATCACTTAATTACTACATCGCCAAAAAGAGGTTAAATGGACCTTTCAAAAAATAAACTTTTTAACCCTCTGTTCCGTTTAAGATTTTTGAGGGGGCTGCTGCAGGTGCACCTGCAGGTCTGAAAGTACACTAATTAAGTGTCCCCTTCACAACCAAAATTGATTTTTAGTTTTGGCATTTTGGTCATAACGTTTTTGTTTTCTAGATATTTAGGGTGGATCGTTTTCAAAAAAACATCCTGTATGTAGTTTATTATACAGTATGTCCCCGGATTGAGTTTACAAGAGGAAAATATTTTTTATTTTTGACTTTACGCCAAAACCTCAAAGGAAAAAGATTTTTTTCTTGTCCTGAAACCAGCAAATCTGTAATTAAAACTTCATTATTCTGACCGAGTTGAAAGAAACGTATATTTTTCTCTTGATTTTAGACTTGGTAATTATTAATTTTAATCTTAAAGTTTTCTTATCACGTAGGCAAGCTCGCATTGTTTTATAAAATGTTGACTTTGGAGCAGATAATTTATTTGATTCAATGTTATGGTACGGGTGACCAAAGTTATCGTTCTGTTATTGAAAAGTTCAATGAGAAATTTCCCAATATTCAAGTTTCACGTATGGGGGCCCAAAAACTGCTAAAAAAGTTACAGCACACATATTTAGATATGTTAGAAAATTTTCTTAACGATGAACTTGATGCTTTAGAAATTAATTACCGGCGTACAATGTTTTTCAGCTGGACGGTTGTCCTGCACATTATTCTCGCATTGTTACTGACTGTTTGAACGTTAAATTTGGAGATCAGTGGATTGGAAGAAATGGTCCAGTATTGTGGCCTGCCAGAAGTCCCGATTTAACAATTTTTATTTTTGGGGACGTTTAATACAAATTGTGTATAGTGACAACCTACCTAATAATGCTAAAGAATTAAAAAATCGAATAGGGGATGCGGTGGCATCATTGTCCATCGAAGAAATTCAAAGTTTCAAGGAGCTTCCTTTTAGAGTAGAATTGTGCGCAGAAATGTTAATTGAATAATGATTGTTCTTGTTAAAAATTAGTTTTTTTTATGTTAAAGGTTATTCTTTGAGTTGCCATTTATTAAAATTAATTTTTTCACAAACATTTTTGTTATTTAACTTGCGTAAACTCATTTGTCAACGTGACATCGTTGTCAAAAAAATAAAATCGCCGATGTGATGGGATTTAAAGAGCAGAGAAAAAAATTTATGAGTCCAAAATTAAGAGAAAAATGAACTTTTCTTTCCACTGAGTCAGAATAATGAAGTTTTAATTACAGATTTGCTGGTTTTAGGACAAGCAAAAAATCTTATTCAATTGGGGTTTTGGCATAAAGTCAATAATAAAAAATTTTTTCCTCTTGTAAACTCAATCCGGGGACATACTGTATATTATGTTAAAATTTATTTGTCATTCATTAATTTTTTGCAAAATTAGGCTGACCATAGGAAGGAGTACCATTCTTCCGACACATGTAAAGTTTGTGGAGATTGCCTTGAAAAATTTTAAATTGTAATTCAAATTTACCTCAATTTGATTCATTGACATTCTTCCCGTTTAAAATTTATGAGCCAATTTGTTGACGTTTTCTAATAAATTAAACTTTTTGATTTTGGCCTAGTTAATAAAACCGATTTTCTTTGAATCCTTTGTTTTATTACTAAAATAACAGCGGTATTACCGGATTGCGGCGCCAGTGGTAGACGCCCACATATATTATAACCGTACTGCGGCGGGGACAAAGGTCTTACCTGCTAGGGGTGTAGGCGAATTGCGGCGCTGTGTTATCTCAATCCTTTATGCAAAATTGGGTAAAACCCAGTACGTCTTTCCGATTTTCCAGTGCATTTTTGGAAAATCCAAAATTGCACCCTCTTCTCATTGGTTAGCATCTTTTGCAACCTCCTTATAAAAGGACACAGTAATGAACATTGCGATTCATTTCCGAAAGTGAATAAAACAACAACCGCTTCGTGAATATGGAGTTTGTTTTAGGTGAAAGAGGTAATGAATTAATTCTTCTCGATATGTATAAATTTTACAAAAAAAAAAAATTGTCAACCAGTGGTGTCAAGTAGTGTTGCACGGTAAAAACGTGCATGCAAAAATCTATGTGTGTCAAAATAAAGTGTTACTGAAACGAGAGGATATGCATAATCATCCTGTAAGTCAGTGAGTAAACCGACAAATTGTGTCAAATAGCGTTAAAAGAAAAGCAGCAGAAGATATTTGCGAGAGACCTTCGAAGTTATTGCATAAAGAACTAAAAAATCTGCTTTTGGTAATAACTTGGACATATCAGATGTTAATTCCATTAGAAGAAGAATGTATGATGCTAGACGACGAATTCTCCCACGGCGCTACCCATGAATATATAGAAGGAGTTCATGACGCCCTTAAACTAATAGACGTAAAAACAAACCGAGAAGACTTTTTGTTAGTCAACGATTCCGAGAAGAATTTAATAATATTTTCAACAGAGACGAATTTAAAAGCTAACGAGCGTTCAATAAAAAACCTGGTTAGAGTAGGCTTTGAAATTGCGTTTTAGTTTTATTTTTTTACAGTGTAGAGCTTGACTGATTAATACGAAACTCTCCATGACAGATAACATAACCTCAAAATTTCAGAGAAGCTGCAATATTATTAATAATCAATATTATTATGCATCTTAAAGAAGTGTTGACAAGTGTTTTAGGGTATTAGTTAGCGGTTTTATATAGACCGACACGATTTGGGGGTTTGGGCTGCAACGTCCTGCAGGTATCTCCAAGATTCCTATAACGGTTGCTAAAGAGTTAAGGTAAGAGTAAAGTGCATTCAGACCTTTGGGTGTGATGTTAATTGAGTTATTTTTAGATATCGGACACTTTATGATTTGGTTTTACACCTTTATTTAAAACACTCTTCGAAAGGATATGACCAACTGACAGTTTCTAACCAAATTTCTACAAATGTTTATTAAGAATTTTACAATCCCTTAGAAGGACACAAAACAGTTACAGCAAATTAATGGTGAAAATGTTTTCGATATTTATTGTAGAGAATTGTGCTTTTTTTCTGATCTCATTAAAAACAGTTTGCAAAAAATCAGTTTCATATTTTTCTTACATCGGCTATGGATGCTTGGTACATGAAATTTTTAATATGTGGCCAAAGGAAGAAATTACTTGCAGTTTCGCTTGTTACTTTATCATATTTCACACTCAAACTTGTTCTCTTAAATGCGCAAATCTGAAAAGTATGGTTAGGTAGTTTTAACTCTTGCGTTTCACAAGCAAAAGACAAACCTTTTCTTTTGCAGCTTTTGATCAGGGTGCGCCTCACTAAGTTTCATTAAGAAAATGTAGAGCATAATATGTAAGTGTCTTTAGTGATATCTTCTATGCTTCGGACATTCTTTCTTTGATGAGACTTTCATCTACCGGTCAGCTTTGGCACAACTCACGCATTTTCTGATATGTTGGTCCTAAATTCATGTTTTCCTACCCTTTCGTACTTGCAAACACGGTTTAGGAAACGGCTGCTGTAGCGACTGTCAATTTTAATAACAATGTCCGAATTTAGTGCTGGTTGCCTAACCTAAACTAAATTAAATGGCAAGTTAGTTTTTGTAACAATTGCAATGTACACTGTTATAAAAATGCCCAGCCTCCTCCAACCAGGTTTATTTTTGAACGCTCGTTATGTGTACGATGCCGACAATATATGTGGATGGAACATTTCGATATTGCACCAAATATTTTTGTTAAATGTTCAGTGTTCACGGAATATTAAATGGGCACTGTGTACCACTTATTTTTTGTCTTCTTAGAAATAAGTGCAGTGTAACATATTTCAACGCGTTTACCGCAATAATTGAAGAATGCACCAAAATTGGACTGATTTTTTCGCCTAAATCGGTATTTTCGGACTTTGAAGTGGCTATCCAACAAGCACCCCGGTTGGCTTTTCCAAATGTAGTACTAAAGGGGTGTAGATTTCATTTACGCCAATCATGGTGGCGAAAAATTCGCGAGCTTGGACTTTCAATGGAATATCAAGACAATAACTCTGAGAAAGGTATGTACCTAATTATATAAAGAAGGAATTGTTTTGTGTAATGAATATTTACATAGACAACTTCAACGTCATACATTAATGCAATTTTTAATATAACAGGGGCATGGCTACGTTGTATTTTTGGACTGCCATTCTTAGATCCTGAAAATGTTGAAGAATGTTTTCTTGAGTTTATGGCAATTTTACCGTTGTGTCCAAAAATACAAAGTTTTGCGGACTACTTAGTCGAAAATTATATTGAAGAAGATGCCAAATTTCACCCAAGTGTGTGGGCTGCCTGCACATCTTCGACGGGGATGACCACAAATGGGTGAGGGTCTTTTCATTGGAAGTTTAATTCGTTATTTTATGCACCTCATCCAAATTTATATGTATTTTTAGATGTTTTAAAAAATCTTCGAATAGACACTTAAATCAAACTGAACAGCGCACATAAAAATGATAAAACAAGACTTGCTAACCTCACAGACAGTATAGAATTGTACAGGCAGAATAAAATTAGTATGTTAAATTTTGTTCAAAAAGCATCTTTTCATGTGAAAACACAATAAAGTATACTGCTATTACACATTAATAAATAAATGTATAATATTTTTCTGTGCATTATTGTAGCAATCCCACTGGTTTCCTTTTATATGGGTGCTTTTTGGCGGGACACTACCTGCGAAAGCTATAGCGCCGCAGTCCGGCTGTACCCCATCGTCCTTACCTGCTATGTCGAATTTAATGGTGTACCCGACTGCCGCAATACGGTACTGCCCAATAATAGACTACACTTTTTTGAATTGGGAGTTATGTATATTTTTTGTCCAGTTAACAGTGAACCAAATCAAAAAATATCAGCATAACCCTTTCAAATTCAAATATAATTTTCAATTATAATTTGATTTTTGACCAACTTTTCTGTTGTTTCAGAACACTTTGGGCCAACCAGACGGGTAGTAACCTTTATAGTTTCCCCCACTTCGCACACACCAAGATTTTAAACAGAAACCAAGACCGTGTCGTCGGACAGGACAACGCATCACTTTGCTAGCCGCTTTGTGTTCGCCGCCTCCAAGCTAAGCCTCTTCGTAACATACGAAAAAAAAACTATTCGTAACATAACTTTGCGACATTGCTTCAGAAAAAAACAATAATAAAAGAATTATATAGACTTTTTTCTCAGACATAATATTATACATATCACAGCAGCGATATTTATTAACTACCAGCGTTTTGCAAATAGCACATTGCGATTGGTTGATTTGTGGTTTGTTACAACTCATTTCGAACAAGCTGTCTACTGTGTTTCGATGTGTGTTTTTCTTTCCGTTCTTCCTGTTTTTCCTGCTTATATTGATATCGTTATTTTTCAAGACTTTTACCAATTTACCACAGCACAAAAGGTTAGCATTGCTGGTATACTGTGTAAATAACGTCCATGGTGGTTATTTGTTACTAATTTACTATCTATATCTCTATATATAAATGCGAAATTGATTTCTCACTGATCAGCGCACAGCCCAGACCGTTGAGTCTTGAAGCGTGAAATTTGGTAGGTACGTAGTCTTTAGGGCGTATAGGCGCACGAAGAAAGGATTTTTGAAAATTTTGTTTCTAAGGGGGTGAAAATGGGGTTAATTGGTTCCTCTGGGCTCCACCTAAGTTGAAAACCAAAAACGGTAGAGAAGTGAAAATTCGTACCCGAACTCGCTTTTGAAAATAACTCGACCCCCTTTTGACGATTTTCCAAAAAATTATTCACAGACGGCGAAAAAGGGTGGGAAAGGGGAAAACGGTTTTTATAAAAAAATTCATAACTCGACAACTCGGCATGCTAAAAACGTGAAAATTGGGATTTAGACTCAGCTTTGAAAATAACTAGACCCGTGTTTGACGATTTTGCAAAAATTTCTTTACCGACCGAGAAAAAATTAGGGGTGGTTTACCCGAAATTCCTATAACTTGAAAACTGACAGTACTGCTTTCGTGAAAATTGGGATCTAGATTCTCCTTTAAAAAATACCGGACCCGTGTTTGACGATTTTCCAAAAAAAAAATACCAACGGCGGGAAAAGGGGAGGGTGGATTTGGGGGTGTTTTTTCTCAAAAATCTTATAACTTGAAGGTCGAAAATGTTACAAGCATGAGAATTGGCACTCGGACTCTCCTTCAAAATTAACTAGACCCGTATTTGACGATTTTCAAAAAAAAAATTACCAACCCCGAAAAAGGGGCGTAAATGGGGAGAGCAGTTTTACTGAAAATTCTCATAACTGGAAAACAAATAGTGTTACAAACGTGAAAATTGGAAACTAGATTCTCCTTTAAAAAAGACCGGACCCGTGTTTGACGATTTTGGAAAAAAAAAAATACCAACGGCGAGAAAAGGGGAGGGTGGATTTGGGGGTGATTTTTCTCAAAATGCTTATAACTTGACGATCGAGAATGTTACAGGCATGAGAATTGGCACTCGGACTATCATCTTAAAATAACTAGACCCGTGTTTTACGATTTTGCAAAAATTTAATTACAAACCCCTAAAAATGGGCGTAAATGGGGAGGGTAGTTTTCGTGAGAATTCCCATAACAGGAAAACAAATAGTGTTACATACGTGAAAATTGGGAACTAGATTCTCCTTTAAAAAAGACCGGACCCGTGTTTGACGATTTTGGAAAAAAATTTACCAACGGCGAGAAAAGGAGAGGGTGGATTTGGGGGTTGATTTTTCCCAAAATGCTTATAACTTGAAGGTCGAGAATGTTACAGACATGAAAATTGGCACTTGGACTCTCCTTTAAAAATGATTAGACCAGTGTTTGACAATTTTGAAAAAAAAAACGAACGGCGAGAAAAGGGGAGGGTGGATTTGGGAGTGATTTTTCTCAAAATTCTTATAACTTAAAGATCGACAATGTTACAGGCATGAGAATTGGCACTTGGACTCTCCTTTAAAAATAACTAGAAAATCTTTAGAAACCGCAAAAAAGGGACGTAAATGGGAAGTTTGCCCCAGAATTATCTTAACTGCAAAACAAACAGTATATCATTATAATATGTGAAAATTTGGATGTAGATTCTCATTTTAAAAAGACTGGGCCCGTGATTGACGAAAAAAAATACTTTTTGTTATTTTTTGTTAAAAACTGCTTTAAGCCGTTGTACCAATTCCAAATATAAGCGCCAGTAAAACCAACCCCAACTTACGCGGGCAAAGCCGCGGGTAACTGCTAGTCTCTATATAACGAGCGTTCAATAAAAAACCTGGTTAGAGTAGGCTTTGAAATTGCGTTTTTGTTTTATTTTTTTACAGTGTAGAGCTTGACTGATTAACACGAAACTCTCCATGACAGATAAGATAACCTCAAAATTTCAGAGAAGCTGCAGTATTATTAATAATTAATATTATGCATGTTAAAAAGAAGTGTTGACAAGTGTTTTAGGGTATTAGTTAGCGGTTTTATATAGACCGACACGATTTGGGGATTTGGGCTGCAATGTCCTGCAGGTATCTCCAAGGTTCCTACAACGGTTGGTAAAAAGTTAAGTGCATTCAGACCTTTGGGTGTGATGTTAATCGAGTTATTTTTAGATATCGGACACTTTATGATTTGGTTTTACACCTTTATTTCTTCAAAATGTTGAAATTAAAAAACTCTTTCGAAGGATATGACCAACTGACAGTTTCTAACCAAATTTCTACAAATGTTTATTGCGAATTTTACAATCCCTTAGAAGGACACAAAACAGTTACAGTAAATTAATGGTGAAAATGTTTTCAATATTTCTTGTAGAGAATTGTGCTTTTTTTCTGATCCCATTAAAAACAGTGCAAAAAATCTTCAGTTTCATATTTTTTCTTACATCGGCTACGGATGCTTGGTACATACATGAAATTTTTAATGTGGCCAAAGGAAGAAGTCACTTGCAGTTTCGCTTGTTACTTTATCATATTTCACCCTCAAAATTGTTCTCTTAAATGCGCAAATCTGAAAAGTATGGTTAGGTAGAAGTTTTAACTCTTCAGAAGCAAAAGACAAACCTTTTCTTTTGCAGGTGTTATTAGATCAGGGTGCGCCTCACTAAGTTTCATTAAGAAAGTGTAGAGCATAATATGTAAGTGTTTTTAATGATATCTTCTATCAGACATTCTTTGTTTGATGACACTTTCACCCACCGGTCAGCTTTGGCACAACTCACGCATTTTCTGATATGTTGGGACCGTCTTAAATTCATGTTTTCGTACCATTTCGTACTTGCAAACAAGGTTTAGGAAACGGCTGCTGTAGCGACTGTCATTGCAACGTCCATGTGCTTTGTAGCAGCACCTCTGCGTGTCTTTTGATCACTTGCCATCTTGCTAGTTGCAATACTTAACTCGAACTACAACGAAAGAACGTCCATTGACAAAGCAACAACGTTTCAAATATAAATTTCAATAATTTGTCCGAATTTAGTGCTGGTTGCCTAACCTAAACTGAATTAAATGACAAGTTAGTTTTTGTAACAATTGCAATGTACACTGTTATAAAAATGCCCAGCCTCCTCTAACCAGGTTTATTTTTGAACGCTCGTTATAAATGTGAAACTGATTTCTCACTGATCACCGCACAGCCCAGACCGTTGAGTCTTGAAATGTGAAATTTGTAGGAACGTAGTAGTTTTTAGGGCGTATAGGCGCACTAAGAAAGGATTTTTGAAAATTCCGTTTCTAAGGGGGTGAAAATGGGGTTAATTGGTGTCTCTAGACTCCAACTAAGTTGAAAACGAAAAACGGTAGAGAAGTGAAAATTCTTACCCGAACTCGATTTTGAAAATAACTCGACCCCTTTTTGACGATTTTCCAAAAAATTATTCACAGACGCCGAAAAAGGGGGGGAAAGGGGAAAACGGTTTTTATAAAAAATTTCATAACTCGACAACTCGGCATGCTGAAAACGTGAAAATTGGGATTTAGACTCAGCTTTGAAAATAACTAGACCCGTGTAGACGATTTTGCAAAAATTTCTTTACCGACCGAGAAAAAATTAGGGGTGGTTTACCCAAAAGTCCTATAACTTGAAAACTGACAGTATTGCTGTCGTGAAAATTGGGATCTAGATTCTCCTTTAAAAAATACCGGACCCGTGTTTGACTATTTTCCAAAAAAAAAAATTACCAACGGCGAGAAAAGGAAAGGGTGGATTTGGGGGTTGATTTTTCTCAAAATGCTTATAACTTGAAGGTCGAGAATGTTACACGCATGGGAATTGGCACTCGGACTCTCCTTTAAAATTAGCTAGACCCGTATTTGACAATTTTCCAAAAAAATATTTACCAACCCCGAAAAAGGGGCGTAAATAGGAAGGGTAGTTTTCCTGAGAATTCTCATAACAAGAAAACAAATGGTGTTACATAAGTGAAAATTGGGAACTAGATTCTCTTTCAAAAAATACCGGACCCGTGTTTGACGATCTTGGAAAAAAAATTACCAACGGCAAAAAAAGGGGAGGGTGAATTTGGGGGTGAGTTTTCTCAAAGTGCTTATAACTTGAAGGTCAAAAACGTTACAGGTATGAGAATTGGCACTCGGACTCTCATCTTAAAATAACTAGACCCATGTTTAACGAATTTCCAAAAAAAAAAAACTACCAACTGCGAAGAAAGGGGAGGGTAAATTTGGGAGTAATTTTTCTCAAAATTCCCATAACTTGAAAATTAAAAGTTCTTATAACTTGAAGATCGACAATGTCACAGGCATGAGAATTGGCACTTGGATTCTCCTTTAAAAATAACTAGAAAATATTTAGAAACCGCAAAAAAAGGGCGTAAATAGGGAGGGTAGTTTTCCCCAGAATTATCCTAACTGTAAAACAAACAGTATAGCATTAAAATATTTAAAAATTTGGATGTAGATTCTCCTTTTAAAAAGACTGGGCCCGTGATTAACGAAAAAAAATTACTTTTTGTTATTTTTTTATTAAAAACTGCTTTAAGCCGCTGTAGCAATTTCAAATATAAGCGCCAATAAAGCCGACCCCAAGTTACGCGGGCAAAGCCGCGGGCAACTGCTAGTTACTAATATAAGTCAAACTCGAACTGAAAAACCAACGCTCTCTAGATGTAAATAAGACTTCGGTGTACATCGTTTTGCACTGGCACGCCACACCTCTTAGTTTTATTACTATATCTGTGTAAAATGTGGAAATACTTTTTTAACCAGGGGCACCAAATATCGCTTTAAAGCTTTTGCGTTCGATCTCATGCTTTTGTCTCGTTTTCGTTGGAAACAAATTTAACGTTGTAAGTTGTATTGCTCGCCACATCATATGGCATACAAAAAAATACATATTTGATGTTTTTTAAGTGCAATGAAGTTTTAACGTAGTTAGCGTACACTTTTAAGCACGTTTTAATATAAAAATCACTAGTTGGCCGTTTCATTTGATTATATCTTCTTGTGCTCCATAATCGGAACGAATTTCTGTAAGAATTCCTACTCAGAGAGGTTTTTTATGAACTAAAATGAAATTAAAAACATGTGCGGTTGGGGGACCCCGTCAGGAACGAAATTTCTCCGAATGTAATTCGATATGGAGATTTAGATTGTATATTTTGGCATTGAGCGTTTGTTTTTGGTTCTCTTTCGCTACTCTTTTTAACGCTGAGCATATGATTTCACTATTGGCTCCCTGTAATGTATGTTATGTAATGTGAATATGCGAGCTGGATATGGTGGTCGTCCCGTATTCAACCCTTCTTGATTTATTGAGGCTTTTAAGATTTATGGATGCTTTTAAGACCACAAATAAATGGTCGGATTTTCCAACCATCGGGAACTCGACCAACTTCGACGACCGGAGCCATTGGGAATCCCGGCCCATTTCGACCACCGGACGCTTAAGGGTTCTCCAGTGGCAGGTAGATTTCTGCCGGTCTAAGTACATTTTCCCGCAATATCTTTTTTTAATTTACAATTTTCAAAAAAATCGCTCTGTAGCTGCAAAGATCTATATTTTATCAACACGCCCACAAAATTTCAACGAAAAATCTTGAAAAATAAAAAAGTTATATTCAACGGCGCGCAAAAATGTACAAAAATGTGCGGCATTGAATGTAACTTTTTTATTTTTGAAGATTTTTTGTTGAAATTTTGTGGGCGTGTTGATAAAATATAGATCTTTTCAGCTACAAACCGATTTTTTGAAATTTTTAGATTTAAAAAAAAGATATTGCGGAAAAATGTACTTCGACCGGCAGAAATGTACCTGCCACTGGAAAACCCTCTTAAGGCCTGCTCAAACCAAAGCGGGACTGCGGGACCGGGATCGGGACTGATCGGGACCGGGAGCGATGCGAAACGTGCGGGATACCATACACACCGACGCACGAAGCATTTACGAAACAACGTTACTTGCAATGGTTTGGTAGCCTTTAAACCTAAATTAAAAAATCAAAAAATCTACATGTAGCTACACAAAATCAAAGTGTTGTTGAAAGCGAAACTGTCATCAATTTTCAAAGGCCATTGGTCAGAAATGTCGTGAATGGTATCTAAATGTTTTCTTAGCATTTTTGTTTAATTCTTATTCAATTTCGTCATATATCTTGCCCTTTTCTCTATTATTTTTATTTTCCGGATGTGACTGATCGAACAAAATAGGTGTATTTGTTTCACTAAAATAACCTTTTCAGTAATTTCATTAATTACTATTATATTTCGGCATCCATTCCTTCAGATATCACTGAGATAATAACAACGTAGTACGGTCCTGTGCTACTTCGGTCACAATATTTAAAGCGCATTTCCCATTCCCTGCTGTCCTGGCCATTCGAGTCATTGTTGGTTTTGTGCTTCTGTGAGTCACATCGCACCACAGCTGGTCTGGTTTGTATAATAAATTCTAATTATTTATATCAATTTCTTATACACGCTAACTTAGAATGTGTACTATCTTAGCTAATTTTCAAAGTAGCATAGGATAATGACCAGCAGGTCGTCATTCTGAAGTTTCGTCGCGGCATTTTCATCGAGAAATTCAGAAGTTAAAGAAGGACGGCGCAGATGGCATCGCCAACATTATATGGGCGTGATTTCACGGTTCGCACTCGATCTCCAAGCTGTAGCATTGCGAGGTCAACACTCGAGACAACGTTCATCTCGGGGGCGGCGGCACATAAATCGGCGACAGAGAAAACCGACAGTGTGCAGAAGCGATGATGGCAGCCCGCCAGGCGTCGCGTCGCTTCCTCGCAACCCCACCGACTCTCCGTCAGCAGGAGACGCCCAGCCTGCCGTCGAGGACGATCTCGTCTCCATTGAGTTGGGGGATGACATACTAAGAATTCTAGGAGGCGAACCAGAACACTAGCAGAACCCTGCACCTAGTCAAAGATTCAAAAGCACTTCCGGCTATCTGACACCCGATTCTTTAACAGGGTGTGGTCTCCTGTTTTTCCTCGCTACCGGCTACCGCTCAATTGCGACAGGCTGATGCTGCCGATCGTCAACCCGGAAGTGGCAGCCATTATGTCGGCCGCCCACACACATCGCGTGGCTCACTTTATGGGTTCCTAGAAACAGCTCGGCGCACCACTGTCCGTCTTAGAAAAAAGTATTTCACTAATAATAGAGAAATCAGAAACTCTTCCAAAGCCTTAGGGAAGAAAATCTCCCCTAGGTGACTCTGGCCGCCTCCTCTCACATTATTTTACGACATCAGCTCGTCTCGATGGTTTATATTCTCCCAATCTTAAACAAATCATTTAGGACCTTGATCGAGAGCATTCATTCTGGAAAATTTTATTCCGGCCAGATTTGGGGGGGGATAAACAAGGAAAAATCTGGAAACCAGGAAGAATGCTCCTACCTTTTCAGGCCTGTATCAGACAAATAGAGGTTTTGCAAAAGAAAGAAGTGGTGGGCACAACCCTACTCTCGTACCATAATAAGACCTTCAAACAGGTATCACCCGGTTCCTCAGAGGGAGACGAAACTTCCACAGGCGCGTCCCTCGAGGGAGTAGAGAGAAGATCGGCGTGAGAAACGGCGCTATCATCAGAGACGCTAGGTGAGCCTGGCGGGGCGCTTAAAATCTTTTCACTCTGCGTGGCAACAAATCACCACAGGTTCTGTCAGCTTGAGCTAGATACAGTTACCATTTGTAGTAATTTCAACACAACACGCCCCGGCTCGGCCGCAGCTTTTGACCAGGGACGCTCCCCATATGCACAAATGCGTCGAGGAATTAAGAGCAATTGGGCCATTAATCCCTGTTTTCCTGCGCCAGGTCAATTGATTTCCAGCTCATTTCTCGCCAAAAATCATCAGGCAAAAAACGTTTCATCCTTAATTAACTAATAATAATAATAATAATCTCATGGTTTTGAGGAGTGGCTATGATGTACGAATAGGACCTGAACAGCAAGGAACCCCGTGAAGGTCGGAATCACGGGGAGCTCCTTCTGGTCAATTAAAAAAAATAAAATAGTTCATTCAAACCGTACACTTTGGGATGGACGATATTCGCACTGCACTGCGTCTCATTTCTGAGAGCTGTTTAGAGCTTCCATTGACCTCAAGGACGCCTACTTTTTAATTTCAATCCGTCCCAGTGATCAAAATTTTTACGTTTCCAACACGAGAGCCAACGTTATCAGTTCACCTGTTACCCTTTTGTACAGGCCTCGGCCCCTTTAGTTTTCACCAAGTTGAAAAACTCATAGTTAAACACTTCGATCGATCCGAGGGAATTTTATCTAGCTGGACGATTTCCTGAGCTTGGGGGCGGATTATGGCGATTGTTCCAGGAAGGTTTTTCTCGAACTGTCGATTTAGTAGTCTCTAGGTTTTGTTCTAAACTATGAAAAAATCATCATGTTTCGTCATAACGATGAAAGACAGATCTCCGTTGGTGGCATCAGAACCTACATAAGGCTTTTAGTGCCAAAAATAGGAAATTTGTCTTTGGGGTGCTGGGAACACGAAACGCCCTTATTCGTGGTGGATATTGAGCAATCGCTTTTACATAAATATTTTGGATTTACAAGCTTAGGTCTTCAATGTTTTGCTGACATCAAGTCTCAAACACCACTCGTGGTGTTCCACAGCTCAATCCTGAATCAATACCGCCTGCAGTATTGGATAAAGCATGTTTCAGTTTGTCGTCAGCGAAATGTCGGAAATCATGTGTAGCGATTAAGAAGTAGCGCAATTGCAGGCAAAATTAACTCAGGCCAATGGCTCTGTGGTGAGCAGGCTGTATCCACAACCTAAAAGACGCGGATTCGAATCCCGTTAAAGCAAAAAAAAAAGTATGAATTAATTAATGTAAAATCGTTTGCTTCGCCCGATCGCACTTTTCACTTTTCGTAACCCTCTCTTAAGGAATTCACCAGCTTGCTTCCCAAGTCAAGTGTCCGTAAAGAAGTTTTACTTCAAAAAAAAAAAAAAACCGATCGCGAATCCATTGTCCAATCCACAGGAAAGTTTATAGCACCAAGCGTCAAAAAAAAATCGTTAAATAACTTCATGCTTTAGAGGCCCTGGCGTCTTTGGCGTCAACGTCTTTAAATATGACTGGGCCGATTTTTATTTTTACCCATTTTTTCCTTTTTTATTACTTTATGAAAGATACAAAAATACAAAAATTTCTCCACGACCAAGCAGAGGGAGGGCATTCCTATTGTCGACTATTGGATCTCTCAACCCTGGTACCCCCTTTTTTCACCCAGGACTCTGTTAGCACTCCAATCGTGTTCCCTCCAGGTGAACACAACCCGACTTGTCCTTTTCACCAATTTTCATCCACTGTGGCGACAAATTTTCCTGGGGGCCACACGTGTCTCAACGAAGCCTTCCGCCGCTGTGGCATCCCCAAGAAAGTCATAGAGACTATGCTCGCCTCTCTAGCTCCCGTAACCCTCACAATACAGTTCGTCTTCCAATTGGCGCTTTTACTCCTCTCAAAGCATTTCACTATTCGCAGGCAAGGTTTTGGAAGGTCCGGTTTTCCTTCCAACACCTCTCCAACAGCGATACGGCCTTTTTAATGCATATCGCTCGGCACTATCTTTCCTCCTGCCAGGACATATTCGTGAAGATCACAACATCAGACGTTTCATAAGGGGCTGGTGAGTTTACGTTCTGCCCGTCCTCGATATGCAAGAACCTGGGACCCACAACAGGTGCTCCGGCTCTGGTAAGACACATCGACTTACACCTTGCCGTATTTACCCAGGAAGCTTGTTAGCTTGTTGTTGCTGACTATTGGTCATCGACTAGAAACAATTTCCCTGATACGTCTCTCGGGCTTCGCTACCCATGACGAAGGTGTTCATATTCTCACTTCGAATCAATTAGTCGTCACTTTGGGACCAAATCAACTAGTCTTGAATCCAATATTTTTTCCAGAAAACCCAATACTTGTTAGTGGCTTAGTTGCTAATTGATATGACGTACTTAAAATCAGAACGAGGACTTTTATATACAAAATAGGAAACCCTACAAGGAAGTCACGAAACAGACTCTGAGCCGTTGAGCAAAGCCATCTCTCCTTCAATCTGGTGTCTATATAGGTCTGTTCAACCCTCACTCGACACGGCCCGTTATACAAGCACCTCGGCAGCTCGTCGCCTGGGTACATCAGTCGATATTTGATCCAGGGTAGACCGGTTCGAGAGCTCTACAACATTTGTTCGATTTTATCATCGCTCTCTGCTCAAACCGTCATTATGCAACCACCATTTTGAAGTTCGTCTTCGCCTGAACGGCGAGAGTATATTTTAATTTCATTTATTTTCTTATTTTATCACTTTTCTTGGTTCCCGGTTTTTTAAAACCATGGCCAAGAACCTTTTCAATGGATCGTTTTATTTGGCAAGTAAGCTTTAAACATCTACGTTGTTATTATCTCAGTGATATCTGAAGGAATGGATGCCGAAATATAATTAAACGATCAAACGAACTTACCTGTGAAGTTCGATCGTAATTATATGAGGCATCCATTCCGAAGATATCACATCCCACCCTTCCCGCAACCCCAGTCGCAAATAAAACTCATATACTTTCAAACAATGACTCGAATGGCCAGGACAGCAGGGAAGGGGAAATGCGCTTTAAATATTGTGACCGAAGTAGCACAGGACCGTACTACGTTGTTATTATCTCAGTGATATCTTCGGAATGGATGCCTCATATAATTACGATCGAACTTCACAGGTAAGTTCGTTTGATCGTTTAATTATCGCTTACTATGTGACCCCACGTAGCTACAAAGATAAAAATGCATGCGAAAACAATGCGAACTGCGGGAAAATTTGCCAAGTTTTAAATAAAACGTTTTAATATAATATTTATATAATATAATATAATTTACATAGATCGTTTTACTGTATTTTTTGTCTTTATTGACTATAAAGCAGATACGCTTTTTTTAATATTTAATTATAATTTTATTCCGGTAATAATGTTACCACGATGCGACATGTTCAAGATTATTTTTACCCCACGAATAATTGCTTTTAACGAGTCTTTTGTTTCTGTTGGTAAAAATAAAAAAAAAAACGACGAAAGATGTAGGATATAACTTCTACATTTTATGTATTTCTTAGAAGTTCTGAAATTCGCGACACTCAAAACATTACGTTTTGGCTTAATAATTGCGCGGCGCAAAACAAAAATTGGGGTTTATTTTCATTTCTGATATAAAGTGTGATCATAAAGTTCCGCACAAAATTCATAATTTAGTTATGTAATGTTTTTGCGAATAACGCTCGAACAGGTCGATTTTTGTTTTCAATTTGCCATCATTTGACATAAAAATTTTGATGATGACGTCATCTGTTTTTGAACTATGACACCGTCATTAATTTTTTTAAATGTCAACCCCCAACTTTTTTTTGGGGTTTAGTTGCACTTTTCAATTGTTTATTCAACAAGAGTAAAAAAGTGATACCTTGCATAACTTTTTTTTTAATTACAAGTTTTACTTGTAGTACTTGGCGCAGATTAGTCCAGAAGTGATTGAACGAAGTGTTCAAAACGTTAAAACATGTCTGGGAATGTGTCAAATAGTTGGCTGGTGGCAATTTAAACACTTGCGTTAAAAACTTTATGATCACTTTGTATATATTATTAATTCTAAAGACGTCAGTTGCTACAGAATAGATTTGAAATATTTTAAATCTGGACATACGTTTATGTCTGCAGACTTTTTCTATCATCAAGTAGAGCAACAGGGTCAGAAAAAAATAAAGTGTACGACTTTGAAGACTATGTGGTCTGTGTGCAAAATACATACATCGAACAGAACCAAAATTATTAATATGACCGAAGCCAGTAGAGATATACAATATAAAGTTTTTGAATTTAAAGTTTTGAATTTTTTAATGGCCAAATAACATGAAGAAAGTACAAATCTGCCGGAACCCCAACCAAAAATGTTTTCAAGAGGTATCCGGAACAAAAAAATTAAATAAAATTTTGAAAAACTATAGCAACAATTGTTTCTAACAGGCGATTAAGTTTAACTGAGGTTGGTGAGATCGGCCCTCAATAGATTATTAATTTTAACTTGCGTTATTCATTTTTTATTTATGTTTATAAACCTTTGACGTAAGAAAGAGAAGATGTAGATACGTTATTTCTGCTTAGTATAATGAAGAGAAATGTAGATACGTTAAATTTTATTATTATTTTTTAAATGGTTTGCTTTTTGTAGCTGTACTTAAATACATAAAATAATAATTATCATTTATCATGTTTGCAAACGAATAGTACTGTTTCACTTTTTGTAAAAAAGTACGGCAGTATTGTTCTGTGGTGTATATGTTACCGCTAATATCCGAAAGCAGTTAATACGCATAATAACTGAACATTTTAGGAAATACACATAATAACTGAGCATTTTAGGAATTACGCATAATTACTAAAACTGTCAATTATTATGCATAATAAATGAGCACATCAGGAATTATGCATAATACCTAAAACATTTTAGTCATTATGCATAATTAGTACGACGGCCGGTGGGTCAAATTTGTTCAACCACCCACTACTTTGGTATAACTCAATGAGACATATTATACAGATTTGTTCGTTAAAAAATTCTGCATTTAGAATGGAAATTGACGACAGTGTGGGTTAGTCACGAGAAAAGTTATTCCAAGAAAACCGTGAAAATTGGCAAAAATTATTCCAATAAAATAAATGCTCATATCTTTGGCTTACTAAAAGGTAAAAATATGCGGTTTGTTTCAATATGAAGCCCAGAATATTTAGTTAAAAATGGCTAATTGGAAAATTGCGCGAATTTGTGCTTTTCGACCAAATTATATTATTTAATGCTTTATTATTTATATAATTATTTAATTTAATAATAAATTTTCTATATTAAAGTTGCTATAACTCGTACAGTGTAGTCTTTGTAGTAAAAATTTTCACATCAAAAACTGCAGAATTTTGTTGTCTGTAATTTACCTCAGCTAGTAACGTAACCATTTACAATAATAAATTCGCTACAATCGTGTTTCTGAGAAAATGTAACTTACTTAGGCTACCCTCTCGATCACCCGCCCGCGCCCGGCTCCCACCGCAAACGTCTACATGCTATACGCTATACCACCACCGAGTGCAATGAATTAAAATGAAATTAATTGTTATTTTTAACCAAATACATAAAGATTTTAAAATTAACAATAATTCTTCATCGTCACTTATGTCTCTAACTATATCCTTATTTATACACTTCATTTGATATCTACACCATAGAACAAAACCCTCGCGTTTACATGCACATTTGCTCGAAGAACAATTCTTCTCTTCAAACCACCGAACAAGTCGTGCACGTGTTGCGTCCATATTTCGTTCTCTTTGGAAGTCGTCCCTCATTGGAGGTAAGGGCCTTTCTGTTTGATAAATGGGGCACTTAAATGGGATTCTTCTACATTAGGGTACTAGCTCGGGGTGAACCCTAAAACCTCTCACCACCTAAGTGGAAGTACGCCATCCAGCGAGGGTATTGTGATATCCCTTGGAAGTTCCAGTGTGGACGCTTCTATCGAGGATTTGTTGGTGCCAAAAATTGGTTTGGTACCGCCCCAAATCTAGCTCTATGGAGATGGGCTGGGTCTAGTTTATTACTATTTTTTTTTTCTTTTTACTTAAATGGACGCCACCAGTTTTTACAGCAGAAGAGGATGGTTACGAAATTAAAATTTAGTTGATAAACTGGAAAACTTTAATCAAAACTTGAAATTAGTTTTAGGGTTCACCCCGAGCTATTACCCTAATGAAGAAGATTCCCCTTTAAGAACAGAAAGGCCATTACCTCCAATGAGGGACGACTTCCAAAGAGAACGAAATGTGGACGCACCACGTGCACGACCTGTTCGGTGGTTTTAATCCGAACCCCGCAGGTTGAAAATGATTCCGTCGTTTTGCGATTATTTCCAACGGGACGAGAATCACACTCTTAGATGAAACGGATGTGCTAATTCCCTTGCGGATATTTCAAATTTAATTGCACGAACACCACGTTTCATCAACCACCGAACAAAATATCTCTTTTTGACAGACACCCGCCGAAAGAAGGCCTCTCCAAGAACCTGCGTACAAGCGAAACAGTACGATTGACGTACCGTGCTGCTTGACAGGTGTGAGGTTATGTAGATGTAAACAAGAGAAATTCGTCATTATTTCCCGACGAGACACACAGAAATTTTAAGTGTAGGTTTTACCCAGTCGAGGTTTCAGTAATTTAGCCCCTTGGCGTTTTAGGCAATGGGAAAAGTGTTGCATACTTCCAGAACGAAAAATCGAACCAGATAACACCAGCACAGCGAAGGATGAAGAAGAAAGACGATACATTGAGAGTAACATTCCGTAATGTCGAGCACAATTACGGTTTACAGTAGAAATTAGTTCGAGCGAGAATAGAGTAAAAAGTACGAAGAAACAGCGGCAAAAACTCAAGAGTGTGGTACGCCGAATACCATCTCCCCTTTTTGGTAAAATGCTCTAGGATGCTCCAAACAGCAACCCTTCACAGCGAAGTGATATAGATCCGACCGAAAAAAGTAACAAAATATGTAAGGTTAATGAAAAGATAAAATTATCTTCACAACTTCAAATAATAAAAGAACTCCAAAATAATAGTAATTGTAATATTAATTGTGAGAAACGGTTGGAGCTTAAAACAAATGGTCGTCTACTCCCAGAAATGCAAAGTAGACAGACAAGCAAGGAAAGAAGAAGGTTACCGTAATTGTAGTAAAGGCATGTGTGATTAATTTGTAGTATTGGATTTGTGGATGTGAAGTGACAAATGCCTTTTATTGTTTCGTGTATTTGATTTTTTTCAAATGGAAATAATTCGCTGTGGTGTAAAAACGGTGTCAGACTTGAAACATTTAAAAGAAAAAATAAGAAAACACTCGTTAAGATCGGCAGAGCACATGAAGAGTTCCATGAATTATACTACAATAGGACGTGTTGATATTCACAGTTGGATATAGCAGATTTCAACAAAAAGGTAACAAAAAATCGATATGTTTTAAGTAAAATAATACTGTTAAATTTTAATTTTTTAAACCTATTATTTTTTTGACGTACCTATCCTTATAAACATACAGCTATACTCGTAATTCGAAATGACCCTCCTGTAAAATGAACCACGAGCCGCCACTGCAAACAAATTCTGCTAGGATCTTTGAGATTTGTAACTGGACCATCACATGATATTACTAAAAGTCAATCAGCTGGTAAGTACAATTTTTTGTGTTACAAAAATTATTGACGAACATTAAACATTAAACCGTTTGACGGGGAAAAATACGCAGTTTGGAAATTTCGCGTTAGATCACTACTCGCGGAACTAAACGTATTGAGTGTGATTGAAAGTGAACTTGATCCGGAGTGTAATGAAAACCAGAAACAAAAATGGAGAAAAAATGAACGTATTGCAAAAGGAGTCATTGTGGAATACCTTGGTGATGCTTTTCTGGTTTTTGCGAAAGGTGACATTTCACCCAAAGAAATTTTTAAGAATGAGGTAGTATACAAAATTTCGAAACTTTTTTTATAAATGAAACTGCTTAAAATAGAGGACTCCTATTTTTTCGTTTTGTTTAAATCATAACCGTTTTCATGAAATAAATTAAAAACTATTTCGCGGGCGAATAACTACGTCATTAGTTTCCGAGCATAGAGGGAGTAAGAGCGAAAAGGAAAGAATTTCTAATAAAATGAGTGAGAGTGAGAAATAGAAAGGCGTAGGTCCTCACTTAATTCAGATGCCGGCCACTAGTGACGTATTTTAAACTAGTACATTTCGCTCATAAAAAATTAAACGAATTTCAAGTCAATTTTTTTTGCATTTTCAGTAAGTATAATTTCACCATAATAGCGCTAAACCATACACTTTTCAATGAAGTTTATGATTATTGTATTTTCCAAAAACTTTATTTTTTAGTATACTACCTCATTTGGATTCCACGTACGAACGACGAAGTTTAGCAACACAACTTGCCCTTCGTAAGAGACTGTTAAATCTGAAGTTGAAAGGCGACACAACGTTACAGGAACACTTCAACAGTTTTGACGAATTAATAACTGAACTGATTTCTGCGGGTGCCAAAATAGAAGAAACCGACTAAGTGTCACGTCTATTATTAACCATGCCTCCTTCTTATGATGGTGTCATCACAGCTTTAGAAACATTGAACGAAGAAAACCTCACCCTGTCGTTTACAAAAACAAGACTTCTTGACCACGAAGTTAAACTGAAAAACGAAAGTAGTGACACAAGTGGAAAGGCGTTATTTACTTTTAAAACAAAGGGAAATCGAAATCAAATAAGAACTTGACAAACTGGAAACCCACAAGATTTCGTCCCAACAATTGGCATCATAAAAATCAGTTTAAACAAACAAACTTTAAACCGAATAGAAACAATAAATTTAAAACACGACTTTCTAATATCCAATGTGATCATTGTGGTCGTCGGAATCACTTTTTATCGAAAATTTACAAATAAGTGATCGCCAACATACCATGCAGACGGCGAAAAGTTCTGAAAACGTGAAGAATTCGAATGTTGCAAGTTCCGGTTTCGCGTTTATGGTGAAAAACCCTTTAAATAAAAGTATAATAAACCAGTGTGACCTAGACAATAATGAAATTGTGTTTCTAATGGACTCTGGAGCAAGTGATCACATCGTTAATCGTTTGGATATTTTTACGGAAATCATTGACCTGCCTCAGCCACTTCAGATTTCCATTGCCAAAGTCAACGAGTTCATAACTGCGACCAAGAAAGGAACACTTCAAGTTAAGACAAACCTGACGGTAGTATTTGACGAAACTGGTATAAAAATCATCAAGGGCGACCAAGAAATTTTAACAGGTAAGCCCTCAAATGATTTGTATGTTGTGTCTTTTCAAATCAAATTTATAAACCACTCATCGTTATTAAACCGTCAATTACACGCTGCGAATAAAATAAATAATACATATAAATTCTGGCATGAACGATTAGGCCATATAAGTAAAGAAAAGTTTGTAACATTAAAAAATCATCATATGCTTGAAGATGAAAATTTAATTTTCCAAATTGCTCCAACAAATGAATTATGTGAGGCTTGCATTAAAGGTAAACAATCCAAGTTACCATTTGCAAAATCAATAGACAAAAGTCACATAAAAAGACCTCTTTACATAATTTACACAGATCTTTGCGGACCAATCACTCCTTCCGCAATTAATAATAAAAATTATTTTGTCACTTTTATAGATGACTACACTCATTACACAGTGACTTATTTATTAACATACAAATCGGATGTTTTTGTAGCATTCAAAGATTATCTGGCAAAAGGCGAAGCTAAAACTAATTTAAAATTAGTATATCTATATTGTGACAATGGTGGTGAATATTTATCCAAGGAATTTAAAGATTTTTGTGTTGAAAAAGTTATAACCTACCATTTGACTGTACCTCACACACCTGATCAAAACGGCGTAGCTCAACGCATGATGCGAACAATGGACAACTTGCATAAAATTGATAAATAGAGATTTATGATGATTGGTTGCCAAATAACTTCACAAATTAAAGTTTAAAACACGGCGGTTAAAAGCGTCCGGCAAACGGTGATAACAGAGCGCAGTGAGAAGGTGACGTCACCCAACAGTAACTGCCGCGCGTAGAAGAAGTACTCGTTTGGTTTGTGTGTGTTTTGTGTTTAAATTAATACGCTATGGCTGAAGCCGACAGTAAATAATATTAAGTATGGAGTTTTTTCCACGATTGGAGTATGAATAATACTCCTACAAATTTTTGATAATCTGCGCAAAGATTGAAACTGAAAATATTATGTAGCTTTTCCATGGTTTCTATGGTTTTTTCCCAAACAAGTAAATTTGTGTTTTTTGGTAGAATCGTACATAGTTCTGTTTTCGAAGCAAAAATTAGCGATTCCGATATCGATAGTGATAATCTATCGAATGATTTAGAAGAAGCGTAACAAGAAGGATGTAATAATCCCAGAAAAATCCAAAGTCCGATATGAACAGACATACAAGGTTTTTAAGGAAAGGCGTGGAGCAAAGAAGATTGCTTTAAATGAAAAGGGCTTGTTAGCGTATTTTGTGGTGAAAAGTGGACAACTGAAGACCCCGGGCAGTTTCTGAGCGGAGTATTCAATGCTAAAGAGTACAATTTTTCTCTATGATGCTATCGACATTCCTAAGTTTGCTACAATAATTGCTTATCTTAAAATAAAAAAATAAAATATTGGATATAGACCTAAGAGTTTTCCCTAAAGAAGACATGGAAAAATTCTTGAATGAAGCACCAGACGAACAATTTTTAATTCAGAAGGTGAGGAATGATGAGCTGGCAAATTTGGGTTCTAATAAAACATTATTCTTGTATATTTGTAGGTAGTAATGATAATATTGGGGGTCTCGGGCACTTGTAGACGAGAGGACAGAATAAGAACGTGAATGAATGTTTATAGTAAATGTTCCAAATACAAAAACGAATATTCAGCGAACGTTCACAGTTATTGATAGAGAAAATAAAGCAGTTCATTATTTGTAAATTCTGCGAAAATACATAAGACTTTGATCAAGCAACGCAAGGTCAGATTATTTATTTCTGAACGACCGAAATGGCAAATGCACTGCCCAAGTCGTAGGAAAAGGCGCAATTGGAGGCTGGCCCTCAAAAACTGCATTTTAAAGTTGCAAGCAGCTGAAGCTTTTACTGGGCACTGGTTTGGACGCACAACGGCTACACTTTTAGTCAATAAAGGAGTGGATGTGCTGGGGCTAACAAGATAAGCTCGTATTTTCTACCAATGTTGCAGTAAAGGTTTGACAATGTGCAGCATCATAAGCTTTTGATGCAGTAATTCGGGCATAATGTAGTTCATACCACAACGGGTTTTTAGACTGCATCATCGTATGTTTTTCTACCTCCATGCAAGCTTCTTCAGACATTTGTAACCTGCAGAAATTTAAAATCAGACGCATACACGTAGTTCTGACTACGTGTATGCGTAGTACGGCGGAGCGCTCTTACCGTTGCGTGACGTAATTTTTTGATCGACCAATCACTTCGTTTTAGGTCGCGTAGGAAAGCGCTGACTTCCAACGAAAGTATTTTATTTATTTTTCGATTACAGATGAACATTGAACAAAAATAAATTAATTACGGCTTTCTGTTACCGGATAGCTTTATTTGGAGAAAGTTTCGAGGTAGAAAAAAATCATGCAAGTTTTAAAGGTATTCTAGTAGGTTATGAATTACATGGTTATAAAATATGGCACGTGGAAACACAAAAATTTATAATCGCACGTGACGTTCTATTTGATGAAACCAATTTTCAAAATTCAAGACCATTAAAATCAGACCAAAGCCAAAGTGAGGAATCAACTTCAACCAAAGCAAAAATTCCTAACTTTGATATGTCTCACTCTAACGAGACTACAAAATCAGATCAATGCAAATCTGATCAAACAAAATCAGATCAATGCAAATCTGATCAAATAAAAACAGATATCACCACATTAAAAACTAATAACAAATTAGATAATGTCACAGGTCAGTCGTCTAAAAACCAGACACAAAATTCTAATAATCAAAGGAGAAGTGATCGATTACAAAATCGTCCCTCCATTAATTATAATGAGGACGATATCGAAGACAACTATTTATTCAATGCGCAATTAATAATTCTAAACAAAGCTCCAAACTGTTTTGAAGAAATTCAATGCAGAAATGATAAAATTCAGTGGGAGCAGGCAATTAAAGGCCGATTCATACTATCGGTCAGGTCACGGTCCGGTCACGGTCAGGTCACGGTCAGATCAAATATTAGAACAAGCATTTTGTATTGAAGTATTCACATTATGGGACGCGGTCAAGTCACGGACAAATCACGGTCAAGTGACGGTCAGGTCACAGTCAGATCACGGTCAAATCAAATCACCTACGGTACGAAAGTGAAGTTAACCAACAGATAACCAACAGCAGCAGGATGAATCAAATATATCAGATTTACAATAGCTAATGAGTGAATGTAATTTTGCCAAATGTAACATTAAAGTTAAACTTTACAATATACTTATCTTGCATAAATGATATATTTGTCGGAGATTGACCCTCCCCCTCTATGCTGGTTCACCACGCAGTTTATTAACAACAATAACAACAAAAACCCAGAGATATGCAAAACAGGTGATCCCGGGTGCACGTCTCTCGTGACACTGTCCGTTGCGTCAAGTGGTCTTCTCAGTACTACCCGATTCCACCCAAGTGTATGCAACCAACTTGGCGTTTCACAATATCCCGACACGGCCATTCTGACATATCACACGTCCTCGTGTGATGGCGATATAAAATAAAACTTAATAAACCACTCGGCCATTCTGATTATTAGAGGGAACTGTCTCTTCACGTGTAATTTCTATCAAGACAAAATTATTACTTCTATGACTCGAAAAGTAACATTGACTTCATCACTTCCTTCCAGTGAAAAAAAAACATTACTTCAAGTAACAAAATTGACTATCACTTCGTTCCAGTGATACAACAAAATTATTACTGCTATTAACATCAAAATAACTCAGTGATAAAGACTTCGTTCCAGTGATAAAAAAATATTACTTTTATTAACTCAGAAAACAAAATTGACTTTATCACTTCCTTCCAGTGATAAAAAAATTATTACTTTTATTAACTCGAAAAAAAAATGACACTTCGTTCCAGGGATAAAAAAAATATTACTTTTATTAACTCAGAAAACAAAATTGCTTTATCACTTCCTTCTAGTGATACACCACAATTAACTTCATCACTTCCATCCAGTGATAAAGAAAATTCATTTCATCACTTCCATCTAGTGGTAAACAAAATTAACTACATCACTTCTCTCCAGTGATAAACAAAATTAACTTCATCGCTAACATCCAGCGTTAAAGGAAATTAACTTCATCGCTTACATCCAGCGTTAAGAAAATTAATTACATCACTTCTCTCCAGTGATAACAAAATTAACTTCATCACTTACATCCAGTGATAATGAAATTTATCTACCTCAATTCTCTTCAGTGATAAACAAAATTATCTTTATCACTTACATCCAGCGATAAAGAAAATTAACTACATCACTTCTCTCCAGTGATAACAAAATTAACTTCATCACTTACATCCAGTGATAAAGAAAATTAACTAACATCACTTCTTTCCAGTGATAAACAAAATTAACTTTATCACTTACATCCAGCGATAAAGAAAATGAACGACATCACTTCTTTCCAGTGATAAACAAATTTAACTTCATCACTTACATCCAGTGATAAAGAAAATTAACTAACATCACTTCTTTCCAGTGATAAACAAAATATAAACAAAATTAACTTTATCACTTACATCCAGCGATAAAGAAAATGAACTACATCACTTCTTTCCAGTGATAAAGAAAATTAACTAACATCACTTCTTTCCAGTGATAAACAAAGTTACCTTCATCACTTACATCCAGTGATGAAGAAAATTAACTAACATCACTTCTTTCCAGTGATAAACAAAATTAACTTTATCACTTACATCCAGCGATAAAGAAAATGAACTACATCACTTCTTTCCAGTGATAAACAAATTTGACTTCATCAGAGAAGACAACATTTAAATACAAACATTGATCACAATTAAATCAAATCTTTGTCGTCAGGAACGTATCCTTCAGGCATTTTCCTGATAGGATCGTGAGCATATTTATGGGTACGGTTCGAATTAAATTTTTTTCAAGACGTACATATCACCGTCTAACTGTTCAATCATCTTAAAGGGGTTTTATATTTAGGGTCAAATTTGGTTAAATTTATTTCGCCGGACATTATGTGAATTGCTATGTTCCGGCTCGAAATTTCACGACCAACCATTATTTCATAACGTAAATAATAATCAACATGTCTCTTTTGAGTTTGGGGTCGTCGATGTCTTCGGCGAAGACTCTCCACGTGAAGTGCTGGGGTTCGCATCGGTCGGTCTTCTCATGTCTGGAACGGCATACTAATGCCTTGTATCCCAGTTTCTCACATTTCATCGAAGGTGGTTTCGGCTTGAAATGTTTCGCTTCCAAATCATTTCATTATTAAATTGTACTTTTTCATTTAAGGAACAAAAACACCTTTAATTTCTGCTGTAATTGGTTCCTTGATTTAATCCCACGAACTTGTAAGTGCCATTCGTGGTTCAAGTTAGAAACTTCTTCGGTTGAAATTTCAACATTAGTGCCGTCATCATACGCCGCGACGCACTTCCCTTCTTTTGGTTCGGTACTATTAAATTGCATCAAAAATGCAAAAAATCATACTTAGCGTCCCACGTCATTCTAGGGTATGAAATCTGCGACAGCCAGGTGGATGCTCGACTTTTGAGTGCCCTTCTCAAGGCGAAAGTCGACGCAGCATCACCTGTAATTGTCTTGTAGCCCATGCACGTAAATCTGCAGTCCAGATCAAATTCAAGCAGTTGTATGTTACTGTTTATCGTCGGAGACTGATTTTAAAACAGCCATTTCTTTCAACAAATCCAGGGCACCTCAAATTCCTACTGCTTACTGTCCAAAAAGTGTGCTAGTAGATCCCCGAATATAGGTGTGCAACTTTACACCGCTGACCATTGTGACTTTTCGGCTTGTCCTTGTGCTTTAAAACACCCGCACCGCCTGGTCCCGTTCTCCTCTACCACCGCCACGTCAAAACATCAATTAACCAATCTACATCTTTCCAAGTTTCGAGATATCTGCGAATTGATACTAACAACCGCTTGATACAGCATTTACAACTTCACAAATCATGCCGATTACACTCAATCAAAATTACCAGCCCTCAAAACAATGTGCCGAAATCAATGATATTCAATTACCAATCATGTGTGTCTCATTATTTTGACTACATGCGCCCGTCAACCCTCCGAAAATAACTCCAAGTACTTTACGACTGTTCGACAAGACCAACAACATCGTTCTTCATTGTTGAGAAAAAATGTAAACAAACCTCAACCCATGACATCCCCAAACCAAATTTTAATGAAATTCATAATCTAAACTGTTCCAATTTCTACAAAAATGATTTTAAAAAATGATGCGACTGCATCGAAGTTGCAACTTTTGTTACGTTTCTTTTCCACGGTTTCTTTGTTCGATCCAAACGAAAGCTTATTTTTTGTTTTCATTCTCGGTTGTCGCGCACTCCCAATATGTTAACATGTTTATGACACGTCACCGATTTCGAACTACGTACTATTTGGATCTTTTATTGCTCTGATTTTGCTCGTCTATTTGTAATTACCTATACCAACATTATCGTTTTCATTGAATAGCACGTACCTAGTCATCTTCAAAATCTATCCCTACCGGGATGATTTATCACCGATCAAATTAATGTACTGGAAACACTTACCAATATGTTTTACGACAAAGCCTTGAATTCAACCCTTTTCTATTACTCAAACCTCGACTTTGTATTATTACGTCAGTCCTTTCCACGAAAACAAATGCGACGATGGTTTCGATACCAGCCAAATGCGCATTTACTTTGTCGTCTCAATTATAAGTACCACATACTCGTGGTGTGAGTATTGTATGGTGTGCTATTGCGGATCGTGTGACGTCAGGTTGGGAGCACTTGCCTGGGAAATTACACGGCTACTCGGTTAGTAGTTGTGTTTTTAAACAATACAACTATTTGTTTTTTTTTACCTTTCGGTTATTTTAGAAATTGGTGGGAACTTGATTATGCTTTCAACGACAAGAAACTTAATAAATAATACAGAAAATACTATAGAAATATGTATTATTGGATAAATATGGAGATATTGTATTAATTTATAATACATATTTTTTCTATAAGAAAATAAAAAATAACAAAAAATAAAAGAAGTATCTACCTATAGTTGAAGAATATATGCGTACATAATACAGGGTGTCCCAACTAAAATTTGTACCCCCCAAAAATTCCAGTTTCGAAAGACTCAGAAGAAAACGCTCGAACAGGTCAATTTTGTTATCAAGGGGGACGAAATTGTATCAAACTTTCATGTCTTAGATCTCACTCCTTTAGCCAGGGGAGCCACCCCCTTAAAAAATTTAAATAGTATGGGGGGTCGTGTGATACATCATTTTAAAGCTTATTCAATTCTCTATCCAAACCTACATTTATCGATTCCTTTCTACAAAAAAAAAAACATGAAATCGTTTTTTTCCAAATCTACATAAAATACGCAACTAAAATTTGTACCCCCCAACCATTTCAATTTCGAAACACTTAGAAGAAAACACTCGAACAGGTCAATTTTGTTATCAAGGGGGGCCAAATTGTGCCAAACTTTCAAGTCTTAGATTTCACCCCTTTAGCCAGGGGAGCCACCCCCTTAAAAAAATTAAATGGCATGTGGTGTCCTGTGATACATAATTTTAAAGCTTATTCAATTCTCTATCCAAACCTACTTTTATCGATTCGTTTCTACAAAAAAGATCGTAAGAATTTGTTATTTTTCAAATCTACATAAAATACTCTCGATTTGAAAAATAACAAATTTATGCTTTTTTTGTAGAAACAAATCGATAAAAGTAGATCTGTATAGAGAATTAAATAAGCTTTAAAATGATGTATCATACGACCCCCCATGCCATTAAAAACTTGGGGGTGGCTCCCCTGGCTAAAGGGGTGAGATCTAAGAGTTTAAAGTTTGGTACAATTTGGTCCCACTTGACAACAAAATTGACCTGTTCGAGCGTTTGCTTCTGAGTCTTTCGAAATTGGAATTGTTGGGGGGTACAAATTTTAGTTGGGACACCCGATATATTGGTATTAATTTATTAAAATGAATTATGTACTACAACACTTTCTAATAAAGTTAAAAAAATAAAGTGGCATTTTAGCAGCCACTGCCATTCTGTAAACTCAATTATGCTGAAATATAATAACGGATTGTTAAAAAATAATCTACAATTCAAATTTAAAAATTTAAGGCATTTCAGTAGAAATTATGAAAACAGGATCTTAAATTTAAACAATTTAATTTAATTAAAATACGAAACAAAATACAACATTCAAATAAGAGAAGGAAAAACCGGAACACTAAAACAACACGAAACAACATAATATTTTATGTATAATTGATAATTATAATTAGTTGTACATAACTTAACATTTACATATTGCAACTCTGAAAGAAAGTAAAAAACATTACAACAAAATAAAACAACAAATAAAAATTTCATAGTTCGAAACCGTTAGTTTACCGAATCATTTTTTTAAATTCGGACAATTACTATTTATTAAAATAGATTCTGGAGTCGCAAAAGAAAAAAGGTAATTGTTCGTTCATTCCCATAGGTCGCTCCCGTTCTCCTCAGTTCCGTTATTCAGGAGCCGGGAACCATTATTCTCATTACTAGCAGTAACAATTTTTACTACGTTGCTCCCAACGTGACGACATGCGCGCATCCGACGAAAACGCGTCAGAGCTTCGGCACACCATACAATACTCACACCACGCACATACTCATCAATGGAATGAATCCATTCCCCCATGTCGTTTTCCAGAGGATTGCAATCCGCGACGCGACTGTTATTAGTAACTGAAAGATTGGTACTTCTGGATTACTAACAACTAGTTTATTTATACCGGCGACAATAAAATTATTGCCCCCATGTCTGCCAAGCCCGTGGTCTTGCCCACGACCTCTTGGAAGTTGTTTTTCAGCCGTTTCATCCCTTTTCCGATGATGTCGTTCGGCACGGCGACTGCTCGACCTTGTTTTTCGTTTTTCAAACAATCAGGAAGAATTACCCAAGCTTCCTGCTCTAAAAGCCTAAATAAACCCACCAACACGGCCACTAGGCACTTAGGTCACTTTCCCACTTTTGATGTCGGAGCTTGACCCTCCCCCTCTATGCTGGTTCACCACGCAGTTTATTAACAACAATAACAACAAAAACCCAGAGATATGCAAAACAGGTGATCCCGGGTGCACGTCTCTCGTCCGTTGCGTCAAGTGGTCTTCTCCGTACTACCCGATTCCACCCAAGTGTATGCAACCAACTTGGCGTTTCACAATATTCCGACATATTATTGTTGCTTACCTTAAACACACCGCTAACCTCTCGACACGGAAAATGGCTTCACGAAAAGTTTAGTTTCGTAATCCAACAGTCCTTTAAATAGGGTAAAAAACTCTCCATCTCTTTTCCGGTGTATATTTAAAGGATGAACCCAAAAGTCCCTACGCCGTTTCATTCGTGATCTTCGATCCTCATCATTTTCATCCAAAATATAAGCCATTATGGCTAAGTCGTTTACGGAAAATTGGGCAAACATGTTCTTGACTGATGCTTGACCGCGGGAGTGTGAAGTGTCAGTCAAAAAACCTGACCGCGATCTGATCGTGACCTGACCGTGATCTAACCGTGACTTGACCGTGACCTGAACGTGCTCTGACCGTATCCTGACTGATAGTATGAATTGGCCTTAAAGAAGAACTAAATGCAATCAATAAAAACAAAACATGGTTCTTTGTACCAAAATCCACAGATAAAAATATAATAGATAGTAAGTGGGTATTTAATATAAAAACTGATAAAGATGGCCATAAAACAAAATATAAGGCACGATTAGTGGTGAGAGGTTTTAAACAAAAATACTTAGATGATTATGATGAAACGTATGCGCTTGTCGCGCGTATAGCCACTTTTCGTGTCTTATTAGCCTTTGCTAATCAATTCAGCTTGTTAATCCATCAAATGGATGTGAAAACCGCTTTTCTAAACGGTTTACTGAAGGAAAAAATTTAAATGTGGCCTCCTTTAGGGGTCCATGCACCTAAGGACCATGTATGCCAATTAAACAAAGCTTTATATGGGCTTAAACAATCTGCTCGTTGTTGGTTTGATCGATTTGACGAAGTTTTAAAGAAACTGGATTTTAAAGCCAGTCCAGCAGACCCTTGTCTATACATCTTAGATAAGGGAAATATTAATAAAAATATTTATGTCATTCTTTATGTTGACGATTTGATGATTGCTACAAGAGAACTTGTAACAATGGTCAAATTTAAAGAATATCTGAAGAAACAATTCGAAATGGTTGATCTTGATGAAATAAAACATTTTTTGGCAATTAGAATAATAAGGACATTTAATTCAATATCAATCGATCAAACTTTTTATCTAAAAGAAGTGCTAACACAATTTAATATGAGTGACTGTAAAAGAGTTTCAACTCCTTTACCGGTCAAATTAGACTACCAGGCACTACAATCTGAAGAATATTATGAAGCACCTAGTAAAAATTTAATTGGTTGTCTAATGTACGCAATGCTGTGTACACGACCTGATTTATCTGTTTCACTCAATATTATGAGCAGATATCAAAATAAAAATAACAAAGAACTTTGGAAATGTTTAAAAAGAATTTTAAGATATGTTAAAGGTTCATTAGAACTGAAATTGACATTTACAAAAAATAATAACTTTAAACATCCATTAATTGCTTATGTTGATTCTGATTGGGGTTCGGATGAAAGTGACAGAAAAAGTACAACAGGTTTTTTATTTAAATTGTTCGAAACAAGCACTATAGTCTGGAACACCAGACGACAAAATTTTGTAGCCACTTCCTCTACGGAGGCTGAATATATGGCTGTATGAAGGGGTAAGGAAAGCTTTATGGCTTAAATCATTGTTAACCAATTTTAACATACCAAACATAACCCCAATCTTAATTTATGAAGACAATAATGGATGTATACAAATAGCTATAAATCCTATAAATAACAAAAGAACCAAACACATAGATATCAAATACCACTTTTCAAGAGAACAAATTGCTAGTAAAAACATAATACTAAAATATATTTCCACAGGAGAACAACTTGCTGATGGTTTCACCAAACCCTTGCCAAAAGTAAAGTTTGTAGAAATAAGAACAAAAATGGGATTAGAATAAGGTTATTTTGTTAGTATTGTGTTAATGTTGTTTATTCTTAATAATGTATGTTTAAGTGTCGCATCTTATTACGTGTTAAATAATTAAATGATGTCAATGTGCAATTGCTTAAAATTTTGAGTGGGAGGGGAGCGTTGGCTTTCTCACACTTGATGAGTAAACAAAATTTAGCAATTGATACACTTCTGTCATTTATTGACCATGTATTATTCTTTCAATGTACTGTGTTTTGTTTTGGAAACGACTGAGACGTGACACATTATTGGTGTGCTGTTGAAAGGTCGTAATACTTGTTATTGTAACCAAATTCCCAATTTCTAAAAAGTGAGTTAGTCTGCATCTCGCACTAGCAGTAAGCAGAAGTTAATAACTGACAATAAAAGTTATTGTTCTAAAATTAATATTAAATAAGTGTTTAATTAATCCTTTACCTCTAATGGTGACTGTATGCTTAAATCACATAGTGCGAACACTAAAATATTGCTTATGATACAATCATGTGATAAATCACACAGTGTAAAGGGCCCTTTAGCTTATTTTTCATATATTACTTTTAAATTTCTGCAAATTATATCACGAAATTATTATTTTAATAAGGTAAATTTACATTTAATTTGAAAAAAAAAACTTTGTATTGAAACTAATGAACGGTAAGTGTAAGTGTTATAAAAAAACCTGTTTTCTATATTATATTTATCATTTGATTGAATTCATATTCATGTATCGTGTTCAGTATTCGAAATAAATTTATTTACATAAAATTGTTTTTCTTTAACAAAACCAAAATTATCATACGACGTCTTAGAATTACGTCATAATCACGTCACAGGGTTGTGTCACATTCACGTCAAAATTTGGACGTAAACGATGCCCAATATAATATTACGTCAACGTCACTGTGTTAGCTGGGAAGTCTGTATCATTATAGCAAATGTTAAATTTATACAGAAGTTATATTCAGCAAGACACAGTCCTTTGCTTTAGTATAGGAAGATGCATGCGTTTACGAAAACAAGTTTGGTAGTTCATACTACATTTATCCTAAATGCGTAAATATAAAAAGAATTACCTTTTCTGCAGATATAATCTCCGGGTGAAAATAAAACGGGTCTCAACCGTAACACTAGTTCACAAAGGAATCCGGCTTCAGTATTTTGAAAAATCTCCACCCTTTTAAGTGTATCTAGATGAACATTGATTGCTATTTCAGCTTTTAGTTTATCTGGAAGACAGGATACGGCTTTTTCTTCATCTGAACACTTCTGCGTGAGCCAAAGGTAGTCGAACCATTTAATCACTTTCACCTGCAAATGGTTTGGTACTCTACGCATTCTCATATACGTCTTAACACCATCCAGTTTGGCTGTAAACAGAAAATAAAATATTATCAGTAACAATAATAAAATTATACCTGTTTTGTGATTTCATGCTGATAATAGCTATTTATTATACTGGTGTCTTATAAGCCAAATAAGAAAGAAATGTTTAGCCACGAAAGCTTGCTCGAGTGGCTAATTTTTCTTGAGTGACTTATTTGCTGTTAAAACACGTGTGTAATACCTACATAGTTTTTCTGTAACAGTTCTAAAAACATTAATCAAAACCCAAAAAACATTGACGTTCAAAACTGTTGGCTTATGAACTGGTTGCTATGACAAATTAGAAAACCGTTGAATTATGGGTTCATAAGTCACATGTGTCTTATAGACCTCATAATCCATTCAAAATCGGGTTATAATGACTACATAATAATCAAGTGTTGGGTAAAGTTATAAATCTACCAAGTTGTGGTGTATTGTTTTAAATAAAATCACAAATGGATGGTTTAATCTGAAATATATATATATATATATATATATATATATATATATATAGGACTCAAGGTCTAAACTTTGGATCATGTTTCCTTCAAATAAAAGCAATGAATGTTAGCGTTTATTTCGACTCTTCATCTAAATTAGTTGTTACTTGTGCAGTAATCGTTGAGGTACTTGTGTTGTTTGATTCCACACGAGATCTTTTATTTGGCAGAGCACCTAATCTTAACTTTCTTTTTCTACCTTTTCCATCAATTCCAAGCATCTTTTCTTCAAAATGGACCTAATAAATTTATTAGTAAATTTACAAAAACGGACATAATCGAATTGAAAAGCTAATAAGACAGTAATTTTATACTTCACATATGCGGCAATTTGTGGTAGGTTCATCAGGTTAATTAATTTTAGACAGCCATAATTTTCGTCTTTGGGACATTTTGGAAATCGAAACATCTGGGAACCCTTTCGCGTAAGAATTTTTGCAGTCTAATACAAAACACGAAGGCATTCTGCAGTGGTCGACTTTTCGCTCCAAAAGTGACGGGTCAGAATGTCACATCTGACATCAGCACCAAAGCAGTGCTTGTCGCCACTATGAATATAAATAAATCATTAAGTCACTATAAACCAAACCATTTTTCTTTTAATCACTTTGAATTTAGTGAACTCAAACTTTAGTTACTCATGATTGCGTTTTAATGGCAACTACAAATCAAAACAAAATAAAACGAGAGTTTTGTCAAATTTCAAGAAAAGCTTGTCGTCTGTCTTGAAGGTACTTATTAAAAGCAGCCCAAAAGTGTGGACTAAGAGATGTCGAGAAGATTTGGTCTTAAGTCAACTGAAGAAATCGACAGGGATATTTCAAATAATGTTCCGGCAAGCACCAGAAAATCCCGTGAATCTGTTTGGCGTCAATTTTCGAGTTTTCTGAAGGAAAAGGAGCTAAAATTAGAACTATCTACTTCAACAACAGATTTGAACGACATTTTAAAATGCTGGGCCTCCAACATGAAAAAACAAGATGGAACCGACTACAAAGAAAAGGTTGTAAAACACATGAGGAATGTTACAGCGAAAATGATTTAAAAAATATACAAAAATTGGAATATTGAAATTAACCCGTTTAACGACCCCCTTTTTGCAACGTCACGCCAAGCAAGGGATGCTACCAGAAAGCTATTACAAAGAATCCCAGAACAAAGAACTGTGAATGCTGCAGCTTTAACAGAAACGGAATATTTAAAAATAGTGAATCTGTTCGATGAAAATACTCCTGTAGGCCTTCAAAATAATTTTTTTGTGATTGCGTCTTATGAATTGGCCTGGAGGGGAGGAGAAGGGACTCAATGCATGACGTACTTTTTTCAGGAAGAAAAAAATAATGAAGGCATTAAAACAGCTCGTGTAGAATATAATCCAGTTTTTACCAAAACTGCACAGGGAGGTGCAAAGAAATTGGCAGAGAGCAAATGGCTTATACTAAATAAGAATATTGACCTTTGTCCTGTTAGGTAAGGACCTTCTGAATGTTACAATTTCTATTACTATGTTGATGTCATCTGTTTTAGACTGTACCAGAAACTTATTGCAAGGAGGGGCAACAACATAACAACAGATAGAATGTTTTTAACTCCGAACATACACTGGAACCCCTCGCCCTCCAGCAAATGGTACAAAAATTCGCCTGTTGGAATTCACGAAATGAGAAAGTGGGTGAAATCTGCGGTTTAGATATTAAAAAAAAGGAAAATTTCGAATCATCCTCTTAGATCTACTGCTGTATCGACAGTAGCAAAATCTGGGGTTGGCGAACAACAACTTATTAAAATTACAGGTCACAGTAACATTAACTCGATTAAATCGTACCTACAGTTTGATGGTGAGCACCACCAAAAAATTGTTGAACAAATGAGGTCCAACATCACAAGCGAGATCACTAATAAAGAACATTCTGAATTTATGACAAGAATTGAAGATGAGCCGTCGACCAGCACAGGATTTTTGTCTAATTCTAAGAAGATAAAGTTTTCCAATTGTACTTTTAATTTTGTAAAAAAATAGTGTCAATAAAGATTTTCATTTGTTTAAAATTGTCACTTAGAAGTACTAGTCCGATTGTCAGCGGCAATTTGTACTAGTACAATTATCACCGTAATTAATTTTGATTGGCCAAAATTTTGAAATTCTACGGCTGTTATTGGTCGAATGTCACAGTTTGACAGGTGAACTGAATAGTCAATGAAATTTCGAACAGAGAAGTGGATAAAATGGTTAAAAAAGCTGCGACATAGGTACTTTGAGCCAGAAGTCCAGTTAACCTTCATCGGGCCTTGGGGGTGCAAGCGCATCCAACAGACAATTTTTTTATCACAACTTTTTCGAGAAAATTCGAGTTCAGCATCAGGGTAACTTCATATTTCTCAATGCCCTAGGCCTTTATGCATTACTCACTGCTATTGATCTATATACATTGCTGAAAAAGGTGGCAAATATGCTCCTGCGCCCCATTGTGTCTGTATCTCTTTCTGCATTAAACTCGTAAAGAAGGGGAAGTAGATCTTCCAGCATCTGATTGATCTAGCTGGTATAAACTGTTTCAAATTGGAGAGCAAGAAATATCCTGAATGGGAAAATCGAAGGGAAGATCGCAGAAAATTTCTTCTACACCAGGGTAAGGAATTAGTTCGAGAACACGTGGAACATCGCTACAGACAGCAACAACACAAAAAGACAAATGATTAGATTAGATTAAATTAGTTTTAGCATGAATAATATGTTCCGTTTGATATGTAGAATAAATATTTCATTTTTATGTCTTTCTTATTTGGTTTTTGCGGAAAAAAGACTGGGGTGCACCTGCACCCCAACCGGACCGATTCGTAATATTTGTAGTTCGGCCCGATGAAGGTTAAGGTGGATGACCCGCCGCGACGTCCAGCAGTCAAGAACTACTACAATGCATTTAAATGGAATTGATTTGGTTGACGCGGCGGTCCTGACTGTTCAACGTCCAGCCGTCCACGGCTCAACGTCTAGCCGTCGACGGCTACGTCCCAACTGATCAAAATCTTGTCGAGACGCGGACGCCAACCGTCAGTGTAAGTTAATGCATGCAGAATTTGCGCTTAAAGGTAAATATGTTGCAGAAGTTTTCTCATATTGATGACGAATTATTAGTCGATCAAGTGCGTGAATTTCCTTAAATTTTTGAACATGAAAATAAAAACATTAATCATCACCAGATTCGCTAGTGTCTTCACGAATGGATAACAAAAGCCTGATATCATCATCTTGTTCTACTAGCAAAATTAATGCCGCTAGCGTCTTCCTATCCATTTTTAAAAAGCACCTTTTACCATAGAAGTATGAACATAAATGTTGCCGAAACGCAGACGTTCCAACCAAATCACGCGATCGGAAGGGCTGGCTGTTACTGCTGGACGTCGCAACGAAATTCTACCTTCAAGTGTTAACATCGGTGTTAACTGCTTGTTCCGATATTTTTTGTCAAATAAATTTATGAGTATGCGTATTGATCTAAGAAATCATAGAAAGCTTGTTACTAATATGAATAATCAGAATAAAATCAGGGAACTAAAAGTGTCGTCTACAAAATTTGGAGGAACTAAAGCTTGACAAAGGATGCACGTACGTCAGTTTTTAACCGACTTCAAAAAAGGAGGAGGTTATCAATTCGGTTGTATGTTTTTTTTTAATGTTTTTACCGCAGAACTCCGTCATTTATAAACCGATTTGTAAAATTCTTCTTTTATTTGAAAGAGTATACTTACAGATTGGTCCAATTGTCACCATTTCAGGATCTGATGAGGGGATCTCATGGAAATCGAAAAAAATCCTCAAATTTTCGCTCCCTTTAATTAACCGACATCATGTATGTTCACCGATTTCTTCGTCAATTGTGGACCGATTTACAAAATTCTTCTTTTATTTGAAAGGGTATACTCTAAAGATGGTTACATTGTTAAAAAATCAGGATCTGATCAGGGAATCCCATGGAAATCGAGAAAAATCGTCAAATTATCGCTCCCTTTTATTAACCGACTTCATGTATGTACACCGATTTCTTCGTCAATTGTGCACCAATTTACAAAATTCTTCTTTTATTTGAAAGAGTATACTCTAAAGGTGGTTACATTGTAAAAAAATCAGGATCTGATCAGGGAATCCCATGGAAATCGAGAAAAATCCTCAAATTCTCGCTCCCTTTTTAACCGACTTATCATGTATGTTCACCGATTTCTTTGTCAGTTGTGGACCGATTTACAAAATTCTTCTTTTATTTGAAAGGGTATACTCTTGACGTGGTTCCATCGTAAGAAAATCAGGATCTAATCAGGGAATCCCATGTAAATCGAGAAAAATCCCCATATTTTTTCTTCATTTTATGTATATAATTATGTTCATACCGATTTCTTCGTCAACTTTATTGAGGACCTCAATATTGGAGAAGCGTCTTTACTAGGTATCACTAACTTATCACTTAAAATTATAAAAAAATTTGCTTTAAAAAAAAAGAGAACCCACTTCAAAAAGTGAAAAATAATTGAATACATGTATTATTACATGTACTACCCAATGATCTGTCTGAAGTCGGTGCTAAGCCAAATAGGTAGTAGATAGATAGGCTGCCTGCTCCAGCCACATCGAAGGTCTCCCGGCAAACGCACCGGAATGCGTAAGCGTGGGTGGGGGGCTCGTGCTGAGCAAAACATCCCAAACGGCAGACTTCGTTGACGGTCGTCTCGAATGATATCGAATTTTGTATGCGTTATAACGTTGTTGATATTTTTGTATAATTACAATATGTTACAAATTTGTAACCTATTTGGCTTGGCACAGACTTCAGACAGATCATTGGGTAGTACATGTAATAATACATGTATTCAATTATTTTTCACTTTTTGAAGTGGGTTCTTTTTTTTTAAGCTGGGGAGCTTACCGGACTCCGGAACAAGCGTCACAGCGTATTGTTTATACTCCAAAAATGTGGTGCTTTTATTGTGAAAAAGACCACAGCATTGCCAATTGTCCTGAATTTTTAAATTTAAATCCATTTGAAACACTAGAATTAATTAAAACATAAAAACGATGTTTAAATTGTTTCGGGCTTAATAACGGGATCACGGATTGTTGATGTTAGAATATCGAAATGAGTTATAGAATAGCATAGTGTGCGCCGAGCAAATCGAATGTCTAATTAATAAAATACAAGTTGTGTATCATTGTGTATCGTGTTGGTCTGAATAAAATAGTTTTACTTTGGTCCGTCTATCCCCAATTCCCGTCAGGTTATGGGCCCAGAAGTCCCAGAAGTCCCAGAAGTCCCAGAACGCCCAGAAGTCCCAAAACTCCAAGAATTCGAATAACGAAAAACAAAATATGGCTTCAACTACCGGTTTTGCAAATATTGAGAAATTAAATGAAAACAATTTCGAATTATGGAAGGTTCAGATGAAAAGTGTATTAATAATCAATGATTTGTGGGGATACGTTGACGGTATCGAAGTAAAAACGGAAGAAAACAAACAAGAATGGACCAAGAAGGACTCTAAAGCACTGGCGTTAATAAATTTAAGCATCACACAGAGTCAATTGAATCATGTAAAGAAAGCATCGTCTTCAAAGGAAGCGTGGGACGGACTTAAACAAGTTTTCGAATCGAAAGGTCCGGTTAGAAAGGCTGTTTTGTACAAACAGTTGCTTCGTATGGAGAAGAAGTCCAATGTTACCATGGCGCAGTATGTAATAGAATTTAAACGGAAAGCGGAACAACTTGAAGAAGCTGGAATTGTAATTCCTGAAGATTTATTATCAATAATGTTGCTAGATTCTTTACCGACCGAATTCGAAAATTTTAGCGTAGCAATTGAGACCCGTGATGAAATACCTTCGTTCGAAAATTTGAAATTAAAATTAATTGAAGAAGAAGCACGGCTGAACGAAAAGAACGCCATGATCAAAGATAACGAAGATACAAACGATGCGTTACTGACGAAAAGACCATTTGCAAATTCAAAAACAAACACGCAAAAATGGAAACTAAAATGTTACAATTGTGGAAAATTAGGACACAAAAGTCGATTTTGCAGATCGAAGCGTAGTGAATTCAAGAAATCAACCGACGACGGTATGACAGTAGTTGCATGCAATACGGAATTAAGAAGTGTCGGGAAGAAAACGCGGTACCTCGACAGTGGTGCAACTAGTCACATGTGCAACAATAAAAGTAATTTTGCAAGTTTAGATGAAAATGATCAATCGAAAGTGTATATGGCAGCAGAACATTTTGTAGGATCAATCGGCGTTGGTGAGATTTATTTAGATGCGAAATTAAATGGACATCACGCAGTAAACACTGTAAAACTAAAAGATACATTGTGTGTTCCAGATCTTCGTAACAATCTTTTGTCTGTATCAAGCGTTACTGATAACGGCTACACGGTTACATTTGACAAAAATCGGGCAACAATCAATCGGAAAGACGGTACGGCAGTTCTCACAGAGACAAAACGTGATCAGCTGTACGTTGTCAACGAAAAAGAAGAATATGCAGCTTTGGCAGGTGGAAATGGAGATGAAGAATTACGAAAATGGCATCAGAGGTATGGACACTTAAATGTAAGTGATTTGAAGAAAATGAAGAAAGAACATATGGTGTCGGGTATGAAGTTTTGTGACAATGGCAATGACATAAAGTGTGAAATATGTGCGAAATGTAAAATCACTGTTCAACCATTTAAAAAATCTGACAATCGTGCAAGCAAACTTTTAGGGTTGGTACATTCGGACATTTGTGGACCAATGAGCACCCAATCGCTTGGTGGTGCAAGATATTTTGTAACCTTTATAGACGACTGTTCTAGGTATACAGAAACTGTTATGCTACGACATCGTTCTGACGTTCTTCAGGCTTTCAAAAATTACAAACGAAGAGTAGAAAAACAGACTGGTCAACAAATCAAGAAACTACGTACAGACAACGGGACAGAGTATCTGTCAAACGAATTCAAAAATTTCATCAGAGAAGAAGGCATTTCGCGGCAGCTGACTGTTAAATACACACCTCAACAAAACGGAGTGGCAGAACGAGCCAATCGTACGCTCGTGGAAATGGCACGTTGTATTATGGTGCAAGCAAATCTTTCTGCTTCGTTGTGGGCCGAAGCAATTAATACGGCGACATATTTAAGAAATAGATGTGCAACAAAATGTCTAAATGAAATTACTCCTTATGAAGTATGGTCAAAACGTAAACCTTACGTTGGTTTCTTCAGAACAATAGGCAGCAAGACCATCGCTTTGAATAAAAGACAAAGAAGAGGTAAATTTCAACCGAAAGGAGATGAATATGTGCTGGTGGGTTACTCGGATGAATTGAAAGCGTATCGACTATGGAAACCAGGAACAAAAACAGTAATTAAAGCTCGAGATGTAAAAATTTTTGAAAGAATTCAAGAACCCCAAAAACTATCGGAAGGAATTTTTGAATTGTCAAATCCCGATATTGATAGATCACAAAATCAACACCAAGAAGGCAGAAATCTCAAACATGGTCAAGAAGATGTACATTTGGAAGACGACCAAGACCAGCAACTTGATGAAGAAGAAAAACAAGTTAATGAGCCACAACGAGGACCGGGTCGTCCAAGAATTGAAAGAACGGGTAGACCTGGACGTCCAAAGAAAATTTATCAAACCAAAGAGAAAAGTTCCGATCCAGAATCTATTTCGTAAATTTACTCGCGAATTGGTAGAAGATAAAGAAATTGTGTACAATCGATGAGTAGAGATGTTATGTTTAGATAATGTTAGAAACTGATTTAGAAGAGCGCATTTCGATAGAGGGGGTGTTAGAATATCGAAATGAGCTATAGAATAGCATAGTGTGCGGCGAACAAATCGAATGTCTAATTAATAAAATACAAGTTGTGTATCGTGTTGGTCTGAATAAAATAGTTTTACTTTGGTCCGTCTATCCCCAATTCCCGTCAGTTCAATTGATTTATGTAAAAAATGTAACAAAAGACACCACTGCTTGTTGCATATTGATAATGAAAGTTCTAATACCAAAACGCCAATTACAACTGTGGAAATTCCCACAAACCTTTTTGAAATTGCAGCAATATAACATTCCAACATAATAACATAACATTCCAACAAGTTGCAGTTTCAATAACCCCAATACACCCGCTTATGATTAACGTGTGTTCAGACATGGAACCGAACTTCGTAATGTAACACCGTCGCGTAACCTGTGGAGACGGGGCAGCCTAACAGCGCCGTCACATCAAAAAAATCTACGCGAGGACGTTGCAGCACCTTGGAGCAGTTTAAACGAACAGGTCCTAATATTTGCGTCTTATTACCAACGGAATGACAAAATTTTACACGCTGATGATACGCGACGAAGTTCGGTTGCACTTTGAATTTCATCACTCCACAACTCCGTCCCGTACCAGAGGATGTTACGTGATGGGGTAACATGATGTGGGAATCATTTGTAAATACCCAAATTCAGCAATGTTTTCTAAACCAGTTTATTATATTTCTTATAAGAAATATTAGTAAGTAATAGTTTAGGGTATTCCCTAAAGTACCTCTATTAAGAAAAAGAAAATTGAAAACAAGTCAATCCTAAATCACAAAAAAATGTTCAACCCCTTTACTAACAGTAAATTTTTTGCAATTAATATTGTTCTGGGTTGGTTCTCCTCTTAACTGTACATATTATTATATTCTTGCTACATTATAAGTAAATTTGTTACTTTCAGGAAATACATAAATAAGATGACCAAAATTATGACAATATGTACTAAGAATCAGGTGGCTGAAATATCTGTTCTTTTTTGCATTTTCACCTGTAAATCTTTTCAAAAATGTAAATTGACGACTCTTTCTCTTAGGAGGAATTCGTAGTGCTGAATTTAAAGTTGGTATAATTTTATTAACAGGTCCAGTGTTACAGCCTGATCTATTTATGGTTTAATTTAAATTTCGGTCACCCCACATTCCTCGTCAAATCCATTTCCAAAATTTACAGATGTATCGAAATGCATCATGAAGATTGCAAAGTATCCAACATTCACAATATTCCGCTAAACTCTTTCTTTTATTACTTAGACTCTCAAATCGTGTACAAGTCCGGTAGGTTACTTGTAACGAGTTAGACATTATGGACGAGGCGACGTTAGGAGCCGAGTCTAGAATGTCTAAACGAGTTACAAGTCACTACCGGACGTGTATCGTAATGTATTTTATCCGCAAACGTCACAAAAGTGATAACTTACGTGCCTCCATTGACAAGGTAAAAGTGTCATTTTATGTGATTAGGCTCATAAAGTAGCCAACAGGTATTATTTTATGTGCTTAATCACATAAAATAAATGACACTTGCACCTTGTCAATGAATTCTTTCAAATTCTTGCTAAATTGTTGTTTTCTAATTTATTGAAAGTGAACTAGCGAGGTAGTGGATGGGGACGCGTGTAGATGAAACGACTAGCTCCTCCTTGTTTTATTTACAGGCGCCACTGACCAAGGGGGCTCCTGACCAAGGGGGGCCGAACACGGGTGCTCATGACCAAGGGGGTTCCCGGTTAGGGTGCTCCCGGACAAGGGGGCTCCCGACCAAGGGGGCTCTCGACCAAGGGGGCTCCCGACCAAGGGGGGCCCGGCCAAGGGGGCTCCAGGCCAAGGGGGATCACGGCCAAGGGGGCTCCCGACCAAGTGAGCTCCCGACCAAGGGGGCTCCCGACCAAGGGGGCTCCCGATCAAGGGAGGACTCGACCAAGGGGGAACCCGAACAAGGGGGCTCCTGACCAAGGGGGCTTCCGAGTAAGGTCATAAAGGCCGCCACTCACGGTCCAACGCCGCAGTACGACATCGTTGGATACGACGAAGTTGGAAGCAATTTGACGCAATTTGACCGTGTGTGGAGACGTCCAACACTGTTGGATCGGATTGGACCGCAGTTAAAATTTTTAAACTGCGGCAGTACGATCTGGTCGGATTGTATATGACTCATGCTGCAAGTTGGGCGGAAAAACGGACCGAGGGAGTAAATGACTGCGAAAACGTACTTGTATAGCGGTACATTTAAAGCTTTTAATTAATGGCTTTAATTAGTTGATTAATTAATGTGTGAAAAAACATTTCGGGATCATTAAGGACCATTGATTTTGATAAATTGTTGAACATACCCTTTTCTTTTCGTGGTTTGTTTACGGGTCGAACTGCATATTCACTACTTCGTTTTTTAATTTTTTTGATGTTGTTTAAATAAATCATAATTACTAGATTATAAAACATGCTACCAAGGAAATCTAGAAAACTGTGTGATGCAGCTTATAATCGCTTTAGAGCAGAATGGTGTTCCGAGAAGAAGGCGCAAACGTACACGGACAATGTACCTAATTAAAAAATTTAAATATATCTAATTCGAACTCCACAAACTTTAATCAGCGTAAAATTACAAATGGAACATGTTAATAATAATAATTGCGGGCGGCATGCCCGGTGTATGCAGCTTCGGCCTATATCCATCGCCACAATGCGGCATTGAGAGTGTTATACTTTCATTTAAGACACCATTATGCGATAGACCAGACACCAATGCTGCCCTATGTCCCGAACGATATTGAGTCCGTTGTGGAGAACGAAAGGTGCCGAATCTATTGGAACTTCTCGTTCTCCACCGTCAGGCAGATAACAGCGAACAAGCCTGACGTGGTTCTACTGGACCACTCCTCCAAGCAGATGTTTGTTATTGAATTTTCGACTCCTGCTGAAAATAACATCTGCGTCAAGGAGGAGGAAAAGCGGACAAAATATCAAGACCTGCTTTTTGAACTTAGGAGGCTGTACTCAAGTTACTCAGTGAAGCTCGTCGTTTTGGTAATTGGGTGCATGGGAGGCATCAAGGACTCGCTCGTCTCCAATCTGAAAATCATTCCTGCCTGCCGTAAACCGGCAGAGACCCTTGCGGCTGGAATGCAGAAGGCGGTCATCTTGGGGTCGTTGCGTCTGCTCAGGGCACATGATTCACGGGATTCATAGCTACTTACCTCATGGTTTTGAGGAGTGGCTATGATGTACGAATAGGACCTGACCAGCAAGGAACCCCGTGAAGGTCGGAATCACGGGGAGCTCCTTCTGGTCAATACGCAAAAAAAATAAAATTGCTTTATTCCCAACGGGTCAGCACCCAATTACAGGAAATTATACATTGAATACAATAATATGTATGTAATACTAAAAAAAGCTACTAACAATACTAACGAAAAAAAAGAAAAAAAAGTTACTTGCTCTCTTGTAACCGAATTATACAATTTGATAAGTGTGACTCGGTATCATAATTAATATCGCATATTCCTGATATTGAGTTAAATTTCTCACACATAACTGTTACTGGAGACCTGTACAAAGCATTAGTTCTAGAGCACTTCGGATAAAAAGATAGATGCTGTCTTGAGTTGAGGCGAGGGACTACGATATTAATTTGACTTAGCAAAAGGGGACAGTTCAATTTGTTATTTAACAACTTGTACAAAAATTTAACCGCAATGATAGAGCGACGTGTTTCCAGCGATTCATACTTAAATCTAGATAACAATGATTGGTGATCACAACCTCTAACAGGATAAACACCATCAACAACAAATGACAAAAACTTTAAAAACCTCCTCTGAATTGATTCAATTTGGCGAATGTAAATACTGTATATAGGATTCCATATGAGGGCAGCGTATTCTAATTGAGATCTTATGAATGAGAAATATAGTACATTCAAAGCCTTAACGTTGCTAAAGTCTTTGCAATTTCTGTATATGAACCCAAACGATTTGTAGCATCTTCCGGTCACATTCAATACATGATCATTAAAACTAAATTTCTGATCGAAAGTTACGCCTTAACAGTAACAAGCCTATTTAATGCTACATTTTCAACATTATACGAATAGTTTAAGACATTAAGTTTTCTAGTAAAAGATATAATGTTACATTTATGTATGTTCAAAAACAGTCTATTCGCGTAACACCAATTTACAATTGCGTCCAAATCCTTTTGAAGAGCCAGACAGTCCTCAGAAGACCTGATTTCAACGAAGAGCTTCAAATCATCGGCAAACAAAAGTTTTTGACATGCCAGAACGTCCACTATATCGTTGATGTACAACAAAAATAACAAAGGGCCAAGGTTTGACCCTTGTGGTACGCCCGAGGTCGGAGTGTACGGATTGGAAACGAAATTTCTGTATCTGACGCTCTGTTGTCGATTTTGTAGGTAAGATTTGCATAGGGTAATAAGAGGTGTTGAAAAGCCATACCACTCTAATTTTTCTAAGAGTACGTAGTGATCAATTTGGTCGAACGCTTTCATAAAATCGGTGTAAATTACGTCATTAAGCTTGTTGTCAAGTGCCTCAGCCACGAACTGACTAAAGCACGCAAGATTTGTGGTAGTCGATCTTTGGTTCATAAAGCCGTGCTGGTATGGTGAGATGGCGGAGCTGAGAGCCCCATAAATATGTTTATATAAAATGGCTTCAAATGTCTTAGCGAAGTTGCACAATAGCGAAATGGGTCGGTAGTTTTTTATGTTGTCTACATCGCCTTTTTTAAAGATCGGACAAACAAACGATTTCTTCTTTCAATTGATGAATTACAAGAGGGGTTCTTACCTTAAAAAATATAAAAAATTATGACGTTGACGTAATTTTGAATTAAATTTGACGTTTTCAAAGGGTTACATGATTTTTAAAAGATTTCGTAAAAACAACATTTTATAAAATGTAAAAATTAAAAATGAATCAAAGAGAATCTGGTAAGTTTGTTTGAGTGGTGAAAAATTAAAATAGTGAATTAATAATGGGATTATTGAAGTTATTCTGTTCATTTAAACAAGATCTGTTTTCCAGTTTCAAGGCTTTCCTTATTTCCAAAGTCTCAAGAAAATCTAATTTCCGGCCTTTATTGCATTTATGGATCAATTTGGAATTTGATGGTGAAAAACTATGTTTCGTTATTAATATATGATTGGCGAAAGAAGAAGGTGTTGATGGTGGAGGATCAGAATCTGTGTTGTTATAGATGTGCCTGAAATGTTCTTTAATACGGTCTGATATTTTGCGACCTGTCTGACCTATGTAGAATGACTCACAAGAAGAGCAGTTTAATTTGTATACACCTGATGATGATTTGTAATCCAATGGATCTTTATTTTTAATAAAAAATCTGGATAAGTTGTTATCTGTTTTAAATGAAACTTTAAAACCGTTTTTCTTAAGTATTTTAGAACATTTCTCTGAGACGACGCCAAAGTATGTTAATGAATTTGAAAAGGAAATTCTTTCTGTGGGATTTTAAGCAAGTATAGTGTGTGTATTTGAATTTGTTATAGTATCTATAGTATAATTTATTTATAGTTTTTAAAGAATATCCATTATTTGAAGCAATTTGTTTAATGTTATTAAGTTCTGTTTGAAAAGATTAATCTGATAGTGGTATAGAAAATAATCGGTGGAAAAAGGAATGAAAAGCTGCAAATTTATGGGAAACAGGGTGACAAGAGTCAAAAGGTATTACGCAATCTGTGATACTAAATTTTTTTTTTTTTAACAAACGTGTTAGTGCTTCATTTGTACTGATCTCTGTATTCGGTAAATGCAAGGTGTTTTTATAAATATTGAAAAATAAATTTGCAAATTATCCCCAAAGTTCGCTAGTTTCAAGCAATGTTGGCATGGTTCAATGTAACACAGGCCCTGCCCCTCAACGGCAGGCAGACGTGTCGACGGCTGACTGTATTATATTTCATGTGTGCCGTAGCTCGTTCTTAGAAAGATAATAAAAAAGTATATTAAACAAAAACCACCAGCTTTACAAAAGCGTTTGCCGGTAAATGGATTCAATATAGAGTGGAATGATTTTATTTAAAACAATTAACAATTTTTATCACTCTAATGGTGTACACTAATTTCTGTACATCCTCTAATTTACTATGTGGTATTGCATATCTGTAATTTTACGTTAATGTTATTATTTAAATATGAAATTGTACACAGGGTGTCCCAACTAAAATTTGTATCCCCAACAATTTTAATTTCGGAAGACTCAGAAGGAAACAGGTCAATGTTGTTATCAAAGGGGACCAAATTGTACCAAACTTTCAAGTCTTAGAAGTCACTCTTTTAGCGAGGGGAGCCACCCCTTTACAAAATTCAAATATTATGAGGGGTTGTGTGATACATCATTTTAAAGCTTATTTAATTTTCTATCCAGGACATTCTACTATTATATATTTGTTTCTACAAAAAAAAAAATATGAATTTGCAGGGATTTTCCTCTCACCAAATACTTTGTCGCCATTATAAAAAGCTTCTTTTAATTCACTTGAATCCTATTTGAATTAAAAAGTTGAAGATGTTTCAACTGAGAACCCAATGAATTCACACGATTAAATGAAATGAATGAAGGGGTTTACATATTCAATTCGTATTCTGATTTGCTGTTTTAAATGCTATACCTACATATCTTTTTTCTAAAATTGGAATATAAAGTTGCCAAGTTATTATGTAATTTTTTGTGTGTACATTTTCGAAAAGTCATGTGATCATTTAAAGTTCTGTATCAGCATTAGTATTAAATAATGAAGTATGAAATTTGGCACGTCGATAAACAAAGCTTGGGTCTTTCGGCTGCTGCTAATACAATTGGATGCTATTAAAATTTGGAATAGTGAATAGTGGGCCCTGGAATAGTGACCAAATATTACTGAAAATAATCTTAGTCGATGCAGCTTTGATGGTAATATATATGGTATCAAAACATTTTTTTTTATTTTCTTTAGTAACTAAAGCCACTCTCCTCCGTCGTCGCACTATTATTGACTCAGCCTGTACATAATATTACCTAGTATTATATTATATTTCATATTTCCGATTTCCCAAAAAACTATCAAACTCAAATTTTCAATTCATGTTAAATCATCATTTTATTCTTTCCCCTGGTACCTCATGAATAAAAAAATTGAGTTAGATATTTATTACTAATCTTTATTTAATATAACGATAGAGCAACAAAATTCGTGATCGTAGGAGCCTCTGAATCCAAAATTTTGAGTCGATTCTTGATCGATACGATTGTGTATAAAGTCATCGAGTAATGTGAATTGTAAACAGTAAAGTAAAAGAACCGATATACGTTTAACCAACTGCGATCACGAATTTTGTTGCTCACTCGTTATATATCTTATAGTACGGCGGCGAAGAGAGCTAAATGTTCATATTAAAGCGTAACCCACTACTTTGGTATAACTCAATAAGACATATATAGATTTGTTTGTTAAAAAATTCTGCATTTAGAATGGAAATTCACGACAGTGTGGGTTAGTCACGAGAAAAGTTATTACAATAAAATAAATGCTCATATCTTTGGCTAAATAAAAGGTAAAAAAATGCGGTTTGTTTCATTATGAAGCCCAGAATATTTACTTTAAAATGGCTAATTGGAACATTGAGCGAACTTATGCTTTTCGATCAAATTCTATTATTTATTCATATGATTTATTCATTGATATGGTGCATGATTTATTCATACATTTTCTAGATTCAAGTTGCTATAACTCGTGTAGTGTAGTCTTTGTAGTAAAAATTTTCACATCAAAAACTGCAGAATTTTGTTGTCTGTAATTCACCTCAACTAATAATGTATCTATCTACAATAATAAATTCGCTACAATGGTGTTTCTGGGAAAATGTAAATTGCTTAGCCTATCCTCTCAATCACCCGCCCGCGCCCGGCTTCCACCGCAAACGCCTATATGCGATACGCTATACTACCACCGAGCGCAATGAATTAAACTGAAATTAATTTTTATTTTTAACCAAATACATAAAGTTTTTAAAATTAACAATAATTCTTTTAACTATATCCTTATTTATACACTTCATTTGATATTTACACTATACCTAGAACAAGACATAACTCTCACTTTACATGCACATTTGCTCGAAGAACAATAATAATTCTTCTCATTGCATAATAATTCTATTTCTTGTCTAATCGCATGCGGTATAGGTGTTGCATTAATTAATTTTGGGGTTAAATTGGAAACATCTTTGATCCAGCCAAATTCCAAAGGATTCAACGGTTCAATGTGTTGAATCTTACTGTTTATCCATATCTGGACTTGATGATAGCGTCTGGAAACAAAATTTTAAGCGATACGTATAAACCTAGTAGAGATGCTTCTCCAATAATGAGGTCCACAATAAAATTGACGAAGAAATCGGTGAACATATACATAAAAGGAAGGAAGAATTTCAGAATTTCCCTCGATTTCCATGGGATTCCCTGATCAGACCATGACTTTTTGACAATGGAACCACCTCAAGAGTATACTCTTTCAAATAAAAGAAGAATTTTGTAAATCGGTCCACAATTGACGAAGAAATCGGTGAACATACATGAAGTCGGTTAATAAAAGGGAGCGAAAATTTGAGTATTTTTTTCGATTTCTATGAGATGCCCTCATCATATCCTGAAATGGTGACAATCTGTAAGTATACTCTTTCAAATAAAAGAAAAATTTTACAAATCGGTTTATAAATGACGGGAGTTCTGAGGTAACAAACAGTAAAAAATAAAACAAAAAAAAATATACAACCGAATTGATAACCTCCTCCTTTTTTGAGGTCGGTTAAAAAGGTCATGATTCAGTTTCCACAAATAAAAAAAGACTTTGTTGTTGTTGTAGTTGGGGATTTCTGCAGAAGCTTACCAGCGTTCCATATTTTAACAGGAGGTGATGCAACTAATGCTTTATTCAAAATTGGTAAAAAATCAGCACTAAGCACTTTGTTGAAAAAGGGGGATGACATCCAATTGACTGATTTTGCAGCAACCTCTATTTTGAACAGCAGAGGCACGTAAGCATATTTTGCTTTTATATAAACAAGAAAAATCAAAGAATCTGAATGAGGCTAGGTTAAAGTTGACACTAAACACTAAAAAGTCCGCAAAAGAAATTCCTCCAACCGAAGATGCATTTAAATTGCATTTACTATGGGACTATTAATGTACAATTACATTAGATTTAAGTAAATTTAATAATTTAAGATGCTATAATTATCAAGTCCACATATTATGCATTGGACTCATTGCGCCGTTGAATCCTTTGGAATTTGGCTGGATCAAAGTTGGTTCCAATTTAACCCCCAAATTAATTAATGAAACACCTATACCACATGCGATTAGACAAGCAATATAATTATTTTGCAATGAGAAGAATAATTGGATGCTGTTAAGCAATAATGAGTTAACCCACAATTGAAAAAAACAAATGTTAACCAACTTTATGGGTTGTTTTTAAGCTTCTATGCATCTAGTAAAAATGATTTAAGCCCTAAATGGAAACCTGTGATATCTGGGCGATGTATTGTCAAGCCACAAAAGCAAACTGCAAGAAATTAAATTAATTAAACGAACTTTAAGAGCAATTATCTCAAAATTATAATGATGTGGCTTAAACCATTATTGCTTAACATGATCCAATTGTTCTTCGGGCAAATGTGCATGTAAACGCGAGGGTTATGTTTTGTTCTATAGCGTAAATATCAAATAAAATGTATAAATTAATAAGGATATAGTTAGAGACATAACTGACGATGAAGAATTATAAAATAAAAAATTAATTTCATTTTAATTCATTGCGCTCGGTGGTGGTATAGCGTATAGCATATAGGCGTTTGCGATGGGAGCCGGGTGCGGGCGGGTGATCGAAAGGGTAGCATAAGCAAGTTAGATTTTCCCAGAAACACGATTGTAGCTAATTTATTATTGTAGATGGATACGTTATTAGTTGAGGTGAATACAGACAACAAAATTCTGCAGTTTTTGATGTGAAAATTTTTACTACAAAGAGTACCCTACACTATACAAGTTACAGCAACTTGAATATTGAAAATTTATAAATAACTCATGCGCCGTCGCATTAAATAATAGAATTTGGTCGAAAAGCACAAATTCGCGCAATTTTCCAATTAGCCATTTTAAAGTAAATATTCTGGGCTTCACAATGAAACAAACCGCATATTTTTACCTTTTATTTAGCCAAAGGTATGAAAATTTATTTTATTGGAATAATTTTGCCAATTTTCACGGTTTTCTTGGAATAACTTTTCTCGTGAGTAACCCACACTGTCGTCAATTTCCATTCTAAATGCAGAATTTTTTAACGAAAAAATCTATATATTATGTCACATTGAGTTATACCAAAGTAGTAGGTGGTTGAACGAATTTGACCCACCGGCCGCCGTACTAATATGTGTTTCACTTTTTACACTCATAATATCAAAGAAAAACAATGGGATCTGTTAATGGGATCTGTTTACTGTCGGCAATCGAACGCAGCGATTACAGTTCCAGGAAGCTTTCATTCTCAGTTTCCAGGCCCTTGTATTTCAGTCCACGTGGACTGAAAGATCAGCCAATTATAAGTCTGTTTGAGGTAATAAATTTTCGACATATGCAGCGCCCTATATGGTGTCATCGATTCGCCTTTTGTTTACACGCTGAACGGGCCAGTCACCTTAAGAAGGAAGTAGATGGCAGCAGTGGTACACGTCCCGTACACATTAGGGATAAATGGAGCAGGCAACCCGTAATTCATCGGCATATTATGATGGTGGCTCGGTCCATGTACTGACATGAGTGATATGCATGTAAAAGTAGGGTGTAATCAAAACCAACAAAAATGTGTTTAGAAATTTTTAGACCGTATTTTATTGACACAAACACACGAGCTGTTTAGTTGTTGTGTTGGTTTGTCGTGCGCGAGTGTAAAGCGGACACGTCACGTGGTCCAAAATGAGGTGCGTTCGGCTTGAAGACTCCGAGTTAGGAGTGAATAGAGTTTGGTGTTTTTGGTGTTTCCAACGGAGTTTATGAGAGTAAAAAGTGCAAATATAATAATCGTTCGGGTTGAAGTGCGTGCTCGCAGACATTCAAGTTTTAAGGTTATGTTTATTAACCTCAAATCACACAGTTTTGATTACATGAATATGAATAAGGATTGTTGTGGAACATGTAAGAAATGTTATGTTTGATGAGTCAGAAGATGATGGGGATCATGATACATTAGAAAAAGTAGATAATTGTGCAGAAAATATAATTCCCTTGATGACAGACAACCAATTTAAAAATGCATTTCCGAATGACACCTGAAACGTTTGAAGATTTGCTACAAAAAATGCATAGAGCAGAATTGCAGTTGAACAGCAAACTATCCAACTTTTCTAAAACAGATCTGGTTAAGGAAGCAATGGTTACGCTTTGGTGTCTAAGTAATCAGGAGAGCTATATGAAGGTAGTCATATACCAATAAATGGCCGAAAGGACCATCCTAATTCTTACATCAATCGAACAAATTTGCATTCAATTTTGTTACAGGGCATTTGTGATCACCGAAAATTGTTTATTGATGTTTATGCAGGGGAGGCAGAGTCTATACACGACTACACAATGTTCTTAAGGTCACCAGTATATAGGGGTATTCACAATGAATAACTGATTTTTTATGATGATGTTCATCTAGTTGGAGATCTTGCATATAAATTGGAAACTTTTTTATTAGTCGGTTTTAAAAATAATGGACATCTAACTCAGAGACAAAGAAATTTTAATTACATATTGAATAGGTCACGAGTAAACATTGAACATGATTCTTAGACGATAAGTTTTCTTAAGTTCTGTAGGTTCTTCATTGTAGATTTATTTTCAAATAAACAATAGAAAGGAAAATGTTTTTATTTAAAGTACTCAAAATAAACTATATGTACGGGTTATTAAAGGAACAAAATATATATAACTCAAAAATAATTCAAATAAATTATAGGCACGTTCGGCATAGTTAAATTATGCCGAACGTGCCTAGAACTTGTCAACAAGTTTTTCAAACAAATCGTTGAAACGATCTAGTCACTGCATCTTTTCTTGATGTCTGCTTTCTAAGGCGCTAGCTCGGGCTCTTCTTTTTTTGGTGAACGAACTTTCGTACGGGTCTTTTACGTTTTTTTCCGACATGCTTTCTTCTGTATTTACTACATTAGTTTCACACTCAACCCCAATGAAATTACTGCAAGTTCTTTGTGGATTAATCTCAGGTTTTTTTCGCATTAATTCATCTATCACATCAAAGAATTCCCATCGACGTCTTTGCTTTCCTGACGTTTTATTATGGAGCACCACTTTCTTATAGGTCCGTTTTAAAGATTTCCATATCCCCTCACAATCTTTGCCACTTACTACTTTGTTAAAAGTGTGAGTGCACTCCGCGGCGATTTTTTCCCACACCTTCTTTTTCAACCCAGTTTCAAAACGCTTTTCATTACTTTTGATTTTACTAATAAGGCACAATACATTTTCAGGTTTCCAAAGTTTACTGTCTTTATTTGAATCCTCTTCATCCTCACTAGAAGAAGAGTCATCTTTCTGAATTCTTTTTACATCTTCATCCAGTGGAATGTATAATAGATCTTTGGCTGTAAATGTAAAAGTTAATATTAAATTAAATTAGGATGCGCTACTTTACTTTGGTTGTTTTGAACTAATAAATTATTGTCCTGGATTAGAACAACATTATTTTCATCTCTAATAGGAGTATGTGTTTCCGGTGTTATTTCTTCAAATTCCATTACAACAAATTAATGGTACTAATACCTAAGTATTTAAAAATTAATGTTGATATTGACAGGTGCAAGCTTGTGCCACGTAACCTCACTAAACAAAACAAACTTCTTATTCCAACTGGGTGCATGTAGAGCAAACTCCGTTTGTCCCAATTTTACGTACCCGAACGACCTAGAGCGCGCACTATTTGCTGCAAATCTGTCTACCCAAACGACATAGAGTTCTTTAGATTTCAAAAGAGTGAAAAGAGCGTGCTAGCCGAACGCAGTACAAGTAACCTCTTATTGGTTCGTTGAAGTCCCTATCTTTCACAATGCTTCCTTCTAAAACAAAACGGACCATAGGTACCAATTTTGATATAAATTGTATTGTTTTCAACTCAAATTTTTAATATCGAAAATCGCACGACACTGAAAAATAGCCAATAGAAAAACAGAATTCGGTGTCGCTTCTATAACAATATAAAAATTTCCTGGAAATTTTTTGCACCTAGCTAACCCAACATGAAATTAATAAGTGGAAATTTTTTCAGCCAATCAAAATCATTTATGTATTTATTAAAAATCTCAAATTACAAAATTAATATTAACTTCAACAATAATTAATTAGAAGAGTTACTGTTTTATAATCGCAATTATTTTTCTTATCTTCGACGTAGAAATCGCTTTACTATTTCCTATTATTGCTACTTTAAAATGTAATAATATAATAATATACTCAATCATAACCACTTCTTTTATTATTATTCTTCTTAATTGAACACACAATTGTTGTCAGTAATCATATCTGATAGCGATGAAGTTTCATTGAACTGCTTCCAAATGATGGTTTGGTGATGCTCCATGTCCATTTGTAAGTATGGAGGGATAGAATGTGAGTGGCTATGTCCAGTAATTTTAATAACCTGCTGTTCTCCGACTCCTTGCTTTGCTAAGTGATTTAATTTTTTTGTGTCGATACCAATTTTTTTTGCCGATTCAGCCATCCATGAAGATAATTATCTGGTTTCTTCCCACAGGCGTGTTTGGAAACCAATCTAAAGGTTGTTGGTTTTGCCAATTTGGATTAGGAGTTAAAAATAATCTGTCTGTGCTAATATTGTTCTTTTTTCTAACAATCTGAAAATAAGAAGGGGTTGTTTATAATGTATGGCAAATTGCAAGTTTGTAGTTACCGAACTGGACAAATATCTGAATGATCTTTATTCGGCTCTGGAGCTGCTGAATTCAATGTCTGTAAATGGATCCGACTTCATATTAAACTTCTTATAGTACATTTCTTGTAATTGTTTGGCACTGGAGTTCCACATGATTTTTGCCACTGACTTCTTATATTCATTTCCATTCCTGTTCCTCATGTTAAAAGCCCAGTCTTTCAATATAATTGCGAGCTCTTCTTTCGATACGCAATTTTCAATGTTATACCTTTTTTCTTTACAAAAACTTGTAAACTGGATCCACACACATGTTTTGCTGCGTTTTGTGTTCACTGGTACTGTATTTTCTACCGCTTCATCAATATTTAGCAAAGATGTAGAACCAAAACGTGACATTTTTTTTGAAAATAAACAATTTTTTTCCATTGTCAGGGATAATTCTGTTATATAACTTGCTTTTTTTTTTGTCAGAAATTTATAATTTAAGAAGTATAATGTCCGTGTCGTTGCGATTTTCTTACCGAATATGCCCTCGTGCATTGATTAATGTCCGGAAATAACACTGATCTACAAAATGTAAACTTTTTTTTTGTCACACAAAAACTTATATCAAATTTTGAATGTATTATGGCTATCAAACGATAATATACCAATGACTATTTCACTCATATATATTTTAACCAATCATATGTGATCATTCAACAATGGAATCAAAATTTAAATCGAAAAAATCAACTTGTCAAAATTTTATCGGGGGTTACGGACCAATGAACAGTCGCTATTACACAACGTACCTCATTTTTCAGCGAAAAAATAACAATTGCTGCAGTCACTGTGGCAGCATACTGCATGTCAAATACCTCAATTACCTGTCACCTTCCACCACATTATAAATAATTTGGGCGTTTTCGTGAAATAGTCTGAGGAATATAATTCGAGTTGAGATTTCGCTGGAAAAATTTACCAATTGTGGACTCGAGTTCTACAATTTTGCTCATGACATTGATCAAAAATCACTCAACTGCGTTTCGTGATTTTTATAACAATGTCATTCGCAAAATTGCTAGGCGAACTCTCGTAACAATCGGTAAATTTTTCCGACAAAATCTCAACTCTTATTATATTATAACTGAAAAAAAATTGACAGGTTTCTTTGTGACATCAAAAATATCATAAAAAGTAGAAGAGAGTAAAAGTACACTTAGAGAAATTTATGACTTGATGTACAATGAATAGTTATGATTTTCGTGAATGTTTGGCTTCTGGTAGGTCCCTTTTAAGGCTCCGAAGCATTCCCGGACTCCATTTCCTTTGATAGCGCTTCTCTATTAAGGAAATGTCATGATGAAATCTATCTATATTGTTCATCACTCACGCCACCCAAATTTTCGGGAAAGAAATCCAGATGAGAGTCCAGCATATGTATTTTTAACGACATATTACACCCCAAAGCTTTGTATGAGATTATAAGTTCATTAATTAAGTCTTTGTAATTTTCCGCTTTATGGTTTGCTAGAAAATTTTGGGCAACATTCACAAAACATTTCCAGCCGAGTTTTTCCTGATAATTCAGTTTCCCTTCAAAGTTCCTATCCTTCATTAGTTCCCGTATTTGTAAACCAACAAATGTTCCTTCTTTCATTTTTTGTTTTATTTTTATAAATTTTCGACGCTGAGATACAAAAGTTAATACTCCACACACATAACAAAAACTTTTCGCACTTTCGTGGCATTTTTACAATGTAGGAAACGTCAATTAAATATAAGTTAATTATTGAATGCAATAGTTATACATTCGCCTAAATAAAGTTATTCTAGTAAACATACATAAATTATATCAGAAATGAATAGATAGCTGTCACAAAAAAACTGGATGTGACAGAAACGAAACAATGTAGTTTTTTAAATGAGGGTACACCAAAATAAACAAAAATCATCACAAAGTTCGTGTGACAAAAACACTGTTTACCAGTTGTTAGACCCGTGGGTCGTATGTTCGAATAAGTCACTCTTTAAACATATTAATAATATTTATTGAGTCACACGGAGGACAACTATGTCCAACGGAAGCTATTTACAGACTTACTTAAAAACTAACTTAAATGGTACGAATTTGAAAACGACTGGTGGGGAGGGAGAAACCCTTACTCAGGTACAGACGCCCCTTGTAGGACTGTACATATTCCCCCCCTTGAACGTATCGAGTATCGAACTTCAAAATATTCTACACTACATACATACTACTTAAAACCTAGAGATATAATAAAATTTATTTACAATTAATAGCAAATTAATAAGCCTTGGATCATATACATGAACGCGACAAGAGCATAACATACGAGCAATAATAATTGTCACTTTAGTGTTTTCGTTCACTTCACTAGCGCACTGAATTGCTCTTTGAATCACCACTTCACTGTGTTGCGTCCTCCTCGATGGGTAACGGACATATCTTGGCCAGTGACCGCTTGAAGAATCCCTGACTGGTCTTGACCGTCACGACTCTCACGTGGCCGTCGTTTCCTGGGTGGGTCTGGATGATCCTGCCAATTTTCCAGGCGAGAGGTTGCACGTTGTCTTCCATAAGGATGACCATTGCCCCTTCTAGTTTGCCTTCTGATGAAGGTGTCCCCTTGTGCCATTTTCCGCGTGCTTGTAATGACGTCAAATATTCCCTGCTCCATCTCTTCCAAAAGTGGGCTCGAACCTTCTCCATTAGCTGCCACCTCGATAGCCGATTAATCGGTACTTCGCTCCAGTCATAATCTGGAAAGGTTGTCAGCGTCTCCCCAATGAGGAAGTGAAAGGGAGTTAGGACTTCGAGGTCGTTGGGATCTGATGTTAAGGGTGTTAAAGGCCTAGAATTTAAACAAGCCTCAATTCGCACTAAGAGTGTATACATTTCATTGTGCGTTAGATTTGTATTCCCAAGCACTCTTTTTAGATGCGTTTTCACAGTCTTTATGTTGGCCTCCCATAAACCAGCCATATGAGGTGACTTGGCAGGTATGAAATGCCAGTTTATACCTATGTTGGTTAGGTCATTATAAATTTTATTTTGAGTTTGCTGAAGCCTTAAGAAATTGAATAACTCGTTCAATTCATTCTTCGCACCCACAAAATTAGTTCCGTTGTCACTGTACAAATTACGCGGGTGACCGCGTCTGCTTATGAATCGCTTTAGGGCGCCAAGAAATTCTTGGGTTGTGAGGTCCGTTACAAGTTCAATGTGAACTGCCTTTGTGACAAAACATATAAAGAGGGCTACATATGCCTTATTCAATTTTTTACCGCGCCCTCTAGTTTCTCGGATATAAAAGGGCCCGGCGTAGTCTATACCTGTCGTTGTAAATGGACGAGCGGGTTGAACCCTGTGAGCGGGCAAGTTGCCCATTTTAAATTTTGATACTACGGGCCTTGCCCTAAAACATTTGTGACAGTGATGTAACACCTGTCGTATGGCACTGCGTGACGACATGATCCAATATTGTCGGCGAAGTGTTGCCAACGTGCCCTGGGGGCCAGCATGAAGTTGCTGTTCGTGTGTGTACTTTATGATTAATTTTGTTACAAAGTGGCCTTTTGGTAACAATATCGGATATATTACATCAGAATTAATGTTTGCGTTTTTTTAACCTGCCACCGACTCGTATGATGTTTTGGTTATCAAGAAATGGGTTCAACGGTAGCAATTTTGAATTTTCGTTTAACGGTTTTTTGTTATTTAATAAATAAAATTCCTTTTGAAAGGCCGCTCCTTGAACAGCCCGTACAATCGTCAGTGTGGAATTTTTTAATTCGTCGCTTGATAAGTTTGGTGTTAAAATTTTGTCTGTGCCTTTGCAGTTTTTTATGAACCTGATTATCCAAGCCGTGATTCTTTGTAGTTTTTTAAATTCTGAAAATCTTTGAAAGACTGCTGTTTCTATGTTTAAATTACATATTACCTCGGGAGCGCGCGTTTCGGTGATTCGGACTTGGCCAATATTGATGTTTGATTGTGGCCACTGGTGTTCTTCGTCCTTTAAAAAGGATGGTCCGTTAAACCAAGCCTTGTTTTCAATTATATTAGAAGGATATGCTCCTCGACTTAAAACATCGGCTGCATTATGTTCCGACCGAACGTGTCGCCAATTTTGCGGGGCGGTTAATGATGTTATTTCCGAGATGCGATTTCCAACAAAGGTTTTTAAGAAATTTGGCGGAGTGTTGATCCAGGCTAAGACAATGCTGGAATCAGTCCAGCAATATTGTTGCGTGATATTAATTGATATATTGTTTTTAATTTTTGTTACTAAACGCGCGAGTAGTAGGGCCCCACACAACTCGAGCCGCGGGAGAGTTAGGGTTTTCATCGGCGAAACGCGGGATTTTGAACAAATAAGTCTCGTATCGTACTGGTTCGATTCATTTAAGGTTCTCAAATAAATCGCGGCACCGTAACCTAATTGCGATGCATCGCAGAAGGCGTGCAACTCCATGATTCTGCTTTCTGAGTGAGAAATTATCCTGCGTGGAATTTTTATGTTTTTTAATCGTTGTAGTTCATTTATCATTTCGGTCCACGCTGAGTGAACGGACATAGGAACCGATTCGTCCCATCCCAATTTTAATGCCCATAATTGTTGTAATAGGACCTTGGCTTTCATTATTACCGGACCAATAAGTCCGAGTGGATCGAAAATTTGCGACGTTACTGATAATATTATGCGTTTTGTGACCTTTTGCGGAATATCGTTTACGTTTACATTATAATTTAATGTGTCCGAATTAGGGTTCCAAATTAAACCTAGAATTTTTGTTTGCTCGTTTTTGTTTAATTGGACAATCAATCTTGGCTCATTGTTTTCGCATGTCATGGGTAAAACTCTGGTATCGTTTGATTGAAACTTGCGCAATTCGAATTGACCCTGCTTAAGAATTTGAACAATATCATTTCTAAGCTTTATTAGGTCTGCTATTGAGTCGGATCCTGTTAGCAGATCGTCCATGTAAAAATTGTTTTTTATGATTTCGCAAGCTTTAGGAAATTTGTCTGAATTGATATCGGCTAATTCCTTTAGGCAGCGCGTTGCTAAAAAGCTCGCGGGCTTCGTTCCGTAAGTTAGAGTTGACAACGCATATGAGCGAACCTGTTCAGTTGAGTTATCACGCCAAAAAATTAATTGATAATTTCTATCCTCAGGGTGAACTAGAATCTGCCTGTACATTTTGGTGATATCAGCATTTAATGCGTATTTGAATGTTCTGAATTCTAAAACTATGGAAAATAGATCGCGTTGAATTGTAGGTCCACACATTAAATTGTCGTTTAAACTTTGACCGTTTGAAGACCTTGCGGAACCGTCAAACACTACCCTAAGTCGCGTTGTCGTACTCGATTCCTTCACAACCCCGTGATGTGGTAGATAAACGGTGGGTTTATGAGGAATCTCTGTTATTAAATGCATGTGATTCAGTTGAATGTACTCGCTGATGAATTTGGAATATTCTAACTTTAAATCTGGGTCTCTTAGGAACCTTCTTTCGGTGTTGTAAAAGCGCTTTAACGCTAAGGTTTTTGAATCGCCGATGTTGAATTTATTGTTCTTAATTGGTAATTTGATTACGAAACGACCGTTTATATCCCTAGTTGTGTTAGCCTTGAAATGTTCTTCGCATTGAATTTCTTCCGTAGATAAGATTTGTTTTTCGCATGAACTTATACCTGCCTCTTCAATTTGCCAGAATTTAGAGACTTTATTGTTTAGTTCTTCTAATGTATTATTGCGGATGCTTGTTGTTACCGACAAATTGCAGGCGGTCGTGTTTATTGGTAGCTTGTTTTGGCCATTTGAATTATTGTAGGGACCGCCGGCAATAAAACCGAACTGGGTTTTCTGTAAAATTAGTCCCGATGGTAGAGTAATTTGCCCAATGCATAAAAGGGACCAAAAGAGCTCGCCGCCCAACAGAAGGTCGATTTTGCCGCTTTCATAGAATTTTGGATCGGCTAATTTAATATTCGAGGGAATTTCCAATGCACCCGGGTTTATTGACACCAATGGTATTTGCTCGGTTATTTTGTCTACCACGATGCATTTAAGTTTATTCACAGTGTACGCATTATGATTAGATTTTAAATCAATTAAAACAGATTGCGTGGCAGTACTAGCAGTGCCATTTACACCCTTAATTTCAAAGTTCTCGTTATGCGGTTTAAGACCTAATTTCTTAGACATTTCCCTTGTGATACAATTTGACATTGAACCCGGATCAAGAAATAGTCGACATGGCTTGAATTGATTTTTTGAGTTTTTTGCTAGGACAATGGCTGTGGCTAAGACTACGGTATTATTTGCGAATTTGGAAAGTGAGTGATTAGATAATGTTATTGCCGCGTTTCCATCCACCTGGTTTTGGGTTGCTTGTTCATTGTTGTTTAAATGTAATAATGAATGGTGTCTTTTATTGCAATAACGGCAATTTGTAGTACTACGACATGCTGACGTGATATGATTGTTTCGAAGACAATTCAAGCAAAGCTTCATCAATCTAGACTTTTCATTTCGACTTTGAACTGATAGGTTTATAAATTCGGTGCATTGATTGATTGAATGTTTAGAAGCCTTACAATAAACACAACAGAAAGAGCTTGGCCTTTGATTCGTAGCAGCTAAGGCTAACGTACGTCTATGAGACTGATGATTTGTTTTTTGAAATGAATTATTTGATGATGATATTTGATTTGACGGCTTATTTGACATGTTATTTAACGATTCTAAGACCGTGCAACGTTTTTCTAAGAATTTCTTGAATTGGTCGTAGGTAGGTACTGACGTATCAAGGGAGGTTTGCCACTCTTTTTTGTTATTATAATCCAATTTTTCTGCAACTATTGGGATTATAAGCGCGTCCCATGAGTCGACCGGTATTTTTAGTGTTTTTAGTGCCGCTATGTTCATCGTTATGTTATCTAATAATTCGCGTAAGGCGATGTGAGACTGTTTACTTATGGTGGCGGCATTCAAAATTGACATCACATGATCTTGTACTATTAATCGGGTGTTTTTGAAGCGATCTTCCAAAATTTTCCATGCCGCGGTATAATTTTCATCCTCTATAGCTAATGATTCGACCGCGCGCAGCGCTTCCTCCCGAAGACAGGATTTTAGGTACTGCAGCTTTTGTTTGTTGTTGAGACATTTGTTTTCATCAATAACGGATTTAAAACAGTTTTCAAAATTAGTCCAAGTTTTAAAATCACCCGAAAAAGTGCTTAAATTTATTACAGGCAACTTTAAACTTACGTCGTTAATATCGCTATATGAACTCGGGACCGATTTATTCTGAGAAGTAGAGGGTTGACATACGTGTTTTTGAGACGAATTTTCGGTTTTATCGATAGTGTCTATCATGTCAGCCATGATGTCACAGTATTTGTCTTCAAAGGCAATTCGTGAAGCACGATGAGTTTCTTTCATTTCCTGCGTTTTTGAATCTAACGTTTCATACTCGTATTGTGTTTCATCAAATTCTTTTCTAATATCTACAAGGATTTGTTGGCGCACCTTTAAGCGGCTAATACTAGTTTTAGTTATATCAAAAGCTTTTACGAATTCCTCTACTCTTTTTAATTTCTCGTTAACAGTGTTAATTTTGATTTTTGCATCGTCAAGTTTGGTCATTTTGAGAACGTTTTGAGACTACTTAGCCGTGAATGTTTATTTATTGAGTAATTGTTTTACACGGGTAAATGCAATTGCTTAAATGTATTATTTTGAGATGTATGCATGAATTGACTTGAATGAGTTTGAATTGTGGCTCTTAGTGCGAATCGAAGCTGTCTTGAATTCAGTGAATAGGAATTATGAATGATTTAGGAATAAAGAGAGACACTGACCTGACGACGTTATGGACCTCGGAGATGTTGGAGGACCTGCCTTGGACGTTGTCTCGGGCTGCGTTTTCTCGAGTCTTGGGTTTCGATCTTCGGGGTGGCGCACTCTTTGTAGGGATTTCCGACCACTGCTGCCGATGATGCTTGTTACTGAACTCGCGATTTGTTATACTTGTTCGCACTAGATCCGGTTCGAAGGACCAATGTTAGACCCGTGGGTCGTATGTTCGAATAATTCACTCTTTAAACATATTAATAATATTTATTGAGTCACACGGAGGACAACTATGTCCAACGGAAGCTATTTACAGACTTACTTAAAAACTAACTTAAATGGTACGAATTTGAAAACGACTGGTGGGGAGGGAGAAACCCTTACTCAGGTACAGACGCCCCTTGTAGGACTGTACACCAGTGTAATCAATGCACTTGGGATAGTGTAAGTGAAAATATGTTACGACAACGAAGTGTTGGCAGTGCCAATCCGACGCGGCAATATGAAATAATGCAAGAAAGAAGCAGCCAAAATTATGTCGGCAACGGCTAGCAGCGACAACATGTTTGCAGCTAGATGAAACACTAGAATCTTCGTTAGGTTTAGGGATATTAGTCTTAATTTAAGTTGGTATTACCAATACCCGTTTGCATATAATTATGTCCGGTCAAACAATCATCCCTTGTACGCTACCCAGTGTTTAGTCTTTAGTTCTATGTTTATTTAGATTACTTGAATTATACTTCCGGTGAACGCATGTATCATCCCTTGGATGCCACCCATCAAGTTTAGCTTCTTTCACATTTACTTAGATAACTTAGAGAGCAGTAATGGTATACATTAAGAAGGTTCTCCAGTGGCATGTATATTTCTGCCGGTCGAAGTACATTTTTCCGCAATATATATTTTTTTAAAATTAAAAAATTTAAATATATCTAAGTCGAACTCCACAAACTTTAATCAGCGTAAAATTACAAATGGAACATGTTTCGGCAGAACACTTCTGCCATCATCAGCCCTAATTTAACAAAAGATTAATGATACAATTGATGAATTACAAGAGGGGTTCTTAACCTTAAATAATATAAAAAATTATGACGTTGATGTAATTTTGAATTAAATTTGACTTTTTCAAAGGGTTACATGATTTTTAAAAGATTTCGTAAAAACAACATTTTATAAAATGTAAAAATTAAAAATGGATCAAAGAGAATCTGGTAAGTTTGTTTGAGTGGTGAAAAATTAAAATAGTGAATTAATAATGGGATTATTGAAGTTATTCTGTTCATTTAAACAAGATGTGTTTTCCAGTTTCATGGCTTTCCTTATTTCCAAAGTCTCAAAAAAATCTAATTTCCGGCCTTTATTGCATTTATGGATCAATTTGGAATTTGATGGTGAAAAAATATGTTTCGTTATTAATATATGATTGGCGAAAGAAGAAGGTGTTGATGGTGGAGGATCAAGATCTGTGTTGTTTCGATGATGAAAATAGCGCAAGAATATCTACACATGATCCCGAATATGCGGTGCGTTTGACACATAAGGTTTTACTAATATTTCGGAAAAAGTTGACGCTTCCCATGGAATGGCTGTTATATAACTGTTCATTTACCAGTCATTTACATATATCCTTTATTTTGGAAAACTTTTGGAGTCCACTGCAGGTCGTCAAAGCCAGACGGGGTACCTCGTGCTAGAATGCAAGGAACGGAAGATCCATCTAAGTATCATGCAGTCTAATTTGCATATTTCTCTCTGTGACGTGTACTTCAATTCCTGCGTGCTTTAACGGATGTAATAAATAATCTCCCGGATAAAAAGTTGAAAAGCTTGCCATTATAAGCTGTCAAATAAAATCAAACAAATACAAAATATTTTGCTGTGCTTGATTTAATCGAACAATGGTTGAACTGTGCAAGAGCATGAGACGTATTCCGCCGAAACACCACGACAGCGCAGCTGGAGTGGTGAAGTCGAATGAGGAGGTTAGTATAATCGAATTATTTTCCATTGTTCGAGTGGTTTTTGTTACGATTATACAGGGTGTTCGGTATATCGACAGCCATCGCTTTACTGTGGCCTCACAGCATTAAGAGAAAGCATAAAGATAAAGAACTAGAAGGGTTTTAAATAGGCCAATCAGAGAAATGGTTTCATCAGCCTCAGTTCTGTAGAATCAAGTATTTTGTTGCAAAAAAAAGAGACTTTGTCACATTTGACGGCTAAAGTCAATCAAAAATCAGTGGCGTATATAGTGGGAAAGATACTAACAAAATAACTGCATCATTCAGAGTGGTTTATTATTAAAGAAAGGTAGCTTAAATATTTAAAATAAATGTTCAAATCGGCGACCATCGTTCTGTATACAACAACGAACTTCTAACGTTTTCAAAAACCTCTGGGGTATTCCTGATTTGATCAGACGCTAGTAGGATTCTGTGTCGCAATTCGTTCACATCACGAATATCGGTGGCATAAACAACCGATTTCACATGCCCTCAGAAATAAAAATCTAACGGAGTTAAATCCATTCTTCTCCTGGCCGGCCATGGAAACGGGCCATCCATCTCTCCGGAAATGCGTTGTTTAAATATTCTACAACATCTCCATGCGTATGAGCGGGGGCGCATTTTGCATGTACCACATTTGAAATCGCTGTTGTAGAGACAATTCGTCTAAGAAATTTTCTACTTCAGTTTGTAAAAAATTCAAATAATTATTTCCATTATTTAATTATTTCCTTCATGCAACCAAAAAATTATAATTACTATGGTTTCTGCCCATTTTACAGCGATTAATTGCATGTCAAATTTTTGCCGCGGTTAAAAATGTGTCAAAATTTAATCGCTTGTAAATTTATTAGTCACTGGGCTTACAACATGCGAAAACAATGTGAAATATCACAAAATTTATTATTTATTCAGAAAATAATCATGCCGAATATCCCGCGTGCATGAAAACAACCTGATTAAATTTTGACGTTTTTGCTTTAAGAAATATTTCTCGTAAATTTTGCACCCAAAATCCCTCATGCACCGCATTCGAGATTTTTGTTACGTGGAAAATTTACTCGACATTTCTAAGCAAAACATTTTGACAAAACGTCAAAATTTAATCGGTTATTTTCATGCACTTGGGATATTACTGTTGATTATTTGAATATGCGGTTATAAAAAATCGATAAAGGACATCTTAATTCCGGGTAAGACGGTGTTACAAAGCCCATATTAGCATTTGTTTATTCATAAAAAATTACAAAGTTGCTTCATTTTTAGGGGTATAAATGAATGGCTTTGGATTTTTTTTTTCTGAAAAACAACGCACAATTGGCAAATTTCAAAGAGACGTTACCCTGTAGCAAGAATTAAACTTTCGTTAGTAAAAAACTCTCTTGCCTTAGCATTGTTGTTTGTGAATGAAATAATGCAATCATGATTGTCGGGAAAATTATTTCTGAAGTAAACTTGACGTATACAGAAAGCTATATAATTGGGTAGAAACTTTAGAAATTGGTGCTGCTATGGAGCGGAAGATGTCGCATTTTACAGTGGTCAGGGATAGGATAGAGGCTCTCGACAAAACCCAACCATAAAATGATAAAATTGGGCGAACACAAACACAGCAGGTTTTTTTATGATGCTTTTCAGCTTCTGGAATACCGAAATTCGGAAACTCTCAAGATACGGACCGACCAGGACCTGTTATAAGTAAAACTACTTTGCAGTATTTATCAAAAAAAGTTGCATGTCTCTGTATAAACGATGAGACCACGCAAATACAAATAAACAAAGAACATGATTATTATATTATAGACAAGTAAATTAAAATAAATATCTTAATTATATTGTAAACTGATCATTTTCAGATTCAAGGACAATTAGCAATTTGTCGAAAAAATGTTTGTTTTTTCGTTGTGTATTCCGACGATTAAAATGATTTATTAATTTACTGAAAAAGCGGTCAGCGGGTTATCACCCTAAAAACTCAAAGAAAATTATTCAAAGATGCTAACTACAACGAATTTTTATTTGCAAAGGTACAGCTAAAAAACCTGGTGCTTTGGTTAATTAATAAATCTAGCCAATTGTACATGTCCCAATTTACTTGTTAATGTTTACAATTCGAAACTTGAAAATTAATAAATTACTATTGTTATTATGCTTGCTTCTTTTAGTGATTTCATAACATAACTAGTGATGTAATGGTTTCCAAAAAAGGAATGATGAGAAGCGCTTGTGGTTCAAATGATCATCCTAACTCAAGACTATTTGGTTCTGATATGTTGGAAAGCCTGCTGAATATTGATGAAATTCTAAATTCTGAAGATAACACAGTAAATCTGCGGAATAGTCTTGATCATATTTTGGACAATGGTGGTTTGTTTGATGGCAATATGTCTATTACTAATGGGAACTTAGGCGATCACAACTACAATATTCATCATACTTCCCATTTTGTGCTATCTTACATATCTGGCTGTTCACGCCTATCACGAGTGGGGGTGCTAACCCTCCTCCCCCCATCGGTCTGTCCGAGACCATTCGGTATTCAACATTCATCCTGTAACAAACCCTATAACTTGTACTTGTACACGACTCGCAAATAAACATCATTTAAGTATATTATCAAATCATTGGTCCTTCAAGAATATCGCGACTCACAATACACCGCAACATTTGGTCCAAAACGAGCCTGATCATTATCAGCGACTAAATCGAACATTGGGCGTGTACAAGTAAAAAATCAACAAGATTACCCGCGCGTAATCAATCGTAAAATCGTTCACAAATCAAATTCATAAATCGCAAATCGATCGCAAAATCGCAAATCGTGAAATCGCTCGCGTGTGAGTGAAACCAACAAAATCAAGACGTTCCTGGCCAAAGTCGACCCGTAGTTCCCAGAAGATTCGAACAGCCCTGATTGCCTCACCGCCAGAACCCCAAAAGCAGCCGTACCAGCCCGCAGGAGTTAAAAGGTCAGACCTATCCATAATTTTCCTTCTTACTATTATCTATCCACGTATTTCTCGCGATTTTTTAAAGCAAGCTTCTTCAGCACCTTTTCAATGTTAAATTTATAGTACTAATATTCTGCAAAATTAATTTGGCGCTTTGAAAAAATAAACGTAACCAAAAATGACTGACGGTGCCACACTAGCAGACTTAAAGGTGAGCCGTAGAACAATAAAAAGTTCAATTACGCGACTACAAAATGGCATACCGAACGCGACGGGGGAAATTTGTCAATTAGAAACTAATCTACAGATAAGAAACGACCTTTTTAAAAATTATAATAATATCCAGTCCGAAATTAAAAAAATACAGTTCCGACAAGAAGACGCGGACGAACCCGCTTTGGAAATAGAAAGCGACAAAGAACGCGAAAAAGTAGAATCACAATATCTGGCTATCGTTAGCCAATTAAAAGCATATATTTTATCGATTAGGCTTGCGGACGCAAATTCGTCAAATCCAACGGTCATAAATATAACAAACAACGGCGACGTCAAAGAAAGCCCCGGTTCCAACAATAGTTTTAATTTAAAACCACTGCCGTTACCGATTTTTATCGGTAAACATACCGAGTGGTTCACTTTTTACGATTCTTTTAAGTGTCTAGTAGGAGATGACGCTAGCATCTCAAATATACGCAAGTTCCATTATCTAAAGGGTTGCTTAAAAGAGGAAGCGTTGCGCGCAATAGAATTCTTCACAGTTTTAGGCGAAAATTACGCGAGCGCCGTAGAATTACTAAGAAAACGTTTCGAAAATAAAAGGTTAATCGTTCAAGAACATGTATTAAATATTTTAAACATCCCTCAAATACTAAAATCGTCTCATAGCGAACTCAGGTCTTTAATAGACACCGTTAATAATAACATCGCGGCCCTTAAGGTATTGAAATTGAAAGTAGAATATTGGGACGCGTTTTTAGTTCCAATTATTCTAGAGAAATTAGATTTCAATTCACGAAAAGAGTGGCAAGCAGTCCTGGAAAAGGAGGTGCCTACGTACTCCAGTTTTAACGAATTTCTTGAAAAACGCTACCAAATTTTGGAAGCAATGAATAATATGCGTTCCGGTATTAATGAAAATTCAAACGCCTTCAAGAATCACAAACCATTCGCAAAAAATGCAAATTCATGTTTGAAGCAAAATTCGAATCCAATGGTCAAATCAAACAGATTTAGCTCAAACGTAATTTCAACAATTGGATGCTTCGTTTGTAAAAAACAGCACATCGTTTTTCAGTGCACAGAATTCCTTGATCTAGCGGTAGCAGATAGGATTAAGCAAGTAAACGCGTTAAAACTTTGCGGAAACTGTCTCAGAAGCAATCATGAATCGCACAAATGTAAATCGGCCAGCGTTTGCAAAGAATGCAGACAAAAGCATCATACGCTATTGCACATTAACGAGTTCAATCCAACCCCCAGTACTTCTGTAAACACTCTCGTTATAGCCAAGTCTAACCAGGTCTTATTTTCCATCGTTTTGTTGCTAATTTCGGATAGTCGCGGAAACTTTCATCATTGCCGAGCCGTGCTCGATCAATGTTCAGAGGTTTCACTGTTAACAGAAAATATGCGTAAAAAACTAAAATTGCGCACACATGAGAGCAACGCCTTAATTACAGGGGTAAACATTTCGGAAAACGCCGCGTCCCAGAGTTGTAACATTAAAATAAAGTCGCGCATTGATAATAATTTTACCACCAGCATCAAATGTTTTGTATTGCCCAAAAATACCCGGTCGACGCCGGCTATCTCATTCAATAAAGCAATGGTCCAATTGCCACCCAACATTATTTTAGCGGACCCGAATTTTAACGTCTCGCAGGAAATTGACCTACTCATCGGAGCGCGATTATATTGGCAGCTGCTTATCGGTGGTCCAATTCAGCTAGGTAGAAATCAACCGTTCCTCCAAGAAACGCAATTTGGTTGGATAATAAGTGGAGATATAGATACAAAACAATCGGTCGCGAATTTGGCCTGCAACGTAATTGCATTTGAAAACAACTTAGAAGGCCAGGTGGCCAAATTTTGGGAACACGAAAACGTGCAAAGGGAAAGTTTTGACACGTTAGAAACCGAAAAATGCGAAGGACATTTTATTGCAAATACCGTTAGAACGGATTCGGGTAAATTTTTGGTAAAACTTCCTTTTAAGAGTACCGTCAATTTGGGAGAGTCACGTTCGCTGGCTCTTAAACGCCTACTTTCCCAGGAAAGACGATTTGCAAAAGACCATAAACTAGAATATAAAAAAAGGACATGAACCATTATCAGTTGAAGAAATTGAGCGTGCCGATTTAGTAATATTTAAGCATATGCAATCCGTATCGTTTGCCAGCGAGATTCAATCTATTCAGAACGGGAAACCTTTCACATCCAGTAAATTATCAAAATTAGATCCATTTGTTGACGATAAAGGGCTACTAAGAGTAGGCGGGCGATTAAAACATGCGCCAATCGCGTTCGATAATAAATTCCCAATTTTGCTTCCGGAGAAACACCATGTAACCAAAATTATAATTCGAAAATTTCATAAAGACGAATTGCACGCTGGAAATGAGGCTACTCTAGCAGCCGTCAGACAAAAATTCTGGCCAATGCCGGGCAGGAATTTAGCGCGAAAAACGGTGAATTCATGCGTTAAATGCTCACGTGCCAAACCTAAACCGTTGTCCCAAAAAATGGGCAATTTACCGAAGGAGAGACTACAGCTTTCGCGAAAATTTTTAATATCAGGCGTAGATTATGCGGGACCTTACTTGATTAAATCAAGCACATTACGCAACGCACGGAAAATAAAGGCTTATATCTTATATCTAAGAGTTATTCTCTGACAATGGCTCTAATTTTGTCGGAGCGGAACGCGAGTTATTTAAGTCAAGCAAGTTTATTGACAAAATTTCCAGTCATTTTGTAAATAACCGTACGAGATTCAACTTCATCCCTGGGAGGTCGCCCCATTTTTGAGGGCTTTGGGAACGATCAGTTCAAAGTGTCAAACATCATTTGCGCAGAGTACTAGGTGATGCTTGCCTCAACTATGAAGAGTTTTATACACTGCTTACGCGAATAGAAGCTTGTTTAAATTCGCGCCCTTTAATCCCGTTGTCCCAAGATCATAACGACCTTCAGGCCTTAACTCCCGGGCATTTTTTAATCGGAGCACCGCTCACGGCTCCCGTGGAAGACGACATTACCGATCTGAAAGTCAACCGCCTATCGAGATGGCAGCGGATCCAGCAGCTCCAGCAGCATTTTTGGCAGAGATGGCACAAAGAATATTTGTCGCAGCTTCAGACGCGACCCAAGGGTCAGCAGGTGCCCCAGCCCGACATCGCCATCGGGACCCTTGTAGTCCTGGTTGAAGACAACTTGCCACCTCTTCAGTGGCGCCTCGGACGCGTCGTCGAAGTGCACCCAGGGAGTGACGGTGTCGTGCGGGTAGTGTCCGTAAAAACCGTTAGTGGTGTTTTCAAACGCGCCATCAAAAAAGTGTGCGTTATTCCGCAAGAAGAAGACCATTGACAATTTTATATTATTTGTGTATATTATATATATTTTTTTTCAATTAGTAATTATTATAACCCATGTATTTGTGTATATATTTTTAGAATTAGCCATTATTATATATAACCCTTTATGCGATATTTACAACTTCATTATAACCCATGTATTTGTGTAAAAATTTGTAGTAATTATTTTATAACCTTTTATGCGATATTGAAGTTTGCAACTTCACTAATAACTTTATATTTTTGTATTGTATATTTTTAGCATTAGTAATTATTATATAACTCTCTATGTGATGTTGAAATTTGCAAACTTCAAGGGGGCGGCAATGTTCACGCCTATCACGAGTGGGGGTGCTAACCCTCCTCCCCCCATCGGTCTGTCCGAGACCATTCGGTATTCAACATTTATCCTGTAACAAACACTATCACTTGTACTTGTACTTGTACACGACTCGTAAATAAACATCATTTAAGTATATTCTGAAATCATTGGTCCTTCGAGAACATCGCGACTCACAATACACCGCAACACTGGCTATGTTGCGAGAAAAGCGAGTAGATTTTCGAAATGTGAAAATTGTCTGCAAGCTTTAAAAAGTACAGATTGCCAGGGCAATCAATTAATAACTCTGTTAAATAAAGGATTTCTTATATACTCCTCAAACTCATTATTATTATTATTGATACCAACATTTACCGAAGCAATTATTCGGTTTTATCTTAACAGACGAATGCATTTTATTTGTAAAAGATTTAGTTGTACCTATTGATAAGAATAATGTAGAGAAAACAATATAAATTATAAAAAGTACGTGTTATTTTTTCAACATAAGACCTATACCATATCCTAGACGACATACTACGTGTTTTTTTTTTTTTTGTCATATATTATAACGAGTGAGCCACAAAATTCATGATCGCAGTTGACTAAACGTATATAGGTTCTTTTGACTTTACTGTTTACATTAATTGCCAAACTTTTAATCTATTTTCTCTGACTGTCAAAAATTTGAATTTCTGCGTTCCTTTCAAGCCCCGTTTCCACTGAAGAAACATTGAGGAACTTTGTGTTTCCCTTTGTCGCGTGTTTAGGAAATGTTTGGCAACCACTAAGAAATTGGCAACATACATAAACTTTGTGTTTTCATCTGAGCAACTGAAAGGCGCCTATAGTTGTAGCTTGAGATAGCGCAACTCAGTGTTTCCACTGATGTGAAAAGTTGCAGCAAAATGGAGGAGGAAGACGTGTTATTATCGCGTGTCGATTTTTCCTTTGATGTTACCGCTAGAAATGGCAACAATCAACATTTGTTTCCGAAACAATGAGGAAGATTCAGAAACATTTGGAAACTTTTAGAAACATTTTCGGAAACAACCAACAGAAACACAAAAGTTTCTCAATATTTCTTCAGTGAAAACGAGGCTTTAGAGAAGAAAGTTAGAACATTATAACTGCATCATGTTGAAATAACAAGTGACTTATTCAAATTTATTCCCCTTACAATGCTCAAGATACTCTATTTCTAGAGGATGTAATACAGGTCCTGCAATAATGAGAGAATGTAAGGGTCCCCCCAAATCCACCTGGGACATCTCCTGGAGGCTGCAAGCCAGAATCTTCTGAGTTTCAGATCCTACTCTAGCAAGCCCAATGCAAAGGGTGTTTTCAGTCACTACAAATCGAATAAGAGTCATTTTTACACCATTTTGACATCTACCTAAATCATCCTCTCACAGACATGAATTTAGGTGGCATGTACTCCTTCTTCTTTTTTGTTAAACTCTCTAATGTGGGCTGCTTGACCTTTATATCTGCAACATTTCGCTGCAGTACATACGTACATGTTACCATACTGAACAGATAGACCGAACAAACACAAAGTGTGCAACTTATTGAAAAAATTGAGGTTAGGACGGGGTTATGGGGTGATTATGGTTGCCTGGTTTTAGGGGCAATAATTCGGTTATCAAAAAATTCTCTTAATAAGTTGATGGAAACTCTTGTTGTGTCCACTGTAGCTTTATCCCGCTTGAAATAACCCGTCGTTAGTTCGTCATCGTTCACGTCTTTGGGGCTTATTCCATAACTTGTCTCACTCTTTCAACCGTTTCAGGTATTCGAACTTCCAGTAGCTCCGATTTAGAACGTTGCAGAAATTACTGTGGCTTATAACAATATCACGATATTCGGTTCGAAATTCTTCCCAGATATCTGGAATAGAATGTTTCCAAATCCCGTTTACTTTTGTTGCATTGTGAAAATAAGGTTGTACGGGTCCCAACCAAGTGAACTTTTGCAAAAGAACTGATTTTTTTTCAAATCAGATTTGACAACTCGATGACTTTTTACACAATCGTATCGATCAAGAATCGACTAAAAATTCTGGATTCAGAGGCTCCTACGATCACGAATTTTGTTGCTCACACGTTATTATTTTTCATTTAATAGTAGAGTCACAACGCACTAAAAAGTTGCTCAGAAGTAATGTTCGTCCGTCATTGAGAGGTAAAAAGCAAACAATTGCATTATTCGATGTAGTTTGGTTTATATATCAACCCCTAGAATTCGTCTGGCGATATCGGTGTCCAAGCAGCCCCCAGGGGGGTAAAACTGCATTTTCCCAAAATAAAAACACCTTCAGACACCTTCTCAAAGTTCCACTTTTCAATTAACTATCCTGAACGCAAAGTTATTAAAGTTTTTGGTCGAGCGCTTTACATTGTTTAAACGGGAAGAGCGCGAACAAAATTGGCTATATCCCGCTTATAATACGACTCCAATTTTTTGCCATATAGGGTAATTCGCTCACACCGCAATATCTCGGAGACGAATGAAGTTATGTAAAAATGGTTAAACAGAAAGTTTTAGCTGATGGTTTCGGTATTCGATTGATGTTTTCATAATATTTTCAAGAATTGTTTAAAATAATAAATCAATAATTAATTCATAACAAATTACGAAGTTATCGAACAAAAAACAAGAATGACTAAAAGAAAGAAAAATCAGTTTTGTAAAACGTAAAGAAAAACCAAGTCAGTAGCGAGTATTTCCGCCTCTTGCTCTGATCACGGCCTAACAAGGACTCGAGGTGGCATACTTGAAATCAGATTTATGATCACATGTTGTAGGCCAGGCGACAGAGAGTTCAATAAGGAAATAATTAGTGGAAAGCTGAAAATGGCCTTAATCTCTTTATTTGGACCCAATTATTACTGTCCTAAGTTTTCCCCCTCGAGCGAAGTCGGCGTTGGCCCTTATGGCCCTAAGAAGGTACAATTTTTCAGTTTTTTGCAAATATCTCTTAAAGCATCAACTTTATCAACAAAATACTTATTAGCAAAAATAATGTAGAGTAAATTTGCAACAAAAATGTTCTTTACCGTTTGTTTCTGAAGTTAAAAGTTACGATGCTACGGCCATTCAAAGTGGAGCCCTTTTTGGTCCTTGCGGAAAAATTATAAAAATCACATGTTATGTAAAAGTTTCTACATGTTATAAATAATTTTGAACATCCCCCCCATACAAGCTGTTAACTTCGCAATTCTAACTGCGATATAAGACCAACAGTTGGGGCTAACCTCGAGGCCAACAATAGTCCAAGCAAATTAGACGAAAAAAACGACGAATAGAAGAAATAATTTATAAAGTTTAGAAATATTGGTTATTGGGTCCTCAGCAGGGACCCAAATAAAGATTCGAAGAGTTCCCACCTCCCTGGGGTGAGCTTCATTCCCTTTGACACAAAAAACCGCCCCCGAACGTGACCTACTTAAGCTTTTCTGCATTTTTCTCGTAAACGGTAACTCCGACGAGAAAATGTGATCTGACCTATATTCCTCATTAAATTCTGCATAAAAGTGGTTTCATTAAGTTTTTGTCCATCTCCCACCCAACGCTCATAAAATGAGTATAGTTTTCAGCGCAAAGACAAAAATTAATCAATCTCCGTTTTTTGACAAATAGCAATTTATTGCACATTTTTTATTCAATATAGACTTTGTACAGAAAAAACTGCTTTACAATTTTCTTTCTATAGATTTTTTGCTCCCACTAATGGTTTTCGATATAATCGCCGCAAAAAACGGGGGGTGCCTTCGCGGTGAAAACTGTACTCATTTTCCAAGGACAAAATAATCTAGAGCAAATTTGCTCTGTCGCCTGGCCTATTGGTCCAATGCCTCCCATATCTGATTCAGGCGATGCTGGCCATGTAGTCGCGTCAATAAATACATAAAACAGCTAATCTTCGGAAGTCCTCAAGAACAGCTTCGATTTTAATGTTTTTTTTTTAATGTTTGTTTTTATATATTATTTAAAATCAGAAACCTTTTTAAGTGGGGAAATAATTATTTATATTAAAAAATTTAAATATATCTAAGTCGAACTCCACAAACTTTAATGAGCGTAAAATTACAAATGGAACATGTTTCGGCAGAACACTTCTGCCATCATCAGCCCTAATTTAACAAGAGATTAATGATACAATGATGAATTACAAGAGGGGTTCTTAACCTTAAAGAATATAAAAAAAAATTATGACGTTGACGTAATTTTGAATTAAATTTGACGTTTTCAAAGGGTTACATGATTTTTAAAAGATTTCGTAAAAACAACATTTTTTAAAATGTAAAAATTAAAAATGGATCAAAGAGAATCTGGTAAGTTTGTTTGAGTGGTGAACAATTAAAATAGTGAATTAATAATGGGATTATTGAAGTTATTCTGTTCATTTAAACAAGATCTGTTTTCCAGTTTCAACGCTTTCCTTATTTCCAAAGTCTCAAGAAAATCTAATTTCCGGCCTTTATTGCATTTATGGATCAATTTGGAATTTGATGGTGAAAAACTATGTTTCGTTATTAATATATGATTGGCGAAAGAAGAAGGTGTTGATGGTGGAGGATCAAGATCTGTGTTGTTATAGATGTGCCAGAAATGTTCTTTAATTTTGCGACCTGTCTGACCTATGTAGAATGACTCACAAGAAGAGCAGTTTAATTTGTATACACCTGATGATGATTTGTAATCTAATGGATCTTTATTTTTAATAAAAATTTGGATAAGTTGTTATCTGTTTTAAATGAAACTTTAAAACCGTTTTTCTTAAGTATTTTAGAACATTTCTCTGAGACGACGCCAAAGTATGTTAATGAATTTGAAAAGGAATTTGTTTCTGAAGGATTTTTAAGCCAGTATAGTATGTGTATTTGAATTTGTTATAGTATCTATAGTATAATTTATTTATAGTTTTCAAAGAATATCCATTATTTGAAGCAATTTGTTTAATGTTATTAAGTTCTGTTTGAAAAGATTAATCTGATAGTGGTATAGAAAATAATCGGTGGAAAAGGAACGAAAGGCTGCAAATTTATGGGAAACAGGGTGACAAGAGTCAAAAGGTATTACGCAATCTGTGATACTAGGTTTTCTATAAATGTCAAATTTAAAAGTATTATTATTTCTAGTGATTAACAAGTCTAAAAAGGGAATTTGGGAATTGATTTCAATTTCAACGGTGAATTAAAGAATTTAAGTTGCTTAGTGCGTTATCAAGTTCAGAATCAGATCCTTTGAATAAAACAATTATGTCATCTACATATCTGTACCAAAAGAGAAAATGATCTTTAAAGGGTGAAGAAGTTAAAAACTGATCTTCTAAGTTATTTATGAATATTTCTGCTAAAAGAGGTGACAAATTAGAGCCCATTGCTAAGCCTGAGTCTTGTGAATAAAAATTATTATTAAATTGAAAGAAATTTTGATCTAGGGCAGTCTCACAAAGTGAATGTAAATTTAGTGCATGTATGGTTGGCATATTAGAATTAAATAGAATATAAAAAAAATCAATTTAATTCAAAATTACGTCAACGTCATTTTTTTTTTATTTTTTTTATATTCTTTAAGGTTAAGAACCCCTCTTGTAATTCATCAATTGTATCATTAATCTCTTGTTAAATTAGGGCTGATGATGGCAGAAGTGTTCTGCCGAAACATGTTCCATTTGTAATTTTACGCTCATTAAAGCTTGATTCATACTATCGGTACGGCAACGCTCCGCTCACGCTCCAGTCACGGTCCAGTAAAATATTGTTCAATGTATTTTGTATTAGACCATACAGACTACCCGGTCCGCTCCAGCAACGGTTCGGTAAATTGACCGCGGTGTTTCTTCGCCACAATACTTTACCGGACCGAGATCGAACCGAGAGCGGACCTTCCCGATGTAACACTGCTAGTCTGAACAGGGCGCAGTCAGTTTTCGACCCGTTTAGCTCTAGTATTGGCCCTTCTATGCTATGCCATGCTTTTTCTATAGGATTTTTGCATGAACTGAATGGATATGCGTAATTATTTTTTTGTTTTGACCATTGTGGTTATGGAAAAGTTGTTAATAGTAATAGGACGAGGTCAATATATTGCCGACAATAATTTTTGAGATTCAGATACGAGTTTCTGTTGCGACGAAAATAATGACGAGTGCTTGCACGAGTTAGAAATAACTCAATTGAATGTTCCCAATAAAAAAAAAATCGGAAACATCTGGAGAATCATTTGAAAAAACTCATTCCATAGTCCAGTAAATCTAGTTTTTTCCCAGGAAAAAATTCCGGAAGTTTCTTTCTCAACGGTCCTATATGTTTTTTGGGTCGCTGAATCCGAATTTGAGGTTTGCCCCCTCGCCAGAGGTGAGCTAACTTCAGGAAATGCAAGAAACTTCAAAAATTTCGGACTATTTCCAGTTTTTTTGCTTATAACTCGAAAACGAGGCGTTCTTACGAAAATACCACTATAAACAAAATTAAAGTAGATAAAATTTCCTACAAGAATGTGGTATTATGTTTGTTTCTATCGTTAATGGGACGGCCGCTAGAGCGCTCTGAATATAGACCACTTTTTCGCTCTTTATGGAAAATATGGAAAACAGGATTACGTTTCTTTGCTGGCTTTTTCGTTTGTTTGGTTCCATATCTGGGGGAACTTCCTCACCACACAAAAAGCAATGCGTTCTGAATGAAAACTGAATGGTATTTGAACGTAATAAAGGCGCAGTACCATCCTCTTTACTCCTCTTAATATAAGCAGCAATCGACTTTTGTTTGGTGTATTGCTTTCTACATTTTTCGTGGACCTCAAGTTCTGGGCTTCATTTGAATAAAACTTGGTTTCCATCGTTACCTCTTTTACTTGCCTCTATGAAAGACTGTAATGCCTTTTGTTTAATACAGTCCTCTCTGATCCATCTAAAAAGGATACTTCACAAATGAAGCATTTTCGAGACATGTTATGCACATAAAGCTCAGACATTCACGTAAATATTCAACTGAAGGAAAGTTTCCTTTCGTCGACTAACTGACAAAACGAAAAAGTGGTCTATATTCAGAACGTTCTAGCGGCCGTCCCGTTAAAGAGAGAAACAAATCTAATACCATATTCTGGTAAGAAATTTTATTTACTTTAATTTTGTATGTAGTGATCTTTCAGCTAGAACGCCTCGTTTTCGAGTTATAAGCAAAAAACTGGAAACAGTCCGAAATTTTTGAAGTTTCTTGCATTTCCTGAAGTTAGCTCACATCTGGCGAGGGGGCAAACCTCAAATTCGGATTCAGCGACCAACAAAATATATAGAACCGTTGAGAAAAAAACTTACGGAATTTTTTCCTGAAAACGGGCTTATCGAACCTAGATTTACTGGACTACCAGCCTAAATTAAAATAAATAGTACATTATTACACGAGTTTAACAAGAGGCTTCATTGTGACATGAGTGGGTTTGGGGCACGACGAGCGCAGCGAGAAGTGTCCCAATAGAACGAATGTCACAATGCCTCGTTAAACGAGTGTAATATACTATTTTTTCTACTTTGGAGCTCTTCGTTTTATGAAAATGTTAAAATTATGCTTTTTAAATATTCTAGGGATATTTAGGATTAGGTAGTACTGGTTGTGTTTGTAGTTATGTTTTTTATCTGAAAAGTTGACACTTGGCTTGACTTCGACATTAGTTGGTTAGAAATGCTCAATACCAACGTAATACGTATCAAATAAAAAAAACAAAAGCAGTTTCACAAAAAGTTCCTTTGTGACAATACTTTTAGTTTCACAAAAACTCAATTATGACACCAAAGTAGAAAAAGTAAATTTGTTTTTACTTTTGTTTCGCGATTTATCCAAAAACAAATCTATTGAAATTTGGACAAGACAACGTCTGTCGGGTCAACTGGTTGTTAAACAAAAACTCAACTCGCTTTCATACAATGACTCGGATTGAAGAAGTCAAAAATATATTAGCAACCATGAAGGAAAAATATCGCATAGAGGCGTATTTATAAGATTTTAAAACAGAAAATGCCAGCATCAGTCGTTCAAATACACGGAAACAAATTTGTTATAATTAATAGTTAGGAGTATTATATCTATTGTATTATAGTCATAATGTATAAGATAAGTGGGTTATGTTATTTTTAAATTACTCTCAATAGTATCAACAACAATAAATTATTGTTTGAATCACTTTCGGTGGTAGATACCTACTTTTTAATCAGTTTATCCCCTAAAACACAAAAAACAATTTTTATTAAAATTATCGACGCACGTTTCGCCAATAATGTTGGCATCATCAGGGTGATGACCATACTAACTGATAATAGTAATTTGTTTTACGGGAAAAACTCCTTAAGAGGTAGGCTCCTCAACTATGTATATTATCGGAATTTCCGTACCACTTCACCGAAACAAGACCGTTGGTAGATCGTACAGTGTGAATGGTACACCAATTTAGTGGACCGTGACTGGAGCGTGAGCGGAGCGTCGCCGAACCGATAGTATGAATCAAGCTTTAAGTTTGTGGAGTTCGACTTAGATATATTTAAATTTTTTAATTTAAATTTACTCCACCTGGATTTAAGAACATTCTTCTAGATTATTTATATTGTTTAAACACTATTTATTATATTTATATAAAAAAATCTGTTTTTCATGCAATACTTATTCTACAAATAATATACGAAAGAAAGTTATAAAATTATTATGAATTGTAGATTATTTATTTTAGACATTTATTAAAAAAAATTATTAAAAATTGTTCATCAATACTTGTAGGAAGAAAAAATTTGAGAATTTCCCTCGATTTCCATGGGATTCCCTAATCATATTCTGACTTTTTGACAATGGAACCAGCTCGAGAATATACCCTTTCAAATAAAAGAAGAATTTTGAAAATCGGTCCACAATTAACGAAGAAATCGGTGAACATACATAAAGTCGGTTAATAAAATGGAGCGAAAATTTGAGAATTTCCCTCGATTTCCATGGGATTCCCTAATCATATTCTGACTTTTTGACAATGGAACCAGCTCGAGAATATACCCTTTCAAATAAAAGAAGAATTTTGAAAATCGGTCCACAATTAACGAAGAAATCGGTGAACATACATAAAGTCGGTTAATAAAATGGAGCGAAAATTTGAGGATTTTTCTCGATTTCCATGGGATTCCCTGATCAGATCTTGACTTTTTGACAATGGAACTACCTCAAGAGTCCCTTTCAAATAAAAGAAGAATTTTGTAAATCGGTCCACAATTGACGAAGAAATTGGTGAAAATACATGAAGTCGGTTAATAAAAGGGAGCGAAGATTTGAGGATTTTTCTCGATTTCCATAGGATTCCTTGGTCAGATCCTGATTTTTTGATCATAAATCCACCTTAAGAGTATACCCTTTCAAGTAACAGAAGAATTTTGTAAATCGGTCCACAATTGACGAAGAAATCGGTGAACATACATAAAGTCGGTTAATAAAAGGGAGCAAAAATTTAAGGATTTTTCTCAATTTTGAGGGGATTTGCTGATCAGATCTTGATTTTTTGACGATGGAACTACCTCAAGAGTATATCCTTTCAAATAAAGGAAGAATTTTGTAAATCGGTCCACAATTGACGAAGAAATTGATGAACATACATGAAGTCGGTTAATAAAATGGAGCGAAAATTTGAGGATTTTTCTCGATTTCCATAGGATTCTCTGATCAGATCTTGACATTTTGACGCTGGAACTACCTCAAGAATACACCCTTTCAAATAAAAGAAGAATTTTGTAAATCGGTCCACAATTGACGAAGAAATTGGTGAACATACATGAAGTCGGTTAATAAAGGGGAGCGAAGATTTGAGTTTTTTTTTCGATTTCCATGGGATTCCTTGTACCTGATTTTTTGATCATAAAATCACCTTTAAAGTATACCCTTTCAAATAACAGCCCAAGTAGCACATTACATTGGCCAAAGCTTGTTTTTATATTGGCCCATTATCGATACATTTCCATTGGTATTTCGACGTATCACCAATATTGGTACAATATTGGTCTTTTAAAATATTGTAAACCAACATTGTGCCAATATAAAAATACTTCCTTTAGCCATTGATGAAATTGTCTATATTGGCCCTATATCTTCTTTTACAATATTGTAACACAATATGTTTTTTTTTTGTTACTTTTGGTATATTGTTTTTTACGAGATTCAGCCAATATCTATTGTATTATGCCAACATTTTTCTTCAGCTGGGACTCATTTTCTTCAAATTTTGTGTTTTTAGTCTTTTGTAATTTTATCTTTGGAAGGAATTCATAAAACAATTTTTTATCATATTGATAAATAAAGTTAGTTTTTAACCATCGATATTTGGAACTTTTTTTTATTTTATGATAAAATATTTTTGCAATCTTCCAGTACTGATAAAATCGGCAATTTTTCGGATTGCTAAATTTCATGACATTGTGCAAAGTTCCATCAGAGGGATGTTTCTTTTTAAATAAAAAATTACTTAATTAATAATTAATAATATGTAATTAATTCAGATATACATCAAAATTATTTATGAGAATTTTAATATAAGAAAACTTTCCTTTCGAACTAACTTCCCTAGTAGCCAAGTTTATTTATTTCATATATTACTAATATTTTACGCTATAAGCGCCGAAACATTGCCCCCGGGTCAAAAAACCGCGTCAAAACCCTTCTAGACGCCAAGTGGGGCCTCCGCGTACGCCGGGTAGCCGCTCCTAGATGCTGGCGGCCCCCAGCCAAGCCACCCCCGTTGCGTAGTAGGCGGCCCCAATACTGTAGTTTAATATAGTGAATACTGATTAGGGTAGTTTTAGGATTTATTTGTAGCTGTTTATAATAAACAATCGACATCCGACAAAACCGGTCAGTTTCTTGTGACCTTGTAGCTTTTGCTGGGTACCTGGCACATCCCTTTGTCAATCTTTTAGGGTTCTTGACGTGATAAACAAGTTTGTTGTCAGCCCTCTCAGTCCCTTGACCGGGAGTGTGCAGAAAGTACGGTTATAGTGGTTATTTATTTTATATTTTGTACTATTACTTTTATAATATACTTTTAGCTATATTTTCTACTTACTGAGTGGAGAGAATAGTCACAAAACCATTTATATTATAATTATGGCTAAGTTATCCCCCATGAGGCCGTTCTATATTCCGGACAAGGTCGGAAAAAATGGATTTTTCTCGTATGAAATTATATAAAGTGGTTATGGGTAAAAGAATATCCTTTATTAATGGTTTAATATGGTTTGAATTCATTTAGAGACTACAAGAAAACCTGAAGAGAATGCCACCAATGAGGAAATGAAAAAAATCATAAGGTTGTACATAATTAATTATTCATAATATTAATGTGTTTATTTATTATTTTTATTTACTATTAACTCTTGTCTTTAACTTTATCTATGGACTAATTCCTCTTATTTTTTGAGAAAATGGTGTTTGAAAGAGAATTTGTAAACTTCTTCGATTTATTAGTTTTATCAGTTTATCAGTTGCATGGAATAAATGGGCATAATAATAATAAGTAAAATCTAGTAGTTCTTCCCGTATAGATAATATTATTTATTGATGCTTCAAATAAGTTACGTTACGTTAAATTTTATTTTTTAGAAGCAGTTAAGACTTCAAGTTGACTAACAATGAGTTGGAAATAACCGCTGGGAATCGCGAAGGTGGAAGAATTAAGAGAGTCCCAGGCTTGTATTTATTTATTATTATCAAACATTAACTTAATATTTTTAGCAGAAAATAAATCACTATATGTACAAACGAGTATGTAATGTAATTTTTTTATTAATTATAAGTTTACAATAAATTATGTACTTATCTTATTCTTATTTCTTGTTTAATTTTAAGTTTCATTTTAAATGGATTAATGTCAAGATTGGTTTTAGACAATATTGCCCTTGATTATATAATGCCTTTTAGTATTTTGTTGGTATTTTCTAACTATTTCGGACACTAGTCTATTGTAAAATATTTTAAATTGGTAGTAAATTAGTATTATGAATAATAATCATATAGTAATATATACAGTTGTATCACGATGATGACCTAAATATACCATCGGATTAGATTATTGTACAAATATTGATACAAGTTATTGAATCAACATTAGCATACGTTGTTGGGCCATGATTGGTAAACGTCATTGGACCATGATTCATATACGTTATTGGCCCATTATTGGTATACGTCATTGGGTCGTGATTGGTATACGTCATTGGGCCATGATTGGAATACTTTGTAGGACCAATATTGCGAAATGTCCACATTATATAATGGCCCAATGTAGAGAAACAAGTTTGGGCCAATATATCCTCGAGAATGGCCCAATATTGGATCAATATTGTTGTGCTGCCTGGGAGAAGAATTTTGTAAATCGGTCCACAATTGGCGAAGAAATCCGTGAACATACATGAAGTCGGTTAATAAAAGGGAGCGAAAATTTAAGGATTTTTCTCAATTTCTGTGGGATTCCCTGGTCAGATCCTGATTTTTTGATAATGGAACCCTTCAGAGTATATTCTTTCAAATAAAAGAAAAATTTTGTAAATCGGTCCACAATTGACGAAGAAAACGGTGAAAATAAATTATATATAAATATATAAATGTTCTGAGGTAACAAACATTAAAAAAAAAACACAACCGAATTGATAACTTCCTCCTGTTTTGAAGTCTGTTAAAAAAAAACAACGGGTTGCACTCCGGGAGTGCCGGCAGAAGTAAAAACTTGAAAATTAACGTTGTGCATTTTTGAATATTTTGGAATGGTTAGGGAATAATTTCGCACGAATTGTTTTATTTATCAGTCTAAAAATACTATCATTTATGTGGTAAAATACAATATTCATTTATTGCGCTATCGTACACAAACATGACAATTTATATTACATTAAAAATTTAACACTTCAGAACTATTACAATTATTTTACATTAAAAAGTTTATCTCTCAGAAAAATCAACTTTCATCCATGATTTCAACGACTCTTTCACCATCATCATTACCAGCATCATCATCGCCAATGTCTAAAACTGATACAACAGGTTTATGGTAGCTGAAGTAAGAAACGAACAATTTTGATTCGAATCTATTTAAATGTCTAATAAAGACCGCATCAATAGTAGTTTTGTATTTCGTTGTGCTAAGATTGCGATAATTTGACATCGTTAAACCAAATTCATTATTTAAAAATTCAATTAATAGTTGATTTTTATCGTCTGCAAAGTTTATGTTGAAATCTCCACTCAAAATCATTGGCAAATCATCAAAGCTTTTCCCAATTTTTTTTTTTTTGAAGCAATGCAGATGCGTCATGAGAATAAATGAATAAATTTTCATACAAGAAGTCTCGTATAGCACGCAATGACTTATCTGGAGAAATGTAGAGAGTGGCAACGACTTATACACATATCGCCGATATCAGAAACAGTAGCATTAAGCATGCTAGTGTATTTCGCATGCACATCCATATAATTTGTGCAATAATGAACTGTGTTCATATTTTGATAAATAGCTACTCCTCCCGCTGGACGATTATTTCTTCTAAAACTCGCAACAAAGAGAGGGGGATCTTACCTCCTCTCCTACGCCGCGCCGGCGCGTCGGTCTACCCTCCCTCCGTCTTACAAATTTTCGATCAGCCACGTGGCCTGACACGAGTTTAACATTTTTTACCCAGTGCTGTTTTTTAGTGCTCAGCGCCGTTAAAGAAGTTTTTACTTCAAAAAAATTATTTATTGGTGGCAATAAAGATTGGTTTAAATTTTTTTTTTTTTTGAGAAATATCAGAAAAATGTTGGCCAAGATTCCATGTCCGGAACTGTACATATGTATATTTTTATAAAGTACTCACTCATTTTCTTTCACTATTCCTTCGTCACTTTTTTCATTAAAAGATGCATTTTGTTCAATTTCCATATTTTAAACACTATACAGTATGTTATGGAAGTCCTAGCAGAAAATTTAACCACAAGTAGAACTCGTCAAAATAAACATTTTTTTCTATTTACCACTTTGCTGAAATTCGCAATTTTTTTGAACATTTTTCTGACCCCTTAGTTCACCCTCCGCCTATTCCGACTTGAACTTGAACGCGTCGAAACGTTTTTGCCGAACGAGGTAAACACTTTCTAAGTTTTTTGAGGCAAAAAATTTGTCGTTGATAGTATTTTAGTCATCAGTTGAGTGTCGCACCGCTATGTATTGTTATGATTGTGTGCTCGATTGTTGTGCTCGCGGATCATTTTATTATGATTTCGGACGTCCCAGATGTAATCGCGTTTTCGAAATGGAACCTGATATTTTTAAGTATTCGAAGATGTGCTTCGAAGTGTATTTGAACTGTCGGTGTGTCAACATTTATCCCTGATCAAAGTTAGAGAGTTTATTATTACATGCTACTACTTCAATATTATGCATATTATGGTAGGTGAGTACATGTTTCCATTTAAACAGTTTTTATTTCGATTCGTTTATCGGGTAAAGTTTTTGTGCCTTCCTGGTAATAATGAATGAACGTCGATCCATAGACGGGTATTGGTTTTAAGGGTCAAACTATTCTTAATTTTAACTCCGTAAGGGAGCGTTTGCGAAAAAAATAATAAATAAAAAAAATGTTTATTTTGACGAGTTCTACTTGTGGTTAAATTTTCTGCTAGGACTTCCACAACACCCTGTATACAAGAATTTTACAAGTATACAGACGGTCGAGCAATCAACAGTCACCATCCGTGGATGTGCGTAGCACGCTGTATACAAAAACACACGCACACTCGCGCAAGCGCCCTGGGCTTGCGTTTTCACTTCAAAAGTTTTCACTTGAAAAACCCTGTATTAATGTAAATACAAAAATGTGTTGGTAATAGCTTGGATAACATTATTTTGTTGTCAGTAATCGAAAATACCCCTCAAAATCAGTACAGTTTCCAGCCGACATGAATTCGTCCGATAAAAGTGTACAAATTATTTTTTTATTCCTCCTAATAAAATGCTCATTTTATATATCAAATCTCATTATTAAAGCAGTAGTTTAATCAAAAGGATGAATAAAATGAGAAAATAGTGAATAAAATGTTTATAGCAACACTTTATTCACGTTGCTATTGACAACACCAATAAAGTAAAAAAATTAAAATTCGCACTTTCTTTGAAATTTTCATTGCTATCGATGGCTTGTTTATAAAAGATATCGTCGGTCTAATCTGCATAACCCGTAAGTCCTAGAACAGTAAGTTCACAAGAGAAGAAAAAACGGCAAAACGATTTTTTTAGATAAATATACATTTAAATAATCTTCTATATATTAATACGTGAAGCGAAAACTTTGGACCCCTCTTGAAGCCTATTGCGGGCACGGAGGACTGTGAAATTTGGCATAGTTAAAGTTCATATGGAGAAGAAGTGCACAAAGCTAAAATTTATAATTAATATGCGTTACAAATACATTAAATTAATAAAATAAAATCTGAGCAACAAAATTCGTCACGTAGGAGCCTCTGAATCCAAAATTTTCGATACGATTGTGTAAAATGTTATCGAGTTGTCAAATCTGACTTGAAATAAAAACTTGTGCTTTTGCAAAAGTTTAACTTGAGTGGAACCCGTACAATGCCTTTTTCGGAATCGGCTCCGCGAAAACAGCTATTGGAAACATTTAAGAGGGTTCAATCCCAGGCGCCATCTTGGATAGTTTATATATATAAAGTCCAAAATCTTTTGTTTAAAAAAAAAATTAAAAAAAAATCGTTAATTGTCAGAAAAATTAGGTTGAAAGGATTTTCGGACGTTCTTACGACTTATTAAAAACGATCCGTGTAAAAAACAAACCATTTAGGCAAGTACTAAGTAGAGGAATCGAAGAATTCCTTTTAACAATTTTCCAAGCGGTTGGTGTCGCCGTCTATTACAGATTGAGGGTCGTGAACAATTTGGCAACAAAGCTCTCAGTCCTATGGCTGTGGCTGTCGCAGCGTACAGTATGGCGCCATATGGCGCTAGCCAGCCCTCGAACAGGATGCACGTGTCTTGTCGATCAAAAAATTAATAAAGATGAGCATCGATTAAAATTGAAGAACCTACCTAGTTAATTTTTTCAAAACCAATTCAAGGGTCCTTTTGAATTACATACCTAAATCAGAATTTTAAAAATCCTGTATTTTTGTTTTAACGATTGCGGGAAAACGAATCAAATTTGCCCAAGAAATTCACAGGATGAGGAGGAACAGTAAAACTTAGCTGTGCATTACCCTTTACCTTTATGATGAATTGCCATTGCATTGCGTATTTTCACTATTATGAAAATAGGTATTTCCCAGGACATACTTTTACATCGATTTTCTCTGGAGATCAGTTCATGAAATCAAAAGGGCCATTTTAATAACGAATTACATACAGAGTGAACATAAAGTTCCGCACAAAATTCATATGTTAGTTATGTAATGTTCTTGCGAAAAACGCTCGAACAGGTCGAATTTTGTTTTTAAATTGCCATCTTTTGACATAAATTTTTTTGTTGATGACGTCATCTGTTTTTGAACTATGACACCGTCATCAATTTTTTTAAATGATGAATTATTAAGAAACACCCTGTATAGAGAGTTCAAATCAGTTATTGTAATTTATATACGAGTTTCTGTGTAAATTGGACGTTTTCAGGCACTAGGGGTTTAAAAAAGCACGAGTGCCGGGAAGCATCAAATTTACACAGGAACGAGCGTAAGACAACGTTTTATCGTTCGACACAACCCCAGTAAGTCTTTAAATCGCTTAAAATCCATAAAAATAGTGACGTTTATCTGACATTTTATTATTGCATGACAGAGAGTGTTTACACAAGCGAAAATTTGAAAATTCTGACAGTGTCGTTCTTGAGTTATAAACCCAAGTGCCCCCCCTGGGCCCCTATGTCCATGTTTTATATGTTATTCTGCCATTTGGGGGGGAGACAAATCCAACAAATCAGAGATCAAAAAAATCGGTCCAGCCGTTCTTGAGTTATAAAGCCAAGGGAGCACCCTGAGGCCATCTGTCCATCTCTACTTTACGACCTACATATTTTCATACCTGCCAAATATACAAAAAAATCTGTTTAGCCCAAGGGGGCCCCTGGGCCCCCCATGTCCATGTGAAAAATACTTTACGACCTATTTCATACCTACCAAATATATAAAAAAAATATATCATAAAAGTCGGTCAAGCCGAAAAATCGATCCAGCTCCAAGGGACCCCCTTGGCCCAGATGTCTATGTGAAAAATACTTTACGACCCATTCTCATCCCTAGCAAACATACCAAAAACATTTCATAAAAATCGGTCGAGCAGAAAAATCGGTGCAGCCCCCATGTCCATGTGAAAAATAGTTGTTTACCACCTATTTTCATACCTACCAAATATATAAAAAAAATTCATAAAAATTGGTCGAGCCGTTTCGAACGAGTTCGACCACAAACACCGTGACATGAGATTTTTATATATTAGATATGAAAAGATAAAGTCTTATTTCACTAAAGCATGTAAAATAAACAGCGTTTGCAATTTTTAAGTTCTTTTTGACGAAGAATTCTGGACTGAAGAAATGTTTCCGTGTTTGAATTTTTTTTATTTTAATTGTTATTTGACAGAATTGCTTGATCCAATACAGCCGCGAGACAAAAAAAAACAAACACCAAGAAATGAACAATCAACTTTTGGGATCATTAGAAATTACTAAAATAAAGTTCACAACAATTAACGTGTTTTTGTTCCTTTTGAGTCAACACCATATTGAAACATAATTGTTAATCTATATCTGTTCAATGAATCAAAAACAATAATTAGATATTATTAGACAGGTTTGGTATTAAACTATAGTAGATTATTTAATGAGCATATAATGGTGATTATTAAACACGAGAATGGAAATTAAAATACGAGCCGCAGGCGAGGATTTTAACCATTCGAGTGTACAATGGCCACCATTATATGCGAGTAAAATACGACGTGTTATCTACAACTATCAGTTGTAGATAATAGTATATTATAAACCAAGGTAGAGAAGTAATTTTTCTCAGCTAAGCAGTATCAATTCCCGAGATGCGAAGCATCGAGGGAATTAAGTTGCGAAGCTGAGAAAGGGCTTCTCTACCGTGGTTTATATATTATTTTTTTCACTACTAGCAGCTTAAATCGTTAAATAAATAAAGCATCAAAAATACAATCGTCTAGCGGGTGCCAGGTCACAGTTAATCCTGAATAGACGTTGACGTCTCTGAACATTTGTTTCTTCCGTGGATCGTTGCAAATTTTGGCTCGCGCGTCGCGCTCAACCCCTTAAAGAAACCTACTCCAAGGATGTGATATTTTCCTGTACGTGAAACTCGAAATTTGGACAGGATCGACTGTGACTGGCATCCGAGGTTATGTATTTTTTTTTCTGACATTTCTCCGTCAGAGACCGGATTTTCGTGTAAAAACTTGCACAATGCATACCTGTGCTTTTGTAATAATTTAACTTCGTTTTTTGTTTTTTTGCATGAATTGCAGTTAATTAATGTCTAATATTTACAACTGGTGCAATTTGTGAAAATCGAAGGGCGCTGTTGTTAAGTAGGAAGATAAAATAATCGATATGCATTTTGCATCAAATCCGGTCTCTGCCCATTATTAACTACTGGTCAATAATGAAAAAATTATTAACTACTAGGAAAGAAAAACAACTTCACACCTCCTCTACAAACTATATAATCGTACATTCTACAGCTAGTAGTGAAAAAAAAACATTTATGTACCTTTTATAAAATAAAATTACAGAGGACCCAGTCCTATAATAATTATCTTTATTCGCACTCTATGAACATGGCACCACACCTTTCAAAAGACAAGTGACAGCGCGCCTAAATCCCAATGTCGCCAACCACAGATTAGTGGTTTGTGTTGCCAACTGTCATTGTGCCGTAACTTGGTGGCGCACTTCCTTGCCGTCACAAAATAATTGTTTTTTCACTACTATCTGTAGAATGTACGATTATATAGTTTGTAGAGGAGGTGTGAAGTTGTTTTTCTTTCCTAGTAGTTAATAATTTTTTCATTATTGACCAGTAGTTAATAATGGACAGAGACCGGATTTGATGCAAAATGCATATCGATTATTTTATCTTCCTACTTAACAACAGCGCCCTTCGATTTTCACAAATTGCACCAGTTGCAAATATTAGACATTAATTAACTGCAATTCATGCAAAAAAAAACAAAAAACGAAGTTAAATTATTACAAAAGCACAGGTATGCATTGTGCAAGTTTTTACACGAAAATCCGGTCTCTGACGGAGAAATGTCAGAAAAAAAAATACATAACCTCGGATGCCATTCACAGTCGATCCTGTCCAAATTTCGAGTTTCACGTACAGGAAAATATGACATTCTTGGAGTAGGTTTCTTTAAGGGGTTGAGCGTGACGCGCGAGCCAAAATTTGCAACGATCCACGGAAGAAACAAATGTTCAGAGACGTCAACGTCTATTCAGGATTAACTGTGACCTGGCACCCGCTAGACGATTGTATTTTTGATGCTTCATTTATTTAACGATTTAAGCTACTAGTAGTGAAAAAAATAATATATAAACCACAGTAGAGAAGCCCTTTCTCAGCTTCGCAACTTAATTCCCTCGATGCTTCGCATCTCGGGAATTAATACTGCTTAGCTGAGAAAAATTACTTCTCTACCTTGGTTTATAATATACTATTACAGTCGGCCACGCTCATCTGTTTCGCGTCCCGAGAAACTCACACTTTAGTCTTCATTCTGCTACAACAAATGATTATTACAAATTCAGCAAGACCCAGTCTTGAACACAAAGTACATAACCAAAAACCCGATTATAGTTAATAATAAATCCGACACCAAAACCAAATTTTCCAAAACGGTTGGCAGAAATCCAGCTACAGGTACTCGCCAAAGAACAAGGACATAACCTGAAAATAGAAGGAGCTCCTCGCCAAGTTCCTGTAATCGTAAGTACATGAACAGAGATAGTTCTCGAGTGGGGCCCCAACCAGGGACAACCTAAAAACAACCCCAAGTATCACTCTCAACAACAAATTGGATCGTGATGACAACATAGAAATTACGTACCGCTGTCAGAAAAAGGTAATCGTCTCACAAAAAGTCAACAGTCCTCACAGAGGAAAACAACTCCCAGAGAGAAAAACAGCTCTCCCAGAGAGAAAAACAGTTCTCGAGAATTATTACTCCCAGAGCCAAAACGAACTTCAATTTAACAGCGAACGTTTGATACGACTCCCAGAACCAAAGCTAACTTTAATTTAACAACAAACGTTCGATATGACTCCCAGAGCCAAAGCTAACTTCAATTTAACAGCGAACGTTTGATACGACTCCCAGAGCCAAAGCTTACTTCAATTTAACAGCGAACGTTCGGTTGGGAGCTTAAACAGTGCTCCTTTCCAGAACTACTATAGTCATCATCAGAGCTCTCAGCACTAGAAGTAGCCAGAACATAGGGTTTCAGCTTGTCTATCGATTCCAAGCCCACATAAGACTTCTGGGAACGCTTTGCTTCTTCCATGTCCTTCACCACGAACCTATCGTGATCCAGCACTTCACCAATTTGAAAAGGTCCCACAAACTTAGGCATCAGCTTGCGACTTTCTCCACGATTTGAGCCCTTTGTTTTCGCACTAAGACCAGATCGCCCACTTTAAATTCCGAAGGTTTACAACGATGCTTATCAAAGTTCTTTTTTTGACGCAACTGCACAGAGGCAATCCGTTCTGCGACTTCGGCACGAGTCCTGGCTAAATCAGTGTCATGACTATGGCTACAACATTAGTGATGATGCAGTCACCAACACCTCGGGGAGTGAACCCCATGAACAACTCAAACGGAGTCTTCCCATTTGTAGCGTTCGGGGTAGTGTTCAGACCCCAACGTACTCTACGCACATAGGTGTCCCATTTTACTTCCTCATCTACACTAGTTGTCAGTTGTGATAATACAGTCCGATTAACCCTTTCGACCTGGCCGTTTGCACGTGGTGTTGCAGTGGCGTTCAGCACTAATTTGATGTTATGGTCAACACAAAACTGTCGGAACTTATCACTTGTAAAACAAGAATCTCTATCGGCTATTAATCGTCGTGGAACACCAAAAGTTTCAATAAGACTCAATAAAACTCTAAGGTAACTAATAACCGGTGCCACCTTTGTCGAACAAACCGCTTTCAGAAAGACAAACTTAGTGAAAGAATCAACTACCACCAACAAATAGGAGTTTTTCATCTTACTCTCTACGAACGGGCGCCCGGTGATCGATATGCAGTGTGTCAAACGGTTACGGCTTTTTGGGAATGGGGTTCAAAAATCCAGGTTGTTTTCCACCAGCTCCCTTGTTGTACGTGCATTCAAGGCAACTTTTTATGTACTTGAAAACATACCGCCTCATACCAGCAAACCAGTAGTGCCTAGACAGCGACGACAGTGTCTTATCCACAGACAAATGTCCCAGACCGTCGTGATGTGACGATAGCAGTTGCCGGCGTACCTGCCGTGGAACAACCCAGTTTAGTCCCAAGTCAGTCCCCCTGTGAAGCCTGCAATCTTTGAGTTGGTACTCCTTCTGAATTTTTTGCTCTTCCACGCCGCTTGGAGGTCGTGACAATACTTCTAATAGATATTGGCATCTAACGTCTTGTTTTTGTGCTGCGAGGATCCAATCATCTTCATTAATGTTAATGCTCAACATTTCCACTGGAGGGTCAACAGGATTCCTACTGAGTGCATCAACATGACTCATCTTGCACCCAGGTCTGTACTCCACGGTGAAGTTGAACTCAGACGTTAACAGCCACAACCTGCCAATTCTCGGTATCAAATCCCTCTTGGACAGAGTCGACCGCAGGGCATTGCAATCTATTCCGACCTTAAAACAGAGTCCCAACAAAGACACCTTGAAATATTTCAGAGAGCAAACAACAGCGAGAGCTTCCAGCTTGTACGAATGGTATCTCTGCTCTTCCTTCGTGGTCTGCCTACTAAAGAACATGACGGGACGTAACGAACCATCATTTTGGCGTTGCATCGGAATGCCTCCAACTCCAACCTTAGAAGGATCTGTGGGTAACTCAGTGTCCATTTGTCGGCCATAAATAGCAAGAATTGGTTTCTCAGTCAGTAGGGTTTTCACTTGCTGAAATGCTGTTTCTTCTGGTTCTCCCCAAACAAAATCGACACCCTTACGCAACAATGCAGTCAGGCACGAAGCGATGACGGCGAGTCCTGTGACAAATTTCTGAAAGTACCCAACAAGCCCGAGAAATTGTCTCAATTTATGCACATCAGTAGGTCGAAGAAATTCAACGACCGCCCGCGTCTTCCGTTTCCCAGGTTGGATGCCATTTGCACAAATTTCATAACCCAAATAATCAATCTCTTTTGGGAAGAAACAACATTAATTTGCTTAACTTTAATGTCAGCCCAGCTTGACGTAACAGCTCAAGGATAGACCTCAAAACACCTAGACCACTTTGGAAATCAGTAGAGGGCAAAAGAATATCATCCATATAAGTAAGTGCAGTATGAAACCTTAGAGGTCCTAGAACCTTGCTCATAGTTTTCTGGAACACTGCCGGTGCGTTGGCCAACCCAAAAGGCATACGCACGTACTCATAGTGCCCGTCAGGGGTTACAAAAGCGGTCTTGCTAATAGAATCAGCAGCCATGGGTATCTGATAATATACGCTTGACAAGTCCAGTGACGTAAAGAATTGAGCATCTTTTAGTTTGTCCATGTGGTCATCCACTCGTGGCAAAAGAAAACGGTCTTTGATAGTTTTGGCGTTCAATTGTCGGTAGTCAACACACATCCGATGAGTGCCATCTTTCTTCCTGACAAGTACGATTAGTCTCGAATACGGCGAGTCTGACTCACGCATTATTCCACAGGTTAATAAATCATCGATGATGTCTCGTACTACATTACGCTCTTAGATAAACGATAAGGCCTATACACCACCGGCCTCTCATCCGCCAGAGTTATTTGCATTTCAGACAGAGTTGTTGAGCCTAGCTCTCGATGGTTCTGCGCAAAACCGTCGCGAAATTCATTCAGAAGGGACAGCAGTTGTTTTGATTCCGAAGCTGTCAAAGTCTTGTTAACTTACTTAAGTAAATCAGATTCTATGAATGGCTCTAACTCGGAAGGACTCAGAGTAAAAGCGGTAAACTCATACCCAGTATGCAGTTCACGACAAGGTTCCCCAAGTGTTATCTTATTTCCCCCTTTTTATACAAAATATCATATCCTGATAAATTCAGGACCGGCACAACCCCAGAAAGAGAACTCACCACACAGTTCCCGATCATGTGCTCGCGCCCAACCTTGCACTGGATTGAACAAAAGGGTCGCCTGCATCGGACATCACATTGACGTGGGCAATTAACTTATAGCAGGGATCACCGTAGCGTCAGCGGCCCACAAAGGAACTTTCTTCACTGGAAGTCTGTTCAAGCAGCCTTGAACTTCAGTGCTACTGCCATCAATAACCCGCATAACACCATCCTTTTCCACCAGGTTGTTATGATTTTTATTTAAAAAGCTACGCCCGACAATCACTGGAACATTCTGAGCGTCATCTTCCACAACCAGAGCCCTGACGTCTCCTTCAACCATGTCAACAGCTAAGTGAAGGTCCACTTCCCCATATACAATACTTTTGTGCTGCCATTGCCATAACCATGGATAAACTACAGTTTTGGGGTCCAGGCAAGTCCCAACTGATTCGTCGCCTGTCGTGTTATCAGTACAGCTCCAGCCCCAGGGTCCACAAAAGCGCGCAATGTTTGGCCGTTTACCTTCGCATCTGAAAAATACTGATTAGAATCGTTGGTTGCAGAAACGCTAGCTTGCGCCATCGGTATTGCTTGTTCCGGCTTAGTGTTTTCCTTTGAGCCAATTCTCCACCGAGCATCCTTGTGACCTGTCAACCCACATTTCGACCATTTCTTGAAGCACTGAGATGCAATGTGCCCTCGCTTGTCGCAGACAAAACAACGCCGTGTAGAATACGGTCGTGATCTAACACCTAATCGGCTTGAAACGGATGTTTTAGAACTCTTCTGTGAAACCGCAGAACTTTGAAACAGCCAGGTCTGAGAAGTAATACAAACAGAACTATCTGACTTCAAAGTCGACAAATATTCTGCCCACAAGGCTTCAGGAGTCTGGTACCTAGCAACACGAGCACCATTTTGTAAGGTCGGATCCCTGATCCCATCAATAAAACAAGAAACTGCTCGCTTGCCCTTGATGTCACATGCATGTAAAAGATTTAATTTACCAAAGTAATATCGAGCCCAGCTCTCAGAATCTTCCGTACTACGCTGTACTAAAGTTTTCAGAGTAGCAGCAAAATCATAATGATCGGGAAACGTCTTTTCAATTAACCGTTGTCAACCGTTCCATCCCAAATCATAAGTGAGAGGTCAAGGTGAACATACCAGCTTTCAGCGATTCCTCTCATCCGGCTAATCGTACAATAAATGGTTGTTTGCTCATCCCAGGCGTGTACCATTACAATTTTCCGCAACCACTGTCTCATATCAGGTTCACCCCCAGTGAACTCTAGGATAAAATCTCTCCGAACCGAAACAGAAACACTCCGAGATGGCCCAGCCTCTCCGGGAGTACTCACTTGTCGGCTAAGATCCGTCAACATTTGTTCTAGCCGGGCAATTCTCAGCGAATCCACCGAGGCCTCCATCGACACCCCAGGTGCGATTTCCCGCCTCATCTGCGGCTCGCTGGCATCGGTATCAGTCCCAAATGACGACCACTTGGATTTTCGCGGACAACGACGACGGCCCATCATCAAAATATTTATCAGAGACGTTATTGAGTATATCCCACCGCTGCACTATAAAATAAAATCACAGAGGATCCAGTCCTATAATAATTATCTTTATTCGCACTCTATAAACATGGCACCACACCCTTCAAAAGACAAGTGACAGCGCGCCTAAATCCCAATGTCGCCAACCACAGATTAGTGGATTGTGTTGCCAACTGTCATTGTGCCGTAACCTGGTGGCGCACTTCCTTGCCGTCACAAAATAATTGTTTACACTTTTGTATTCTTTATAACATTTTATAAAATTATTTAAACAATAGAAATATAAAAAAAAAACGATTGTAAACAATAAAAAATTGTTCTCAAGATTTTTTTTAAATCATTATTTCCTCGGGGCAACAAGATGGGGATTTTTTTAAATATTAAACTAGTCAATTTGTTTATAAACAGTTTATAAACAAATAATGTAAAAAAAATTACCCACCATTATTAAGCACCTTTACTGGACCAATGAACAGCTATAGCATAAAATATATTTTTGTTTTTTTTTTCAAGTTTAAACAATTATTATAAACGAAATAATTAACTTTTAAAAACTTTTAGAACATGCTGTTCTTGAGTACATATTATATAAGAAAGGCTCCAAAAATTGAAAATTTTATAGGTCAATTTTTGAAACATTTTCTGTTGTCTTCAATGAAAGCGGAGGTCCTATAAAATTTTGTTAAGTAACAATTGCCTAACTTATTGAAAAATGAAGTTAAATCGATTTTTCCAATGGTATCTCATTCCGTCAAGTGTTAAGAACACACCATAATTTATTCAAATTTTAAATGAATATTTAATACTATAAAAAAATATTTTATGTGACGTACTCTCTTCAGAGGCTCCCGTTACGGCTACCCGGAGCCCTATTTTCAGCGTTATATTAAAATTATTAATAATGGAGATAGAATTCCGGGAGTTGTGAGTTTTTTTTTTGTGAGTTTGTCCGGAAATTTCCTCCTCTTTTTGAATCTTTTTTCAGATTTTTGCTATCACTTATAGTTTTTGTGTTATTGCCAAAAAAACTAAACCCCTTTTTTTTGATTTTTTGTTAACAAAAAAAAAATTGTAATTTTTATTTGCAGAACAAACAAAAAAAAAACTCTTTCTCACAATAAAATCCCGAATCGAATGAGCTATCGCTCATATTTTTCGGATCCTTGTAACTATTTTTCGCGGGTTTTCAACTTCTTGATTGACTACAAGCCTCAGTAGTTCGAAGATAATATAATATAAAAGCAATCGAGTGCATCAATGGACCAATGCATGGTTGTCAGATCATTCTATCAGAACAAACAAGCTGAGCACTCCGACTATTTAGTCTCTCTTTTTGACCCACTGTTGTGGAATGTGATGCAAGTGCATTCGTGTATATACTTAGTTCACATGGACACAGCTGCAGCATTAGGGCATCCCGTTCCCATAGTAAGACGAGTATTTGTTTACGTTTGAAAACTTGGACGACTAACGAACGCTCTTAATTTTTTGGATTTAGTGGACGTTAAAAGTTTCGAAGTGGACATGCGCCTTAGGTGACTCTCTGGTGATTGACAGACGACGAGCCGTGAAAGTGTGGTTGTTTATTGTATGCAAGTCTTGCATTCGAGTTAATAAGAAGAAATTAAAAAGGTAAAAATGACGCAAACCGCTTTTTCTGTGTACCCACTTTCAGAATAGTTTATGTTTGCTTTAGATGGAATCACAAAGAGCCCGACTTAGACGTTACTGAGTGCAACCTTATTTGCAGGAGCGCAAAGAACAGGCTTCAATTTCACAAGAATCACCGTCCAGTCGGTCGACAAATTCTTTTGGTCCCAGATTACAAAAACATTCTCGCCGTGAAAGTGTATCTGCAGGATGCCGGTTAGCAGTGACTCTTAGGTTTCTTGCCACTGGGGATTTTTACCCCAGTTTGTCATATGGGTTTCGTTTGAGAGTATCCACGATATATATGATCGTGCGGGAAACATGTTCTACTATTTGGTACGTTTTATCCCCACTATAATATGTCAAGACACCAAATGGCCAAAATAATAATGGACATAGCAATTTACCGATTGAGTCGAGCTCGGAGAACAATAGAAAACACATTTGGGATTTTGGTGTCCCGTTTTAGAATCTTCCATAGGACCGTCAATGCATAAGACATAAGACAACAATTCTGCAGAGGAGATGGGGAACATGTAATGTTTCTAACTTAGCTGGTTCTAAAAGTCAAGGATTATTTAAAACATTCTGTTAATGGTATAGAAGCTGCAGTTGCACCATGGCTATGGAATGCGCCTGCAGGGGCATGGTGGGAAAGAAGTGGGGATTAAAACTAGAAATGGTTTACTGGCTCTACACCAAGGTCATAAATCCCACGGTAACATACTCTTTGTTAGTTTGGTGGCATAAGGGGTCTGGAAAACACGCTACACTGCTATTAGGGAAGCTGCAAAAACTTGTCTGTCTTGGAATAACGGGAGCAATGAACACAACGCCTACTGCAGCCATGTGAGGGTCGATACTCGGAAACTGAAGAGTAACAATGGATCCATCAGGGGTGGCTGGAGCAATATCAGGAGATGACATGACTATTAACCTGGGTTCCTGGGAACCGTGTTATAGGCAGAAATTACTGTAATGAACATTTTTGTTTCGGGGAAATAGTGAGGAGGGGCTGGTAAACAGGCGGATGGATACATATTAGGACCGATAGTCAGGCAGCGCTAAAAGCTCTGGAAAGTGTCGAAGTAAAGAAAGAGAGAGAGAGACGCGCTGAGTGGTGAAAGGAAGTCTCGAATCGCTGGTGAAACTGTCAGAATACAATAGTGTGCCCCATTGTGATGGGTGCCGGGACATAAGGAATTTCAAGGAAACCAAAGAGCCGAAAAGACTTGTGGTAGGCCTAAAGCCCACATGAGACCGCACTAAGTGCGGCACAATAAGTTTAAGCTTCAGTGCAGGGGGGTTAAAACCGCGCTCCTTAAGAATAAGAAGGAAGGTGTAATTTATGTCAAAAGATAGAGATTTACAAATAAAAATTGACCTGTCCGAGGAATATTGTTAACACATAAGAATAAACATATAATGAATTTTATAGTTCGACACTGTCAGAATTTTCAATTTTTCGCTTGTGTAAACACTCTCCTGTCAGGCAATAAGAAAATGTCAGATAAACGTCACACAATTGTTATGGATTTAAGCAATTTAAAGCCTTGCCGCGGTTATGTCGAACTATAAAACGTTGTATTATACTCGTTCCTGTTTGGGTGGTTTCGGGCACTCGAGGCTTAAAAAAGCCCTCGTGCCCGAGATATAAGTATTAATACTAGTGGTCGCCCAGTGGTCGAAATTCGACCGTAATTAATTAAATTTGTAAGCTTGAATGTTATTGAGGATCTTTTCCAAAGGCATGTAATTAATTGTTCGGTATTTTAATGCATTTTTGCACAGTAAATAATTGTCATTGTAAGTATAGTAACCAGTTGCACGGTAGGTTACACCAGTATTTAAATATATGTTTGCATAGTAAAATATAGCATAACTGCTATGTATTTTATTGCTTTATGCACAGTATAAAAAATATTTGCTCGGTATAAAATATAACATCATTTAAGACGTATTTAATTACGTCACGCACAGTATAAAAAATGTATGTATGTCCGGTACAATTCAATAAGAACAATTATTACAGATTGCACACTATATTCTAATATACAGTGTGATCATAAAGTTTCCCCCAACTTTTTTTTGGGTTTTTGATGCACTTTTTAATTTTTTATTCAACAAGGGTAAAAAAGTGATACTTTGCATAACTTTTTTTTTTCAAATTTAAGAAGTTTTACTTCAAAAAATTAAATTTTAATTTCTTGAAAAAATACTATTTCACTACGAATCCGTAGTGAAATGGTACAGATTAGTCCCGAAGTGATTGAACGATTCAAAGCGTTAAAACACGTCTGGGTGCTTTCGGGCACTCGAGGCCTAAAAAAGCCCTGGTTTCACACTGTTGTGGAGTGAATTCGCGACCGGATTCTCGTTAGTGTAGTGTTTAATTTTAAGTTAGTGTAGATAAGTGTAGACTTAAACACCACGCGACCTGTTGCGGCATAGCATGAGGTTGCAACAGGGAGCGAGCGTGCGATAGTAGCGGAAGTCGATCGGCAGACGCCGAAGGTTTACCTTTATACCGCCCGGCCCTCCCACTTCCGCGCTCTCGCGATAAAGCGTTTTTTACGCTTTGAGTCGCGAGTGGTTAGTTATAAGTAATGTAATAATATAGTTTAGCGCTCGTGCTATAGATCAAGTATAGTTTTAAGTAGATTTAAGTTTATTAATTGTAAGATTTTGATCAGAATAGGCTGCAGCCAATCAGAAATCAGGACGCCGGCTGCGATCGGGTTTTACCCTGAAGTCGAGGGAGAAATCGAGATGTTCGACCGGGTCATCCCCTGGGCCAACTAGGCAAAATACCTAGGTATCATCATCAAATCGTTCGTCCGACTCTAACATATGCTTCGGCGGCTTGGGTACACGCCCCCTCGAAGACAAACATTGTAAGTTGCAGGTCCTCCAGAACAAATTCCTCCGCCAAGCTTTCGAAAACCTCAGACAAACAACGCAATGTTGGAAGGCAGTTCTATTCAGCCCTCGAAAGAGGTAGTTAAATAAAGTAAACATAAAACCAAAACTGATGTCTTCTTGACAAATCGTCGACCCCAAAACCCTGCTGGTCCGGTGGACCACTACGTCGAGGCGTACAGCACCAGATCGAGCATCCGCTCTCACCGACAACCTTCTTCAACGTCGATGCAACATGGTGACTCGTGTTGCAGGTGCATAAACAGTCACCCACGTGTTTGTGCCGTGCGTGGGGACCCGTGCGGGTGGATGAAGGGATCCTGGTGGTTGAGCCTGATCTTGGCTACGGCCTTGGGAGGGCAACACGCCACTTTGGCCCGGATTTCACCCTAGACGGACGGTCGAGACTAACCCACCTCGATCAATCGGCTGTGTCGTCCCGTCAGAGGGCCGACGGGGTGAGCCCTTGGGGAGCATTGGGGCATGCAACTGCGTGGGCGGCATTGTCAGACCGCGTGGGCTGTCTGCAACAACCTCCTTTGGGCTATATCTCTCGAGTATCCCTGGCGTCGAAGCTCGGCGTCCCCATATGGGACTCCGTCGTAAGTGGGGAGCTTGTGAGATGAAGTAAAAAATCCCGGTTTGGAGAATAAAAACAACTCCAACCAGGGTCCTAAAAAGAAGCTGCACAGACATAGGGTGGAGCAGAAACGTCAACGTTTGATGTGGCGACTACGTCGCAAGGAAAGTACGTTTTCGACCTAATGGGCAAAGGACTCACACTAATTCAGATGTTACCGAAGCCGTACAGGAACCCAAAACAAACTGACGGGGGATCTATTTCTAAAAAATCTTTCAAATGTCAGAGGTCGGCGGCTCGATATCTCTAATGATCTTAAGACGATCGGAGAACTCGAGAGGGCAGTCACTGACCTCACTAGGTCTCTGATGACGTCTTATGAGCAAGCTTGTCCGCTGAGATGAGGCACCCGCCAGGGCCACAGCACCACATGGTGGTGTAAGGAACTGGAAAGGGGAAGAGCCTATCACTGCACAAGCTATTCAATAAGGCCAAAGGACCAAAAATGCAGCCGACTGGGACAAATTTAAAGAATACCAGCGCCAATACAAAAAAGACGTTCGTTCTAAGCAGAGGTCATTATGGAGAAAATTCTGTGGGGACCTCGAATGTACCACCACCGCTGCCCGGCTGATGAAAATACTGTCAAAGGATCCGGCCGATGAAACAGCCAAGGTAATGATGGCTATACATTTTCCGGGCTGTGTGGTCACAACGGATGTGAATCCCCAAACCAGGGCGAGAAGATTATTCTCTCGCCAAATCTTTCCGTCGCATAAGTCTCACATCGTTTTTGATAAAAAGCAACTACTCGAGGTGTGGTTAAGAAGGGCTGTCCTGTTAAGAAGGGAATAAGAGAACAAATAATTAAAATTTAAAACTTTGGCGGGACCAACCACAGAACACCCAGCGCTGCTGCTGGAAGCTGCATAATCAGCAGTTGAATACTGAAAAGGAATATCGCCAGTGTCTTCAGTCACGCAGAACGGCTCTTAGATTTAAAATTTAGTACCGCACATAGCTAATGTGTTCGTCTATAAAACCTAGTACAGCCGTGTCCGCTGACAAGCGCAATTTCACAGGAACCACCGTCGTTCAACAAATTATTTGTCACTTGTTGGTCCTAGATTACAAAAACATTCTCGCCGTGAAAGTTTATCATATGGGTTTCATTTGGGGGTATCCACGATATGTATGATAGATAGTGCAGTAAACATGTTCAACTATTTGGTGGGACACAGCGATTTATCGATTGAGTCGAGCGCGGAGAACAATGGAAAACACATTTGGGATTTTGGTGGCCCGTTTTAGAATCTTCTATAGGACCATCAATGCAGACCCCGAAACCGTTGATGATATTGTCAAGGTACCACAAGATAATGACCTTGAAAATCTTACAACTGCAGAGGATATTAGGAACATGTAATGTTTCTAACTTAGCTGTAAAGGTCAGGGATTATGTAAAACATTATGTTAATGGTATAGGAGCTGCAGTTGCACCATGGCGATGGAACAGTGTTTAATAAAATAAATCTATTAGTGTTAATGTTAATTAGTGTACTAGTGTTAAATCACTTTAAGGAGCTTTTCAATAAAAAAAAAACTATTTCACAATTTTGACAGTATTTTATTTACATATTTCTTACATCAGCTTTGAAATTTCTTTAAATCTTGTTTGGCAGGAGCTCCAACATTACGGATCGGGTCTGAAACCGAGATTTTCCTTCAACCCCCTTTTTTATTATAAGTTATTATAAGAAATGCATCATTATTAGCGAGTGAGAATTTTGACCCACGAGTGCGCTTGCGCACGAGTGGGGCACTTCTCACGAGCTTTATAATGACATTTCGATCACGTGTGATATACGACGTTTTATCTTGACAGGTGCATTGTATACAAATCCAAGAAATATTTCTTCAGTAATAATATAATAAGAGTTTTCGTCGGAAAAATTTACCGATAGTTACGAGAGTTCGCCTAGGAATTTTGCGAAACGTAGTTGAGTGATTTTTGATCAATGTCATGAGCAAAATTGTAGCACTCGAGTCCACAATTGGTAAATTTTTCCAGCGAAATCTCAACTCGAATTATATTCTTCAGACTATTTCACGAAAACGTCCAAATTATTGATAATGTGGTGGAAGGGAAGATGACAGGTAATTGAGGTATTTGACATGCAGTATGCTGCCACAGTGACTGCAGCAATTGTTATTTTTTCGCTGAAAAATGAGGTACGTTGTGTAATAGCGACTGTTCATTGGTCCGTAACCCCCGATAAAATTTTGACAAGTTGATTTTTTCAATTTAAATTTTGATTCCATTGTTGAATGACCACATATGATTGGTTAAAATATATATGAGTGGAATAGTCAATAGTAGTGTTTCGAGTGCATGTCAAATTGTCGATAATATAATTTTCTCGAGTGCGCGAAGCGCACGAGAGGAAATTATGGGACAATTTGACATGCACGAGAGGACATTTTGGCAGACTATTTCCTGAGGAAAAAATAAACGGTACAACTAAGCGTAATTCTGTGTTTAAAATTGGTTTTTCTTTAAATTTTTTAACGGTTGTTGACGGTCATCATATTTGCACTGAATTGGTATCTTAGGTGATTTATTTATTAACAACAGTTTTGTTCGTGAAAAAATAATGTCAAAAATGAGTTCACGTTTTGGGCAGAATTCCGCGCAAGTAATAGACGCCGCAGTGGATGAACTAACTCCAGCAAATACGAAAAAATCTAGAGATTCTCCGTGGAGACAGTTTCAACAATTTTGCGATGAAAGGAAATACACTTTGCGCAATGATGGAGAAGAATATAAAGAAGGTGTTATCAAGACACTTTGGAATACAATAGCGAAGATTTTGCAACAAAAATATTATGAAGAGTTTAACATTATTTTCGATCCATTTAAAGATGTAACGTTTGAATGCGCCAGAACTGCCAGAGATGTGAAAAGAAAACAGTTGCAAATGTGTCCTGTAAAAAGGAAAAAAAGTGCATCTTGCTTATCAGAACAAGAGATTGATCAAATGTGTGTTATTTGGTACGAGACGACTCCGGATGGACTGCAGCGCAAGTTCTTTCATATTGCTTCATATGAACTGGCGTGGAGAGGAGGAGAAGCATGTAATTGTCTTTTGAGTTACTTTGAAGAAGAATTTAACCACTACGGCAACCCTACAAGCCGAATAGCTTATAATCCTATCTTTTCTAAGACAGCCCAAGGAGGAAGTCACCGTTTAACAGAAAAAAGATGGTTAGTTCAAAACACCATCGATTCTAGTAAATGCCCCATAAGGTACCTATTTAAGCATGATATAAAACAAAATTTCATTATAATTTTACAGGTTTTTCAAAATTTTGAAAGAAAAAAGAGGAAAACATATTACTGTCGAACTTCTTTTCTTAAGTGTAAACCCACCATGGATGAAAGAAACGTCAAAAGGTTTTTTTAAAAATTGTCCACTAGGACGAAATGAAATTTCAAAGTGGACAAAACAGGCAGCGGAAGCTATAGGAATTGACACAAAAAGAAAAAAAGTGACAAATCACTCGAACCGTGCCGCTGCAGTTACTCAGCTTGCCAAGGTTGGAATTTCAGAAAATCAAATTATGAAGGTTACCGGACAATCAAATCAGGCTTCAATAAAGAGTTACCTCCAAGTAGATAGTGAGCATCATGAGAAAATTGTACACAAAATGCAAAATGACAGTAGCGAAATAACAATAAGAAGTGATGGAAGCAGCATGGAAACTCCATCATCACAATCTAATTTAAAAAAAAGTTTTATATTCAAATTGTGTTTTCCATAATTGTTCTTTTTCTTAAAATATAAAATTAAAACCAAATGATGTTTTAATTAGTACTAGGCGAAAATTTGGCACTAGTGCAAATTATCGATAATTGCACTAGTGCAGTATTATCGCTGAACTTTGATCGTTATTGGCTAAAAATAAAATATTGCAGCTTTTTGGTTGGCTTAATTTTTTTGAAGGAAATAGTCATATATAATATCTCAAGAGTCAGGCATATTGTCGAAAATTTTCCCGACCTGTCTGGCACAAGTGTTTGTTGCACCGAAAACTTCCCAAGCGCGCAGCGCACGGGAAGTTTTCAGGCGCAACAAACACGCGTGCAGACAGGGAGGGAAAATTTTAAACTATATGCCTGACCGAGGGATATTTGTTCAGACAATCGCTCGAACAACATTAACAAAGAATTGAAACATCAAGATCCTATAAATCATGTCATGAGTTGGTTGTCATGGTGGTTCCAGTAGTAAACAAAGTTTTTCCAAAATGAAAAATTCGAAAAGCATGGCTCTCGTTCGATTTGGATCTGATTCCATACAAACAATTAACGAGGAAGTTAAGAAATGTGTGCCAGTCAACACCATGAAATCACCAAAATCCGTATGGTTGCAGTTTAACAAGTTCTGTGCCGAAAGAAGGTACGATGTCACTACTCGAGCCATACCAGCGAAAGCATTGAATGAAATTTTGATGGACTGGGGATCTAACATGAGGAAAGCAGATGGAAGTAACTATAAGTATTTCGTGGTGAAACAAATGTGGAATTGTAAGCCAAGCAGATACAGGAAATGTATTATGAAACATTTAACGTCAAAATTAACCCCTTTTCTTGACATCGATTTCAAAACCTCCCGACAAGCTCGAGATTCAAATAGAAAGAAATGCCAGTTAAACCTCGATTTGAGAAAAGTAAGTGCAGCTGCATTTTCGGAATTGGAAATTCAACAGTTGATAGAAGCTTGCGATGAAGCTACACCGGATGGGATACAGAAAAAGTTTTACCATATTGTGGCCCACGAACTTGCCTGGCGTGGCGGAGAAGCCACTTATTGCTTGGCCACCTACTTTCAAGAAGAACGAGATAATAAGAGTGTCTATACTGAAAGGATTGAATATAATCCGATCATTTCTAAGACTGCGCAAGGAGGTGCCAAAAGGCTCACAGATTCGAAGTGGCTAATAGAAAACAAAAATAATCCTTCGATGTGTCCAGTAAGGTATTATTTTTACAAAAGCGTTACAAAAACAAAATTATTAACCACTATTATTTTTTTACAGGTTGCTGAGAACGTTATTAGAGCAAAGAGGTAGTAATATAAAGAGAAACAGATTATTTCTTACTCCAAATCCTGACTTCAATCCGAACAAAAATAATCCTTCGATGTGTCCAGTAAGGTATTATTTTTACAAAAGCGTTACAAAAACAAAATTATTAACCACTATTAATTTTTTTACAGGTTGCTGAGAACGTTATTAGAGCAAAGAGGTAGAAATATAAAGAGAAACAAATTATTTATTACTCCAAATCCTGACTTCAATCCGAACACTCCAATGGAAAAAGTACTATTTCAAAATGGACAAAACTGGCCGCAAGAGGTATTGGTATTGACACAGGAGTTGCTAAAATATCGAACCATTCTCATCGATCATCGACAATCTCCCATTTGGCAAAAGCAGGTGTTCCTGAACAATCTTTGATTAAGATATCTGGACATTCAAGTAGCAGCTCTATCAAACCATACTTGCACTTCGATAAGGAGTATCATGCAAACATCATAATGGGGCTCAGAGTTGATACTTCGACAATTGCTACTGCGGTAACTGAAGCAAAAAATACGGACTCGGGAACAACTGTGATTTATAATAATTGTACCTTTAATTACAACAATTAGTTTCAATCCCTTGTGTTACAATAAAGTATTAATGAAACTATCATTTATGTATCATTCTGTTTTATTTTCAATAAAGGGCAAATTTTAAGTTAGGTCACTTTAGGTCACATTAGGTCTAGGAACCTTTGCGGGGTGTTTTCGACAATTTCCCTAGGGAGATTTTCGCCAAGCGGGAAATTGTCGCGAAATTCAAATTTGATTGGTCGATTTAAAAAAAAAACAGCGTTTAGATTGGTCCGACATATTAGTTTGACAGGTGAGGGTGATTGTCAAGTAAATATCCGCCTGTAACATTAGCATGGTTCTAATATCAGTTTCCGTAGTAACCTGTGATTGTTATAGTTATGAAATAAACAGTCTCTTTGTTTTTCACAATTTTCACTAAAGTAATAAAAATTGACTTTCTACCGAAACAACTAGACGTGGAAGCCGCTATTTCCAGCTTGCTCCCGGTAAGGTCGAGATACATGTACGAGAAAGAGTATGATCTGTTCGTGAAGTATAAGCATGTAATTACATTACAATTAATAATTAAAATTTTTAATTACAACTGACAGCTGTGAGATTTACTCACTTGTGAGTGAACTGACAGCTTTATCTCTCTTGTGATTAAAATTTGATTTCTGTCACCGAAAACCGTGGTATAAGGTACCTAAAAAACTACACCTGTAAGATAAATTATTTAATAAAAACTAACAATTAACAAAAACAAACGGAACCGTTACAATAGTAGTGGACGACCTTCTATGCACACTCAACGAGGCGGGATTCTACACTATCGGATACCCAGATGACCTGGTCATACTGCTTACTGGTAAGTACGGAAATGTACTATGCGACCTTATACAGACAGCACTCTGCCTGATACAAAAATGGTGTAAGAAGGAGGCTCTGGCAGTGAATCCACAAAAGACAGAGCTAGTCCTCTTCACGAACAGAAGGAAGATGGGACAGCTAAGACTGCCCTCCCTTAACGGCGTCAAGCTGAAACTCTCGCAGGATGTGAGTACCTGGGCATTATGTTGGACCATAAGCCGTCTTGGAAAAAACACCTGGGGCCCGTTTCATAAAAATTACTAGTGTACAAGTTGCAAGTAAATAGACTAGTAGCGACAAGTTCATAAAAATTGTGTTTCATAAAATTATATTGTTTACTAGTTGTACAACAAGTAAATAATGATGTTTACAAGTAAATGTAGTCGTAGTAGGTTTGTCATTATGACATTTACTGTGGCGGATGGCTTGAACTCGAAGATGAGTAACAAAAATTTGAATAAAATCAGCTTCCTTCAAGCAATTAGCGATAAACAAGAAATTTTGTTTGAGGCGCAACAGAGGTGTGTCTTGGTATAGCTTCCAATTTGAAGAACTGGAAATATGTGAGGAACACGGTGCGGCCAAAGTGAGCATTGGTAAGTCATTTACTTTGTAAGACACAACGTTAGAATAAAGCAAGATATTGCAGTAAAAGAAAGACAACTAGACAAACCGGAACTGGCGGAGGTAAAATTATGAAATTGACCGAGGAAGATGAAAAGTGCTTGAAATATGGGGAACTGATTCGCCAAGTGTTAGTGGAATTGGGGTGACTGATACTTTGGGAGGAAACGAATGAGCTATTGTTTGAAGCAGAGTAGCCGCAGGAAGAAATAGATGAAGTACAAGAAGAAACTCAGACAGAACCTTTAGAGGCGACAGGGGAAAAATGGAAAAACGGACCCAACCTTTAAAGAAAAGAAAAGAAAATTAAATGAAATCTCATATTATTTATTACATCATGTTTTTGTAGAACAATCAATGGCGGTAGAAGACGATAATCTGGCTATATTAAAAAAGAAACACAAAAATTATAATTAGAAATTGATTATTTATATAAAGTAAACAGAAAAATAAATTTGGAGATTTTAAAACTAGAAAAAGAATTAATGTAATAGCCGTTTAATTATTAAAAGTATTATCTAAAAAGGTCCTCAATTTCTTGCAGTCATCGTCTTCCCGCAACATCCACATTTTCTTGTTGCCGAAAATTATTAAGTCTCATTCTTACTTGATCTTCAGCATCCCTTGTATAGTGCAGCACAACATTTTATAATGTTTGCTGCAAAACGGGGCTGAACGCGTAGATGATTGAGGCACGGAAATGTTTCTTTCAATATTCGAAGCGCCTGTTCGATCACTCGTATTGTTTGTTTGTGCCTACGAATAAATTCAAATTAAACATTATGATTCGGGTTTATAGTTAGTGGAGTAATTAGTCAATTTTCTGTGGATACGCTGTAGCCAGTCCGGATAGATCGCCATCCTGCTTCCATTCTTGCATACAAAAGTGGAATAATTCCTTAGAACTCAGGCATATCTGCTACGCTATGGTACTGGCAGCCTGTCCCGGATCATTGTAAACCAATTTCTATTTGTTGGTCAATACTTAAAGCATGATTTTTTCGTGTGTGATGGTGTAACCAATGACCAATTCTAGTAGCTAATCCTTCTAGTTTTATGGAACTCAGTTGAAACCGCTCATTGAATTTAAAAATATGTACTTTCAAAGTTAAAATTAATGCGATTTCTAACTCTTCCCGGATGTCTGTTCACCTCTTGTGCTTGTGCCACAAATCCATACTGATTACAAAAACAAACTACGAAAATCTTTTTTGACCGGAAAATTTTTATTTGTCGCTTGTCACTAATATTTTCTTCAAATTTGATAAGTACTTATAGCTTTATGAAACAAAACGCTTGTAATTTCAAAAGATTTGCTAGTAATTTGTCAACTTGTAGCTTGTCACTTGTAACTAATAAAGAAGATTTTATGAAACAGAGACTTGTCGCTTTTTGAAAGCTTGTCATAAATTTACTAGTAATACTAGTACTTGTAACTTTTATGAAACAGGTCCCTAAGAGCAAAATAGACAAAGCTAGCGTCGCCCTGTGGCAGTGTAGGAGAGCGGTGGGAAGGTCCTGGGGTTTAACACCCAGGATTATCCTCTGGCTCTACACGGGCGTCATCAGACCGATGCTGAGCTACGGAGCAATTGTCTGGTGGCAAAGAGTCAGACAAAAAACAACGATGACACGTCTCGGACGCATCCAACGGATGGCATGTGTCGCTGTGACGGGCGCCATGAGAACCACCCCGACCGCAGCTCTGGAGGCTATCCTGTGTCTGCCTCCCATCGATCTCTTCGTAGAGGGCATGGCATTTGCCTCCGCTCGCAGGCTACGGGAAGGTAACCTTTGAAAGCTGGGAAATAAGAACGCGGGCACGCCCGTATCTTGAGCGAGGGACTCCACAAAATACCTCTCTTGGGTGCGGGATCGGACCGTATTTGTTATCAATATGCTTTCGACAAATCCTATGCAATGCATACGGATACAGAAAAACATCCGGAGTTTGAGATTTCAATCTTCACGGATGGATCAAAAACGAAAGCAGGCTCTGTAACGGGAATTCACATCCCCGAAATGAACTGCAATCTCAGCGCAACCCTAGGGGAATGTGTCAGTATTTTCCAGACGGAGATCGCGGCCATTCTTAGGGGTGCCACAGAAATCACTGGGCGCAATGTCAGTAAAAAACGATGTGCTTCTTCAGCGACAGTCGAGAAGCTCTGCGGGCTCTGGCCAGTGGTAAGATTACCTCTCAAGTGGTACATGACTGCCATCTGGCACTGTCGAGAATAGCACTAAACAATGTCGGTGAGCTAACATGGGTTCGAGGACATAACGGTAATGAGGGGAATGAGAGGGCCGACGAGCTGACTAGACAGGGTGCAACGGGAACACCGGATGGAACCGAACCGCTCATCCGACCGGCCAACCGCTACCTCTCAAACCTGATCAAAAACTGACACCCATTTTAGACACTGTGCTAGATGGGAAACGACAACAGGCTGCGGATAAAGCAAGATTTTTATCAAAAATCCTTGCTTTAAAAGAGCAAAGTCTTGTCTGCGTTTGTTAAGGGACAGACTCCGCCTTTTGGTGGGCATCTGGACCGGTCACTGCAGGCTAAATAAACACCTCCACGTGATGTGGTTGGTCAACGACCCAACGTGCAGGGGGTGTTTAGAGGAGGACGAGACTGTCAAACATATCCTACGGGAATGTCCGGCTCTCGCCTCGACCAGAAAGTCCATACTGGGGGAGACATGGCCCAACTGGGCCAACTTGAGGTGTACTTCGCCTGGAACCATCCTAGCTTTTTTCGACAATGTCGGATAACTGGATGAGAGACAGGAATGAGGGACCCGAGGGGGTGACACAATGGGCCCGCGGTGTGGTCTAAGTGTCGGTGGGGGGAGCAAATTCCCTCACACCCCTCAACACCTAATCTAATCTAATCTACGTATAGCCAGGTGATGCGACAATTTTGCGAGCGAGTGTATTTATGTATTTTCAAATTTCAATAACCGGCTAAACAGTTTTGTTTTGGAACTTCACTATTTACTCAGTCTTATTTTATAGCAACATTTCCTTATGGCATAAAAAAAAGATGTAAACACTAAAATTTCGAGATTTTTATACTTCAAATAAAATCTACAAATCTGATTTGTCCAATCAATTTATTTACTGTTGGTGAATTACTGTTATTTACTTTCCGGTCCGGACCGACGCCGACCGACCTTCCGCATGCGGAGGCGTTGTGATTGGCTGACCGGTTTTCCGCATTCCGCAGACGTTCCGGATCCATGCGAACCGAGCTTTAATCTCTTGTAAAATTAGGCCTGAAGATGGGTGTAGTTTTCTCCCGAAACATGTTCCTTCCATAATTTACGTTTATTAAAGTTTGTGGAGTTTGATTTGAATATATTTAAATTTTAAAATTTATTACAATCAAATGTATTTCTGAATGTAAATGTGAATATAAAATCAAGAATATTGTTGATCATTATGTTCTGCCGAAACATGTACCATTAGTAATTTTACAGTTATTAAAGTTTGTGGAGTTCGACTTAGATATATTTAAATTTTAATTATGAACATTAGTGGGAGATTAGTTATTAAAATGTCATTGAGGATCTCATCGTTATGGAGCGATTAATACTAAAAATTGCAAACAGATTTTTAGATATTGGCTCGCTTTCTACAAAGGCACAAATATGGAGGACAATGTAGGGCGCGAAGTCAATGTCATCGTTTAGCCTAGTTGCGGTATGTGGGACACGCATTGCTATTTTTAGAACTCCGCAACGATCGATCGCTAGGGGTGTAGGGGAGATGTGAGATGGTTGCTGCTGCTTCCAGATAGTGGTCATTTTTCTGATGCCATGTTAAAGCGAAACCGTACGAAATTGATACCCTAGTGTTTAAGAGAGACAAAACATAGGAAAATTACATTACCGATTAAATGAAAACTATAAGGAATTTAGTTAATTTAAAAGCGCACACAGTTAAAAATGTGGTGTATAATTTAACACCAACATAACACCAAACGGTGTTAAAATCGATCCACACCGGAACGGTGTTGATTTTACACCACAAGCTTGTGGTAAAATATTACACCAACATCGATGGCAAATTTTTAACCATACCGTGGTATATTTTTTACACCACACAGTGGTAAATTCTACACCACTCTGAAGTGAATTGTACACCGTTTGGTGATAAAATTTCACACAGAACTGTCGTAAATTTTACACCAAATTCAGGTAAACTTTACACTGTCATGAATTTTACAATTATAGACAGGGGTCCAACCGAATTACAATTAAAAGTCAGGGTGCTAAAAAATAAATTGTATATTAGTAAACAAAATACAAAAGTAATTGTTTAAATATAGATACATAATTATATACTTATAGGAATAATAAATTTATCTAAGTATAATTCAAACGGTTCCTTACATTCCAGCATATGTGGGTCTATTCAGCAGTACCTAAAGACTTGAAGATTGTCCAAAACTGTACTTCAACTGTAACCGATAAGTTAGTACGAGTACTCAAAACAACAAGTTACCTACCTGAATCAATTGCAGAAGATCCAGAGGCTTCTGATGCTCGATATGAGTCAAGTGAGGTGAGTCAAGTTTTACAAAATAGATGTCCACCACAATCATGTAGAATACAGCACAACAACAAGACTAAAAATAGGATACGTACGCGCATCGCCTTTGCGCATTTTATGGGTGTTAAAATAACACCGTGTTTGGTAAAATCAGGCGCCAAGTATATATTTGATACCCTTGTATGTGAGTTTTTCACACCAAGGACGTCCTCAATATTTACCACATAGTCTGGTGTTAAGATTTATACCAACAATCGTTAATTTTCACACCAAAATTTACCACAGATATAGTGGTACTTTTTACAGCGTTCCAATTTTTAACTGTGCAGCTATTCTTTAAATATGAATACAATTTGCGCGTTTTTTTGAAGTAATTGATACTTACGTAACCAGTTATGAAAAGAACCGATATTGTTCAACAAGCGTAATATTTGCTAAAACGAGCGCCAGCGAGTTTTGCAAATTACGTGAGTTGAACAATATCGCGTTTTCATAACGTGTTTACGTACAACGTTTTATCTAATTCCGTAAATAAATCGTTCTTTCCACTAATTATTATTATACTTACATACCTGTACAAATAATTCGACATTGTCAACATCTAAAATCAAGTAAGTGTGTAACTAAGTATTTAAAAAAATATGAGTGTGCTTTAGACCAGACGACGAAATTTAACTGTTTATTTACTAAAATTTCTTATTGCGGCCATTCATTGGACAAACATATTTTCTAATCTTTACATGTTTTATAGAGTGAAACTTTAATATATTTTTTTATTGAAAGGTAGTTTCATATGAATAATTTTGTCATATGATCTCCCAATACCACCGTTGACGTGGTTATCTTTAGTCTTATCGACAATAAAGTTTATAAAGTTTCATCACATTATAAGCTTTCGGCTTATATGTATCAGTGCAAAAATTTATTGACGCAAAAATTTACAGTCAAAAACAACACGGAAAAGAAACCTATGTGTAGTATTTGCAGGTTTTAGTGATACAACATAATATTTTCTATAAAGATTGAGTGAACTTTAAAGTAAGTTCATTATTCTACAATTTTATGTAACTTTACTGATGATTTCGGAGAAATATTATCACATATTCTGATTCTCAACTGTAATTACGTTTTAAATAAAATTTATTTCATCGACGCCGAATTATTTATACATAAGCCGAATGCTTATACATTCAGATTTTGGTTGTTACAAGTTAAGTTTATTTTGGGTTCCGTTTAACATCGATCTCTGTTCAAGGATTGCCGATTGAAATTTTTAATTTTACTTTATTCAATTCAATTACACTGTTTTGCTTTTCTTTATAGAGCGAAGAATTATATTGATTGATTTCCTAATGAGGTAGTATACAAAATTTTGAAACTTTTTTTATAAATGAAACTGCTTAAAATAGAGGACTCCTATTTTTTCGTTTTGCTTAAATCATAACCGTTTTCATGAAATAAATTAAAAACTATTTCGCGGGCGAATAACTACGTCATTAGTTTCCGAGCATAGAGGGAGTAAGAGCGAAAAGGAAAGAATTACTAATCAAATGAGTGAGAGTGAGAAATGGAAAGGCGTAGGTCCTCACTTAATTCATATACCGGCCACTAATGACGTATTTTAAACTAGTACAGTTCTCTCATAAAAAATTAAACGAATTTCAATTCAATGTTTTTTGCATTTTCGGTAAGTATAATTTCACCATAATAGCGCTAAACCATACACTTTTCAATAAAGTTTATGATTATTGTATTTTCCAAAAACTTTATTTTTTAGTATACTACCTCATTCGAGTATGTATACTGAATTTAATGATGTTAGCCGTTTTTTAAGTTAGCCCGTTTTGTCATATTTTGATTATGTATTCATATTAAATCTAATTAAAATAAATATTTTTATCCAAAATCGTGTGTAATAAGCTAATTACTATGCTAATTTGAGGGTGTAATGTTGATCATTACACACTATAGTGAGAGAAAAACTCGGACTCACGGAATACTCAAATCAACCAAATGCAAAACTATAGCAACCATTCCATAGGTCTCTGCTTTTAATGGGAAATGGATAAAAAACACAAAGGATTTAATTATTAGGAATGATTTTGGATAAAACTTAATATTACACTCGTGTGGAATACTATATTAGGCACTTAAGAAAATTACTTTTTCTTGCGTGCCTAATACAGTTCATTCCACAGTCGTATAATAAATAACTATTCCACATTTTTGTTATTGTAGGTGACTATGCAATTATCTCATCATGTAATCAAAACTCATCCGAATCTAAAGTGACATACATATTCCTACATGGCCATGATGTTAGACATAGCTTTAATTTCAGTATTGAATTTTTAAAATAATTAACTTAAATTAAAAAAAAATAAACCGCCTTCAAAAAGCGAAAAATAATTGAGCAAAATCATGTATTATTACATGTGCTACCTACTCATCTGTTTGAAGTCGGTGCCAAGCCAAAGAGGTGAACAAATGTATAACCTATTGTCATTATACAAATATATCAACAACGTTATAGCGCATAAAAAATTCAATTCAAACGTCTGACCCGCACGTGTCTGCCCATTTGGGTTGTTTTGCTCAGCACGAGTCCCCCCACCCACGCTCACGCATTTCGGCGCGCGCGCGGTGAGACTTGCGATGTGGCGGGAGTCGACAGCCTATCTATCTACTACCTATTTATTTAGCTTGGCACCGACTTCAAACAGATCAGTAGGTACCACATGTAATAATACATGTACTCAATTATTTTTCGCGTTTTGAAGTCGGTTTCTTTTTTTTTAAATCTAATTATTTTACAATTTTAAGTGATGAGTAGACCTAGTAAGGACGCTTCTCGAATGAGGAAACGACGGCTGGTTGAAAAGGAAGATGAAAGACGCAAACGCTAAAAAAATACTGAAACAATGATGAATTAATATTACTACCTGAAAAATCTAAGGCAAGATACAAGACCATTGTGCCTTTAATGATGACTGCCAGACGCAAAGACCTGAATAATTATTAAACGACTACGTTTGAGAAACTTCATAATAATAATTATAAAATGTGAGGAATTCGCTCGATTCCCATGGGATCCCCTCATCAGGTCCGGACTTGATGACAATGGGACTACCTCAGGAGTATACCCTTTCAAATAAAGAAAAGAATTTTCAAAATCGGTCCACAATAATTGACGAAGAAATCGGTGAACATACATAAAAGGAACAGTTTTACACTTTCTCTCGATTTCCATGGGATCCCCTCTTCAAATCCGGATTTGCTGACAATGGGACTACCTCAGGAGTATACCCTTTCAAATAAAAAAAGAATTTTCAAAATCGATCCACAATTGACGGGGAAATCGGTAAACATACAAAAAGGAAAAAAAACATACATACAGCCGAACATAGAACCTCCTCCTTTTTTAAGTCGGTAATGAGCTACAATTACCAATGACAATTTTAAAACATAAGATCATGACAAAATTTACATAGCCGTCTACAATAATACATATTCATAAAAATGCAATAATACTTTATTTTTACTTGAAGATATTTTATAAATTAGGAGCAAGATGGCTGTTGAAATGAAGAAAAATATTGTTCAGGTTTGTCGAGTAAAGATTTTAAGTCCGGGATTTGAAAACAAAACAAAAGTTAACAAGAGATGAAAAATTTAATATGGGAATTCCGGTCCATTAAAAAAACGCAATTTACCTATTTGAATTTCAAGCTCAAACGATAGTCAAATTTTTTTTTTATATGTAATGACAATTTTATTTTTTAACGTATTTTAATAGCATACTGCTATTACATAACAAGAGTTGTAAGAAGTATATATTACACACGACCGGAAAAAGAAGTGTGTAATGCTTGACAACTCGAGTTTTATGTACTATACTTTTTGTACGATCACAATAGAAAATAGTAAATAATTGTGTAACATGTTTTTGTGGCACACTTGTTAATAAAGTTTTAAGGTTTTAAAGAGTGTTAAATTCAACGACAAAATTTAACTGGCGCAGTCGGTAGGATATTCGTGACTCGAACGATAAATCAAACATCGAAGAACCTATTAGCAACGTAGACTTAAGGCGAAAGGTGACAACGAAATAGTGAGAAGCAAATCCGCTAGATGGCTCTAAAACCAGTGAAAAGTATCCCCGCAATAAAAATGGAACGGAAAGGCCAATTTCAATTCTGAAAACGGTTTTGTATTCAAAAGATCAGTAGAATTCACGCTTGTTTTCAACTTTTCGAATTTTCTAATTTTATAAAACTTGAAAGTGAAAAAACCCTGTTTTTTGGAAAAATTTCAAAAATCCCAGGTATACATTTTGTAGCTGACATACTGCCATTCCAATTAACAAAAACAAAATTCAATTTCATTATTTTTCCCTATCAAAACTGAGATTTTCTATTATTCCTTTGACAGTTTTGCCGCTCGTCCCGTACAATGGCCGTGAAAGAAAGTCGACTTTTATACCTAGTCAGCGACGGATCAGTAATTCAAGGAAATGTGATGAAGATTTTCTTTTGTCTCGGTCAATTTGGATCAATTTCTTTCTCGCCTTGAATAAACTACTGTTTTTGACTCCTTATTCTACCCTTGCTTTACATTGACTACGTATCGTGCAGAATTTACAGCACTTTGTCACTATAGTCAGCGGTTTTCGTGTGGAGTGTTTTTTTACATTGTATGAGAATGAATGAAATTATCTAAAATAATAGATCCTCGCTTCAACAGGAATAATGGAGTTAAAAGGAGACATAATCAAAATGATCGTCAATTATTTATATAGGACGCATTTTTTCTTATAATAAAATCCTCAAATTAGACTTGTAGTCTTGTTATTTCCGTCAAATTTTAAGACCCAACATAATATAAGTAGTATGTATAATTATGCCAAATCCACCGAAATCGGGTACGTCATTTGAAAAACGTCTGTGAAGGAAAATTTTGGCGTTTACGATACTTTCTCTTCCAGCATCCAGACGTGGTAGCCGGGAAAGTAAAATTTTGAAAATTCTCAGATGTACTGATATAATGCTGAGTGTATGTATTTGTCACACTCAATTATACGAATTCGGACAATGTGAAATTTATGAATAAAATGCTCATAACTAGAAATTAGCATTGAAAATGTCCCAAATCCGAAATATTTATTCCTATCTATTCCTAACGTCTAGATGACTTATTATTCCACACAAATGGAAGGTATAATGTAGCTTTTTCCTAATTTGCTGTTGTAACAAAGCTATTAACGCACTCATTTTGAGTGCGTTAATATTTCATTAACGCACCCAAAATCTAGAATTTTTGTTTCCATTGGTAAGACACACTGAACCTTGCACTGAACGAAATGTCAGTGTGATTTTGTGATTAAGGTTCCATGTAAGTCATCTCAAGTATACGTCAGGTACAGAAAAATCAAAATTTAACAACATTTCCTAAATTACCAAAATTGATTTTATTTGTTAAAAAAATTAAATTAATATGCAAATTAGGAAAAATTACATGAAAAACTTGTTTTGTAAAACTTAAGAGCACTCGGTCTTTACAGGCACTCCTGCCAACGGCAGTCGTGCTGCAAACCTGAACTCGTGTCTTAATATCAGTTTTACAAAACTAGTGTTTCAATATACTATTTACTCACAAGTGATATAATATTTAAATGGGGTGGATTACTATGGTCACACAATGGTAAAACCTTAATAATTTCTTGAAACGTCATTTTGACAATTTTATTAATTTTTTTACTTTTTAATGTTTTACAAGAAATTACACGTCGGGCATAAAACGTCGTATCTTACACGTGACCGAAATGTCATTGTAAACTCGTGAGATGTGTATCACTCCTGCTACTAGATTCAAGGATCTCACTCGGTGACAATGAAGCATTTTGTAATCTACTATTATTTTGGTTTTAATTTAGGCTGGAATGCGTTTTCCCAGATTTTCCTCCCGAGTTTTTTTCAATTGAAAACATTTCAGTGAGTTATTTCCATCATTTGAAGCATAACGAACAAAACGAAAAAAGAATCAACCAAATACATATTATGTCGTACATATCGTCAGTTATGATCGAGAGTACAGACAGATTTTTGGACTTTTTTTGGATTTTTGGTCCGTATTTTTCGACTTTTTCTTGCAATTTTATCTTTCTGAAACTTTTCCAGGACCACAATGAACAAAACAAAAAAAGAATTATGCATATCCATCGTTCGAATAGTGAGTTATGGTCTTGAGTTCATACACAAAAATCCCATAGAAAATTCCATAAGAACCTAACCTAGACCATTACGAATAATATCCTAAAAAACAAAATTAGCCAAATTGGTCCAGCCGTTCTCAAGTCATGCGCTTACCAACGTGCAGCATTTCATTTTTATTATATAGATTTTTGTTTTCATAATTTTAATATTATATTCTTTTAGTTATATATAGTTTCATTTGTATTATTTTTTGATACTTTAGTTCGTTTTATTTTCTGATACTTTAGTAGATAAGTAAAAAAGTGCAGAATACAAAGCATGTAAATACCTACTTATTTCTCCTTTCACCTCTATTCTAACTTAATTTATTTCGATGGTTTACCGCACTTATATTTTGCAATTTTTTTGATTTTTTTTTTTTTCATTTTTATCACGAAATTAAAGATGCCATCTAACTATTGAAGGACTTATTATTTTCAAATAACAGGCCAAAATAAGTTATAACAATAAGCCCTTCGTTTTCTTTTTTCGTAGTCTGATCAAATTACTCTTTACGTCATTGCATGTGCCCCATACTATCGATTTATTATTCTATACTTCAAAATTAAATCAGTAATAATAGCAACCAGAGAAAATTAAAGCCTAACTCTCGTAACTAGCCTCACGTCTTTATTTTAGAATGAAGAACGGGTAACGGAATCGTCGAAATGCTCAAAGCTAGTTCTCGGCAAATTGAAAAGCGCCATGTTAGGTGGGAATGAAAATTTTGGGCTTGGGACATTTTCAATGCTCATTTCTAGTTTTAAGCTCTTTATTCGGATCTGCAACAATGGTGAATCTAATTTTTAAAACCCATATTTGTAGCAGGGCGAAATTTACTCTGAATATTTTATTAGGTACGTAATCTACATTTATATTATGTATAGTATATATATGTATGTAAAAATAGCATTGGCTAATGTCAAATGGAGTTGCCCAGTGTTAGAGGCGTTATTTCTTATTATTATCGACATAAAAACGATAAACCGCACGCATCGGCAAGAACATAGGAAGCGGTAAAATCGTCAAAGGCGAAGTGAAAAATCAATTTTCTGCTATGAAGACTTTTCTAATATTTTCAAACTTTGGGTTATTTGTATTTCTGAATGGATTTATTTGTATTTTCTGATAATTCTTAATTTTTTTTTTGAAAAAATTTCCAAAAATTAAACATTTTGAAAATTTCGAAAACAAGCATGAATTCTAATAATTTTTTGAAACATAAGCTGTTTTCAAAATTTGAATCGGTCGAACCGTTTCGTAGAAAAAGCGGGGACACTTTTGCATGAATTTTGTCTCTGTCGCACACCAGGCAATAAAATTCAATCACCTTTAGCCTTAAGAAATCGAGAAATCAAGCAAAGAATGAGGAAAATCCTTCTCCAATTTCTGTGATTTTTCCGTCAATAATAATCAGAAACAATTTCCACAATTTCAAGTTTTTGCAATTTTTAATTAATGATGAATAATTAATAATTTAATTTTGGATTTAATTTTAAAAATTCAATTTTATTTTAAGAATTTACTTTAAGTGACTGTAATTAATTTTGCTTTGCAGCCATTTTATGATTACGGATGGGACATAATTTTGTCAACTTTCATTTTCAAAATCAATTTTTCTCGCAAATTAGAAATTAATATTTAAAGTGATCATATTAATTGAAACATGTATCAATTATCTCTGTACTGCATGATTGACAATTCAAATATATGCCGCTGATTTCTCTAAAAAACGTAATTTCTAATGATTATCTAAATGCGCCATCGCCAGAGTAAAAGTTACTTGTAAAATAACTACAAAAATCTTTGAATTTTTCCAGAAAACTAAAACTATTGCCGTTATACTACATCAGTCTAAGGAAAATAAAAATGTAATGATTTATTCTTGCCTGAAAATAACTAAATTCAGCGGAAATTTTTGATAAAAGCTCAAAATAGCACGATTACGAATGGGACAACTCAAGTTTAAATTCATTTATTGCAAAGATACAACGGTTTTATCGATGAAAATAACACAAGAATTTATTTATGAAAAAAAAATTGAACAATAATAATCTGCCACTTGCGAATACACGGTGCGTTTGACACACAAGGTTTTACTAAAATTTCGGAAAAAAATGCGCCGTCCATGGAATGGCTGTTTACCGATCACTTATCCAGGCAACACATCCTAATCTAATAGACGTCGAAACACTGTCTACACCGTCTATAAGCCGTGTTTGTCTAAAATTGAACTAAATATAGACGTCTATGGTAGATGATTTTTAGACCCTCTACAATATAGATGTCGAATATACGTCTATTATAGATTTACAGTCGAACTTCAGTCATTTTTATACATATATTATATGTATAAACTTCTACATATATTATATGTAGAAAAAAGATATCTATATATCCAGGCGAAGCACATAAAACCACTCATTCTCTGAATAATATATAGAAGTACTATTTTATCCACAAACGTTTCCAGATAAATAAATTGGACAACAATAATTTATAGTATACTAGCTGACCCGGCGAACTTTGTACCGCCTCAGAATCAATAAGTGTTGTGGCAACTTATTAGCTGAATTAAATTCATTTCTTTTTTTATAAAAGGATGATGCCCACAACGCCATCTACTGGCATTGCCGGAACCAGCATACAACGCCATGTTTATTTTTGTTTCTGTCATGTATCAAAGATGGCGTTATATACGGATTCTATACTAAATGTATGAGAAAATTTTGTTTGTTAATGTCTCTGATGTTTTAATAGTTATTCTCCCTCGAAAAAAGTCAGTCAATCCATTCTCGAGATATCATCAAAAAATTTGTGTGTGAACTCCACGCACAACAGAAGTCCAACTTTGGAGTTTACTCCTTAAAAATCGATTTTCATTTTTAAAGCCCGGTACGACAAATTTTAGTGGCCGGCGTTATTTCTTATTGTTGCCAAGCTCCTCGCCCCCTGTAATTTTTCCGATGTTTTAATAGTTATTCTGCTATTTGTGGCGGAGACAAATCCAACTATTTAAAGATCATAAAAATCGGTCCAGCCGTTCTTGAATTATAAACCTAAGGCAGCCCCCTGTGCCCGCTATCCATGTTTTAATAGTTATTCTGCTATTCGGGGCGGAGACCAATCCAACAAATCGAAGATCATAAACATCGGTACAGCCGTTCTTGAGATATAAACCCAAGGGTTCCCCCTGAGCCCCCTGTCCATGGTTCAACAGTTATTCTGCTATTGGGGGCGGAGACAAATCCAACAAATCAAATATCATAAAAGCCCTTAGGGGCCCCCACGGCTATGTGAAAAATAGTTTACTACCAATTCTCATACCTACCAAATATACAAAAAAAAAACACAAAAATCAATCGACCCGACAAATCGGTGCAGCCCAAGGGGGCCCCCGGGGCCACCATGTCTATGTGAAAAATTGCTTACCACCTATTCTCATACCTACCAAATACACAAAAAAAAAAATTCATAAAAATCGGTCGACCCGAAAAATCGGTTCAGCCCAAAGGCCCCCCCAGGGCCCCCATGTCTATGTGAAAAACAGCTTACCATCTATTCTCAAATAACAAATATAGAAAAAAAAATAATAAGAATCGGTCGACCCGAAAAATATATCCAGCCCAAGGGCCTCCCCTGGGCTCCCATGTCCATGTGGAAAATAGCTTACCACTTATTTTCATACCTACCAAATATACAAAAACAAAAATCATAAGAATCGGTCGACCCAAAAAATCGGAGTTATAAATATTGTAACTAACACGACCCATTAACAAAATGATTCGCCATTTATTGAATTCATTTGTTACAAAAAATGTGATAAATGAAGAACCGCTCGACCTATTTTGTGCAAACTTCACATAAACCATCTACTAAATAGTCCGAACAAAGCCTAAACATTTGGTTTGAATAGGTGAGCATACCCATCTATCCATACCAAGCCCGACAAACACCACAGGCACTCAGAAGTCCGCCCTTTCCTTTATAGTTACAGATATATTTGCTGGATATATAAGTTTTATATCACCACATTAATCAGCGCAACCCGAGAGGGGTAACTTTTTGTTGACATACAAATAATTTTAAATTTCTCAGATTTTACGAAACCACACATGCTCTGCTTACTATAACAATCCCGTTTGTATAAAAAAATGTATATCACGTATTATACGAAGCCAAGCGGTGTTGCCAGCATTTCCACCACAAATGTAGACTAAATTAATATTGTATGCTGACTTATTATTCGGTGTCCTTCAAAAACAATAAACAAAATTGTAATTTTTTGAAAGTTTTTCTTAAATTATTTGTTTTGAATCCGCCACCCGTATTTTCTTGGCAATATATTCATAATGAATAATAATGAATGATAATGACAGCAAAATTATTCAAGTAGGTAGTCCCACAGGTGGGTGCAGAACAAATTGTTATGATATTTAACTGGGTAAACAATTTTAAATAGGCCTTTGTCATTTATAAACTATAAGTACTGTTTATAAAAGTGACTAACAACAAGTCCAAAGTTTTGTGCCTCTTACATTATTTACAACATCCCCTTTTGTTGCTACTGTTCTTGAGGAAATTCTATTTTTGCATCCCCTCATACCATCTCACGAATTTTTCGTAGCAAATATTGTGTTTATTACCGTCCCAGAACGGTTATTTATGCCACATCAAGAAAATAATTACGATAATTGAGGGTAAAATGAAGCTTCAATAAACGCTTCAAGAGGGAATAATTTTGGTGCAAACAAGTTACCGTGTCGCACGGGTGAGGCCTGTAAGGACAAAATATTTTGTTTAATTTTGAGATTTATGCTAAATACTACTTTAAACTACTTTCTAAGTCAAGTTTAGACAACAAGCTCTTAAAAACAAAATTATTGTTAAAATTTCGGAACTGAAGCGTTTCGGTTAAGGTTTTATATGTATCGCCGTTTTATAACCCCTATTTATAGCCAAATTGTGTTTAAATACTTATAAAGAAATTTTTTACATGTTATTGCTCAATTAAAAGTCAAGGTGGTTTGATATCTCCAACAATGCCCTAAATTCTAAAATTAATAGAATATGTTTTCAACAAGCGTTGAAATCAAGTCAAGCTTTTGTCCGTACAAAGAAAACAGTACAAACAAGCGTTTTATAGAAAATTGACTGTAACTTAAGCTAATTTTTCAGTAAAATACTATTGACATTTTAACTAAAAATCCTCAACTGTCGAAACAGAAAAAAAAATCGGAACTGAAGCGTTTGACTGATATTTCGTATTCGAATATTTGATAACATTGGGACATTTGCAGTTGTTTACACTGTCAATAATTGCAAATTCGTGGCCACATTTTTTTGTATTACAAATGAGCCCAATGTAGGTGTTTTTTACAGTATATTTTCCAAATTAAAATCTTGAAACTTCTAGTTTTGTGCCTCTTACATTATTTAGAATATCCCCTTTTGTTCCTGCAATATATATAGTGTTTATTACAGTCCCAGAATGGTTATTTATACCACATTAAATTTGTAGGGACTTGGAAGTTTATAGCTTTGTTCGCGGTGCACATTTTGAATCGATTCCGAACTAGTTCAGAACTATTCCGGATTGTTATAAGGCGCATGCCCGATTATGAACCGGTTCGAAATTTTATTTTACCGCGAACGATAATTTTGAACTGTTCCATGAAAAATTCTGAAATGCTAGTTTAGATGAACCAACAAACTAGCGTTGTTTGTTGATTTGTCTATCAGAAAATGAGTGAGTTCGAAGGATCTAAATAATGAACGATTGTCTATTAGATGTGTTTTTAAACCAACCATATTAGAAGTCTTAACCGAATTTTTAATCGTTCCGGAAAGACCTGAAGAGGAGGAAGAAACTCATCAGTGGACTCACCAAAATACTTTCTTAGAACTATGCTAAAAATATCGGGGATAGGTGCGGTGCGTTCACTAAAAATAAAAAGAAAATTGTGTGTGGAGTCCACGCACGACAGAAGTGAAACTTTTGGAGTTTACTCCTTAAGAATCGATTTTCATTTTTAATGCGCGATACGACAAATTTTGGTTTCCGGCATTCTCCTTGGTCGGGGGGCCCCTTGGTCCGTAACCCCCCTTGGACGGGGGCCATTTGGTCGGGAGCCCCCTTTGCCGGGAGCTCTTTGGTCGGGACACCCCTTTGCCGGTAGCCCTCTTGGTCGGGAGCCCCCTTAGTCGGGGGACCCCTTGGTCGGCAGCCTTTTTGGTCGGCAGCGCCCTTGGTCAAGGGTCCCCTCGGTCGGGTGCCTCCTTGGTCGAGGGCCCCGCCCCCTTGGTCAGGAGCCTTCTTGGTCGGGGCCCTCTTGGTCAGGAGCCTCAGAGAGCCCAATTGGAAAAGGGGGCCCTCTTTACTAGAGATCGTTGCACTTACAACTGTAAACTGACGTTTATAGAAAACAACTTAAATCGAAATTGTGCAAGAACAGCCGAACCGAATTATTGGTCCTAGAACTGCCAGGATCGATTCCGAATCAATAATGAACCCTTCGATATTATCCGCGAACGCCGAACTGTTCAAATTCAGAATTTGGCGAACCGCGAACGCCGTTTTTTCCACTGCGCATGCGTAATAGTTCTGAACTGGTTCAGAACTGCACCCGCGAACACGGCTTATATATCTACAGTGAGCGGCAAAAGTATGGAATCAATTCATTAAAAATTAAACAATTTTTTTTTCAAAAAAATCTTTAGACGGGTCAATTTTAAGTTATAAAAATACATATTTTTGTCATTTGTTTTCGAGTGATGACTTCATCGATATTTTTTTTAAATAGAAACCCCCTATTTTTTTTCTTGATTCTGATAGCCCCTTTAATTGTCTACACGACAGTGTAAAAATTTTGTTATCTTACATAAGGAAAAAATAAATTTTATAACGAAACCTTGTTGGCAATAAGCAAGTCTATGAAGAAATTCCTTTTGGACATTATGAATTACTTGTTCACTAATTCTACTTATTTCGTATCGAATCCTAATTTTTAAATCTTCTAGATTTTGTGGTCTAACATAAATCTTAGACTTTAAATAACGACATAAAAAATAATCAAGGGGTCTGGAGACCTTTCAGGCCACTCTATCGGTCCTCGGCTCCCAATCCACCTCCTAGGAAACCAATTGTTCAAGTGATGGCAAACAGGAAGTGCAAGGTGTGGGGGTGCACCGTCTTGCTTAAACTACAAATCATCATTTACTAAGGTCTGATCATTGCCATTTGGAAAAATTTTTACAAGGTCGTATCTTCGTTAATTTTTGGACGACCCGTTCTTCCAATGGCTTTAACATGCCCAGTTCTTCTAAATTTATTTTCAATTTTATTGACTGTAGATTGGCCGATGAGTATCTGGGTACTTTGCATTGAACAAATTACAGACTTCTTGTTGGGTTCTAGTTTTATCACCGCACCCAATCACAATTAAAATTTCTATACGTTGTGTTTCTGTTAAATGAACCATTTTCGAAAACGTTTTGTAAAACAATTTACACATACTAATGAGACTGACAGTACAATTTGACTGTTTTTAATGAATTTATTCCATACTTTTGCCGCTCACTGTATATAATACAAATCGGCCAAGTGCAAGGCTGACTCGCACACGAAGGCTTTCGTACCACCGTACAATATTTATTTAACACTACATTTTTTATTTTTTTTTATTATCTGTTGTTATTGCGGCCATAGTTGTCCGCATTCTGTGAAAATTTCAAGTGTCTAACCATTACGGTTCAAAAGATACAGCCCTGTGACAGACGGACAGCGGAGCCTTAGTAATAGGGTCCCGTTAGGACTCTTACATTGGTAAGCGCAACACTTGAGAACGGCTGGACCGATTTGGCTTTTTTTTTTAAATCCTCGTAGGTCCAGGTCAGGTTTTTACGGAAATAAAAATTGGGAAAGATTTGCCGGAAAATTGGAAAATCTTTATTTCCGTAAAAACATTACCAAGACCATTACGAATACTCAAAAAAAAGTCAAATCGGTCCACCCGTTCTCAAGTGATGCGCTTACCAACGAATAGCGTTTCATCTTTATATAATAGACTGGAAGAGTCGTGACGTCACTGAGAGTGGGGACTTTTCAAAACAAACTCACGTGCTAGTGACGTGTGAACAGCTGGCTGGAAATAGTGAGGTTACTGTCATTCGCTGTAATCTTTGTTCTCATTTACTTTACGTTCTTCAGAACGGCTGGACCGATTTGGCAAATTTTTAGAATATTCGCAGTGGTCCAGGTAAGGTTTTTACGGAAAGAAATAATTGGAAAGGTTTCCGGATGACTTTAGCAATTTTTCTTTCCTTAAAATCCCCACTCAGACTATTACAAATATGTAAAAAAAAATGCCAAATCGGTCTAGCCGTTCTCAAGTGATGCGGTTACCAACAAACAGCATTTTATTTATAAACTAGCGGAAAAGCTCGGCGCTGTCGCTGTCGGCGTGAAACATTAGTCTCCGTAAAAATGAGGGACATACGCGTCAAGTTTTCGACGCTGTCGTAGCTCTCGCATTTATTTGGCCCTGGACATTTTTGGTTTCTTGCATTGCTTTTGACACGAGCTTTCTTTTCAATTTAATGTCGATCTTTACTTACATTCCGACGAATATTTTTATTACATACATATTTCACTTTGGCTCTTTGTAGTGCTCTTTGTTTGCTTGCTCTTTACAATAACACTTCAATAAACGTCCTAGATGAAGGCTGATTTCTACCAATATTATGAAGTTTGGGGAACACTTGCTTGCCAACTTATATTATGAGTCAAAAACCCTTACTAATATTTCAACATCTTGACAAAATTTCAATGCAACAAGGCCAACGTTCGCGCTCGTCAAGGGTTCGCCAAGTAGACGAACATGGACCAACGTTGGAACGAATTTACGTCGGCCACACTTGCATGCCGTCTGGAGTCGGCATAATGTTTGATTTTTTTTAATTTTTCAATTTGTCAAAGTTAAAAGTTGGGAAAAACCTAGTGTGTATACAAATAGAAGAAAGGGCTTTAAATTTTAAAAGGAAAAGATTGAATTTGATTGAAAAGTCGAAATTTAAAGTTGCACAAGATATACGACACAGTGGAGGATTTTTCTTCTGTAACTTTCAGATATCAGAAGAGGAAGTAAAAAAAAATCAAAGGAAGCGACAAAAATAGTAATTTATGTACCGAGGCCATAAACGTTATCTTTTTTGGACGCATCTGTTGTTTGTGACCGAGGCGTGAGTCAAATTCAAATAGATCAGTACCCAAAAAGTAGAGTTTGAAAGATCAGTCCCCCAAAGTAGAGTTTGACAGATGTGTACAAAAAAGTACAACTTTACGGCTCCAGAAGATGCCGTCAAATAATCTTTTTCGTAATCATTGCCTAAAAAAAAATTAAACAAAAAATGAACCCTTTTAGAATTACACTCTCAGAAAAGATCTAAAAATCAAAATGTACCAGTGGAATTCAAATAATGAATACTATACTTTAGATCGATTACTAAATTCCGCACGTGACGAACTTGAATTTAAAGGTAGACGCAGTACGCTGTACAAGACTATTGTGTCTATGTGAACGACAATAGGTGCAGCCAAAATGAAATTTCTGACGGTATTAACAATATCAAAATTCTAGTGAACAGGTTAACTTTATTTATTTGGACGACACTTGGATATATCGATGTGGATATCAACATTATTTGAAAAGTTATCCTGCTAAATTAAAAAGTAAAGGTAAAAGATTTACCATGCTACATACGGGAACTACTTCAGTATTTTTACCCAACTGTGACTTACTACTAGTCGGTAAAAATAACGACCGCGACTATCACAAGACAATGACTGGAGATTTTTTTATAGAGTGGACTGAAAAACAGCTCATTCTTGTGTTGTCAGACTTTGACGGAAAATGTGTGGTGGTTATGGATAACTCTCCGTATCATTCAATGCATGCGAATGGATAGACCACCAACATATTCTAAAACAAAGCAACAAATACGATACTTTTGATAAGTTTTACAAAAAAAACAACTTCAGACTATTGTCGCAAAGGTTGTAATATTTTACAACCTTTGCGACAACACACTGACAAATGTTACGTGATTGACGAACTACTTTAATTATCAGGACATGAGGTTCTTACACTTCCTCTATACCTCTGCGAATACAACCCAATCCAAATGGCATGGGCGAGGTGTAAGTCTCATTATGATAAACACATAAATTCGCAGCCTATATCTAAAGATGAGGTTGCAAATTTATGGAAATAATCTTTGGCATTGTGTACAGTTATCTTTTGGACCAGCTGCATTAGAAACTGTGAGACACTTATTACACAAGATTTCACAAAACTTATTGGTATTTGTGACGTTAACGATTAACCTCCTAATATGTATAATTATTACATTGGGGAATCAGAATAGGAAAGAAATTTTTCAGATTGTGAAACTGATTAATTTAGTGAGACTGCCAGAGATTTTTTTTTTTTGCAATTGTGCTAACTTACAAATTCTTTTGGGGATATTCAATCCCTTTTTGCCATTAAAAACTATTTATTTCAAATGTAACTCCAAAAGAGATAGGTCTAACAATTTGCATAAAAAATTTGGTCCTTTGATATTTCACGTGCACCAAGATTTCAGTTCGACCTTACTTCAACATTTTCTCAAAACCCCGGAATTTCGTAGATATTTCCTCAATACTCGGTCAAAATTTTGTTCCCTAAAGAATAATTATCACTACCTACTGCCAACCTTCCTGAAAACTGACAATGCTTCCTCAAGACTTTAACAAACATCCATTCCACGATTTTCAGTGTCGACCACCATACAAATTGTTCTTTGCTAGATTAGGTTGCCAATGCGGTGCGGTGCACAATGAGGATCGGATATTAGGTGCATTGTTATTGAGTATAATAATTATAAAAGAATCAATAATAAGTTATACAGAAAAATTAACAAAATGGTTTCAATTAAGACTTTTCCATTACCTATTTAGATTTTATTTTCAAGTTGTCTGTATCATTCAAGTTATAAGAAACTTATGAAACTGTTTGCGGTCGGTAAATAAAATTTTGCAAAATCGTCAAATACGGGTCTAATTATTATTTTTAAGAAGAAGTTTGGATACCACTTTTTACGTCTCTAACATTTCTGGTCTTCGAGTTTTCTAAAAAATAATTTATCCCCCTGTTTTATCCTTTTAGCGACTTTAAAAATCCTTTTTTATTGCTTCTTTAGCCTATAAACGGAACCTAGTTTCCAAGTTTGGTGTTTAACTTAATTAGTTTTGACACAAAAAAATTCTTTATACATCATGCTTTACTACACCCCTTTAGGGAGGTAATTTGAAAAATCCTTCCTTCTGCACCCCTAAGGTACTCAAGGAATATTTACTCCAAATTAAAAATTTCTAGGTCTACCTGTTTAAGCTGTGCTTTGTCTATCAGTCAGTCAGTCATGGTACTGTTTTATAAATAATGGATTTTATCGTTCGACACTGTCAGAATTTTCAAATTTTCGCTTGTGTAAACACTCTGTCATAAGCGTCACACTATTTTTATGGATTTTAAGCAATTTAAAGGCTTTCCGGGGTGATGTCGAACGATAAAATGTTGTATTACACTCGTTCCTGTGTAGATTGAACGCTTTACGCCACTCGGGGCTCACAAAAGCACTCGTTTCACTCGTGATTTTATAAACCCCTTGTGGCATAAAGCGTCCAATTTACACAGGAACTCGTATAATAATCTACTATAATTAAATCAAAAGCGCCCTACTTTTTAGTTATATTGATATTATTGGACACTCAATGAAACTAATGTATTATTTTGTCGTTTAAGATTTTTCTTATGCAAATTTTCAAAGCAGACACATACTTATCAGAGATAATTAATTATAAATATTTCAATATAATGAGAATATCAGTCAAAATGCTATTCTGACACTGCCCAAAAATTTCAATTCAAGAGTTGAGTTAGAAAAACTGCAAGAAACTTTCAGCCCGCAGCATTCTTTGTGCAGTGTGTTTTACGATTTCTACGAATTGGGTCAATTATCTGTCGCCAGACGTTAGGCTCCATAACATGCAAAAGATATATATTTTGCTTCGTGTATATGTATCTAAGGTGGCGCCCCCAACAGACCACTTTTTCGAACTAATCCGTATCTTTGAAGGTATATATAGGTCGTTGTTGAGCCCTCGTGAAAATAGCAGAAATGGCATTGTCGTGCCATCTAGAATCTCTTGTGTGAATAGACACACAAATTTTTGTTGAGCCCAGACCTGAGCTCCATAACGTAATTTCGGGCTAAACAGCATCCGCATAATATAATATATTGGCTTCACAATGACCGTTTATAAATATAAAAAAAATGTGGCTTAGGACCAACAGTTTATATACTACTTACTGTATTTTCTCCACGACCAGAAAGTATGAATAAAAAATAATTATATTTGAATAGAACAAGTAATTTATTGAAACAATTATTATATTACATTGTATACTGCCCGTAAGTAAAATCCGGACACCCCGAGAAAAAAAATATTTTTAGTAACAAGATTTTGTACAAAGAGAATAAGCAAAAACAATCCCCCACTTTTTAAACAATTTTTATTATAATTACCGACTAACGTTTCGCCACTATGATGATTCAAACTACCGATGATTGAACTGATATAATAAAAAAAAAACGTTTCAGGGAAAACTGATTAAAAGTAGTTATCAACCACCAAAAGTGATCCCGACAATTGATTTGTATTTAACCAAATATTAAAAAAAAAACATTTTAATAAAATAATTTTTTCGGGGTGTTCGGATTTCACTTGTGGGCATTTTTGAAATTCATAGCAATTTATGTATTTCGTTGAGCATAATTTTATTAGAGAATATTCATTCTGTCACTTGTTATAGCATGAAAACACATGCAAAACACATAAGAAGTAAGTGTTCCAGAAAAAAATATTCTATTTCAAGAGTGAGAATTTATTACTTTCTATTATTATTAAAACTGATTTTGGAATTATTGCACTCACCAATGGTCGTGGAGAAATACCCATTATACAGAGCGCAACCCTGGAACTAGTATTGTAACGGACGTGGAACCGAAATGACTCATAGCTGCAGCGGTTTGAGACTATGACGTCATCAATTATTATTAGAACAGTCTAGATTTACTACTACAATGTACTCGAGATAGTATGAGATCATCTTTTGGAATTTCTGGTACACATCGAGAGCGCAATGATGTCATCAATGGAACTATCTGGAGGCGCTTCGAAGGATCTAGGCGCCGGAATATTTATTGGAGGACGTTCCACCTGGAGTGGAGTCTAGTCGCATCGACCAGTTTTTACTAGCATTTTTGTTTAAGTTTTCTTCAAATGATAATCATGATAATACGAAAGATCAGAACGAATTTAACTAAGGTATAAAAAGCAAGTAGCATAATAAATTATGACAATAAATCAATATCGGTCATTTTTTTTTTGTCGCTTGTTGACAGCAAACGCCAACATTGTCAATTGTTTTTACTATCTACTGGTAGGAGAGAAAAATCCATTATTGGGTAAGGTACAGAAAATAAATTTCTCAAACATCAAACACCACATAAATAATGATGTTTTCTGTAGCTAGTTGTAAATAAAGTTAAGCCGTCGCACGCAAGCTCTTAAAAACAAAATAATTGTTAAAATGTCGGTTGAAGCTGAAGTTTTTAAATATATCGGGGTTTTATAACGCCTATTTGCAGTCAAATCTTCTAAAGACGTTACTGCTCAATTAAAAGTCAAGGTCGTTTTTAATGTGTCTAACAATACCCCAAATTCAAAAATTAATGGAATATAGGTATAGCAATTTTCCTGTGCTATTTCTGTTGAAATCAAGTTAAGCTTCTATTTGTACAAAAAAATACAAACAAGTGTTGTATAGACAATTTATTGTAACTTAAATTACTTTTTGTAAAATTCTATTGGTATTTTAATTAAAAAGCCCTCAACCGTCAAGAAAGTCAAAATTCGGAACTGAAGCGTTTGGTTGAAATTTTTATTATTACTTATGGCAGGCGGAAATATTATCGAATACAAAATATCGAAAGTACAAAATGTTGAAAGGACAAAATATCGAAAAACAAATAATCTAAACTACAAAATATTGAACAATAAAATATAAAAATACACAATTTAAATGATCCACGGAAAAACTAATTTTCACTCAATCTGGCCTGTCTACATTTTGAATTTCACGTACAGGAAAATGTATTTTTTTTGGAGTATGCTTCTTTACGGTGTCGAGGGCAAAGCGCGAGGCACCAATATGAATGATCCACGGAAAAAAAATTTTTGGAAAATTTTACTTACAACATTTTGTTCTTTCGATAATTTGTTTTTCGACATTTTGTTTGTTTATTTACAGTGTCAATTGCAAATTCGTAGCCAATTTTTTTCTATTACAAACTAGCTTTTCATCTGAGGTCTCAATTTAGCCCGGTTTGAACTTTAAATATTTTTTTGACGAAAAGGGGGTGACAGATTGGGGTCGTCATATGTTTAGGAGTGTCATTGTGACAATTTTATCTAAAACAGCTCTACTTGCTTTGTAAGCGTCGGTTATTGAGAAATCACAATTTGATTATTAATAAGTTCAATGAATTTTAATTATAACGCTGACTGTTTTGCGAGTGCATCGCTCCGCGTTTAGGGGGGAACCGAGGTTTTAAAAAGGAGGAGTCGGTGAGGAACAGGAAAAATTATAAGAGAATTATTAGAGAATTGTAGAAAGAACTGTAGAGAACTGTAGAGTAACCAATAAACTAATGACTGGGAAATCTAATTTTGTTCCACGAGTACATTTTGGTGGAGGTTCTGTGATGTTGTAGGGAGGCATTTCTTGAGAAGCCCATACAGAGTTAGTTTCTTTACCAAGAGCAAAACTAACTGCTAACACGTAACGTATAATGTATAACGGACATTTTAGACCCACATGTACTTCCGTTTGTACCATATATTGGTGATAATTTTGGTTTGATGCAGGATAACGCTAACGAGGTCGGAATTGTATCGATGGTGTGGCCTCCAACTAGTGTGGACTTAAATCCTATCGAGCACGTATGGGATCATCTAATTTGACGAATTCACGTTTTGTTAATGTTAACTTTAAAAAAGAAATTTCGTATTTATTTGGTTATTTTTATAGGATTGTATAAATAAATAATATAATGGGGTCGTCCCCCTCAATTGAATTTGAGCAATTCAACTATAACATCTCATAGACTATGAACACGAAGCCCTAAAACGTGTTCTGTTGTTTCATAAAGGTGTTTTGTAAGATAACAGAGCGTATCAAAAATCGCAATTTCGGCTAGCAGTTTCAAACGCTGTACATTTACCGCCTCTTGTGACGTCATTTCGGGGGAGCATTCTCATTGGTTCATGCGCTTCTCATTAGTCGACACGTCTAGTAACTTGATTTTTGTCTGGTGAATTTTGTCCCGTGTTGACGTCACAAAAAGGCGCGCGTTTCAAATAAGACAAATGTTTCGGATTTTTTTTTTACCTAGTAAACGCGTGATGTCGTATAAACAAAAAAATTGGGGTATAATATTTTTTCGTCTAGTTTCTAGAAAAGATGTTTTTGAAAATTGTGGGACGACCCCATTTTGTTAATTTACCGTTTGGAATTATGTAAATCGTCATTATGCGACCATTTTGGCCCGGAGTGTAATAAACTAGAAACAATTCTCGTTTATTATTTACGACAAAAATATGAAAGTGGTACTGTAGGAATCAAAATAAATAGAGCAATAGTTTTACAAGATAAGATTTTTTTGATTTAGGGCTTAGATTTGGAGAAAACGGGTGAGACACGGCAAAAATGGCATAAAGTAATTACTTTTCATCGGACGTAAAGTCGAGAAAAAAGAGTTTAAAGTAGCTACAAGATGGGAAACTCAATGCTTTTGCAAAAACTGTTGATTTATTTTTGGCCAAAGGGCTATAGAGAATGTTTGGAAAAAATATCAGAAAAATAAAACCATGTATCAAGTAACTCACTATATCGACTATATCGACTCGAAAATTTTTTATAACTTTTTTTTGCACAAGACGATTTCTTGACGAATTCATATGTAATGTATTTAGGGCATTAGCTTTCATTCCTGAAAATTTTAGCTTTGTGAATTGAAATGCCCACAGGGTGACACATTTAAGCGAGACTGACACTCTACTAATACCTTTAAATTCTAAAATGGTGTAAAAAGACAATTTATCGGAAACACTGTGAATCCTGCTTTTAGAGAAAATATGCAACCAACCAAACTTCCAATTATCCGCTTTTATGTAAATAGGAGCTGAAATTAATGATTTCTAATAAATAGCCGTCGATAAAAGTGCCGCGGTCTAAAGAGCCGTCGACAAAAGTACCGGGATCTAAAGTGCCCAAGCCAAAAGTGCCGGGATCTAAAGTGCCGTCGACAAAAGTGCCCAAGCCAAAAGTGCCGTCGACAAAAAGTGCCTCTATTACTACTGACTCGTGCAAACTGTTAAAATAAATAATTGTGCCGTTATAACTGTGATCTGTAAATAGTCTAGTGTTTAAATAAGTTGTCCATTGTTCCTTCAAATAAGTAGTTTTGTGAACCCGTAAACGCTACAGTATTGTTTTTCTTTACGAATCGCGATTTTTCTAATCGAGGCGCAGCCGAGATTAGAAACGTGATGAGTAAAGAAGTATACTCACATTTCTTTACGAATAATACATAAAAAAAAGTTCGGACACTTTATATGGAAATACATTACGTTAATTCATAAATAATTATTTTAAAAATACGTGACAAGCGCGAGAATCAAATTGCTCTTTCCATCACTACAGCAACTAAACAAAAATAGGTTTAAACAAAAATGTTGTCAATTTATTGTTGTCGCGTGAAATTTTGTGAAAATGGATATAAATAATGAAAATCATCCTAAGATATCGGCATTTATTAGCGCTTGAAGCTGTTGCTAATTTGTTACCCTCGAAATCACGAGATATATATGAAAAGACCTACAATATTTTCAATTCTTGGAGGACTTCAAAGAATGTACGGGATATCGACGAAGAAGTTATGCTTGCTTTTTTATTTCATGAGAAGGTTAGTACTCCTGAATAGATTTATAAATTTTCAGGTTTTATCTCTATATGTGATTACAGGCTGAAAGACTGAAATCTTCCACGTTGTGGTCAACATATTCCATGTTGAGAAGTACGTTGAGGGTGAAAGAAATCGTCGACGTATCGAACTATGGGAACTTGCAGTTATATTTAAAGCGCCAAAGTGAGTAATATGAAGCAAAAAAATCAAAAATTCTATCTCAAGATGATGTGGCAAAATTTTTGACAGAAGCGTCTTAGGATACCTTTCTACTGATTAAAGTGGCGTTAATTTTTGGTCTGTATGGGGCATGTCGTATTGAGGAGCTAAAAAAGATAAATGTGGAGGATATCGAGGATACCGGCTCTATTTCGGTGGTCACCCTCCATAACACTAATTGTACGACAAGGAAGAAGCGCATATTCACCGTTACTACGGAAATGAGAGAAATTAATGAAATAGAGTTGTACAGGAGATAATTATGTAAGCTTACGTCCAAAACATATCAATCATTCAAGATTCTTCATATTTTATATGTACAGTGTACAGTGCAACCTGTGGGGATCCACAGTTTCTACAAGATGCCGAAGAAAATTACTCAACCCAGACGGTTAGACTAGACACTGTCTACGTCGAACGTCAACTACTTTTCTTGCTGAAAGTGGAACGGAGATCAGGAGGCTCAAAAATCATGGCGGATGGCGGTCAAACACAACTCCAGAAGAATATATAGAAGAAAGCATTAACAATAAAATGACGATTTTTAATCAGCCATCATCGTCAAACATTGGATGCCAGCATCCATCAGATTTTGTTCTAAAATCTACTGAATTACATTTGGGTCCTGCATGTAGCGATTCATAATTTTCTACATCAAATGGAGAAGTTCATCAGGAGGTTTTATCAAAATCGTCACAACAGTGTACGTATAAGTAGTATAAGTTTCTCTAACGTTAATAGGTGTACGCTTTATATTTATTCCAATAAATAATTAAATAATTAAACCAGAAGAATGTTCTTAAATCCAGGTGGAGTAAATTTAAATTAAAAATTTAAATATATCTAAGTCGAACTCCACAAACTTTAATAAGCGTAAAATTACAAATGGAACATGTTTCGGCAATACACTTCCTGCCATCATCAGCCCTAATTTAACAAGAGATTAATGATACAATTGATGAATTACAAGAAAGGTTCTTACCTTAAAGAATATAAAAAAATTATGACGACGTAATTTTGAATTAAATTTGACGTTTTCAAAGGGTTACATGATTTTTAAAAGATTTCGTAAAAACAACATTTCATAAAATGTAAAAATTAAAAATGCATCAAAGAGAATCTGGTAAGTTTGTTTGAGTGGTGAAAAATTATAATAGTGAATTAATAATGGGATTATTGAAGTTATTCTGTTCATTTAAACAAGATCTGTTTTCCAGTTTCAAGGCTTTCCTTATTTCCAAAGTCTCAAGAACATCAAATTTCCGGCGTTTATTGCATTTATGAATCAATTTGGAATTTGATGGTGAAAAACTATGTTTCGTTATTAATATATGATTGGCGAAAGAAGAAGGTGTTGATGGTGGAGGATCAAGATCTGTGTTGTTATAGATGTGCCTGAAATGTTTTTTAATACGGTCTGATATTTTGCGACCTGTCTGACCTATGTAGAATAACTCACAAGAAGAGCAGTTTAATTTGTATACACCTGATGATGATTTGTAATCTAATGAATCTTTATTTTTAATAAAAAATCTGGATAAGTTGTTATCTGTTTTAAATGAAACTTTAAAACCGTTTTTCTTAAGTATTTTAGAACATTTCTCTGAGACGACGCCAAAGTATGTTAATGAATTTGAAAAGGAAATTGTTTCTGAAGGATTTTTAACCAAGTAGTGTGTGTATTTGAATTTGTTATAGTATCTATAGTATAATTTATTTATAGTTTTTAAAGAATATCCATTATTTGAAGCAATTTGTTTAATGTTATCAAGTTCTGTTTGAAAAGATGAATCTGATAGTGATATAGAAAATAATCGGTGGAAAAAGGAATGAAAAGCTGCAAATTTATGGGAAACAAGGTGACAACAAATTCTCTACTTTGTTTAAGTAATCTTGTTTGTTAAGTATTACCAAACAATTACCCTTGTCAGCTTTACTAATACAAATGTTTTCTTTAATTTTTGTTTTTAAGCTTTTAATCATGTTTGAATCTGAAATGTTCTTTGTGATATTGTGGGGGTCTTTAGATAAGGTAGTTAATGTAGTTACTAGTGATAGAATGGTATCGGGTATCAATGGTGTATTATAATGATTGGTGATGATTTCTGTTGCAACTGCAAGTGTTTCTTTTACGTGTTGGATATTTAATGGTTAAACATTGTATTTAAGGCCTTTTGAAAGAAAATTAATTTCAGACTCTGAATAGTATATTATAAACCAAGGTAGAGAAGTAAGTTTTCTCAGCTAAGCAGTATTAATTCCCGAGATGCGAAGCATCTCGGGAATTAAGTTGCGAAGCTGAGAAAGGGCTTCTCTACCGTGGTTTATATTAGTATATTATAAACCAAGGTAGAGAAGTAATTTTTCTCAGCTAAGCAGTATTAATTCCCGAGATGCGAAGCATCGAGGGAATTAAGTTGCGAAGCTGAGAAAGGGCTTCTCTACCGTGGTTTATATATTATTTTTTTCACTACTAGCAGCTTAAATCGTTAAATACATAAAGCATCAAAAATACAATCGTCTAGCGGGTGCCAAGTCACAGTTAATCCTGAATAGACGTTGCCGTCTGTGAACATTTGTTTTTTCCGTGGATCATTGCAAATTTTGGCTCGCGCTTCGCGCTCAACCCCTTAAAGAAACCTACTCCAAAAAGGTCATATTTTCCTGTACGTGAAACTCGAAATTTGGACAGGATCAACTGTGACTGGCACCCGCTAGACGCTTTTTATCAAAAATAAAGGTTATGTATTTTTTCTCTGACATTTCTCCGTCAGAGACCGGATTTTCGTGAAAACCTGCACAATGCATTCCTGTGATTTTGTAATAATTTAACTTCGTTTTTTTTGCATAAATTGCAGTTAATTATTGTCTAATATTTGCAACTGGTGCAATTTGTGAAAATCGAAGGGCGCTGTTGTTAAGTAGGTAGATAAAATAATAATAAACGATATGCATTTTGCATCAAATCCGGTCTCTGCCCATTATTAACTACTGGTCAATAATGAAAAAATTATTAACTACTAGGAAAGAAAAACAACTTCACACCTCCTCTACAAACTATATAATCGTACATTCTACAGCTAGTAGTGAAAAAAATAAGGTATTGCTGTTATTTAAAACTCTAATGTGAAATTTATGATCTATAGCTTGACTACTTTGAATAGGTAAAGATTCTACATGGTCTAAGAGAATAGGTAAGGATTCTACATGATGGTCACCTACAGTGCGACCATGTGGACAGACTTATTAGAGATAGATTACAAGACTTAGCACATAGGAAATACGAGAATCTAGTAAGAAAGTTAGATCACCTTTGCTTTCAACAATTAAACAAGCCATTTAAAGATAAGAGGTCCATCTTAGACCATCATGTAGAATCCTTACCTATTCTCTTAGACCATGTAGAATCTTTACCTATTCAAAGTAGTCAAGCTATAGATCATAAATTTCACAATAGAGTTTTAAATGACAGCAATTAGTACGGCGGCGGAGAGAGCGAAATCGTTCATATTAAAGTGTAACCCACTACTTTGGTATAACTCAATAAGACATATATAGATTTGTTTGTTAAAAAATTCTGCATTTAGAATGGAAATTGACGACAGTGTGGGTTAGTCACGAGAAAAGTTATTCCAAGAAAACCGTGAAAATTGGCAAAAATTATTCCAATAAAATAAATGCTCATATCTTTGGCTACATAAAAGGTAAAAATATGTGGTTCCTTTCATTATGAAGCCCAGAATATTTACTTTAAAATGGCTAAATGGAAAATTGCGCGAACTTATGGTTTTTGACCAAATTCTATTATTTAATGCTACGGCGCATGATTTATTCAGAAATTTTCTATATTCAAGTTGCTATAACTCGTATAATGTAGTCTTTGTAGTAAAAATTTTCACATCAAAAACTGCAGAATTTTGTTGTCTCTAATTCACCTCAACTAATAATGTATCTATCTACAATAATAAATTCGCTACAATCGTGTTTTTGGGAAAATGTAACTTGCTCAGGCTACACTCTCGATCACCCGCCCGCGCCGAGCGCCGCACCGAGCGCAATGAATTAAACTAAAATTATTTTTTATTTTTAACCAAATACATAAAGTTTTTAAAATTAACAATAATTTTTCTTCATCACTTATGTCTCTAACTATATCCTTATTTATACACTTCATTTGATATTTACACTATATGTAGAACAAAACATAACCCTCACGTTTACATGCACATTTGCTCGAAGAACAATTCTTTTCATTGCAAAATAATTCTATTGCTTGTCTAATCGCATGCGGTATAGGTATTTCATTAATTAATTTTAGGGATAAATTGGAACCATCTTTGATCCAGCCAAATTCCAAAGGATTCAATGGTTCAATGTGTTGAATCTTACCGTTTATCCATATCTGGAGTTGATAATATCATATGGAAACAAAATTTTAAGCGATAATTATAGACCTACTAAGGACGCTTCTCCAATAATGAGGTCCACAATAAAATTGACGAAGAAATCGGTGAATATACACATAAAAGGAAGGAAGAATTTGAGAATTTCCTTCGATTTCCATGGAATTCCCTCATCAGACCCTGACTTTTTGACAACGGAACCACCTCAAGAGTATACCCTTTCAAATAAAAAAAGAATTTTGTAAATTGGTCCACAATTGACGAAGAAATCGGTGAACATACATGAAGTCGGTTAATAAAAGGGAGCAAAAATTTGAGGATTTTTCTCGATTTCCATGGGATTCCCTTATCAGATCCTAACTTTTTGATAATGGAACCACCTCAAGAGTATACCCTTTCAAATAAAAGAAGAGTTTTGTAAATCGGTCCACAATTGACGAAGAAATCGGTGAACATACATGAAGTCGGTTAATAAAAGGGAGCGAAAATTTGAGGATTTTTCTCGATTTCCATGAGATGCCCTCATCATATCCTGAAATGGTGACAATGGTGACAATCTGTAAGTATACTCTTTCAAATAAAAGAAGAATTTTACAAATCGGTTTATAAATGACGGAGTTCTGAGGTAACAAACACTAAAAAAAAAAACAAAAAAAAATATACAGTTGAATTAATAACCTCCTCATTTTTTGAAGTCGGTTAAAAAGGCCATGATTCAGTTTCCACAAATAAAAGAAGACTTTGTTGTTGTTGTAGTTGAGGATTTCTGCAGAAGCTTACCAGCGTATCAATTATTTTAACATAATTTATTTTAAAATTGGTAAAAAATCTGCACTAAGCACTTTGTTGCAAAAGGGTGATGACATCCAGTTGACTAATTTTGCAGCAACCTCTATTTTGAACAGCAGAGGCACGTAAGCATATTTTGCTTTTATATAAACAAGAAAAATCAAAGAATCTGAATGAGGCTAGGTTAAAGTTAACACTAAACACTAAAAAAAAATTCCTCCAACCGAAGATGCATTTCAATTGCATGCACTAAGGGACTAAGAAGATTTATTGTTCATTTTTCAAACTTTATGTATTTGGTTAAAAATAAAAGTTAATTTCAGTTTAATTCATTGCGCTCGGTGGTAGTATAGCGTATAGCATACTGGCGTTTGCGGTGGGAGAAGGGCGCGGGCGGGTGATCGAGAGCGTAGCCTGAGCAAGTTACATTTTCCCAGAAATACGATTGTAGCGAATTTATTATTGTAGATGGATACGTTATTAGTTGAGGTGAATTACAGACAACAAAATTCTGCAGTTTTTGATGTGAAAATTTACAAAGACTACACTGTACGAGTTATAACAACTTGAATATAGAAAATTTATGAATAAACCATGCGCCGTCGCATTGAATAATAGAATTTGGTCGAAAAGCATAAGTCCGCGCAATTTTCCAATTAGCCATTTTAAAGTAAATATTCTGAGCTTCATAATGAAACAAACCGCATATTTTTACCTTTTATTTAGCCAAAGATATGAGCATTTATTTTATTGGAATAATTTTTGCCAATTTTCACGGTTTTCTTGGAATAACTTTTCTCGTGACTAACCCACACTGTCGTCAATTTCCATTCTAAATGCAGAATTTCTTAACGAACAAATCTATGTATGTCTCATTGAGTTATACCAAAGTAGTGGGTGGTTGAACAAATTTGACCCACCGGCCGCCGTACTAAATACCTTATTTTCAGAGTCTGAAATTAATTTTCTTTCCAAAGGCCTTAAATACAATGTCCAACCATTAAATATCCAACACGTAAAAGAAACACTTGCAGTTGAAACAGAAATCATCACCAATCATTATAATACACCATTGATACCCGATACCATTCCATCACTAGTAACTACATTAACTACCTTATCTAAAGACCCCCACAATATCACAAAGAACATTTCAGATTCAAACATGATTAAAAGCTTAAAAACAAAAATTAAAGAAAACAACATTTGTATTAGTAAAGCTGACAATGGTAATTGTTTGGTAATACTTAACAAACAAGATTACTTAAACAAAGTAGAGAATTTCATAAAATCTGGTGACTTTACAAAACTCAAAAAAGATCCTACCTCAAAATTTGTTTCCAACCTTAAATCTACGCTCAAAGACCTTTCAGAAACTGTTAAATATTTTGACCAACAAGCTTTCACACTACCTAAAATACATAAAACTCAACCTTTTCCCATTAGACCAGTAGTTTCTTTTGTCAATTCACCTGTATCAATACTTTCAAAATGGCTTAATACAATTCTTAGACAACATTTAGATTTTAATAAGAAATTTGCAATAAAAAACTCAATAGATCTTTGCTTCAAAATTAGAAATTTCCAAATTCCATCAGACACTAGACTTGACGTAGTTAATTTATTCCCCAGCATCCCACCCAAATCTTGCTTATTAATTTAAAAAAAACCTACTATTTAATTCTAATATGCCAACCATACATGCACTAAATTTACATTCACTTTGTGAGCCTGTCCTAGATCAAAATTTCTTTCAATTTAATAATAATTTTTATTCACAAGACTCAGGCTTAGCAATGGGCTCTAATTTGTCACCTCTTTTAGCAGAAATATTCATGAATAACTTAGAAGATCAGTTTTTAACTTCTTCACCCTTTAAAGATCATTTTCTCTTTTGATACAGATATGTAGATGACAAATGTTTTATTCAAAGGATCTGATTCTGAACTTGATAACGCACTCAGCAACTTAAATTCTTTAAACCAATCCATTAAATTCACCGTTGAAATTGAAATCAATTCCCAAATTCCCTCTTTAGACTTGTTAATCACTAGAAATAATAATACTTTTAAATTTGACATTTATAGAAAACCTACTATCACAGATTGCGTAATACCTTTTGACTCTTGTCACCCTGTTTCCCATAAATTTGCAGCTCTTCATTCCTTTTTCCACCGATTATTTTCTATACCACTATCAGATTCATCTTTTCAAACAGAACTTAATAACATTAAACAAATTGCTTCAAATAATGGATATTCTTTAAAAACTATAAATAAATTATACTATAGATACTATAACAAATTCAAATACACACACTACTTGGTTAAAAATCCTTCAGAAACAATTTCCTTTTCAAATTCATTAACATACTTTGGCGTCGTCTCAGAGAAATGTTCTAAAATACTTAAGAAAAACGGTTTTAAAGTTTCATTTAAAACAGATAACAACTTATCCAGATTTTTTATTAAAAATAAAGATCCATTAAATTACAAATCATCATCAGGTGTATACAGATTAAACTGCTCTTCTTGTGAGTCATTCTACATAGGTCAGACAGGTCGCAAAATATCAGACCGTATTAAAGAACATTTCAGGCACATCTGTAACAACATAGATCTTGATCCTCTACCATCAACACCTTCTTCTTTCGCCAATCATATATTAATAACGAAACATAGTTTTTCACCATCAAATTCCAAATTGATTCATAAATGCAATAAAGGCCGGAAATTAGATTTTCTTGAGACTTTGGAAATAAGAAAAGCCTTGAAACTGGAAAACAGATCTTGTTTAAATTAACAGAATAACTTCAATAATCTCATTATTAATTCACTATTTTAATTTTTCACCACTCAAACAAACTTACCAGATTCTCTTTGATCCATTTTTAATTTTTACATTTTATAAAATGTTGTTTTTTCGAAATCTTTTAAAAATCATGTAACCCTTTGAAAACGTCAAATTTAATTCAAAATTACGTCAACGTCATAATTTTTTTATATTCTTTAAGGTAAGAACCCCTCTTGTAATTCATCAATTGTATCATTAATCTCTTGTTAAATTAGGGCTGATGATGGCAGAAGTGTTCTGCCGAAACACGTTCCATTTGTAATTTTACGCTCATTAAAGTTTGTGGAGTTCGACTTAGATATATTTAAATTTTTAATTAAATAATTGTTTATATAAAAATGGTTGCTATAAAGAAAAGAGATACTTTTCTTTACGGTTTGTAATAATGAAATATGGTCCATTTCCATTGAGTGTCCGAAGATTTTCTTTAACTAATTAACATATTATTATACATATTATATTATATCCTCACTATAAATTAACAAATTAACGTCCAACAATATATAATATCTGTAAAGTTTTCTAGCCCTTTTCCTGGATATTATGTTTACATTTACAGCACTTGTATTTTTAAAACTTTACAACTTTGTTAATTAACCCTATAAGCTTCGTATGCTCATGTTTAAAATTCTCCAATAATCCAATATTATAGATAAATTATGAAGTACAAATTTTAATCATCCTGTATAATTACTTAATATAAAACTAAAAAAAGATACGAAAAAACTTATACTCACCCTGAAATTCCTTACGAGCAGAAGAAACTGAAGTTACAATGTTGGCAACATGTCCCAAAACAGTGGCGAAGAGTAAAAGACCGAATAACAACTGGAATATGACGAAGAGGTATTCTCCTTTGTTTCTAGGCCTGGGCAAGTCTCCAATAGTCGTTAAAGCTAAGGTGCACCAATAATAACTTTGTAAATAAGCTTTCACATAATCGGTACTTTCAGAGTCACTGTACACCCAGTTTTTAGAACCGAAGCCGTCGTTTTTTAGAATTAAATGGAACAGGCAGCCGTTCCAATGAAATATAACTAAGAGGTAGTGAATGAGGCTGCTGGACCTAAATAAATTTGGATAGTTCGTATGGCGCTCGGTACGATCCATAAATGCCCAAAACCGATAAATTTTCACCAAACGAAATGATCGTAAAATCGAATTGTAACCCACGGATAAGTACAGAAAGTCTAGAGGCAACAGGCACAAACAGTCAATGTAAAACGTAGTGGAGTTCATATAATGTTGTCGTAATTTTGTCGAATCAGTTTGTAGCACTCCGTCTTCTAGGTAGCCTGTTCGGAAGTGAAATATGATGTCCACCAGATATAGAAAGTCTGCGAAATAATCCAGACAAAACCAGACCAAAATTGTATTGGCTGAAAATAAAAAAAAATAATATTAGAAAATAGAAAAACAATAGTGCAACTAGTGCGGCAAGTTGTCGATTGCCCACGAAAGCGAAGTTGAGAGGGCAATAGACAACGCCGCACGAGTTGGACATACTATTTTTTATTGCGAATGCGGAATAAATCCCAATATAAAATTGGAGTCCGGGACAAATTCAGTTTTCAGCAGTTTATCTGAATTTTGCGTGTGAAGAATAATTTGCGTGCGACAAGTAAACTTGTCGCACCCAAATTATCGAATGGGCAATCTTTTCAACCGTAACCATCAAGATTGCAAAGATACTATTTTTCTTCATGAGCAATAAAAAATTGTTCCGAATAACATAGTTCAAAAGTTTATTTCAGAAATCGCCCATTCAAGTTTGGTTATTTCCATTTTTGTAAATTATTATTCCCATCGGAAAGGCGCATGGTGTAGTATATAAAATCCCTCCTGCTAACCATCCCGGGCCTCTTTTTTCGAAGCGTTGTATTTTTTTGGTTTTCTCAAAACTCAAATTTTCGGAGATAAGAGTTTCTGAAATAAACGGTCCATTGGTTTTTAGATTCATGTTTTCACATATTACATTTAGTACTAGATTGGAACAAATATGGCTTTCAATAAAAAAAGGCTGAAGGATTTTTAACGGATTTTTTTTTATCATGTCTATTAATTGTTTTCCAAATTTTATAGTCAGTTGTGTTTTTTGTTACGTTGATACGAATGCTAAATCTCGAGCGTTGAGTTCACGTCGGTGAAGCAAAAATAATTTAGTTTTTACAAAAGTTTTAATTTTTTAAAACTTTAAACTGATTGGGAAACCATCTTGCACGGGTTTTCGCTCTATACCCTCGATCTATGGACGGACAGGACTATTGAAACGTCATTTGCTTCATTAACTTTGGGTTAATAATAGTTTATGGAAAATAGAAATACCTAATGTGGTTTGATTACTTTTTTCGTGGCTATTTAACGTGCTTATCTTACGTGAGTTAGTTTCAGTAACAGTTTGTACTTAAGTTATAAAAATGCCGAAGATAATTTGAAAACAAGGGTTTCTCAGTAGGTTTTGAGAGATGAGTGCTAGTTTTGTCGGGGTTCCGTGGGTAGCAGCAATAATGACAATGAAGTGCAGAGGTATCAAGAAGGACTGTTTGAGTCGTTTTTTTTTTTTTGTTTTTTGTTCGGTTATTTGTAACACTGCAGCCGGATACACATATTTGACGTAACGTGAACTCAGAGAAAATTATAGGTTAAATGAATAGAAATTACATTAATTTAAGGAAATTAAACGAAGCAGAAATTAAACTTGAAATACAGAACGATAATCACACTAAAGGTAATGCTCAAAATGTCCCCACAAACTGCTGCCCATTCGGTCTAATTTCACGTTTTAATTTCAAATTTGAAATGACAGTAAGTTGTGAATGACGGCTTTCAGTATCAAGACGTCAACAACCAGAAGTTGTTACAATTCTACTATTTAAAAATGAAATTCAGTATTACCAACTCAAACAGTCCTTGATCACGCTGTATAAGCGAAAGCGATCGTAAAAAATATCAGTGGTATTTGCAAAAATGTTTTCGCCAATTTTTAATTGTGACGGATTTTAGTAACGGCAAAATAGTATAATACAGAATATACTAAAAGGTATCCACTATTTTTTGAAGTATGAACTTCAAGGTATAACTTATTTTTTAATTTGATATTTGTTTATGTATTTTTTCTACTTTGCGTTCGTACTGAGGCTATTACGATACGGTTTTGCGTGTCATAATAGACAAAAGCGGTGTTATAATAATTTCACCAAAAACAGTATAATTTATTTTTTTAATATTGGAACCTTGGCAATCCTAACATGGTTAATCCCTCGTAGGATTAATCTATGATCCTAACATTCCTAACCTTACTTCGCTGTGTCAAGTCCAAACCGATTTCAACGGCTGCGAAATGGGTTTCAGCGGTTTGAGCCATTCAAACAAAAGCACTATCTGGCTCTTGAAGAAGACTGTAGGTCAGGAAATGCTTGATGGTGTCTCCAGTGATCACGCGGATAAGGGGGTTCCACTTGTTTGTGCGGCGGGATTTCATTCTAGACATTTTGTGGATGGGTAGATTGAGAGTTTCTAGGGCCAGAAAATCGCGTTCGTCCTTGTCAATGTCCACACCATGGATCACAAAGAAAAAGAACGAGCCTGTGCGAGTTGTTTGTGGTATGGGGGCGTTTGTTACGGAGGTTATTGTGAGGTTAGGGGCTTGAGTTACAGCTGAGTCCGACGTTTTTGGAGGTCGTTCGGGATGGGTTAAAATTCACTACAACGTTTTTGATACATGTGTAAAGGATAAACAAAAATACGAGTCACATACGTTTCAAATTAATACTTTTTGATAGCCGCCCTTAATGCACCAAAGGTAGCCAACCGCCGCGGACTTCCCTAGATTGGAAAATTTGATTATTTTGTATAAAAAGTGGCAAAGTAGAAAAAATACTGTATGATAACTCGTTTATAAGGCATTTTGTCGCACTTACTCATTTAAACCCGTGCGTGCGACAAAATGCTTCTTATAAAACTCGTATCATAATATACTATTAAATGATTTCTCATCATTACATATATCGAAATCCAGAAGGCGTCAAAAATCGTCGCCTAAGAAGCAACACCGCCTATCAACCATTTTCGAAAATCTGGTTTGTCCTTATTCTTCTTCGAATTCTGAAGCCGCATTGGGTGGTTAGCATAAAATTGTTCTCGTTAGTGTACAATTAACATGTCTTCTATACATTATTTAGAAAAATTTATGCTAAGCAGTCTATGCGGCTTGAGAATTCGAAGAAGAATAAGTACAAACCTAATTTTCGAAAATGGTTGATATGCGGTGTTGCATCTTAGGCGACGAAATAGAGGGTGAAATGTAAAAAACACCCCAAAATTTTTTTTTTTGCACAATTTGAATCTTCATAGTATGTAGTATGCACTCATCGCAGCTCAGGTATATAAGGCCGAGAAAACTATATATCTATATATATAAAAGAAAGTCGTGTTAGTTACTTCGCTTATAACTCAAGAACGGCTGAACCGATTTAGCTGAAAATTGGCAGGGAGGTAGCTTAGAACCGGGAGAAGGACATAGGATACTTTTTATTGTTTATTGAACATGGGGGCCCCGGGGGGCCCCTTAGGTTTATTACTCGAGAACGGCTGAACCGATTTGGCTGAAAATTGGTGGGGAGGTAGCTTAGAACCAGGACACGGACATAGGATACTTTTTATTGGACATGGGGGCCCAGGGGGGCGCCTTAGGTTTATTACTCAAGAACGGCTGAACCGATTTGGCTGAAAATTGGTGGGGAGGTAGCTTATAACCAGGAGACGGAGATATGATACTTTTTATTGGACATGGGGGCCCAGGGGGGCGCCTTAGGTTTATTACTCAAGAACGGCTGAACCGATTTGGCTGAAAATTGGTGGGGAGGTAGCTTATAACCAGGAGACGGAGATATGATACTTTTTATTGAACATGGGGGCCCAGGGGGGGCCTTTGGGTTTATAACTCGAGAATGGCTGAACCGATTTGGCTGAAAATTGGTGGGGAGGTCGCTTAGAACCAGGAGACGGACATATGATACTTTTTATTGGACATGGGGCCCCAGGGGGGCCCTTTGGGTTTATAACTCGATAACGGCTGGACCAATTTTTAAAATTTTTTTGGTATATTTGGTAAGTATGAGAATAGGTCGTAAGGTACTTTTTAAATGGACATGGGGGCCCAGGGGGTCCCCTTGAGCTGGACCGATTTTTTCAAATGGACATGAGGGACAAGGCGCCCCCTTGGATTTATTACTCAAGAACCGCTGGACCGTTTTTTATGATCTTTGATTTGTTGGATTTGTCTCCGCTCCGAATAGCAGAATAACTATTAAAACATTACGGGGAGCTTGGTACAGGGCAACGACAATAACGAAAGCCCCCTTGGTACAGGGCAACAATAACAAATAACGCCGGCCACCAAAATTTGTCGTACCGGACTTTAAAAATGATAATCGATTTTTGAGAAGTAAACTCTAAAATTTCACTTCGGTTGCGCGTGGACTCCACACAAAAATCTTTTGATGATATCTCGAGAACGGTTGACTAACTTTTTTCGGGGGCGAATAACCATTAAAACATCGGAAAAATTACGAAAAAAAAATTTCTCATACATTTTGTATGGAAACCTTATATAACGATATCTTTGATACATGACAAAAACAAAAACTAACATAGCGTTGTATGCTGGTTTCGGTAATGCCAGTAGATGACGTTGTGTGCATTATGAATTTGATTCATCTAATAAGTTAACACAACATTTATTGATTCTGAGGCGGTACAAAGTTCGCCGGGTAAGCTAGTTTTCATATATTTTGTATGACCGAAAAGCAGGGGATTAAATGGAGAACCTGAACCTTTGCCGGAGCCTAATGAAATAGACCTTAATGTTTAGACAAATTAACGATTTACACTGTCATATCTAATTTATTCACACTCTGATCAAAAATGACCTATCAATAACGTTTTAGGGTGTAATCTTAGTCTTCTAATGCATGAATTATTTTTTATTTTACATTTTACAATTTTCTAAAAATTTTTATCGATTTTTTCGTGAGCACGTACATAGGGTTTAGCAAGGTTGATTATCGCTTGCGTTCTCGCTTAGGCGAGGTTCATTACGGTCGAGAGTTGCCTATTATGTTACGAGTTACGACACGTGGGGTGTGATAAACCCCAAATTCAATTAAGTCTAATTTGTTTATTTATAACTACACTGATAAATTTATACCATTTTTTAGTTCGATATGTATCCTCTATTTCCAAGCGAACATATCAAATCCATTTTAAAGTATATAACTTTTGTAACAAAGAAATATTTGGGACACTGCATTTTTTTGCCTATTTATAGTCGGAGAGCTAGTGAACATTTCGCGTCATTACTCGAAGTAGGCTAAAAATTTGCCAAAACGTTGCCATAGGGGTATTGAGTTGCCATTTCAAATGTTTCGACTTGGCGATAGGCAGAAAGGGGTGCAAGAACACCCCAAAGTCGTAAGGTAGCAGTCGAAATTTTCATTATCGCAAGTCGGTTGAAACTTCGTATTTTGCTTGAACTAACGTATACAAATAACCATACAAATTGTCAGACGAAAATTTCAGGCAGCAGGGGATGCAAGAACACCCCAAACATGTATTATTTTTCATGAAATTTTTATTATTCGCTCCTGTCTGACAATTGAATATGTTATTCTAGAGACCTTTTTGACTAATTGTCAGACAAAAAATCGGGAAAGCACACCCTATAAATACCTTGCAAACTTTCCTCGTGGCCGGGCGCCAACGACCCAAAGCGCGCTATATATTAAAAAAAAATGATTACGATTCCTATGGTGTACTGAGTTTGTGTTTTCTTAACATTTTAGAAGCGATTTAAAAAAATAGAATAAAAAATATTGATATCACGCTTAATTTTCAAGATTAAACAATTAATTCACGATATCTTTTTAAATATTCCATTTATTAAAAAATGTATAGAAGCATTTACGTTGGCAATTTAATTTTCTATAAAAGACATTCAATGACTTTTTTCGTTATCTTACTCGATTCTCGAGATATAAGCTTAAGTATAAAAATTATGATATGATGATATGATGTCCATGATTTTCAAACTAAGTTTGATTCGTAAGAAAGTGGGATTGTTATTGAGGATTAAGAAAGTTTATCGTATATTGTTTACGAATTGATAAAATACTTACATAGCTAAGTAAAAAAAGTAGACGTCAAGCAGGGTGGTCTCCATCTTCAGCCCCTGTGGAACACTCATCATCAGATTTGTATTGATTGGTATCATTGGTAATGTCATCGTCATCTGAAGCTCAAGACCATCCTGCTTGACGTCTATTTTGCTGAGTAATTTTTTTTGTCAATTCGTAAACAATATACGATAAATTTTCTTTCACCAGCACAAAACAGATATTTTTTTTCAAATAGGTACTGGTGACACTAGGGGACTATGTAACCTTTAATCATAGTATCTAGAATCCTCATCTTTATATGAATTCAGAAAAGTCCGTTGGAAAATATTTTTTTATATTTAAATTCGGGTAGCGGCATCACTTAGTAAACCAAATGTGTATGCAATTTTGAAATATTATTATTTGTTTTCACACATAACTTTATTGTAATATAATTTATTTTAACAAATAAATTTTAGTTTATCAAAAGAACCCTTAAGAAATATTTTTTTAAATAAGGGCTTAGAAATTAGAGACTGCTGGACTTACATAAGAACTTCTTTCTGTCCCAATTGAATCTTAAATTTCTGTGTTTTTATATAATTTTTATACTTAGAGTAAGTTTTAAGACTAAATTGTAAATAATTTCAGTAGGGGTTTTATTTTAAGTTGCATTTAAACGAACTTTTTATGATTTAAAAATCATGAATATTATGTATTATCATCATCATATCATAATTTTTATACTTAAGCTTATATCTCGAGAATCGAGTAAAATAACGAAAAAAGTCATTGAATGTTTTTATAGAAAATTAAATTGCCAATGTAAATGCTTGTATACTGTCGCAATCGATGTTATTCACCTGGATGTCCTGTCTATTGCTAACTTCGCCCCGGATCGCTGACTTGCAAACACCTCATCAATAAGTATCGGCAAAGTCAACTACCCCGGAACCTCGTCAGCAATAGACAGGACATCCAGGTGAATAACATCGAATGTAATTAATGTTAAATAGTTCTAAGAATTTCCTTTTGTTTTCATGTACATATGCCACAAGAAAATCAGATTACGAAAACCTCAGAGTACGAGAGTTGCAGGAGTACCCCAGTGATAAGCCATGGAGACGAGTACGACCAAAAGGAAGTGTCCAACATCATCACGAACCGAAAGGGGAACCACGGGACACGATGCAACCCAGTAACTTTGAGCTGGGCTAGGAGGAGGATCCACTATTGGGACCACGCAACAGCTGCACGGGATGAGCCCCGGTGACAACCGAAGCGTCTACCCCTTTTCTCCTTTTGTTCCAAAGCACCCAGTACCCGAAAGTTTAATCCCTTCCGTAATTAAAAGTAAGAGATTCCTTTATCCAAAAGTTGAGATCCTTACTAGTAAATCCCAAAGTCGCAAAAGGCGTAGAGGTGTAGCGGTATCCGGTCATGAAGGAAAAAGGCCGCTAGCAGTTTTGAAGATGGAGCTACGTCAAGTGACCGGATGTGATGAGACATCAGAGTATTGAGGGTGATGCTGCACCAAGTTCGCAGTCACGTCACCAACCCACCAACCTGATGAGAGAGCTAATACGGGGGATCCCAGGTGGACGACATCAGCCATCCCTACTAGGGACAATCGAGTTTGGAGGATTTTGGTCGGAAACATCTCTATTGGTGGACGCTGGGGGAAGTCGGGGAACTCAGAGAAGTCATGGAGGTCAAGATGGAAAAGTGGCGAAGACTGTAGGTTAATTTTGTAACAGTCAGGGTAACGTAGATTTAAGTAATTTTCGGGGCGAAAATTCAGAAGGGCCGGCCATATGTCGCAATCGATGTTATTCACCTGGATGTCCTGTCTATTGCTGACGAGGTTCCGGGGTAGTTGACTTTGCCGATACCTATTGATGAGGTGTTTGCAAGTCAGCGATCCGGGGCGAAGTTACTTTAGCGGGACATTCAGGTAGATTGGAAGAAGGTAATCAACCTGGAGTGTAGTCAGTTGGGTGATGTGTGGCGGGGCCTTTCTTATAATATGTAAGTACCTTAATCGATTAATTAATGTGTTAGGTGTATGTAAGTGTTATTATAATTATGTAGTTAGAATTAGTATTAATAAATAGTCTATTAAGGAATAAGGGCTTTACACTTTCTACCACCCCAGCCAAACGTAGTTATTACTACGTGACAATACATTTTTTAATAAATGGAATATTTAAAAAGATATCGTGAGTTAATTGTTTAATCTTAAAAACTAAGCGTGATATCAATATTTTTTATTCTTTTTATTTAAGTCGCTTCTAAAATGTTAAAAAACACAAACTCATTACACCATAGGAATCGCAATCATTTTTTTAAATATATAGTGCGCTCTGGGTCGTTGGCGCCCGGCCACGAAGAAAGTTTGCAAGGTATTTATTGGGTGTGCTGCTCCGAATTTTTGTCTGACAATTAAATTATGCAGTCAAAAAGGTCTTTAGAATAACATATTCAATTGTCAGACAGGAGTGAATAATAAAAATTTCATGAAAAATAATACATGTTTGGGGTGTTCTTGCACCCCCTGCTGCCTGAAATTTTCGTCTGACAATTTGTATGGTTATTTATATACCTTAGTTCAAGCAAAATACGAAGTTTCAACCGACTTGCGATAATGAAAATTTCGACTGCTACCTTACGACTTTGGGGTGTTCTTGCACCCCTTTCTGCCTATCGCAAAGTCTAAAAGTTTGAAATGGCAACTCAATACCCCCATGGCAACGTTTTGGCAAATTTTTAGCCTACTCCGAGTAATGAAAGAAAAATGTTCACTAGCTCTTAGACTATTAGGTAACCTTCTCGATTTATATTTATAGGAAATGTACTGTTGATCAATTTGTGCAAAATACAGCGTCTTATTGAAAAATATCTACTAGTTTTATTTAAAAAAAATGAAATACATAATATTGGCATAATTACTCATCTTTGAAGTTGGCACAGTAAGTGTAGTAGAAAACAGCATACATACAATATAAAATACACAATATATTGTTCAGCTTCTTCTCAAACTCAATTGGTCTTTCTGTCTTTCTGACCATGATATCATGACCATCTCTCTTGTCGATTGTCACTTTTTTTTTTTAAATTATGAAAAAAACTTAAATTTTTCAAATTCAAATAAACTAGAATTTTTTTAATTTTTAATATTTGTTTATCTAATTTTCGAAAATAAAAACAGTAAAACAAAGTAAATATAACAAAAAACAACTTACTACATAAAAATTTAAAAAAAGTAGACCCATAAAAAGTGTTACACAAAACGACAGGTGGGGTGTGACAAACCCCAAGCAGTTTCAAAGTCTTCTTACATAAAAAATGTCAAAAATTCTACTCATATTTCTTTAACATCGTGTTAAGTAATCGTTGTTTTAAAGCTACTGAACCACTTAAGTCAGGTAATGAAAAATTTGAATGTTTTTCAACAAAATTTCGAGCGCTGGGGTTTACCACACCCCACGTGTCGGATGCCGGGTTAAAAACCTACTTCTGCTTGTATACTACATTTATAATATCAACGTATGATCGGTAAAGTAAACAGTAATTATGTATATACATTACGTAGGGTGTTAGGGAATGCTTATTCCTCACATTCGACACACTCAAAATGGTTATTAACAATTCAGGATAAAATTAATGTGTAGTTTTATGAGAAACAGGTAAAAGGAAAAAGTAGAATCCAGATTTCGAGAACCGCTGGCATATTCTTTTGTTTTGTTCTGGGTTATCAGAATTTCTGAAGCCGTTGCTTGGCAACACTTAATATCTAAAATGAAAGAAAAAAGGTATAATTAAACAGTTAACGTACAGACAATGCCTTATATACCTGAGCTGCAATGAGTGCAAACTACATAATATTATGAAGATTCAAATCGTGCAAAACAAATTTTGGGGTGTTTTTTACATTTTACCCTCTAAAGCCTAGTACAGGACGATTTTTGACGCCTTCTGGATTTCGATATACGTAATGATGAGAAATCATTTAAAATTAGTTTCAGCTTTTAACCTCGAAGTGCAACCGAAAATCATAATTTGGGGCTTCATGAACTCCACTATTTGGGATACATTTATCGGTTGGACTTACTCTTTTTACTCCACATTATTTTCGGCTTTTGGATTCTCGCACTTGTTATACTAGTGACAAATGAGACGTCAAACTAGTTGACAAAACAAATTAAATTATTTCTAAAAACCAGCCATTTTGATGTGAAACATCTATACGCGCGTTGACTGGGCTAAAACCAAGACGTCTCAAAATTCAGGAGACGCTTGGTTTGGGTGAGGGAGTGAGTGAGTGAGGGAGTCAGCGAGTGAGCGAGTGAACGAGTGAGGGAGTGAGGGAGTGAGGGAGTGAGCGAGTGAGCGAGTGAGCGAGTGAGGGAGTGAGCGAGTAAGTGAGGGAGCGAACGAGTGAATTCAGGAGACACAAAATTCAGGAGACGTCTGCGCCTACCGCTGTGCGCACGAACCCTTAATTTCGATGTTTCACATCTGCCGGGTGTCCCGTGACGGCTTAATCTTTTTTTTTGTAGCATAGCATAACGAATTATATTTAATCGCATTACCTAAGGGAGAGCTTCTGAAATTGCTCAATTTCAAAATGGTGTATCTCCACCTTCTGCTATTGGCGATATGACAATATGATGTTTTATTAGTAAATTGCCAACTATGCTAAATATCTAAATATCGTGGTGTGAATGCAATGATCATGTTAAGGACACTCTGAAATATGTTTGTAGAATTGGAAAGAAAAACTTTGAAAATATATTGTTTGTACAAGGCAAGTTCTTAAATTTCACTAAACCTTTAGATGGGTACAGAAGAAGATTGAAGTCCAAAAAAACTTAAATCGGGGTTTTTGCGTCTAATGCGTGAAAAATATTTTTTAGCTTTGACAGTTGTAAACTACGTTCTACCACATTTTAGACAGCCATGGTAACCCATTTTTTACACATTGAAGCTGTCACCTACCGCCTTTAAGCGGTAAAATAGTCCAAAATTTTCTTCTTTAAGAAACGCGCAAAAAAAAGATCCTTTATGATAAATATTGGTCGTATATTTTGAAAGAAGATACCGCACTTAACTGTCTTTGAATAAGTTTCTAAGATATAATAATGACCAATTTAAAGACACTCGAAGGCGCACCATCTCGTGGTATAAATAGTAAGCATCTCAGTTGCCTATTTACCTTGTCAATTTACAATGTCACTCAATCTAAAAATGTTAATTTATTGCGATTATTACTGTCATAAAATACAATAATATGGCAAAATGGGTGAAGTCATTGAACTAAAAGTAAAACACGTCAAGAATAAGATAATGAAAAAGTTAAGGTAAGTCAACAAAACACTCGAAAAACATAACCTCTCTCATATTTTTAGAAATTGTGCCCTATTTATGCTATTTATGCATTCCTACAACTCGTGTATCCTTTTGGGCAAAATCCGCGTCCGTCACACTATCCTGCACCTATCTTTATGTCAATAATGTGAATGTAACTTCGGTGCAACGATAATTTCGTCATCGGCTAAAAAGTTGTATACATTATGTGTGTGGTAGGTATTTTACATCACTCAGTTTTATTAAAACACTCCGCTTCGCGTCGTGTTTCAATATTAAAACTTCGTGATGTAAAATTGAACCTACTATTATATACTATTCATTTGAATTCCAAAATGCTTCCATTATTTAAGTAGTGTTACAAAAAATTTTGTATGCATAATCGGACTTTATTGACGCTTCTCCTAAAAGACTGATTCCTTGCGCTCTAAACTTATTTGCTAAAGATTGTGACTACATTAGTAACTTACCATCAATTTCTCGAAAGGCAAAACGGTAAATAATAACCCAAAAATTGTAAAGAAATGCTAAAGACACAACCAGGGACCAGTAGTAACACAGCCTTCCTGCAGGGTCAAAAACAAAAGACCAGTTTGCTGAACCTGCCCGTAATCTTGAGTTGTACGAGTCGCCTCTTCGAAATCCGTACCTGCTGGAAAAGAAAAACTTTTTAAAAATAAAGTGAGTTTAAACACAATCATGTTTGACTCTATGGGATTGTACTTCCAATAGAGCGGTGCCATAGAGTACTCTATAGATGATATAAACGACTTTCCAACTTCTAGAATCTAAGATTTTAATTTATTGAATGTAAAATAAAATTTTAGCAATAATCTTCAAAATCATAAATGTTTTTTTAACCACCTGTCGAGTAAGCACATCATAATTATAAATTATTTTTTCGAATTTGGTTTCATAATTTGCAAATTATAACACCAAAAACAGAATCATAATGATCTAAATTATAATTCTGTTTTTGGTAACATTTCTTGTCTTAATGTTGCCTGCAACTTTGCAACTGTACTGCAATGTGACCGCGACCACGACGTTATAAACGTCAACTAATCGCGCCATATGACAGATGTGAACCAGATGTGAACGAAAATAAACCAAAGAGAAGTAAACATTAGTAAAAACAAGAATTGAAAAAATGGCAATCAAACGTGAGGTACAGCTTGTGTCTGCATAATCAAAAGTTTCCAAATCTAATCTCCAAATCAGAAACGTCATTTAGCAGAAATACCAATTATACTGAAATACCACTCGTGTTATTCAAAAGTCCCAAAGTCATCAATTTAGCACAAATTTTCAGTTTTTCTTAATTAAATAAAGCCAAATTCGAAAAAAAATTGTATATTACACGCGTTTCACAAGCCGAAATTGTAGCACTCGTGCCTTTGGAACACTTTTCGCTGCGCTCGTCGTGCCCCAAACTACTCGTGCTACAATCAACCGTCTTGTGAAACTTGTATAATAATATACTATTATAGTCCAGTCAGCTTAGGGGTTTCACCTCAGAATGAGAGATAATAAGCTGTAAACTTGTATAAAACTTTATTTTGGAGTTCTAAAAGTTGTCTCAAAAGTCTCATAAAATCTCGTGTCCGCGTCTTAACATATTCAAGGTCAAAGATCACAAAAATCGGTATATTTGCACATATCTCGCTTCCTATAGTTTTAATACCATTTGCATCTATTATAATAATATTAATAATTTAATAATAATAAAAGGCAGGCAGGCCACATAACATCTTTGGTCCTGGTGAGTAGCGCCACCACCTTGCCGAGCTAAAGGTGCAAATCGGACCGGTAGCTCTTGGCGCACTTGGGAGGTCAAGCCATCTTGACCTCAATACCGGCCGGGGTTCCTTTTGGCTAACAACCAATTGGAACCCTAGACTGTTGTTCCTACCTCAGCAGGGAAAGAACCCCACGACCGGTCCCAGTCGGATAGGGATCAAAGTGAAGGTGGTAGGGTCTCGGAAAACGATTCACCCGTTGACGACTCTGGCAATGCCCATGGACGCTTTGAGTGGAACAACACTCTAAGAAATGACTTGATCGACTGCTACGAGACGAGCGAGCCGCGGCGAAGGGGGCTCTGTGGGGTGAGAAACACCCAGAGCATCACTTTTTCGCGCCACAAAAACTCCGCGACAATGTGGCCTATCTTCGTCGCATTCAATACGAGAGAGCACCGGAGCCGTTGGTGGAGGTACAGCCGGACGAGCCGGAGAGACGCCACGCTGTTCCGGTAATTTTGAAGATGCCTCCGAACAGAAAGTCTCTCCACAAAATTCCACCACCCAAAGCCAGCGATGTAGTTGCAGCGGACGAATCACTCGATAGGAACCTCCCTGGGGATCCAGACATCCTGCTCCGGAACGAGATGGTCTATCGAGAGGCGACGAGGCTTTCTTCTTCGGTCCCACGTGGTGAGAGCAGTGAGGCTGGGAGGAAATTCGAATGTCGCCTTGAAAAGATAGACAAGAAGATAGGAACCGCTAGGCAGGATATTTCTCAAATTCAGTGTGTGATGGAATTCATCAAAGAGATGAAACCCTTCAAACCAAAAATCCGGCGCATCGCGCGTCTTTTTCGCCGGACCCATCATACACTGAATGCAGCGGTGCTTGCTGTTGAGAAGCAGAACTGCATGGATAGAGTTCGCAGTCTTGTGGCTGCAAGAAAGTCCCTGGTAAGGAGTAGGCGAAGGTTGGTCGAGAATAACAAGTTCAAGACAAATCTTTCGAGGCTCTTCCCGCGGGCAAATTCTATCCCAGAGAAATTGCCGGCGGTGCAGAAGGTCGAAGTCTTCTGGAGGGAAATATACGAGGGGTGGAAACCGTTGCGTGAAGACACTCCAGCCCTTGCACAATTTGAGAACTTCGTAAGAAGATCTCAATTGAGACCAGTGGTGTGCAATCCAATAACCCCGGAAGAAATTGGCAAGACCCTTAAGGGAATTAAAAATTTTGCCGCACCAGGAACGGACGAAATTAATACCTTTTGGTGGAAGAAATTCGGAAGCACGCATAAGCGTCTGGCCAGGGTATTTAATTCCTGGCTTAATGGTGAGCGGCCCATTCCGTAGTGGGTTGTCGAGGGGCGAACCGTTTTACTACCTAAAACGGGTGATTTGTCTCAGCCTCAGAACTACCGGCCAATAACTTGCCTAAATGCGTGCTATAAGATTTTCACCAGACTCCTGTACTACCGAATATTCCACGTTATTAACCCGGTGTGTTCGAAAATTTTCGAACAGCGAGGCTGTAAAAGGGGCGTGGACGGCTGCAAGGAAAACCTGCTGATCGATAGGTGCGTCATCTAGAGCACAGTTTGCATCCAAAATCGTCCGTTCCGAGTTTATATCTTCCACGAAATCAGAGAGGCCGAGGACTTTTGAGTTTGGAGTGTCTTCATAACAGGGTAATCTTGGGTATAGCCTGTAAGATCATCCAAAGTTCAGATCCCCTGTTGCTTCTTGTCAGGGATCACGAGAGGCGGAGAGTCGGGGCATTTTTGTTTAGGGCGGCACAAAGAGCAGCAGTTGAAATCGGTCTTGACTTTGACGTTGAGCGAGCTCGGCCACACTCTATTACCGAGCTCAAATTGCTCCGTCTTACAGCCCACGTCAGAATCTCTGATCAAGATATGCTCATGAGAAGGCATATGGATAAGTCAATGCATAGTGTTTTCGTCAAGAACGTTGAAAACCTTGGCTTATCCAAAAGGCATACATTTACTTTTTTGAGATCAAGTGGACTGAAGTCTGAAACTGAGGGATTCATTTGCGCTGCGCAAGATGGTGTAATTAACACCTTGGTCTATCGCAGCCGCGTGATGGGTATAGAGGTGCCGAATGTGAGCTGTATAGGGCTTTGCCTCAAGGCCCCAGAAACAGCAATGCATATATTGGCGGCATGCCCGGTGTATGCAGTTTCGGCCTATATCCATCGCCACAATGCGGCGTTGAGAGTGTTATACTTTCATTTAAGACACCATTATGCGATAGACCAGACACCAGTGCTGCCCTATGTTCCGAACGATATTGAGTCCGTTGTGGAGAACGAGAGGTGCCAAATCTATTGGAACTTCTCGTTCTCCACCGTCAGGCAGATAACAGCGAACAAGCTTGACGTGGTTCTATTGTACCACTCCTCCAAGCAGATGTTTGTTATTGAATTTTCGGCTCCTGCTGAAAATAACATCTGCGTCAAGGAGGAGGAAAAGCGGACAAAACATCAAGACCTGCTCTTTGAACTTGTGAAGGCTGGACTCAAGTTATTCAGTGAAGCTCGTCGTTTTGGTAATTGGGTGCATGGGAGGCATCAAGGACTCGCTCGTCTCCAATCTGAAGATCATTCCTGCCTGCCGTAAACCGGCAGAGACATCTGCGGCTGGAATGCAGAAAGGGGTCATCTTGGGGTCGTTGAGTCTGCTCAGGGCACATGATTTACGGGATTCATAGCTATTGACCTCATGGTTTTGAGGAGTGGCTATGATGTACAAACAGAACCTGACCAGCAAGGAACCTCGTGAAGGTCGGAATCACGGGGAGCTCCTTCTGGTCAATACGAAAAATATATATACAGGGTGGTCCCGATATAACCTGCCAAAAAAATTCTGGAACATTAGAAGGATACCACGAGTCCGGAAAACCCCTTTTTGTTAGGTCCAAAATAATGGGGATAAATTAACCCTTTTCCACACTAACTCGACGCTACTGACCACAAAAATACATAATCAGGGATTTATTGTTAGTGTTTGTAAGGATGACAATATCTAAGCAACCATACCTGTATCGTTTGTGACAAATCTGACAAATTGAATAAAATTAATGACATTTATTGAAAACGCTGTACGCTTAGTGCTTTACGTCTCTAATCTACACACAAAAGACTCATTTTGAAGCATGATATGAATGAGAAATGAATAATAAATAAAGTGGGATTTGTCAAAGCGTTAAATAAATAAAATAAAATAAATGTAGAGATGATAGTGTGCACAGAACCAGTCTTACATAAACGTAAATGTAGTTTCACAAAAGTGCAACGGGACGAAAGGGTTCTTTCAGGAAAACGTCGCCTAGCTGCTCTTGCATTACCACATGTTTAGCCATAGAGTAAATGCATATCGGGGTATTCTTGTTTTGTGAATTATATTTTGGATTCGCAAATTTAAAGTCAAACTTGACAAATTAATGTCATAGCTGTCACAGATGCCGTTGCTAAAGGAATTGCAATTATTTTTGCAAAGCAACCAGAACTACCTGTTTGATCCCGATTAATTCATTAGCGTACAGCAAATTTGGACTAAATTTTCAATATTTTTTATCTGGAAAACAAAAAGACTTTTTTAGAAACTTTTTTTGTATCTAAGTTCTACTCATCGAAACCTTATCACTGGATTTTTTTGGCAGGTTATATCGAGACCACCCTGTACATATGTGAAATTGGAGACACAACTAAAATACAAGTCCTGCTAGATTTGGGGTAGAAAACAGCCTGTTGGCGTGAAAATTCAGGACCCCTATTTTCGAGTTCGAAAGAAGGGAATTGTCACCAGGGACGATTCCTATGGGAAACTGAATATTCTCATGACAACGTTGATGCGGAAGTGCCGTTTGCGTTTCTAGTTTGCAATGACAATTCTCACGAAAATTCTCAGAAGAGATTCTCTCGGCTTGTGAGAGAAGTGAATGTTCCCCTGTAGGAGAAACTGCGTTCCTACGAACTCGAAAATAGGGGTCCTGGCGTGGAGTGACAAACTGAACTTGGCTCAGAAGCCAGGAGCAGTCCACTTTATTATTTAATAAGTTAAACAAAAATTTAATTACAATAAATGTACGTCTAGTCTGTAGTAAATTGAAATTGAATTTATTTAATAAGCAGATGTGGTCAGAGCCTCTGTCTGGATACACTCCATCGACTAGAAATGACAAAACTTTTTTTGAACAGATTCTATTCTTGCTGTAAATTTCATATATGGGGTACCAGATCAGTACCGCATATTCTAATCTGGATCTTATCAAAGAGAACTAAAGAGTGGTCAGCGCAGTGACACTAGACCTTTAGCAACAACGTCTAAAATATGATCACTGAAGGTAAATTTGCAGTCAAATGTAACTCCAAGGTCTTTAATATTAACAACTCTATTCCATACAGAATTTTCTATGCTATAGGGAAACATTATAGAGTTTCCGAGTGTAAGAGACAGTATAGCATTTTGCAATATTAAGTGACAAGCGATTTAGAACGCACCACTTCGTATCAGCAAGTAAATCATTTTGGAGGGCTAAGCAATCGTCCCGTGTATCTATTCTAGAAAATAACTTTAAGTCATCTGCGAATAATAATTTAAAACAGGTTATAACGTTAACGATGTCATTTATGTAAAGTAGGAACAGTAGAGGATCAAGGTTAGAACCGTGGGTACACCAGATGTTGTTATAATAAATTTTCAGAAATGAAGTTACGGTATTTGACATGTTGATATCTGCCACGTAGATAGGAGGTGAATAGAATAGTGAGACGTTGTAAAAAACCGTACCACTCAATCTTTTGGAGCAGTATGTAGTGATCGATTTGATCGAAAGCCTTCTGGAAGTCTGTATAAATCACATCGACTTGACTTCTGCAAGCGATGGCTTCAGCTACATGCTGGCTAAGACATGCAAAGTTGGTGACAGTCGATCTCTTCGCCATGAAGCCAATGTCGGAAGGGTGAGATGAGGTTGCTAACACTGTTATAAATACTGTTATAAACCACTGATTCGAAAATTTTTGCGAAATTGCATAGCAGGGATATGGGACGATAGTTTTTTTATATTGTTAACATCTCCTTTTTTAAAGATTGGAGTCACAAATGCTACCTTCCAGACATCGGGAAAGGTTGATGTTTTCAACATAAGATTAAATATACGATGCAATGGTCTAGCGAAAGTTATGGCACAGTCTTTTAGGAGAAAACTGGGAACATTGTCAGGACCACAGGTTAGGGAGTTTTTGGATTTTTTTAACGCGCTAGTAACCTCATTCTCAGAGATATGCTGTATCGACAGCGTAGTGGATGAAAGATTTAAAGGATTAAGATTGACATCCGGATCTGAAGAAATAAAGACATTAGAAAAATGCGTGGCGAATCCGTTAACAATATCTTGGGGAATGGTGAGTTCTCAATCGAGCAAAGTCATAGTGCCAGGGATTCTCGAACTACCTTTCTTTGCCTGGACAAAAACCAAAATTTTTTAGGCTCATTTTGGCGTTCTAAACGTTGTTTCAAAAGTCTCATAAAATCTCGTGTCCGTGTTTTAAGATATTAAAGGTCAAAGGTCACAAAAATCGGTTTTTTGCAAATATCTCGCTTTCTATGGTTTTAATGCCATTTGCATTTCTTATAAAAATTGTAGAGAAAAAAATTTTGTTACACCATTTGGACAGTTTGAATTCCTACGTACCCCGTTTGGTTTATGCAACTCGCCTAGTATATTTCAGAGATTTATTGACTACGTGTTTCGAGACTTCTCAGAGACAATCTCATACTGAGTTACATGGATGATTTAGCGATACCAACGAAAGACGGAAATTAAGCTTTAGACAGATTAACAATTGTATTGAAAAGAGCAAGTAAATTTTTCAAAACAAAGATCGATTATCTATTACATGAAATCGAGAATGGGACAGTAAGACCTGGATCATTTAAAATAGCTGCAATTAAGAATTTCTCAGAACCAAAATCAGTCAAAGACGTACAAAGTTTCCTTGATCTAACACTTCCGAAAATTTATTGAAGGTTACAGCGTGATTGCAAAACCATTAACTGATCTGATAGATAGCAAATTTGTCTTTGGGCTGAAGGAACAGTCTTTCGAAAATTTGAAACAGAGATTAACCAAGAAGAACCGGTCTTAAGTTTGTTCAGTTACGATAAAGACACTCCACACTGATGCCAGTAAAGATGGGTATGGATCAATACTTGTGCAGAAAGACCCAGAAGATGGCCAGTATCATCCTGTCCACTACTTCAGTAGAAAAACTAGTGAGACCGAAAGAAGATTATCATCGTCTGAATTAGAAGTAATCGCCATCATCGAATCACTGAAAAAGTTAAGAGTTTATCTTTTGGGCATTCCATTCAAGATTAAAACAGATTGTTAAGCATTTACAGCTACGATTGAGAAGAAAGAACTGCGTGCCAAAGTATTGCGATGGGCGCTTTTATTGGGAGAATTTGATTATAGCATTCGACAGGAACTCAGATGAGACATTGCGCTGCTTTGAGTCGATATCCTGTTGCACTACTTACTAGAAAGGTGTTTTAGAATCAATGTAGAAAAACCAGCGAGACGACGTGTCCAACCAGCGTTCCAATCCGATGGAGTCAAACCGTTCGAAGATGAACCGCAGCGAACTCAAACAGCTGCTGACAAAATGAAGCCATGGATTGGTTCTGCCGGGTCGTCAGAACGTCAGGACGGCCGAATGTGGGAATATCAATATTTCCTTCCGAGAACCCATTAAAATGGAGACGCTTGAAAACAGAAAAGGACTCGAAGCCAGAGTGTGGTACAGATTGGGGGCAGTCAGAACTATTCATTTAATATACTGATTATACAGTTTTAATAATAATTGTCACCTTACTTTTAAACAAGAAGAATGTTCTTAAATCCAAGTGGAGTAAATTTAAATTAAAATTTAAATATATCTATGTCGAACTCCACAAACTTTAATAACTGTAAGATTACTAATGGTACATGTTTCGGCAGAATACTTCTGCCATCATCAGCCCTAATTTAACAAGAGATTAATGATACAATTGATGAATTACAAGAGGGGTTCTTACCTTAAAGAATATAAAAAATTATGACATTGACGTAATTTTGAATTAAATTTGACGTTTTCAAAGGGTTACATGATTTTTAAAAGATTTCGTAAAAACAACATTTTATAAATGTAAAAATTAAAAATGGATCAAGAGAATCTGGTAAGTTTGTTTGAGTGAAAAAATTAAAATAGTGAATTAATAATGGGATTATTGAAGTTATTCTGTTCATTTAAACAAGATCTGTTTTCCAGTTTCAAGGCTTTCCTTATTTCCAAAGTCTCGAGAAAATCTAATTTCCGGCCTTTATTGCATTTATGAATCAATTTGGAAATTGATGGTGAAAAACTTTGTTTCGTTATTAATATATGATTGGCGAAAGAAGAAGGTGTTGATGGTGGAGGATCAAGATCTGTGTTGTTATAGATGTGCCTGAAATGTTCTTTAATACGGTCTGATATTTTGCGACCTGTCTGACCTATGTAGAATGACTCACAAGTAGAGCAGCTTAATTTGTATACACCTGATGATGATTTGTAATCTAATGGATCTTTATTTTTAATAAAAAATCTGGATAAGTTGTTATCTGTTTTAAATGAAACTTTAAAACCGTTTTTCTTAAGTATTTTAGAACATTTCTCTGAGACGACGCCAAAATATGTTAATGAATTTGAAAAGGAAATTGTTTCTGAAGGATTTTTAATCAAGTAGTGTGTGTATTTGAATTTGTTACAGTATCTATAGTATAATTTATTTATAGTTTTTAAAGAATATCCATTATTTGAAGCGATTTGTTTAATGTTATTAAGTTCTGTTTGAAAAGATGAATCTGATAGTGGTATAGAAAATAATCGGTGGAAAAAGGAATGAAAAGCTGCAAATTTATGGGAAACAGGGTGACAAGAGTCAAAAGGTATTACGCAATCTGTGATACTAGGTTTTCTATAAATGTCAAATTCAAAAGTATTATTATTTCTAGTGATTAACAAGTCTAAGAAGGGGATTTGGGAATTGATTTCAATTTCAACGGTGAATTTAATGGATTGGTTTAAAGAATTTAAGTTGCTGAGTGCGTTATCAAGTTCAGAATCAGATCCTTTGAATAAAACAATTATGTCATCTACATATCTGTACCAAAAGAGAAAATGATCTTTAAAAGGTGAAGAAGTTAAAAACTGATCTTCCAAGTTATTCATGAATATTTCTGCTAAAAGAGGTGACAAATTAGAGCCCATTGCTAAGCCTGAGTCTTGTGAATAAAAATTATTATTAAATTGAAAGAAATTTTGATCTAGAACAGTCTCACAAAGTGAATGTAAATTTAGTGCATGTATGGTTGGCATATTAGAATTAAATAGTAGGTTTTTTAAAATTAATAAGCAAGATTTGGGTGGGATGCTGGGGAATAAATTAACTACGTCAAATGAAACAAGTCTAGTGTCTGATGGAATTTGGAAATTTGTAATTTTGGAGCAAAGATCTATTGAGTTTTTTATTGCAAATTTGTTATTAAAATCTAAATGTTGTCTAAGAATTGTATTAAGCCATTTTGAAAGTATTGATACAGGTGAATTAACAAAAGAAACTACTGGTCTAATGGGAAAAGGTTGAGTTTTATGTATTTTAGGTAGACCGTATAGTCTAGGTATGCAAGGATTCATGGGTATTAGTGTGAAAGCTTTTGGGTCAAAATATTTAATAGTTTCTGAAACGTCTTTGAGCGTAGATTTAAGGTTGGAAACAAATTTTGAAGTAGGATCTTTTTTGAGTTTTGTAAAGTCACCAGATTTTAAGAAATTCTCTACTTTGTTTAAGTAATCTTGTTTGTTAAGTATTACCAAACAATTACCCTTGTCAGCTTTACTAATACAAATGTTGTTTTCTTTAATTTTTGTTTTTAAGCTTTTAATCATGTTTGAATCTGAAATGTTCTTTGTGATATTGTGGGGGTCTTTAGATAAGGTAGTTAATGTAGTTACTAGTGATGGAATGGTATCGGGTATCAATGGTGTATTATAATGATTGGTGATGATTTCTGTTTCAACTGCAAGTGTTTCTTTTACGTGTTGGATATTTAATGGTTGGACATTGTATTTAAGGCCTTTGGAAAGAAAATTAATTTCAGACTCTGAAAATAAGGTATTACTGTCATTTAAAACTCTATTGTGAAATTTATGATCTATAGCTTGACTACTTTGAATAGGTAAAGATTCTACATGATGGTCTAAGATGGACCTCTTATCTTTAAATGGCATGTTTAATTGTTCAAAGCAAAGGTGATCTAACTTTCTTACTAGATTCTCGTATTTCCTATGTGCTAAGTCTTGTAATCTATCTCTAATAAGTCTGTCCACATAGTCGAACTGTAGGTGGTCCAGGGAGAAATTGATTTCAAAGTAAAGCCATTTGAGGTCTCTATTCACGATGTTGAGGTGGCGATAATGTTCTTTGATGCATTCTTTGATCCAGTTTCTCTCCGCCTGTCGTTTAATCTTCCAAGATATGTGGTTTTTGATTCCAGTCCTTATAGAGATAAATTTTGGGGTGATCTGAAGCTTGAGGCAATTTTGAAGGAACCAGATTTTCAAAAGGGTGAATCTTCTCTTGATCATTAATTTCTCATAATTACGAACATTATTAGGCCGACTAGCCATATTTATAAACAAGAAGAATGTTCTTAAATCCAAGTGGAGTAAATTTAAATTAAAATTTAAATATATCTATGTCGAACTCCACAAACTTTAATAACTGTAAGATTACTAATGGTACATGTTTCGGCAGAATACTTCTGCCATCATCAGTCCTAATTTAACAAGAGATTAATGATACAATTGATGAATTACAAGAGGGGTTCTTACGTCAATGTCATAATTTTTTATATTCTTTAAGGTAAGAACCCCTCTTGTAATTCATCAATTGTATCATTAATCTCTTGTTAAATTAGGGCTGATGATGGCAGAAGTATTCTGCCGAAACATGTACCATTAGTAATCTTACAGTTATTAAAGTTTGTGGAGTTCGACATAAATATATTTAAATTTTAATTTAAATTTACTCCACTTGGATTTAAGAACATTCTTCTTGTTTATAAATATGGCTAGTCGGCCTAATAATGTTCGTAATTATGAGAAATTAATGATCAAGAGAAGATTCACCCTTTTGAAAATCTGGTTCCTTCAAAATTGCCTCAAGCTTCAGATCACCCCAAAATTTATCTCTATAAGGACTGGAATCAAAAACCACATATCTTGGAAGATTAAACGACAGGCGGAGAGAAACTGGATCAAAGAATGCATCAAAGAACATTATCGCCACCTCAACATCGTGAATAGAGACCTCAAATGGCTTTACTTTGAAATCAATTTCTCCCTGGACCACCTACAGTTCGACTATGTGGACAGACTTATTAGAGATAGATTACAAGACTTAGCACATAGGAAATACGAGAATCTAGTAAGAAAGTTAGATCACCTTTGCTTTGAACAATTAAACATGCCATTTAAAGATAAGAGGTCCATCTTAGACCATCATGTAGAATCTTTACCTATTCAAAGTAGTCAAGCTATAGATCATAAATTTCACAATAGAGTTTTAAATGACAGTAATACCTTATTTTCAGAGTCTGAAATTAATTTTCTTTCCAAAGGCCTTAAATACAATGTCCAACCATTAAATATCCAACACGTAAAAGAAACACTTGCAGTTGAAACAGAAATCATCACCAATCATTATAATACACCATTGATACCCGATACCATTCCATCACTAGTAACTACATTAACTACCTTATCTAAAGACCCCCACAATATCACAAAGAACATTTCAGATTCAAACATGATTAAAAGCTTAAAAACAAAAATTAAAGAAAACAACATTTGTATTAGTAAAGCTGACAAGGGTAATTGTTTGGTAATACTTAACAAACAAGATTACTTAAACAAAGTAGAGAATTTCTTAAAATCTGGTGACTTTACAAAACTCAAAAAAGATCCTACTTCAAAATTTGTTTCCAACCTTAAATCTACGCTCAAAGACGTTTCAGAAACTATTAAATATTTTGACCCAAAAGCTTTCACACTAATACCCATGAATCCTTGCATACCTAGACTATACGGTCTACCTAAAATACATAAAACTCAACCTTTTCCCATTAGACCAGTAGTTTCTTTTGTTAATTCACCTGTATCAATACTTTCAAAATGGCTTAATACAATTCTTAGACAACATTTAGATTTTAATAACAAATTTGCAATAAAAAACTCAATAGATCTTTGCTCCAAAATTACAAATTTCCAAATTCCATCAGACACTAGACTTGTTTCATTTGACGTAGTTAATTTATTCCCCAGCATCCCACCCAAATCTTGCTTATTAATTTTAAAAAACCTACTATTTAATTCTAATATGCCAACCATACATGCACTAAATTTACATTCACTTTGTGAGACTGTTCTAGATCAAAATTTCTTTCAATTTAATAATAATTTTTATTCACAAGACTCAGGCTTAGCAATGGGCTCTAATTTGTCACCTCTTTTAGCAGAAATATTCATGAATAACTTGGAAGATCAGTTTTTAACTTCTTCACCTTTTAAAGATCATTTTCTCTTTTGGTACAGATATGTAGATGACATAATTGTTTTATTCAAAGGATCTGATTCTGAACTTGATAACGCACTCAGCAACTTAAATTCTTTAAACCAATCCATTAAATTCACCGTTGAAATTGAAATCAATTCCCAAATCCCCTTCTTAGACTTGTTAATCACTAGAAATAATAATACTTTTGAATTTGACATTTATAGAAAACCTAGTATCACAGATTGCGTAATACCTTTTGACTCTTGTCACCCTGTTTCCCATAAATTTGCAGCTTTTCATTCCTTTTTCCACCGATTATTTTCTATACCACTATCAGATTCATCTTTTCAAACAGAACTTAATAACATTAAACAAATCGCTTCAAATAATGGATATTCTTTAAAAACTATAAATAAATTATACTATAGATACTGTAACAAATTCAAATACACACACTACTTGATTAAAAATCCTTCAGAAACAATTTCCTTTTCAAATTCATTAACATATTTTGGCGTCGTCTCAGAGAAATGTTCTAAAATACTTAAGAAAAACGGTTTTAAAGTTTCATTTAAAACAGATAACAACTTATCCAGATTTTTTATTAAAAATAAAGATCCATTAGATTACAAATCATCATCAGGTGTATACAAATTAAGCTGCTCTACTTGTGAGTCATTCTACATAGGTCAGACAGGTCGCAAAATATCAGACCGTATTAAAGAACATTTCAGGCACATCTATAACAACACAGATCTTGATCCTCCACCATCAACACCTTCTTCTTTCGCCAATCATATATTAATAACGAAACATAGTTTTTCACCATCAAATTCCAAATTGATTCATAAATGCAATAAAGGCCGGAAATTAGATTTTCTCGAGACTTTGGAAATAAGGAAAGCCTTGAAACTGGAAAACAGATCTTGTTTAAATGAACAGAATAACTTCAATAATCCCATTATTAATTCACTATTTTAATTTTTTCACTCAAACAAACTTACCAGATTCTCTTGATCCATTTTTAATTTTTACATTTATAAAATGTTGTTTTTACGAAATCTTTTAAAAATCATGTAACCCTTTGAAAACGTCAAATTTAATTCAAAATTACGTCAATGTCATAATTTTTTATATTCTTTAAGGTAAGAACCCCTCTTGTAATTCATCAATTGTATCATTAATCTCTTGTTAAATTAGGGCTGATGATGGCAGAAGTATTCTGCCGAAACATGTACCATTAGTAATCTTACAGTTATTAAAGTTTGTGGAGTTCGACATAGATATATTTAAATTTTAACCTTACTTTTAGTTAATATATTAGTTATTAAGTGATAAGTGTTAATTTCCACTACCATTCCACATTCCAACAAAATTAAACTAATGTGCCTAATGGGAATAAATTATTACATTTATTCATAGTTTTTAAAGAATATCCATTATTTGAAACAATTTGTTTAATGTTATTAAGTTCTGTTTGAAAAGATTAATCTGATAGTGGTATAGTTCCCACATAAATTATACTATAGATACTACAACAAATTCAAATACACACACCACTTGGTTAAAGATCCTTCAGAAACAATTTTCTTTTCAAATTCATTAACATACTTTGACGTCGTCTCAGAGAAATGTTCTAAAATACTTAAGAAAAACGGTTTTAAAGTTTCATTTAAAACAGATAACAACTTATCCAGATTTTTTATTAAAAACTAGGCGGCCCGTCAGCATGGCTTTGCTCATGAAGTATTCGTTTCCACATAGTAATTACTCTTTCCCGTTCACGCTCCCGTTCCTTTTCCTCTAGGTATAGAAAACCACGCAGGTATTCGAATGCAAGATTTTGTCAAAATTTCAAAGCAATCTGTGAAGAACTTTCGGCAATTTCCGCACCAAATGATGTCATTTGGAAGCAAGAGTTATAGTTCCTGATGTTCGATAGGAAATGCTTCGATTCAGCGGTAGATCCAGCAAGTAGAGTTTTCAATGGCTTTGGTGGTGCTTCTAGTTGAAGCAATTAGATTTTTCCGCCAGCGCAACACATACCTTTCGTTTCATTATTGAACTTTAGAGCCTGGCAGTAGGTACAGACATAACTCATGTGGCCAATGACAACATGGCGACTTGAACTATAATCAACAGCTGGATTGTACTGGAATGCAAGACGATTGTACTGCAGATTCAGATCTGCTGGAATTTGGGTACGTGTTTCAGCTAATCTCACCCTCGTGAGTTTATTCCGTTGAAAACGAACCAAATCTGTTGCTGCAGAACGCGACTGCCGTGCTCGCAATCGTGCATTCTCAAGCATATATATATAACCATTACATGTGAATTAAATAAAATAATGCCTGGAAGAATAACGAATTTGAGTCGTCGCACTCGCCACACAGAAAAATCGAGAAGACGGCTTTCAAATATGACTGAGGAAGAGCAGGCATCTGTACGAGAGAGGAACAGACTAAGCACCATCCAGATGCGGAACGCGGAACCAGCAGAAAGACGAGCAGCCAGGCTTGAGAATGCATTATATATATTTAAATTTTAATTTAAATTTACTCCACTTGGATTTAAGAACATTTTTCTTGTTTGTATATAATTTTGAACTCAGAAAATCATTTATGTCCCATCCCCTTAGATATCAAATATAAATGGACTGAACAAATGCCTTGGCATGATTGTTTTAGTGACAATATCCAATTTTTTCTTATATATAAAGATACTTAAAGCGATAGTCAATTGAAAAAAAAACAATAATTGTTGATAAAAAAATTATTTAATACGAAAAAGCAAATTTTAACATGTCATCGAAAAGAATACAAATAATCAATCTTTTCTATTTTCACAGTCATTATTAATACATTAATTTGCACAACAAAATACAATTTATTGAGTTGTAATTTTTTCCAAGAACGAGCCATTGTTTGACAATTTGTTGTACATTTACAGGGCTGAATCAACGATGGCAATGGTCGTTTCGTCAGTTGCAGTAGGTACAATTTACCATTTTTTCTTTCATAGCCTAATAAGGTGTAATCAATAGGCAGGTTTGGTCAGCATTTATTCATACATAATATGTTTACGCTGAAGCTCTTATACAATGCATGTTTACCTCTGCATTCTTCTTTTCATACTTAGTCTCTTATAAAGCACTCCAGCTTCGTCACACATCTTTGATAATAAATCAACACCGATTTATTTTTGAAATTAAACCACTAAACGCTAACTAGAAAAACACTTATTGTACTATAGTTCCATGGTCTATGTATAATTACATACAATACATACAAAACTCTTTCGTAAAATCAGCAAGAATTAATAGTGTCTAAAATGTCACTGTTTAAAAAACAAAAAATTGCCGAGCATCAATACATACAACATACAACATAACTGGTAAAGTCAGCAGTCGGCAAATTCATTAATACCCTACTTTTCCAGGTAGCAGTTTCTGTAATTTAATGTCCCTTTAAGATATGCCGGCCGTGCCGATACATTGGGCGGAGCTATAACTTCACGCTTCTGTTTCGGATTTCCGAGCACTTACAATACAAATCGGAAAATTATTTTCTAAATTGTGGCTTTACGATTAAAAACAGCAAAAAATGCATTAAAGAACTTTTATTGTAAATTTTGTAATAATTGCATGTACACAAAGAAAAATATGTTTTTTTTAATCTTTTATTTTTTTCTAAGGCCCTTTGGCACTTAAGAAAAATAAGTACATGTCCCTGTAATTCTAATTTATTTCTAAAAACAAAAAAAATTTGTTATATAACGGTATCTTTAAAATTGTGGCCACAGTTTAGAAAATAAATTTGCGGCAGTGAGAAAACAGCCTTAAGCGTAAGCTATGCCTTGCTCCCTGCCGGGCGCGTAAGTAAGTCGCAGGCCTCCAATGTCCAAATGTTTTATAGGCGGAACAAAAATTCTGAAAATCATAATTAAAAAAAAATCGTTTATCCGCAAACGTCACAAAAGTGACAACTTATGTGCCTCCACTGACAAGGTAAAAGTGTCATTTTATGTGATTAGGCTCATAAAGTAGCCAACAGGTGTTATTTTATGTGCTTAATCACATAAAATAAGTGACACTTGTACCTTGTCAATGAATTCTTTATAATTCTTACTAAATTGTTGTTTTCTAATTTATTGAAAGTGAACTAGCGAGGTAGTGGATGGGGGACGCGTGTAAACGACTAGCTCCTCCTTGTTTTATTTACAGGCGCCCCTGACCAAGGGGGCTCCTGAACAAGGGGGGCCGAACACGGGTGCTCACGACCAAGGGGGCTCCCGGTTAGGGTGCTCCCGGACAAGGGGGCTCCCGACCAAGGGGGCTCCCGGTTAGGGTGCTCCCGACCAAGGGGGCTCTCGACCTAGGGGGCTCCCGACCAAGGGGGCTCCCGGCCAAGGGGGCTCCCGGTCAGGGGGCTCCCGGTCAGAGGGCTCCCGACCAAGGGGGCTCCCGGTCAGGGGGATCCCGACCAAGGGGGCTTCCGTCCAAGGGGGCTCCTGACCAAGGGGGCTCCCGGTCAGGGGGCTCCTGCCAAGGGGGCTCCCGGCCAGGGGGGCTCCCGACCAAGGGGGGCCTCGACCAAGGGGGCTCCCGATTAAGGGAGGACTCGACCAAGAACGAACCCGAACAAGGGGGCTCCTGACCAAGGGGGCTTCTGAGTAAGGTTTGCGGATAAAATAGTATATATCATTCAGAGCATAAGTCGCTTTATGTGCTTCGCCTGGACTTAACCGACTCACTTCGTTCGTCGGTCAACAGTCCAGGCTCAGCACATAAAGCGTAACTTATGCTCTTAATAATATAATCTACTATTATCCGCAAACGTCACAAAAGTGACAACTTATGTGCCTCCATTGACAAGGTAAAAGTGTCATTTTATGTGATTAGGCTCATAAAGTAGCCAACAGGTGTTATTTTATGTGCTTAATCACATAAAATAAGTGACACTTGTACCTTGTCAATGAATTCTTTCAAATTCTTACTAAATTGTTGTTTTCTAATTTATTGAAAGTAAACTAGCGAGATAGTGGATGGGGACGCGTGTAAATGAAACGACTAGCTCCTCCTCGTTTTATTTACCAAGGGGGCTCCTGACCAAGGGGGGCCGAACACGGGTGCTCATGACCAAGTGGGCTCCCGGACAAGGGGGTTCCCGACCAAGGGGGCTCTCGATGAAGGGGGCTCCCGACCAAGGGGGCTCCCGGCCAGGGGGCTCCCGACCAAGGGGGCTCCCGGCCAGGGGGCTCCCGACCAAGAGGGCTCCCGACCAAGGGGGCTCCCGGCCAGGGGGGTCCCTGTCAGGGGGCTCCCGACCAAGGGGGCTCCCGGCCAAGGGTGCTCCCAGCGAAGGGGCCTCCCGACCAAGGGGGCTCCCGGCCAGGGGGCTCCCGGCCAGGGGGGCTCCCGGCCAAGGGGCCTCCCGACCAAGGGGGCTACCGGTCAGGGGGCTCCCGACCAAGGGGGCTCCCGATCAAGGGAGGACTCGACCAAGAGGGAACCCGAACAAGGGGGCTCCTAACCAAGGGGGCTTCTGAGTAAGGTTTGCGGATAAAATACACTGACTCAATAAAGTTAGGGATATCGCTGTTTAGACTTGTTACAATAAAGCTACAAAAACAATAATAACCGAAAGAGGAAGATTAATGAATTCTTTATTTCATTAGAAGAAGAGATACCTGGTTTAAAACAAATAAATCAATTTCTATTAAAAATAATTATATGATCATTTTTGTTCAGTGCATGAAGTTGACCTTAATATCGTTTGTTTTTGCCTCGAACTCGTAATACCTCTTGGATACGATGTAGCATACTGCGAATTAAGTTCTCTATTTCATTTTGAGCGATTTGACCCCACAAAGTGGTATTAACTCCCTCAGTTCTCTTATGTTATTTGGTGGAGGGAAATGGTCTTCTATGGCTGTCTGAAGGATATCCCAAACATTCTCTATTGGGTTAAGATCGGGAGAACGTGGAGGAAGTGGAAGATGCTGTATTCCATAGAAATCCGATGTTTCAAGCACAAGTTGTGTTCTGTGCAGACGAGCTTTGTCATCAAAATACAGAAAGTTTTCACCAATAGCGTCTTGAAATGGAGGTAAAATGTTGTCTATAACGTCGTTAGCATAAATACGACCATCCATAGTTCTTTGACAAACATAAAGCTCAGTGCGTCCTCCCAAACATACTCCACGATAAACCATAACGGACCCTCCTTGAAATTGAACCATATGTTGTATAAACTGTTGCAAATATCGTTCATTTCGTCTTCTCCACACTCGTAGGCGACCGCTATCACTGTACAAGCCAAATCGGGACTCATCCCCATAAAGAACCGATTCCCATTCCACCATCAAGTTTTGTCGATCTCTTGCTCATCTTAAGCGAGTTCCATGATCGGCCGGTGTTAACCTAGGTCCTCTGTATGGATGATAACTGTGTAAGTTAAAGTCTCTTAGACAATTTCTAATCTTTTGTACGTGAAGGGTAGGCCCTCCAGCAGCTCTTAAAGGATTTCTCATAAATAACGCTGGACGAAAAGGGTTTCTTCTAGCAGTTATGCACACATATCGATCTTTTTGAGCTGTTGTCCTTCCAGGTCTGCCAGTTCTTGGCCGTTGCGACACAGAATTTGTTTCTTGGAAGCGAGTCCAAAGTCTGCTGATGACACTTTGACTCACCCCAAAATTCTGAGCTTTATCTACTTGTCGTTGACCAGTTTGCAGCATACCAACGGCTCTTTTGGCTTCATCCAAACTTAAATGGTGTTTTCGGTCCATTGTTGCACAAAATATCACTATTTACAGCGGCTTAGTTGCAATAAAGGACATACACATTAAGGCTATCAATGAGCAGCAACTTGATAATTTCTTTCTGGCTAAAGAAATCCGCCAAAAACCCATTTCTTTCAAGCAAAATGAATAGTAAGGGAGTGTTAAAGTATCCCGACTTAAATAATTCGCATTTTAATTTTTTATTTCGAAAATATAGCAATATCCCTAACTTTATTGAGTCAGTGTAGTATATATCATTCAGAGCATAAGTCGCTTTATGTGCTTCGCCTGGACTTAACCGACTCACTTCGTTCGTCGGTCAACAGTCCAGGCTCAGCACATAAAGCGTAACTTATGCTCTTAATAATATAATCTACTATTATTCTTAGTTATTTATTGTAACATCAATGGTCATATGTGAAATATTAAATGCTGATTGAACAGTTTACTTAATCTTTTCAAAATCAGAATTTGGAGTTCTTGGGAAGCTGATTATGTAGAAGTTCATGCATGGTGAGGTTTCTATTCGGCAGAAGATAAATGTTGCAGATACAAATTTCTTTTTCTAGTTGTACTAGGACAGCAGTAGCCTCAAGTTCAGTGATGAGTGGGATAGCTTTAGCTGAGTATTTTATGTTAATGTATGTGGCAACTCCTCCACTGACTTTGTTTCGGTCAGTTCTATTTTTGACAAATGAATTGAAATTTCTTGGTGTGTAGCTCTGAGAGTTTTTAAGATGGGTTTATTGAAGACATATGACGTCAGCAGGGAATTCTGTTGCTAAGAGTTGTAAATCTTGCAGATGGGTGAACAACCCATTTATGTTGTATTGTAGAATTTTGAAAATGACGAGGGAAAAGAAAAGAGAGGTGGATTATAGAGAGCAAGAGGGGTTATGAAAAATAGAGAGCGTTTAGTATTCGTCATCTTCTTTGTCTTGTTCACGATTTAACTGCTTTTTGAGCTTGTTCCAGAGTTTAGTAAATTTGGATTTAATACTTCGATGGGAGAGGTTTGAATAAATTTGGTATATCATGTTGATAAATTGAGGAATGTCTTGAGTGTATGTTTTACTATGCTTATTGGATCCTGGGATCCTGATACGTTTTCCAGTAGATTAACGAGTGGGTCGTACTTGATGCAGAATAATGAAGGTATTGACGCATTTTCAATTATTTCTTTGACTGGTAAGAGCAAATCCCTCATAGGTGTTAGACTTTCCAAGGAAGCGTTCTTTTTGGGCAATTTGGAAGTTTTTTTTAGGTTTTGAACTTGGGAATGTAGTACTTGGCGCGAGTTAGACGATTCTAGCGTAGATAATGGGGAGAGAATCTTTGTGGATGAGGAGAATAACATTGAGGCAGATCGCTTTTTTTGAGTTTACATTAATCGGGGTTTCTTGTGTTTCAGAAATTTGTGTGTGGGTGTCTTCCGTGTTTTCGATTATGTCTTGGTCATTGATTTGAGAAGGTCACTATTTAGCTTTGTGTCCTTTCTCTTTACAAATGAAACAAGTGAGTTCTCCAGTTCCCAGAAAAATGCGGTAGTGCGTGCTGCAGACTCATGTTCTCGTCGGGTTGTGTAAATCTGTCTTCGGAAACTGAGGATATGGCTATATTGTTCGCCATAAACTCCGGCGCGCATAAATGTCATCTTGGACACGCGCTTAAATCCCAAGTTCCTTAAAGTTAGTCCTAGAACATCGTGGGGTATTGTAGGGGAGACGTTTGATAGAATTATTCTTTGTGCAGGGGATGTAAGTGTATCGATTGGAATTTCTTTTTCGTTTATCGACGGCTACAACGCAGTACCTCCTAAATGCAAAAAGTTTTTTTCGGCAACTGAAAAAAACGTTTAAAGAGAGTGAATATTCACTTACATTAGTGTAATTTATACACATGACTAAATACAGTCAAACATTAATACAAAACTGAAAATGTTATTAATTTATTATAGTACAAATAATTTTCGTCAGTTGAGAGGTACTGCTCTCATTCGACCAGCAGTTACGAGGGTTTGCACTCGCGTTAGCATGTTGATTAAAAATAATAACTAAGATCCTGTTTTGAAAAAAATCACGCAGTGTTGAATTATTTATTTTAACTGTAGATTAAACAAAAAACAGAACATCCAAAAATACAAAAATTAGTAACAAATAAATTATAACTTGAACATTGACAAGGAAAAAAAGTGAGATGAGCAGAAAATGGCTAAGCATGAGGCAGATGATCATAAAAATTCCAAAAATCTTTAGGAATCACTAACTTGAGGTCCTGCAGATCTTTGTATTTTTTTGCGTTATAATTAACGGTTTCTTAAATAGCTCGGGAAACTCTGCTTCACTAAGATCAATCGCTTTAGGATGCGTAGGAAGTTCTTTAAAATCTTCGTCAAACGTTAACTTGTACATGATTTTTTGATCTTCATATTGCAACACTCGCAAATTAGTAACGACTGACTCATGAACTATGTCCATGGCTCATGTCCATAATCTTTAAAGAAATTTTCACTTTACTTCATATGAATTCTTTTTTCTAGCTTGGTTACTAACTGTCACATAGTCATAAGGAGTATAAAATAATATCTTTATGTTTTAGAGCCTTTTCTATAGTTGAATGCACGGAATCGCATTCAATTTGCGTATGACCTTTAATTAGAAATTTTTGTGTAATAGTCACTTTGTTTTTCGGATAAGTATTATGCAACCCATCTTGCACTCCAACATCACAGATTGTATAATATGTAGTAACCCTATTTTATTCAATAACGCACGGTGTTTTAAGTCTGAAAATCGCACGACACTGAAAAATACCCAATAGAAAAACAGAATTCGGTGTCGTTTCTATAACAATATAAAAATTTCCTGGAAATTTTTTGCACCTAGCTAAGTCAACATGAAATTAATAAGTGGAAATTTTTTCAGCCAATCAAAATCATTTATTTATTAAAAATCTCAAATTACAAAATTAATATTAACTTCAACAATAATTAATTAGTTACTGTTAAAATTGAACACACAATTGTTGTAAGTAATCATATCTGATAGTGATGAAGTTTCATTACAAGAACTGCTTCCAAATGGTTTTGCTTGCTGTCTCATTGAATTAATGATGGTTTGGTGATGCTCCATGTCCATTTGTAAGTATGGACGGATAGAATGTGCGCTGCTATGTCCAGTAATTTTGATAAGCTGCTGTCCTCTTACAGCATGATTAGTGTTTTTTTTTGTGTCGATACCAATTTTTTTTGCCGGTTCAGCCATCCTCTGAGATTGTTGGTTTTGCCAATTTGGGTTAGGAGTTAAAAGTAATCTGTCTGTGCTAATAAATTTTGTTCTTTTTTCTAACAATCTGAAAACAAGAAGGGGTTGTTTATAATGTATGGCAAATTGCAAGATTGTAGTTACCGAACTGGACAAATATCTGAATTATCTTTATTCGGCTCTACAGCTGCCGAATTCAATGTCGGTAAATGGATCAAACTTCATATTAAACTTCTTATAGTACATTTCTTGTAATTGTTTGGCACTGGATTTCCACATGATTTTTACCACTGACTTCTATTCATTTCCATTCCTGTTCCTAATGTTAAAAGCCCAGTCTTTCAATATAATTGCGAGCTCTTCTTTTGATACGCAATTTTCAATGTTATACCTTTTCTCTTTACAAAAACTTGTAAACTGGATCCACACACATGTTTTGCTGCGTTTTGTGTTCATTGGTACTGTATTTTCTACCGCTTCATCACTATTTAGCAAAGATGTAGAACCAAAACGTGACATTTTTTGAAATTAAACAACTTTTTTTCCGTTGTCAGGGATAATTCTGTTATATAACTTGATTTTTTTTGCCAGAAATTTATAATTTAAGAATTTAAGAAGTATAATGTCCGTGTCGTTGCGATTTTCTTACCGAATATGCCCTCGTGCATTGATTAATGTCCGGAAATTTTATTCTCATGCATTTCCAAAACGTAATTAGCCCTCGTGTTCCACTCGGGCTAATTAATACGTTTTGGAAATGCATTCGAAAAAATTTCCGGAAATAATCAATGCACTTGGGATATTATAAGTGAAAATCGCACGACACTGAAAAATAGCCAATAGAAAAACAGAATTCGGTGTCGTTTCTATAACAATATAAAAATTTCCTGGAAATTTTTTGCACCTAGCTAAGTCAACATGAAATTAATAAGTGGAAATTTTTTCAGCCAATCAAAATCATTTATTTATTAAAAATCTCAAATTACAAAATTAATATTAACTTCAACAATAATTAATTAGTTACTGTTAAAATTGAACACACAATTGTTGTAAGTAATCATATCTGATAGTGATGAAGTTTCATTACAAGAACTGCTTCCAAATGGTTTTGCTTGCTGTCTCATTGAATTAATGATGGTTTGGTGATGCTCCATGTCCATTTGTAAGTATGGACGGATAGAATGTGCGCTGCTATGTCCAGTAATTTTGATAAGCTGCTGTCCTCTTACAGAATGATTAGTGTTTTTTTTGTGTCGATACCAATTTTTTTTGCCGGTTCAGCCATCCTCTGAGATTGTTGGTTTTGCCAATTTGGGTTAGGAGTTAAAAGTAATCTGTCTGTGCTAATAAATTTTGTTCTTTTTTCTAACAATCTGAAAACAAGAAGGGGTTGTTTATAATGTATGGCAAATTGCAAGATTGTAGTTACCGAACTGGACAAATATCTGAATTATCTTTATTCGGCTCTAGAGCTGCCGAATTCAATGTCGGTAAATGGATCAAACTTCATATTAAACTTCTTATAGTACATTTCTTGTAATTGTTTGGCACTGGAGTTCCACATGATTTTTACCACTGACTCCTATTCATTTCCATTCCTGTTACTAATGTTAAAAGCCCAGTCTTTCAATATAATTGCCGAGCTCTTCTTTCGATACGCAATTTTCAATGTTATACCTTTTTTCTTTACAAAAACTTGTATACTGGATCCACACACATGTTTTGCTGCGTTTTGTGTTCATTGGTACTGTATTTTCTACCGCTTTATCACTATTTAGCAAAGATGTATAACCAAAACGTGACATTTTTTGAAATTAAACAACTTTTTTTCCGTTGTCAGGGATAATTCTGTTATATAACTTGATTTTTTTTTGCCAGAAATTTATAATTTAAGAATTTAAGAAGTATAATGTCCGTGTCGTTGCGATTTTCTTACCGAATATGCCCTCGTGCATTGATTAATGTCCGGAAATTTTATTCTCATGCATTTCCAAAACGTAATTAGCCCTCGTGTTCCACTCGGGCTAATTAATACGTTTTGAAAATGCATTCGAAAAAATTTCCGGAAATAATCAATGCACTTGGGATATTATAAGTGAAAATTTTTAAATTTCCCGCTTCGCAGCGCTCCCTGTAGGGAACTGTCATTCCTTATTTTCGTGCAAAAACGCAGGTTAATTCCAACAAAAATCATGGGAAAACATAAGAGAAAACGCTCATCACGTGAACGAAGTGCTTCACCGGCCTCAGAGGACGAAATCAGGGCCCTAGATCAAAAAATTAGGGCTGTGAAACTCCAATTGAAGAGGAAAAAACTCCAAGAACTAGAGGCGGAGTTAGAGGCCTCACCAACTCAGTACTCTTGCACTGAGGGAGAATTCAACAGTGAGTATTTGTTAAATACCAAATAGGCTCTATTACCGGCATGACCGACAACACAAAAATGTTTCCTTTCTTCTCTCTTGTGGAGAGGTGCAAGAAAGAGTGTTCCAAGTGTTCTTGGAGGCTGTCCCACAATAAGTGTTCTTATGGTGACTGCCACAGACCCCAACTGACTGTAGCTGTTGTTACAGGTGAGAATGACCTTTCGGTCGACGTGGAGCCTAACCTTTTGGTGAACGCAGAACCTGACCCTTTGGTCGACGCGGGGCCAACCACCGATACATCAGACCCTTCTCAGAGTACCCTTGCAGCGGATGTTCTCTGTCTATTGGGCAACACCAAAACAAAATCCACCGATTCAACCTGACTTAGCCCTACGTTGGGAAGCAATCCTTGTAAATGGGTTAACATCAGTCGTTTGTTCCGAGCTGTTGGAAAAATATCCAAATCCCAGTAATTGTCCATCACTGGCAGCTCCAAAATTAAATACAGAGCTTGTGGCATGCACGCCAGAGGCCTCCCTCCAACGTGACCATCGTCTGGTGACAATCCAAACCCAGATGGCTGCAGGTTTGTCTGCCATCGGCCTAGTCCTCGATTACCTTCTGACTAAGGAAGAGAAGGGGGAGGCGGATATTCGCAACATAGAGCGATTATCTGATGCCGGACGCCTTTTCACCAATATACATCACACTCAGACCTCTGCTAGAAGGGTGTTAGCGCTTCAACACCTTACTAATAAAACAACAAAAGATGTGCTGGCAAAACTTCCTAGAGGATCCCTTTTGTTTGGCGACGATCTGGGCGAAAAGATCAAAGCAGCCAAAGCATTGGAAAAAACGAGCCTTGAGTTGAAGTCCGCTCCTACAAAGACACAAGCTGCGAAGATGCGGAACACAGAACGGTTTAGGAAACCTTTAAACTTGCAGAGTCCGTCTCAACGATCAGGGGCACCACGTTCAGGCGGACGGAGCACAATACGCCCACAGACACAGACACACAAACAATCGTCGCCGCGTCTACAGCGCAAAACGTATTACCTCAACAAGGGCAGGAACAACGACAACCAACGCCAACATTAACAGCCGTCGCGAATAATGTAAGTAATATTATCTATATTATAATGTAAGCTGGTCGACTACGAATTTTTGTAACGGCGTGGCAAAGAATTACATCACATCCAGTGATTCTCACATGGATAACGGGTTTTAAAATCCCTTTCAAACAAGAGCCTTTACAAACCACACCACCACCTGTTAGAATCTTGTCGACGTCAGATTTACGACTGACACAGGTGGCCATCGATATTCTTAGAACAAAGGAAGTGATTTCTTCCTGTGTCCCTTGCAAGGGACAGTTTATCTCCCCAATTTTTGTGGAAGTTATGAAACCCGTGGTTTCGTATTTGAGAGAACAAGGCTTGATGTCGGTGATCTATTTAGATGATTTATTGTTATTTGGAAAGCCTAGACAAAGTTGTTTAAAAAATGTTTACACTACAATTAATGTCTTACAAGAGTTGGGATTTATTATCAATGCCCCAAAGAGCAATCTTATGCCTCAACAAAAATGCAAATTTTTGGGTTTCATTTTTAATTCTATCGAAATGACCTTAGAACTACTTGAAGCAAAGACGGAAAAAATCAAGATTTTGATCTCAAGGTTCAGTACAAGGGAAAAATGTTCGATTCGGGAATTTGCTCAAATGCTTGGGTACCTAGGATCGGTTTGCCCTGCCCTAGAGTACAGTTGGCTCTACACTAAAAGAATGGAAAGGGAAAAAGTTTAACAACTATGAGCAACAAATGATCATCCCCCCTTACTTGAAACAAGATTTCTTGTGGTGGCAAGATCTTGCAAACAAAAAATGTAAGATAAAAACATTTTCTTTTGCACTAGAAATTAACTCGGATGCTTATGGCACTGGATGGGGGGTATTTTGTAAAACCACAAATCAACGAGCACATGGGCACTGGAATTCAGAAGAAAAATGTCATCACATTAACTATCTAGAGTTGTTAGCCGCATGGTTTGGACTCAAATCCTTTGCAAATGATTGCTACGATCGGGAAATATTGTTAAGAATTGACAACATGACGGCTATAGCTTATATAAATCGAATGGGGGGAACTCAGTTCCCACACCTTAACAATCTTGCTCAAAATATCTGGCAATGGTGTGAGAACAAAAAATTATGGATTTACGCCGTCTACGTAAAATCAGAGTATAATGTAGAAGCTGATACCGAATCAAGGCGCACACCTTCAGAAACGGAATGGGAATTGTCATCAGAGGCTTTCGATTTAATAGTACAACATTTTGGAAACCCAACGTTTGACCTTTGTGCCACTGGAATAAATTCTAAATGTAAAAAATTTGCGTCGTGGCATTATGATCCGGACGCCTATGTTAATAGATGCCTTTACACTGCAATGGAAGGGACATCTATTTTACGGTTTCCACCCCTTCTGTATCATTGCCAGAACGTTACAAAAAATCGTACACGATAAAACAGATATTATTTTGGTTGTTCCTGATTGGAAAAATCAACCATGGTATCCTCTGTTTATGTCTCTACAAATTAAAAAACCAATCTATTTTCAACCTAATAAAGAACTGTTGTTTTCGGTTAACAGAGCAGCTCATCCATTATGGGGGAACCTTACATTGGTGGCAGCTCACTTGTCCGGCGTGCGTTCCTGCTAAGAGGTATCCCTCAAGCATCAATTCCAGTTCTGCTAGCTTCCATCTCCACTAACACCTTTAAACAGTATGAAGTGGGATGGAAAAAATGGTGGAAATTTTGTCAAGACCGCTCAATTAATGTATATACAGGCACCAGTACGGATGTGCTGTCATTCCTAACCGAACAGCTTCAACAAAATGCCTCATACGGCAGCTTAAACAACTTTAGAGCTGCGCTGTCATTTCTACTTACACCTGAAATTGGAGACAACCCTCAAATTAAACGTTTTTTCAAAGGTGTTTATCAACTAAAACCGGAAAGGCCAAAATACCATACAACGTGGGACCCAGCAGTTGTTCTCACCTATTTGGGAACACTGTATCCAAATGAAAGAATAAGCCTCACTGACCTTACAGTTAAACTAGCAACATTGTTGGCACTGGCAACTGGACAACGAGCCCAAACAATAGCCTTGATTCATATAGAAAACATTGAAATAGGACCAGACATAGTAAGAATAATGATCCCGGATAGGATCAAAACCTCAAAGAGAGGAGCATTTCAACCCACATTGATTATACCGATTTTACACACCAATTTAGAAATATGTGTAGCTTCAACTTTGAAAGCTTATCTCGCAGCAACTAAGAGTCATAGACCGACTGATGCCACTCGACTACTGTTAACATACAAAAAACCATATAGAAATGCAACGACAACATCCATAAGTCGTTGGATAAAAAGTGTGCTACAGGCAAGTGGAATTGATGTTTCAATTTTTACCGCTCACAGCACGCGACATGCCTCCACCTCGGCCGCTTCGCGAAAAGGCATTAGCTTGGACGAGATCAGAAAAACGGCTGGATGGTCAGAAAGATCCTTGACCTTTGCACGACATTATAATCGTCCGCTTGCTCAAGGACTGACTGGGAATTTTGCTCAAGTAGTCTTAAGCTCGTAATTAACCATGACTGACCCCAATATTGGAGTTACTTAAATTTCTTTTTATTTCGTTATTCTTGTTACTTAAGCATTAGTCTTTGTTTAATACTTGTTCGACTGTTTTGAATAAACCATTTCTCAGGTTTACTCCATTATTCTCGTCGCAACAAACTTTAAACATCTACATATTATACAATCTGTGATGTTGGAGTGCAAGATGGGTTGCATAATTACAAGATCAAGCGAACTTGAAAAGTGAAGTTCGATCTTGATTATGCTACCATCTTGCACGAAGACATCACTCCCACCCGTCTTGTTTTTACAAGGCCCAAACACCCCAGTTGCGACTTCCACGTGGACTTCAAATAAATGACAGTTCCCTACAGGGAGCGCTGCGAAGCGGGAAATTTAAAAATTTTCAGACTTAAAACACCGTGCGTTATTGAAGAAAATAGGGTTACTACATATTATACAATCTGTGATGTCTTCGTGCAAGATGGTAGCATAATCAAGATCGAACTTCACTTTTCAAGTTCGCTTGATCTTGTAATAATACGGCATTTGAAAGAATAGCGTTTCTGTTTTGCGCCGTACAACCGTAATAGTCGACCGTAAAAGATGCATACACAGCTCTTTGGCCATCAGCAGTCACCTCATCATACCAATAGCAAGTACTGTGATTATTGGCGAGATTATATACTGTGAAATGGCAACATAATTTCGTTTTGTAATACAAGGCGTTAGTTGGAATATTTGGGCAAAATTTTACTGCTTGAACATCCACTGTTAAGGGTGCCGTATTTTGCTGAGTTTGGTGGTCGCGGGGAGGTGCGGTAAAGGACGCAAAATTTAGACCTTAAGTTTCTGGATGGCGCTGTATTTCCTCCAAGGAGGTGACTCCATCCTAACGGGGAGTAGCGCAAGCTTCAGAGGATACCGTTTTTAACTAGCCTGCGCCCGGGCACACTCGGTAAATATCGGCTCTGTTCGTCGTTAGTGCTATATCCTCCTACGAGAATGCCGCGACAAGCAAGCAAAAAAAAAAAAAATAAAAATGCGTCAACACTGCTGTCCCAGCGAGACCAAACTCTTGACAGGGAACGTGTGAATTTCTCTAAACGTAAATCACTCTACATTCTAATATATTTAACTAAAAATTAAAGGTCATTATCCGTTAAATTATTATTAAGATATATCTATTTAATTACATAGATGACAATAACTATGTATTATTGGTAGGCCTGAAAAAAAGGTTATTATTTACTTTTAATACTGATAACTAAAACATGGAAATTTAAAAATTGATCCCATCGTTATCCCATTATCGGCCCAGGCCTGAAAGTTGCGGATCGAGTGAGTTTAAAAAAAAATCGTAAATAATATCCCGAGTGCAGGTTAAACTGCCGACAATTTTTTCGAGTGCGTGAACCTGTTGCGGCATTTTGTTAAAATCATCACTATAACAAAAGTTATTCAGGGTAGATAGTTTGAAACGGAACCTTTTGCTGCTGTTTTTCTGTCAAAAGAATCAATTATAGTAGCCGTGTCGGCAGCTTCAAAGATTTTCTGTCTTTATGTTCGATACGCCGACTTAATCCTGCCAAAAATAGTTACGAGGCCGAAAAATATGAGCGATCGCTCATTCGATTCGGGATTTTATTCTGAGAAAGACATTTTTTTGTTTGTTCCGCAAATAAAAATTACAATTGTTATTAAAAAAAAAGTAAAAAAAAATAAGGGTTAGTTTTTTGGCAATAATACAAAAACTATAAGTGAAAGACGAGAAAATTTCCCATGAAAAACTTCGAACCCCTGGAGTTCTAATAATAACTGCTTAAAGTTGAAAAAAAAAATTAAAAATCCAAAAAAATGTTAAACAATTTTTTTAAACATATTTAACTGATCATTCGCTCAATAATGAGAATAAATAATCAATGAAATACCAAAAAAAAATTGTTTTAAAAATTTAATTGTTTATTAACAATGCAATTTGTTATTAAGCAAATTCCAAAATTTGTAATATGTTTTATCCGCAAACGTCACAAAAGTGACAACTTATGTGCCTCCATTGACAAGGTAAAAGTGTCATTTTATGTGATTAGGCTCATAAAGTAGCCAACAGGTGTTATTTTAGGTGCTTAATCACATAAAATAAGTGACACTTGTACCTTGTCAATGAATTCTTTCAAATTCTTACTAAATTGTTGTTTTCTAATTTATTGAAAGTGAACTAGCGAGGTAGTGGATGGGGACGCGTGTAAATGAAACGACTAGCTCCTCCTTGTTTTATTTACAGGCGCCTCTGACCAAGGGAGCTCCTGACCAAGGGGGGCCGAACCCGGGTGTTCATGGCCAAGGGGGCTCCCGACCAAGGGGGCTCTCGACCAAGGGAGCGCCCGACCAAGGGGGCTCCCGGTCAGGGGGGCTCCCGGCCAAGGGGGCTCCCGGCCAAGGGGGCGCCCGACCAAGGGGGCTCCCGGCCAAGGGGGCGCCCGACCAAGGGGGCTCCCGATGAAGGGGGCTCCCGACCAAAGGGGCTTCCGACCAAGGGGGCTCTCGGCCGAGGGGGCTCCCGGCCAAGGGTGTGCCCGACCAAGGGGGCTTCTGAGTAAGGTTTGCGGATAAAATAGTATATATCATTCAGAGCATAAGTCGCTTTATGTGCTTCGCCTGGACTTAACCGACTCACTTCGTTCGTCGGTCAACAGTCCAGGCTCAGCACATAAAGCGTAACTTATGCTCTTAATAATATAATCTACTATTATCCGCAAACGTCACAAAAGTGACAACTTATGTGCCTCCATTGACAAGGTAAAAGTGTCATTTTATGTGATTAGGCTCATAAAGTAGCCAACAGGTGTTATTTTATGTGCTTAATCACATAAAATAAGTGACACTTGTACCTTGTCAATGAATTCTTTCAAATTCTTACTAAATTTTTGTTTTCTAATTTATTGAAAGTGAACTAGCGAGGTAGTGGATGGGGACGCGTGTAAATGAAACGACTAGCCTCTTCCTTGTTTTATTTACAGGCGCCCCTGACCAAGAGGGCTCCTTACCAAGGGAGCCGAACACGGGTGTTCATGACCAAGGGGGCTCCCGGTTAGGGTGCTCCTGGACAAGGAGGCTCCCGACCAAGGGGGCGCTCAACAAAGGGGGCTTCCGACCAATGGGGCTCCCGGCCAGGGGGCTCCCGACCAAGGGGGCTTCCGGCCAAGGGCGCTCCCGGCAAAGGGGGCTCCCGACCAAGGGGGCTCCCGACCAAAGGGGCTACCGGCCAAGGGGGCACCCGGCCAAGGGTGCTCCCGACCAAAGGGGCTCTCGATCAAGGGAGGACTCAACCAAGAGGGAACCCGAACAAGGGGGCTCCTGACCAAGGGGGCTCCCGACCAAAAGGGCTCCCGACCAAGAGGGCTTCAGGACAGGGGGCTTCCGGCCAAGGCAGCTCCCGGTCAGGGGGCTCTCGACCAAGGGGCTCCCGGCCAAGGGGGCCCCCGACCAAGGGAACTTTCGACCAAAGGGGCTCCCGACCAAGGGGGTTTCCGGCCTAGGGGGCTCCCGGCCAAAGGGGCTCCCGACCAAGGGGGCTCGCAATCAAGGGAGGACTCAACCAAGAGGAAACCCGAACAAGGGGGCTCCTGACCAAGGGGGCTTCTGAGTAAGGTTTGCGGATAAAATAGTATATATCATTCAGTCAGGCTCAGCACATAAAGCGTAACTTATGCTCTTAATAATATAATCTACTATTTTCTGAAAGTTCTAAAAAGTCTAAAAGCAACCATATTGCATATAATATGTATGTATAACAAAGTGTGTAAAAAAAAATCTGTGCATTCTTTACGGCAGTTTCTAAAATTACATGTCACTGACGTTACAGTGTTACAGTACACTTTGCGAAAATATCCGTCGAAATCAACACAAAATACGTTTAGAGCCGATATACCTATTTTATGATGAATAATTATGATTAATCCAAAAATCGTCCGATAAAAGTGTTCAAATTATTTTTTCGACCTCCGTCTCAATTTAGTTATTTTCCAGTCGTCCAAATCGGCTTGAAATAGTTATTAATAATATAAGTGCGAGAACACAAGCTTAAAGTTTGAGGTTGTTGTTATGCAACGAGACGCAGTCGAGTTGCATTTTACAACCGAGAACTTTAAGCGTTCTCGCAAGAATATTATTCATTATTTTTTTTAAACAAGAAGAATGTTCTTAAATCCAAGTGGAGTAAATTTAAATTAAAATTTAAATATATCTATGTCGAACAAACTTTAATAACTGTAAGATTACTAATGGTACATGTTTCGGCAGAACACTTCTGCCATCATCAGCATCAGAGTTCGACATAGATATATTTAAATTTTAATTATTTTTTTTGTTGATCAACTACGTATGAGTTGCTATAGAAATGCTGTTTATTACAAACGAAAATGGAAAAGTCGAATGAGGTTCCTGAGAATTTTTAGAAAAAAGCAAATTATTGCGGGAAAATTTGTTGCCTGTGAAATCTAAAGCTGGGGGCTTACGACAAGGTTTATGAAAGTTTTAGTCATTGGAGAGAAAATACAAAAATCTTTTCGGTAACAGAAGAGGTAATTCTTGTCTATTTAGATGTAAGGTAAGTTTGCAATTTCCCATTGACATTAGATCATTTGTATTCAATGTATTTGATTTGTAGCATTGTACTTTGAAGATTCCGTAGAAGAGCGCATTAAAATTGCCAGGAAGGTGTTTGGGGAAACTACATCTACAACAACACTACCTACAAGCAATGCCTCTTCTAGTTCTGCCAATGTTACCGAGTTCTCTGCGAGGACCGCGTTATCATCCAGCAGTCATGACAGTGACCAATACTTTCATAAATGTGAATTTCACTTTCATAATATGTATGATTAATAAATAACATGACAATCGTTTTAAAAGTTGTTACTGATTCAAATCGTGTTTTAAAAATTTTAAAACACGCTGCTATGGGAAACGTGTTTTAAGATGCTGTTAATGTTCATGGATTCAGATATTAAAAAGATGACTTAAAATGCGATCAACAAAAAATAGTAGATTATTATACGAGTTCCTGTGTAAATTGGACGCTTTAAGTCACAAGTGGTTTATAAAAGCACGAGTGAAACGAGTGCTTTTGTGAACCACGAGTGGCTTAAAGCGTTCAATCTACACAGGGACGAGTGTAATACGACGTTTTATCGTTCGACACCACCCCGGAAAGCCTTTAAATTGCTTAAAATCCATAAAAATAGTGTGACGTTTATCTGTCATTTTCATTATTTCATGACAGAGAGTGTTTACACAAGCGAAACTTTGAAAATTCTGACAGTGTCGAACGATAAACGCTATTTACCAGCCTAGGCTAGAAAATAGAAACTAGGGATTTTTCAATGCAAGCTTTCGCATGTTCGTTGGATTTGTCACCGCCCCGAATAGCAGAATAACTACCATTAAAACATCGGAAAAATTACAGGGGGGGCCCTTGGTATAGGGCAACGACAATAACAAAACCCCCTTTAACAGGGGGGCCCAAGGGGGCCCTTTAAGACATGGGGGAGGCCCTTTCGACATGTGGAGCCCTTGAAACAGGGGGGCCCAAGGGGGCTGTTTGAGACACAAGGGCCCCCATGTGTTATGAAGACCCCCTTAGACTTGTGGGGGCCCTTGCGACATGGGGGCCTAAGGGGGCTGTTTGAGACACGTGGGTCCCCATGAGGCATGAGGCCCCCCTACAAAAGTGAACAATCTTTTGTCGGCCGAGAAAGTTTCGTTTATCACGCGGCCCGAAACTGTTTTGCAAGTGCTTGCACTTGTGAAGTCTCGGCTACGCCTCGCCTCCACAAACTGCTCGCACTTGCAAAATGACATTTTCTGGCCTTGTAATAAAATATACTATTGGTGTCAACTGAGCGGAAATGAATAGTATCCTGAATAGTATATAACTGTATTAGGCCGTTGTATGTTTTATAGTTTTCGTGTTACAATTGGGCCCCGTTGCGGCAGCCCCCCCCCCCTGGGCCCTATCGGTAGGAGCCCCCTTGGGCCCCCATGGACAAGAGCCTCCTTGCGCCCCTTTGGACAGGAGTCCCCTTGGGCCCCCATGGACAGGAGCCCCCTTGGGCCCCCATGGACAGGAGCCCCCTTGGGCCCCCATGCACAGGAGCCCCTTTGGGCCCCCATGAGCAGGAACCTCCTTTCGCCCCCTTAGGCACGGCCCCCTCGTGTAGGGAACTAGTTGTGCCTCGCAAGAGCCCCCTCGACAGGGCCCCCTCGGGCAGGGCCCCCATCAGGCAGAACTCCCCTCGGGCAGGGCCCCCCTCGGGCAGCTATCAGCTATCATTAATAATGACAGCAAATGTCAAGTCAACACATCAACTACCGCAGTAGGAGAGAAAAATCCATTATTGGTAAAGAAAATCAATTTCTGAAGCATCAAACATGTTATAATATAAAAAACGTATTTCTCAAAATAACATCCCGAATCGAATGAGCTATCGCTCGTATTTTTCGGATCCTTGTAACCACCTTGTAACTATTTTTCGCAAGTTTTCAACTTCTTGACTATACTATAGGCCTTCCTCCACTCAATGGTGACGATATCATAAAGCCGTCCAATTTATTATTCTCTGCATAACGATGGAATTACCCCAACGACGATTTCGCCATCTCACGTAAAGAAGCTACACTAGATAGGCTTGTGTCACACTCTAGAATGAGTCAAATTTCGTGCAAATGTCGGTTCGTGTCTGGAATAACACAGTTCATTTATTTGGGATAAGACGTCAAAAATATGCCTTGGCTTTTGATGTTTTTTTTTTTTTCAGAATGGTTATTAGTTTCTTGAGTTCGTAGGGGGTTTCAAATAGCAATGAATTTTCTCAAACTTGCGTAAAAAATTATAAAAGTTGAACACAAAATACAGTGTTTTAAACTCCTTGTTTTTCCTAATACCAGCTGTTTCCAGATCTTAAATACACCCTACGAACTCGAATGAAGTTTCCTGAGTCTAACTATGCCACTTTTGTATGAATTGAATCAATGGTTTTCATTTCTTATCCAAAAAACGCGAGCGTGTTTTCGGTTCTTACGCCACCTTACTAGACGACACCCTTAATACGATACAGTTTCCCAAAATGGCCTGCTCTTTATCGACATGTGCGTTTTATATTCGGTTTCATCCAAATTACCATTTTTAAATGCAAAACAGTCATTGCATTGGTCCTTTCGGGGATGGAAAATAGCAATTTTCATATCTTTTGCCATTTTCATGAGGGTTGACAATGCTAATAGTTTTTTATTTGATGCTCTTTTACAAAAATTAGTGTACCTACTCGAGGTACAGATCGCTGAAAGACTGAAATGTTTGCTCAGGAAACAGCGTCCTTTCGGCAATAATGCGATGGCAATTTATTTAACTCATCAAAAAATCTCTTCATAAGCACCCTATCTTCCTCAAATTGATCAACCCTTTTTTCACATTTATAAACTTGAACGTCCATGCTCTCCCTTATACCATAGTCACTCTTTTCTACCCAATCTCTACAGACCACTCACCCATGCATAAGGTTTGCAAGTACATTGTCTTACATACTCTTACACGTTCATTTTTTATGACTAGATGATATTCAAGAGTTGAAGTTAGTCGAGGCACCGCATCATCTTCTTGAAATTTTGGTCTCTTAATTTGGTTTCTTTGTACTGTATTGCACACATATACTTTTCTTTGGTCCCAGTTCACAGTCTTCCAAAACGCATCAAAAATTATTTTCCGATCTTCTTCCTGAACTTTTGAACAATTTTTCGTGTATGTTTTTCTCACGCAATTGCACCGCGTTTGCCAGTTCTCGTTCTTCTCTTTCCTTATTATGAAATATATTTTTCTAATTAGCAGGTTTGCTAAAACCTAAATATTTATTGCCCATCATCCGTTGGTGTTTATTTAACTGTCTTTTATTAATTATTGGTCTCTTTCTGGATTTTATTTCTACATTTTCTTATATATATTCAGGATCTAAACAATCTTCTGCATCAATATTTTCAGCTTCTGATAATGAGTTACGATCTTGTGTATCAGGAACTAAATAGTCTTGTTGCTGGGAGTCAGTCCCGAGTTCCAAAGTTAACTCCATTAGCGTGTCTACTATAAAATATGCCGTTCACGATTGTTTTTAACACGCAGTAGGCCAAGAGTTTTTTTTGTTAGATTGGCGTCAGGTCCTGTCTAATGACGTTTGGTTTTTAAAAATTCGAGTTGTCTTGTTGGCATTTTATCCTGACACTTTATTTGATCCAAAATGCCGAAAGTAATTTCTGCCAACAAGAAAGCATGTATAAAAGGTGTTTTGGTGAACACAAGCAAGACAGGCCAGACCTTAAAAACGAAAACATTTTCGAAAGGCTTTCACGTATTTTTGAGGTAACTTATTTTTTAATATTTAGTAATTTTGTAGATAAATTCAAATATTTCATTGCAGGTCGGTAGAAATTCAATAATTAATCTCTTGAAACAAGATTTTGAGCACCTAGAATCTTCATTTTGCAGTAAAAGATCTAAGACTGATAAATTCCTAAATTATGTGTTTCGGAAAGATCTTAGATTCTAGAAAAAAAATTATATTTGTATATCTGGATGAAACGTGGATATACAAAAATGGTAGCAACATTCGTCGATGGGTTCACAAAAAAGATCTAAAAAGTAATCCTTCAAAAATTAGAAGTGAAGGCAAAGCAAAGGTTTACCATCTTACATGCAGAATGTCAGTTTGGTCTTTTGGACGGATGTGAGCTTTTACTGGATGCAACGAATAATGACAAAGATTACCACTAGACAATGAATGGAGAAATATTTCAAACGTGGGTGATTAATCAATTAATTCCTGCTTTAGTAAGACTACCATATAAGTGTGTAGTGATACTAGACAATGCACCGTATCACTCAATGCAATTGGAAAAACTACCCACACTGTCTTCCACCAAGGCAAAAATGCAAGAATGTATATGGAATCACCTTATACAATTTGATCAAAATTTTACCAAAAATCAGTTGTGGAAATTAATAATACCTTTCCAAGGACAATATGTTATAGACAAGATTTTAAATGACCAGGGATATGTTCTTAGATTACCCCCTTATCATTGCCAGTACAATCCAATTGAATTGGCATGGGGGTTCTCTAAGCATTATTACAATAAACATATAAATGAACAACCTGCGAGCAAAACTAAAGTTTATAATTTATGGTCGGAATCACTTATGAAATGTACACCTGAAATGTGAGAAAATTATTGTAGGCACTGCGAACAATTAATAATTGCTTCAGATTGGACAAAACATAATGGGTAATTGTTCGGTTGAAAATATTTCTCCATTCATTATTCCGTTGGGAGACTCTGAGTCAGAATCAGATTTTGATGATTCAGATTTAGAAATTTAATATACATAGGTTATTATTTAGCGAAATGTCAACTTGGACGATTGTGTATTGTGTATTGATATGGGCGACGGTATTCCTGGAAGCATGGTCCATGGGACGCAGAGATGGTGGGGGTGTGACCCTAAATCACCCAAGGCGAATGCAGCCGGGGGAGCGTAGTTAGACATTGAGCCATCAACGCATTGAGCCGAAAGGAACATGGTTCCAAGTTAACATGATTATTATAATAATAATAATAATACGTTTATTACCCAACAGTTCAACGAACCAATTACAGAGTAATGTACAAAATAATAAACTAATTAATCATTACAATAAACCTAATACCGAATATAAGAATGTAAGTGACTACAAATTATTATAAGCCTACATATTATTGTGACTGAAGTTAGCAGTAACAGTCCTTTTAAATTCCTTTAACTTCAAATGGAAAATATGTATGTCCTTGCATACGGTATTATAATATGTTGACATCATGAAGATTGGTGAAAAATATAAAACATTTGTACGAGGAGTTCCCGTATAAATGGACAAAGCTTGTCTATTATTTTGACGCGGAATATAAAAAGGAATTTTTGCCAGCATCTCTGCACAATCAATTTTATTATTTATTATTTTATAGAAAAACATTAAAATTGAAATCTGTCTTTTTAAATCCAATGATAAGACTTCAAACAATCCATGAAGAAAGGAATTAGTAATACCTATAGGAGGATATCTGTCGTAACACCTGAAAAATAGATATTTAAGAAACCGTCTCTGAACTGATTCCATCAGTGAAATGTAACATTGATAAAATGGATTCCAAATCACACAGGCATATTCCAGACGTGATACTACGTACACTCTAAATAACATATTCATTGTATTAACATTAGTAAATTGTCGGCAACTTGTTGTTTTCACACCAAGACAATACATTATTGAGGTCATTTTGAAGTAATTCCGCATCATTTACCGAGTTGATAATTTGAAAAATCTTCGCATCGTCAGCATACATCAGGATTCGACAATTACTAAGTACAGATGGCAAATCATTAATGAAACAAATAAAAATAAGGGGACCAAGATTCGAGCCTTGAGGGATACCTGAGGTCATCTTATATAAAAATGAAGAATAACCATTATGACTAACACATTGACTTCGATTTGTTAAATAAGATTCTAACAAGCATAAGAGCTTATCACTAACACCAAATGCACTAAGCTTATTCAATATAACACAATGATCTAATCTATCAAAAGCCTTTGCAAAATCGGTATAAATAGCATCAACCTGTAAAGAGTTATCAACGGCTTCAGAAACGAATTGTGAAAAACAGGATAGATTTGTGACAGTAGACCTCTTATTCATAAAACCATGCTGATCCGATGCGATACGATTATGAACGTGCGGATAAATGCTAGAATAAAGAATAATCTCCAAGATTAAAAAATTTAAATATATCTAAGTCGAACTCCACAAACTTTAATGATGGCAGAAGTGTTCTGCCGAAACATGTACCATTTATAATTTTACGCTGATTAAAGTTTGTGGAGTTCGACTTAGATATATTTAAATTTTTTAATTTAAATTTACTCCACTTGGATTTAAGAACATTCTTCTTGTTTTTAATCTCCAAGATTTTTGAAAAGTTGCAAAGAAGAGATATAGATCTGTAATTAGTTATATTGCTACTAACACCCGATTTTAAAACTGGAGTAATTTTTGAGATATTCCACATCGTTGGAAAAGTGGACTGATCCAGTGCCGCGTTATGTATCATTAAAAGAGGTGCAACAAAAGCATATTTGCAATCGCGGACAACAAAACTTGGTATTTGATCTGAACCAGCAGTGAAAGAGTCTTTTAAACTGCCAACGGCTGATAAAATATCTTTTTCTGTAATTTTGCTTATATTTAGACAATCTGAGAAAGAGGCTTGCTGTAAAAAGTTACCTGTCTGAGCAGAATGAGGTACAAAAACTGATTGGAAAAAGGTGGCAAAAGCATTAACAATCTCTTGAGGCGAGTCAATCACATCATCGTTGTATTTCATTCTGCAAGGAATTCTAGAGACACCTTTTTTAGATCTTACATATGACCAAAATTTTTTAGGGTCCTCAACAATGTACTGTTCAGTATCATGCAAATATTTCTTATGAGCTGTTACAATTAGTTTCTTAACAAATTTACGAAAATGTTTATACATGGCATCATAATATCCGCTACCAGTTTGACGAAATTTTTTTAGAAAACGAGATTTTATTTCGATATTTTTAATTATTTCAGTCGTAAACCAGCCAGGATAGGTACGCTTATTATGAGAACGCCGTTTATACGTAGGAATATGTCGGTCGAATAATCCATACAAAAATTTATAGAAATTCTCAACCATAGAATCAATATTACTTAAATACTGCATTAGAAAAGACCAGTCAACATGACGTATTTCCTCATATAGATTAACAAAATTCGCTTTTCGGAAATTATAGATTTTTACATTGTTGTTATTAAAATAGAAATTGGTGCTTGCACCAGCAACATTTATAGATATAGACAGAGCAGGATGGTAACAGTCTTCAATCACTAACGGTTCAGGATCATGTGTAACTTTGCATTCATTACTAGAAAAAACAAGGTCTAATAATTTACCGGAAGAATTTAAGACATTGTTATATTGCACTAAATTTAGAAAAGCAGCGCAGTTATTTAATACTGAGCAAAGTAAGTTATTATCTTCATGAAGCACATAGTTTGGTATGTTAAAATCACCAAGTATGACAATATTATCCATATGAGTTAAATAATTTTCGAAATAATTGCAAATTACCGTTAGATCAATTACACTAGGAGTTCTTGGAATGTAAAGAACAAATATAAAAACAACTTTTGATTTAAATAAACATTTACATCCAGCAATGTCGATTGCTGGTATTGCGCGTTGTAGTTCAGTACAATCGACAACTTCAGCAGATATAAATGATTTTATGGCAATGAGTACTCCTCCACCCCTAGATGAATTTAATGCAATAAAATTACGATCTTGCCTAAAAACATTATATGAGTCTAAAGATACAAATTCACTAGAAGATACAGAATCGTTTAGCCATGTTTCAGTTAAACAAATTACATCAAGGTCTAGATCAGCAGTGCTGGTATAAAAATCATCTAATTTGTTACAAATGCTACGAACGTTTTGATAATAGATTGAAAATGTGGAATTGTTGGGTTCTATACGTTTAAATCCTGATTCTTAAACATAATCCGTGGTGTTCCGCGTACGTACTTGATTGTGAGACCCTCTTCACCACTTTCTTCTCGGGCAGCCAATTCTGATTTGAGTTCTCGGAAATGCCGAATTTGCTTCGGCGTGCGGTCTGATGAAACTTATACACCTTTGAAATGCTCATTGGATTGCTGCAAAGTTTTTTTTCCTCTGAATTTACGAAATATTTCATAGACAATATCTTCATGTTGTAGTTTTATTTTAATAGGACGCGGTTTAGAATTTTGACCACTGAGTGTACTGAGCTTACCCAATCTGTGGCAGCTTACATCTTGGGGAATCGATGTATCATCAACATCCAAAAAATTTAAGAACTCCTTGATAAACCTGTCCCACATTATGAGGTTGCTCCTGGACTCCATACAAGATTATGTTTAACTTGCGCTTTTGGCGGTCGGCGACCTCTTGAGCAACTTCTTCAAATTCAATATTCGATGTTTTGTTATCTTGAAGCGACGTTATCTGGTTTTTTAGAGCGTCCACAGCAGAGGACAGTTTTTCTATCGATGCGAGTAATTGCGGAATAATTTTACAACATTCACAATTCGACTTATTAGACACACCACTGCGACAATTAGAACACTTCCAATCCAAACCATCCGTAGATTTAATTAACTCGTAGGTATTTCTCGCCATTTGAATGCATTTGATGTGAAATGCATTGTTACAAATAACGCACTTCAATCCAGGTACAGTTGGAGTAATTGCACACTGACAGTGTGTACAAATCAAAGGCATCTTTTTCAAGATTTGGATCACTATGTATATATGTATATTAACGGACTTTTGAAGCACGCAGATATGCACGACAGTCACACACGAAACCTGAAGCGTCTTTTATAAGTAGTAAAATATATATATATATTTTATAAGTATTATTGTATTCTTCAAATAAAAACGGTTGTAAATAAAAGTTAAGTTTAAATCAGAAGTGTGATAATACCCAAGTGCCAAAGTTGCAAGTGGCTGTACAAGTGTTGTAACATAAAGACTGATAAAAATTCCGAGGTGATCGAGATCACGCAGGAAGCACGCCAGTGAACGACGTCAGCGCCGGTCCAGGTCTCCTAGTGGTGGATCGACCGCAGACCTGAGCTCAGCCTGACTCCAGAAGGTGTGAAAGAAGCACAGCCGACAGCGCGGGTGTTTCTTCGGACCATAATCGCAGTCCAGGCGAAGATACGTTGGGTACTGTGTCAGAGATGGAACCAATGATTGTTGCAGGTGTTGACAGCAATAATATTGGGGAATTTAATCCAGCGGAACACATGTAGAGGACTGACGTAATAATGCAAAGTCGAGGTTTGAGAGAATATAGAAAATGGTTGAATTCAAGGGTTTGTCATAATAAAACAGATTGGTAAGTGTTTTCCAGTACAGAAATTTGATCGGTGATAAATCATCCCGAAACGGACAGATTTTTAAGATGAGTAGGAACGTACTAATTCAATTAAAACAATTTTGGTATTGGTAATTGGTAAGTACAAATAGACAAGCAAAACCAGAGCAATAAAAGATGCAAATAGTACATACGCAGTTCGAAATTCGTGACGAAATTATGTCATGTATTGTGTTGGGAGTTAAGAGGGCGCATACAAAAAGAGTGCAAATGTTGTGGGCAGGTTATCTCTCACATTTGTTAATCAATCGTAAAACTGTTTTAGAGACGCATGGTAACGAGTTTAAACTAAGGTATGGCCTATTTTTCATTGTTATATTTGGCAGCAAATTTAAATGAATTAAGGTTTATTAAAAACATAAAAAAAATGTTTGGTTACATCTAACATTTGTGCCCAATATAAGGTATGCCATACTCTGGTTTAATGTTTTTTGTAACTTAGTACAGAAGCGCATAACATGGAATTACCTCGTTATGGAGATAACCTACAAAATTGAATGTTTGGATGGGGCAATGCGAGTTCTTAGGCGCCATTTTTACAAGAGCATCGTCCGTCCCTTGGTTCAACGCCGAATCTGAGTCAAAGCAGTTTGGCATCTCTTTAAGAGAGGGCACCCAAGGCGATCACAAAAATCCAAACAAATTTAGCTTAGACTGTTGTCGCACTCGGACAATCTACAGTTTAGAAGTGGGCGAGTCACTGTTTTTCAAACCGATAAAGGTACAGAAATACGTTCCTAACAAGAAATATTCAACGATTGTGGAATAATAACAGCCTTGCCAAACATAACACAGATTTCAAGCGTTCTTTGTTGCGTCGTTGACAGTAGCTATAAATTACGTGGACTAGAGATTTTACTTAGAAATAGACACAAATGAGTTATTACATTTGCCTTTTTTTTAGGAAAAATGTAATGCAAAAAAAATATTTTGTTATTTTCTATTAAAAATTTCAATCTTTCAAAAGGTAAATAAAAAAAGAAAAATTGGAATGTGGAATTAATGCAATATTTGGAGATCCATAACTATCTCCTGGTGTGTTATAAAGTGTTATCCATAGTTTTATTTTAATCGAACCATATTAACATTTTTAAAATAAGTAAAACCCTTGTGGCATAAACTAAATCAAAATTATGTATCTACAAAGACTGAAAATCGAGATTGGCCCTCTTAATACTCATCCGGTCCCTCGTCAGGTCCAGATTAATTAATTATTATTATTATTATGTTGTTTTATTGCTAAATGTTAATAAGTTTATTTTTATAGCTTGTAGTATATGTTTGTTTTCTGCTGTCACTTTCGAAAAAACTCGAGTGTTAATCCGATCGCGACCAAACTGCACAGGATCAACCGCTGGGCTAATCTGAAAATTGCGGGAAAACTTAATCAAAATCGGTCCAGCCGTTTGAGAGTTTTGAGAGTCCATAGGGAACATACATACATACACACATCGATTTTTATATACAGTGTGGAAAATAAGTAACGCATAAATTCAGTAAATTCATAAAGTGAGAATAACAGAATAACAGTCTTAAAGTTCATGTATTAAAAATTTATTAAATTGGGAAAATGAATGCTAACTGAATTGAGCAAATAATAAAGTTCTAGTTCGACATTTCAACTACATTAGACTCCCGATTAACCGAAACAGTCGGGACCGGAGCCTTTTCGGATAATCGAGTTCGAAAAGTTCGGTTAATACGGAGTCTTTGTAAAAAAAGTAAAAGTACCATATATAGAACAAATATTATATTAAATCAGTTGAAAATTTCTGTAAACAAAGTTATGGACATAAGTATGTGCCTAAATACACTACCTAAGTATAATTACATACAAACATACGTAACATAGTGTAACGGTCTGGCAGAGATTACTCTCATAAACACAAAATGATAAGTTTTGAGTGAGTAATCTCCACCGTTACTATGCCTCTCCACCTACATCATCGCTAGGGAACCTGTGCTCCTATACCCAGAGCATGTAGACGGCCCAAACCATGGAAACGACGGAAAACCAAAATTGCAAGTTAGGAATGGATTCCACCAGGATACAACACGGGGTGGTACTGGTTACCGTTCCCATGGCCGACTAAAATCTACTACGTATCTGGCCGGTTCAGCTCCTTGTTGAAATTGATTACGAATGAGGTTTTTAAAACGGCTCGCCACAAAGTGACCTCTACCGCAGAATTATTAATTATCGGAAAAGTCGTGTGACATTTTTTTAAAATAAAAATTATATTAGGTTAGTTAACGCCAAAGTGAAGTAAATACGTCAAGGTCTCATAGAATTGCATGATATTCTAAAGCAATTATCTCAAATCCGAATATTAAGCTACAGATCTAGGTATAAGCACAAAGAAAGGCAAAAGGAAACAATTATTGTCCGCAGTAAAAATGGGTATCCCGCGTAGATGTGTAGATGTTGCAAGCTAACGTTACGAGATCGAATACGAAACACAGAAGTACGACAACGTATGGGAATCAACACCACAATATTAGACACAGTAGAAACAAAAACTTTACGGTGGTACGGACATGTCAGTCGTATGGACTGTTACAACTGTCGAAAGAAAATGCTGCGTTGGGAGCCTTCGGAAAGACGACTTAAGGATAGACCAAGAAGAACGTGGAAAAAGAACGTAGAACAGGCAACTCTAGAAACCTGCAGGAACAAGACGTAACAAATCGATCTAGACGGAGACTAGGATGCGGTAGACGACAATAGTTGTAAACACCCACAATTATATACTAACTATATATATGTAGGTATAAAAATCTTAAGAACATTATTTTATTAGTTCCGGTTTAATTGTGGTATTAAGTATGATTTCACAGACCTCGTCCATATGAAATGGGCATTTAAATATTGGATTTTGCGATAGGGACGGTTGAAGAAGGTTTACCAAACGACAACAAGAATTTGAATGTGTTAGAAGCGGAAGGAGTAAATATACAACATCAGCAATTTCTTTGGCAATTTCTACAAATTTTGAATTTGAATACTTTAAATTTCCTCAATCTTGAAGCATGAATAGTTTCATTAAAGGGCCAGGTGTAGTGTAAGATAGTAATTAATTTTGTCATCGAGCTTTTTTTATGATAAATCCAGCAACAAATGCTACTGAGGCTGAAGAAATAGTGGCAGGATTTGGTTCTTTTTCTCCAATCGGAAATTTTGAATTTTGAGTCTTATATCAAAAGGTAAGATCAATACTAACTTCATTATTGCTATTAGCTACGGACTCGCTTTGATTCCTAATTTCTTTTAGTGTGGCCGAACTTGTGTACTCTACAACCTCAGCTACATTTGCAGAAGCTGAGGCTCTAAGAATTCCACACCGCAATATTTGCCGTAAAGCGTATTCCGCTGCTCTAACATCTGTTGTGTCGTTGGATCCACCCTTTAACCGAATATGTGAAAACATAGCTTCCACAGGGTCAGATCTAAAAGACTTCGTTAATACATAATATAAACCAACTTGTTGCAGCAAAAACTTAATGCATAAACAGGTACTTTTGGCTGTAAACTGCAGCGCATGGGCTGTTTCCTTAGTTAGTCCCGACTTGCCAACATTTTCTGATGTCTGCTGAATATCTTCAATGTATTTTGAAAATTCGCCCTCCAGCCACTTTAAACGCTCATCAGAGACAATAGTATATGGCGCAACACTGCTGTCCAAAGATTGATAATAAAGTCTTTTGTTGGTTATATTATGTAGTTGGAAAAAATTACACATGGTCTCCATGAAACAAATGGTACCTTCCACATTTCTAAATTTGGGAAAAAAGAGACAGCGAGAATTACAAAATTTAAAAAATCGAGTGGATAAACTAGCTTGCAACTTGTAAGATTAACTTTTGACTTGAATAGGACATAAACGTACTAAATTTATTTAATTTTCGCGCGTTTTGTTACATGTTATAAATAACAGATGTCGCTTCCTGGCGGCTGCTTCTAAGGTCACTAGATAAAAAAATCTCTTTTTAAAGGTAAAAGAGATAGACATAGGATGAGTTTTAATGGGTTAGAAAAAGATACAAGAATCTAGGGATTTTTATCGATTCGTCAAAGATTTTAATGACATAATCCGGATTTAAGGTTAAGGTTTCAATATTAATTTGCTGATTATATGAATTTATATCAATACCAACTAATCTTGGAAAACTAGTAAGAACACGATGGGTTGGACCGAAGAAATTATCAAGGCTCCAAAGCCTTCGGCACTGGACGGGTTTCAACGTGGAAAACATAATGCAGACAATCCTTGATCGAGCCACTTTTTCCAAAATCATCAACGATTCGTCAACCGTGTATTTACCAATCGTCAATCTCCGAGTGTTCAACTGACAAACAAAATAACTACATAATAATAACAAGTGGTATTTTAATGTTATTTATTCAATTATTCTTGTCTAAATAATATTTTGTATAGCCCGGCCTCATCCCATTTCTTCTTTATAACTTCTTTAAGCTTGAGCCTTCAAAGATTGGCTTCAAATGTAAGGAAGGCTTCTTTAACACTATGCTTACAACTCACTATAAAATCTTCTGAACAGAAGTGTCTCTGAAATAATTAATATTCTAGAAGTGGAAATTTACATACCAATCTATACCCACAAGGCCGGTCGTGCTCTAATGTTGAATCACCAACAGTGGAGGATTCGTTTGATTCCAACGAAGTGTCATACGATACATCGCTATTGACGTTATTTTGTAATAGTTTCAAATTAAATAGGATCACAACTGACCCGTGGACAACTTTTTACAACTTTTTAAATCGTTATATCTCAGAAACGGTGGCTCGTAGGAAAAAAAGTATTGATACATTTTTTATAGATATTTTTATGATCTACCCTTTTGTCTACGATACTTTTATGATAAAACTTACCGTTTTACTGAAAATAGCGAAAAACTCATTTTTTTAACCTTTGACCTCGAATAAAAAAAATTCCATACACGGGAATGATGGGGAACTTTTAAATTTTATTTATAATTATGTTTTGAACAATTTTACTGATTTTCAGCTTGTTGGGATTTTATGCACCTTCGAATGTCTAAATTGACCGGACTACACACATCATTTCATTTTTTGTAAACGAAGCTCACACTTTATCAACTCAAAACTTTGAACTTTTTAAATTTCTACATAATCCTTCTCAAGCATCCCCATTCTACGGTATGTATAATACTTGTATGTATGTATAAGGTTTTATAGTACTTGGTTTTCTCAGGACTTCCGAACAAATTTTTCGAATTCCCATTTTCTTCTCGCCTAAAAATTTGGGGAGAGTAACAAGTGCATACACTCTAACATGGTATTTACCTGTGGGACAACTGAAAAGGCTTTTAACAACTGTACTTGATTGTGTTTTACAGCCTTGAACTTCACATAGTCGCACTCAATAAAGTTCTTCTTGAACGTATTCCAGCAAACGTACAGAAACGGGCAGAAGCAGTGTAGTTTTTTGGTTATAAGAATTTTGACGTTGGACAATTGGAAATTGCTATGGATATAAGACTACAACAATTAAAAAAATCTTCTGATTGGTAATAATTGTTTAACCAAAGCAATGTTTAATGTAGATTTAAAAATGTGTAAACTTAATTATTTCAGATAATAAGCTTTAAGGGAAAGACTGCAGTAGAAGCGACCAGCACTTTGAGATTTTCATGTGTAACGGACCTCACAATAGCTCGGCTTTTGGTATAAAATTTCTCTACGTCGCGCGTCGTCCGTCCGATGCGAAATTCTAAACTTATTATGGTGTTCCAGATATCGAATGCCACGATCGGATTTTATTTTAATTTTGCGTTTTGATTGATCTGTTGCTTATTTTCTTAAATATGGAGTTTGCAAAAAAAAAACATTAAATCCAAATACTTTGCTTACAACAAATTCTTGAACTATAACAAGTCTTGTTCAACTCATAAATTACATTGTAAAATGTTACATTCGACAAACTTTTTTATTACTAAAGATAGGAGGGTACTATATCGACAAAATTTGTTAATACTTCCAGAAAACTTTTTTATCCTAAACATTTTTTGCTAAAATGATGAATTACATATTTTCTTTCTAATAGAGCTGTAAAACTGGGCTTATAGATAGTTGACGCCAAATTATCTGCAGAATTAAGTGAAGACAACGTGATATTTTTTATCTTCGTTGTTTTGTTATCTATAATATGTTTCAAACAAATCGTAATTTTGGATTAATGACTTTTGCTTAACAAAATGTTGGTACATCTTTTTGAACAGTCGTTTTGTTCTTTTTAATTGCTATATTTGACTAAGAAAATTATGTAATTGATTATTTATAATTATGTATTTACCTAAGCTTTTTTTAGACAAATAAAAATGAACTGGATTTTAAGAATAAAATATATATATGTACATAATGCATTAGAAAACTTTTATGAAAATAAATTGTATTAGGAAGAGATAATAAAGACAAATAAAAGGAAATAAAAAAAATGTTTATAGGATTTTGTTGTAAAGGTACATGTTTTTAAAAGTGTACAAAACTTTATTTTATTTGTCAAAAGCTAAACAAATAATTTTTTTAGATACATCCATATTTATGTTAGATTGGCAAAACTTGGGAAACATTGAATTTTAATACAACGATTATTAATTATTATTACACTAACAATTACCCCCGGGTTTGCCCCCATAAATTGAGTTCGGCTTTAGTCGCGTGGATATTTGGAATTAGTACAACCGCTTAAATCAGTTTTTAATTAAAAAAATACAAAAGTAAAAAAAGAAATTTTGTTTGTAAAATCGTCAGGCACGCGTCCAGTCATTTTTACGAAGAATCAAGATCCCAATTTTCAGATATGTACTGTTTGTTTCCCTCCCCTTTTTTCACAGTTGGTGACATTGTTTTACAAAGTCGTCAAGCACGGGTCTAGTTATTTAGTAGTTATTTTTAAAGGAGAGTCCAAGTGCCAATTCTCAAACCTGTAACATTTTGAGAAATTTTGAGAACAATCACTCGCAAATCCACCCTCCCCTTTTTTCGCAGTTGGTATATATTTTTTTTTACAAAATCGTCAAACACGGGTCCAGTCTTTTAAAAAGGAGAATTTAGATTCCAATTTTCACATAATGTAACACTGTTGGTTTTCGGCCCCTTTTTCGCGGTGTGTAAATAGATTTTTGCAAAATCGTCCAACACGGGTCTTTTTTCGCAGTAGGTATATAAATATATATTTTTTAAATCGTCGAACACTGGTCCAGTCTATTTAAAAGGAGAATCAAGATCCCAATTTTCACGACTCTAATACTGTCAGTTTTCAAGTTAGAGTAATTTTAGGGAAAACCACCCCTATTCTTTTCTCGGTGGGTAAAGCAATATTTGCAAAATCGTTAAATATGGGTCGAGTTATTTTCAAAAGCCGGTTCGAGTAAGAATTTTCACGTCTGTACCATTTTTGGTTTTCAAGTTATGTGAAGTCTAGAGAAACCAATTAACCCCATTTTCACCCTCTTAGAAATTGAATTTTCAAAAATCCTTTCTTAGTACGCTTCTACGACCTAAAAACTATGTACCTACGAAATTTAACATTTCAAGACAACGATCTCGTTTCACTAGTGTTTTTTTACCCCTAGTGCCGGAAAGCACCCAATTTACACAGGAACTCGTATAATAATATGCTATTGTTCAACAGTTGCATATTTCAAGTTTTTTACGTTTATTTTGAGTGACTAAAATCAAATTTCATCAATCGCTAGTAACTAAAATAAAAATTTAATTTAATTTTAGTCACTCATAGTGCCATACCATGCTTGTCTATGTTTTAAATGTCAATTTCAAGCAATGTCGCTTCAAAATTTTCTTTTCAAAATTCTTTGTTGTTGGAAAAATGCCATGGTAAGCTCGTGAGATGTGTATCACTCGTGCTATGGCACTCGTGATTTGAAAATCTCACTCGCAGACAAATAACAATTTCTGTCACCTGTAATATAATGTACTATTATTGGTATCATCTAAAATTGTAAAGGGCTAACTCCTTAAAGTTTTATCTTTCCATTTAAGCGATCTACAATAGTGCACATGTAAATAAATATTTTGCGTAATGTAAACTGCATGTTATTTTGACAACGCAGTCTTGAAGATAAAATCTTACTTTATAGTCCAGGCAATGGGGGATTTTTGATCGCAAAAGGTCGGACAGAAATGAAATTTTAGCAATACCTGTTCTGTAAGTCATCATTCACTGACAAATATCTTTCATTGTAAGCAGCACTTTTTAGTCAGGTGCAAGTTACCATGGTTACCTTGCAATAATATTTACTTACAGTCCGTGGACTGTAAGTAAATATTACATACCAACGTATGTCATTCGTGTTCCATGAAAGAAATTTCACCAGAGGAAGGTAACACTAAGACAAAAAAATAAAGACATTAAGTATTTTAAGCGTCGTTTTTATGTAAAGTAATATGGAACTGACAATAATATAATTGGTCATTGTATTTACAGTAAATATTGATGTTAAAGGTTTATGAATTTCTTCCTTTATATTTTCTTTTATATTCGCACTCGAAGTGCTTGAATTCGATTCTGGATGATGGGACGAGATATCTATAGAGAAGTGCAGACATCTATATTATTCATTTCAAGAAATGAACTGGCTTCTCTACTGTTGACTTGAAAGATTTTGTTGGACACTTGTATTTTATTTGTTTCTGCACATAGTTTTCGGCCACTGTTGAGGACTTCCTTTTAAGTTGAAGAACATCAGCCCCGTTGTTAGCCAGGAGAGTAGCAGAGGTTCGGCGAAAGGAGTGCCCAGTATATTTTTCCGCATTTGCTAAATGTAAATATTTAGTGATTTTTCTAGGAACTTTATCAAAAATATTTCGCCCAACTGCTTGATTGACACACTTCCCGTTATAAAATCTCAGAAACAATCTTCTATTTTCCGTATTTTGTGGTCTCAAACTCACATATTTTCTAAATAATTCCAAGCATCGAAAATTTTCATTATCCACAATGGAGAAAACTTCTTTGTTGATGGTTTTTGCATCAGGTATTTTAACCAGGACAAAGTTTCCTTGGTCTGTAATGTCATCTACAGTTATTTTACATAACTGATCTTTGCGACAGGCCCGTGCAATTCCCATAATAGCGACCACTTTCTTCATAAGATATATTTCGTTCGGTGCTTCAGTCAAGAATCTTTCAATTTCTTCTATAGTAGATATTTCACTTTTTTTTGGACGATAACCAATATTTTTATTCTTCAGAAATGCTTTCAACTTTAAATATTTTGAAATATCGACGTTATCGTTAAGAGAAATCGTAGAACGCAGCATTGAGTATTCACACCACAAACTCGATGGACTTCTCCAGGAAATACGCCAACAAAACTGACTCTTCGGTATGATTATTCCCTTTTTTTCCTTCGCTCCACTTTCGAAACAGGTCATACGTAACTTCGTACATACCTTTTTTTTGACTTTTTAGGTAACAATGATGCACAAGAAAAACTTGCAGCCTCTTCAATATCATCCATTTTTCTATTTTCTACTTGAAAAACCTTCAGAACAGTATTGAAGCGTTGATTTTCCAACAAATGTTGATTTAAAGTGATGTTTTTTTGTTTTGTATCCCTAACACGACACAAACGCCACACAAATTTTTAATTTGACAACAATCTGACGTTTATTGATTTTTCATAAAAATAAATTCAGAAAATGTTTTGCTTTTTCTTATTTGTGCAGGTATTGCTAAAAATAGCTTACTAACCTCAAATTGTAAGTTTTTTTTTTTTGGTCTCGAATGCTTAGGAAACCTCGGTACCCTCGGTTTCCCAATCTTGCATGCTAACCATTCCAAAATATTCAAAAATGCACAACGTTAATTTTCAAGTTTTCACTTCTGCCGACACTCTCGGAGTGCAATCCGCAGGGCCGAGCGGTCCATTTTTGTAAAGATTTGTTTCACAGAACGAGCTTAAAGTCATTGAAATAACACAATTTTTTGTGTTTTTAGATAACAATAATGTCAAATCTGGCATTCCAATTGAAATTTTAGGACCGCTCGCCTCTAATCTAGATGCAAGAGAACTGTTTTCCAAAAAGCTTGTAAATATATTCGTTTTTATATTGAAGTAAAGCGTTACCAAAGTTCACGTAAAAACAGCAATTTTGTCGACCGTAGTCTTCCCCTTAAATAAATTTTCTTTCTTCATATTTATAATTCGAATGTAAAGTTCGTGTACTTTTTAAAGATCCACCACCTGTTGCTTTATGTTGGCTGATATAAAAATCGCTATTTCATAGTTACTTTCATGCGGTACAGATCCCCGTACTACTAGTGACGGGGGTCATTTTTGCTGTCAGTGTCAACTTCCAGTCGTTTACTAACCAACTTACTAACCTAACCTCGTTCTACTGCGCCTGTCGTAAGAAATATATGGAGCGCGGGCGTCACGTGGTTTAAATCAGCTGTTTGGAGAACCAACAAACATCATAACTCCATTTGGGAGCATGGGGAGCAAAGTTTTTCTCGCGATTTTGTTGCATTTTAAGGCTTATAAGGGGGTTTGACTTGTTACTAACAAATAACTACCATGAATGTTATTTATGCAGTACACCAGCAATGCCAAACTTTTGTGTTGTGGTAAATTGAGGCATGAATAACAGGTAATAGAGAATGGATAACATGAATGGAATAAAAACCAGAAAGCTCAAAAATGATTTAACAAAATAGTTAATTGACAATTTTCTATTATCTCCACGACTATAGTAATTAATTTTGTTAATAAGCAGATATTATACTGAATGAACCAAACCAAGTTAGGTATTATCCTACTTAAATAATATTCACCTTGTTGCCTTTGGAAACGAATAACAGAAAGAGCAAAAATATCCAACGCCAATTTTGCATTTTTTTTTTTTTTAATAATTTGAAACAGGTAACACTTAAATTAGGTCAATTGTTTCAAAATATTTTGCAAGTGTTAAAGTCCACATAGTTCATACATTAATCTGATAAAAGTACAAAAAAAATTTGGATTTTCAGGCGGCAGATAAGGCAGTGAAAATATTACACTCTTGGGGCTTACGTCTCTACCTTTTGCAAAATACCGCCCACAAACACGCTCGTTTTAATTCTGGCTGCAGTTAGGTCCTCCCATTTGAGAGCCTAGATCAACTTTTGCAATCGTTTAGCCCTAAGGGGCCATTCAGGCAGCACTCTCGTCCTTTGTGGTCATGTTTGGATGGAAACAGGATGGGAATCTAAACATGGAAATTCCTCTATTACCTTTCATGCCGCAATTTACCACAGCACAAAAGGTTGGCATTTGTATAAATAACATCCATGGTTGTAACTCCGATACCCCAAGTAGCACATTACATTGGCCAGAGCTTGTTTTTATATTGGCCCGTTATCGATTCATTTCCATTGTTATTTCGACGTACCACCAATATTGGTACAATATTGTTTTTCACAACATCGTAAACCAACATTGTACCAATATAAAAATACTTCATTTAGCCACTAAAGAAATTTGTCTATATTTTTTTACAATATTGTAACACAATATGGGTCCAATATGTTTTTTTCGTCGCTTTTAGTATATTGTTTTTACGAGATTATATTATTAATAAATATTAAATATTATATATAAATATTATTTTTATCATATTGATAAATAAAGTTAATTTTTCAACCATTTGGAAGTTTTTTCCTCTATGATAAAATATTTTTTGGGAATTACCACTATTGAGAAAATCGCCCATTTTTTGGATTGTTAAATTTCATAACATTGTGCAGTTTCTTCAGAGGGATGTTTCTTTTTATATAAAAATGACTATTACATACCCATGTGTATCTATCTAAATAAACCGCTGAGAATCTCTCCAGTCGCTCAAAGCAAATCACCACTTTTACCTCTGTCGTTTTTCTTTTATAAAATAATCAACGTGATTCCTCTAACTTATCAATGAACCGTTACGGTCGAGCGTAAGGAACGAACCCAAGTAATGCCTAGCTACCTGATTTGTTTACAAATCTGCAGCAGATGCAGTGCAGTTCGAATCATATTTTTAGATAATTTTTTTAATATCTTTATCTATGTATGAATTCCCCTTACTTTTTGAGAAAATGCTGCTTGAAAGCGAATTTGTTACAGTTACAGATATCTTAATAATTAATTACGTAATTTATTACTTACTTTATTCTATTAACCTTAAAATTCTAAAGTGATTCTATGGTGTATAAGCTTTTTATATAAAAAAAGGTGATATGTACCTACTTTGTTACTATTTGAAAAAAATTACTCGTTGGTCTATAAATTTGACAGTTTTAATGATCCGTTCCCCGATGCGTTTTCTAAAAGGTCGGGTAGGGTGGGTACCTGCGGGTTCTATTTTTAGTTTAAAAACATGTTTTTATGCAGTAAGCGGTCATCTGTGTCTGTGAGTAGTGCAACAATAATATTCACCCCGAAAGCCGGCACAGAGCTCCAAATCTCATTTTGTTATGCAGTTGTTAAATGTGTGTTGATTAAATTATTAAGTGGACGACTGGAATTTTTTTACATCATCATCGTGATGCTGAAGAAGATCAATTCTCAAGAAAAGACAAGTTTTGTAACAGCGTTCATCATCAGAAGACCGCGAGTCTTGTAGTAAAGCCAAGACTCGAAAATTAAGTGGTTAGTACAGACTTGTTTTCTCATAGAAATAATGCCTTAAAAATACATTCCCTAGGTCCTCATCTGGATACAAATAGTAGTGTCGATCGATACTCTCAAAGGAGTGAGTCTTGCAGTGCAGCAGTTTTTATCATGACGATTTCTCTACTCATGGATTAACTCCAAAAATAAATAGTAAGTATTTTTGGTTTCTGATACAAGTAAGGCATGCAAAATCTGTGTTTTCTAGGTACTCGTTTGTTTGCAAACCGCTCGACCAGGACAGTTAGTTCTCCTTCTACAACTAATAAATTAATACGCTTAATTAATAAATTAATTAATAGCTAATTTTGTTATTTAATTCGAGTAGTTTCAATTTTTTTTTAGATTCCGCAAAAGTTTAAGAATTAAAAAAGATAACAAAAGCTTTGACACTAATAAAATATGATATACCTGAAATAAAGAAGGATATTAGCGATATGAATGTCAAATTAAATTTTCTAAGTGAAAACGAAAAGCCAGATAGAATTAAATGGCCTGGAGGATAAAATTAAAGATGATAATGAGGACTTTAACGATCTAGTAAGTACATAATTTAATTTTTGGACGTAAGTACAGTTTTATTTTCTTTTCTTTTTAATCTGGACGTACTTTCTCATGGAGGAGGGCCTACCGCCAAGAAAAATGTTCTCTTAATTATGAAACAACTTTTGAATCAAGAGCTAAATCATCAATTCTCTGCAATTCTCTGCACGAAAAAGCAAAAAGGGAAATTTTCGGCACTAAATTTATATAAATCTGTTCTAGGTATGTATATAATTAATAAATACATAATTATATTAATTTGTACGTTTTTTTTTTCTAGAAGCAGTTAGGACTAACTTCAAGGTGACTGACTTGGAAATCACTCAGTACATTGGAATTATCTTAGCTATCGCTGGGTATAGGGGGTGGAAGACAAAAGAGAGTTCCAGGCTTGTATTTATTCATTTTTAAACAGTAACTTAACTTAATATTTTTAGCAGAAAATAAATCACTAATACATATAATCAAGCAATACAATCAGAGTGCATACGACACACCTATTATATATTAATTATAATTTATAAAATTTTTATTAATAATAATAAGTTTACAATAAATTACTATGTATTTTATTTTTATTTGTTCTTTCATTTTAAGTTTAAAGGTTTCATCTGAAATTTATCGTTGTGAAGATTGGTTTTAGATAAGATTACTTTAGTCTATTGCAAAATATTTTAAATTGGTAGTAAATTTTAATTACAAATAATAATAAAAGTAATATATGTATAGAGGGTGTATTACATTGATGGCCTGAATATACCTGCATTACATTTTCATTCAGTTTAACATCGGATTCGATTTATTGCTGTACCAATATTGATACCTGTTATTGAATCAACAGTAGCATACATTGTTGGACCAAGACTTTTACATGTTAATGGACCATGATTGGTAAACGTTGTTGGACCATGGTTGGTATACATTGTTGGCCCATGGTTGGCAAACGTCATTGGACCATGATTCATATACGTTGTTGGGCCATGATTGGTATACGTCATTGGGCCATGATTGGTATATGTTCATTGGGCCATGATTGGTATACGTCATTGGGCCATGATTGAAAATCTTTGTAGGGCCAATATTGCGAAATGTCCACATTATATAATGGCCCAATGTAGAAAAACAAGTTTGGGCCAATATATCCTCAAGAATGGCCCAATATTGGCTGAATATTGTTGTGCTGCCTGGGACTGCGCTAAAGGTGATTAAAAATGTCCTCTCCTTCGCTTAGCAACAATAGTAATAGGTTTGTTGTTGAGTTCTTTGAAGTGTCACAGTTTGCCGTCATAATTGTTCTACATAGAAGCTATACAAATGCTGAAATGACCGACATGGTCTTGTTGTACGGAAGAGCCTTAGGAAATGCTCGGGATGCGGAACGTAGGATTTTGGACGCTGAGCCAGACCTCGTTGAAGAGGAACCAGGAATTAGCATAAGAAGGTTGTTTTATCGTGTGTGATTCGCCGTTTGTCGTGTGGCGAACATTAAATGAACAGGGCCTCCACACCAACCAGTTCCAAAAAGTGCAGGCATTGAAACCTGAGATCCTCCCTCGAAGAATAAGATTTTGTGAGTGGTTACTCCAAAGAAAGAAAGAACATCCTCGTTTTGTTGATAAAATCTTATAAACCGACGAGGCAACGTTTATGGGATGGTTGACAACAATTTGATAGGTCTATACATTTTGCCCCCTCGTTTAACTGGCGCGGCGTATTTGAGTTTTTTAAATGAGGAGCCAGGAAACTTATTAGAAGATATACCTTTGATTACTCGGCCTGATTTGTGGTATTTTCATGGTGGAGCTCATCACGCTCGCGAGGTGCCGACCTGGCTTGATCAAAATTTCCCGGGGAGATGGATAGGAAGGATAGTGTTTTTTTTTTGTGACAGTGACCGAAATGCTTCATTGTCAGCGAGTGAGAGCCTTGAATCACTTGAATCACTTGAGTGCGATAGCACGAGTAATATACATCTCACGAGCTTACAATGACATTTCGATCACGTGTAAGATACGAAGTGTTATGCCCGACGTGTAATTTGGCAATTATCAAAATAACGTTTTAAAATAGCTATTTATTATAATTATAAGTGTCTTATAAGGCAAATAAGTCACGAAAGAAATGTTTAGCCACGAGAGCTTGCTCGAATGGCGAATTTTTCTTGTGTGACTTATTTGCTGTTAAGCCATGTGTGTAATACATAATTTTATACAACACCTCCTTCTGTAATATTCACAAAAACTCAAAAAAAATTGACGTTAAAAACTGTTGGCTTGTGAACTGGTTGTTATGACAAATTAGAAAACCGTTGAATTTTATGGGTTCATAATTCATAAGTGTCGACAAACTGACTTCAGGTATAAACCGCATGAGACTTTACAAAAAATGTAGAATAAGTAGGCCGAGACAAAAACAATGGATTGTCAGTAGGTTAAGTTAAAATAAATATCTATATTCGGCTCGTGAATTTATAGGGGGGAAGATGCTTAAAAAAAGTGTTTTTGGAAAAGTCGTATATAGAAAAGTTGTAGTTTTTGATGAGTGCTACCACGGGTTTGAATTATTGCACTTATTTCTGAAACACTGTATATTTTACAAATTTATACCTACTGATGAAAGGATAACTACTAAGAGTAAAACCAGTACAAACATTTAGATTAAAAAAGCTTATATTAATTAAATTATACAATGTGATAACCACTCCGTTACATTACCGCCACTTTTTGAATTTGAACATGAAATGAAATGTCAATGACGTCACCAAACGTCAAATTTGAAAATTTGAAACAAACCGCGAACTTTAAAGGTTGGCCAGTGATCGTCAGACAATGAAAGAAAAAGCAGAACCCTACGTTGTGTTAATATTTTGACAAGACAAGCAATGGCGGAAAATTTAAAACTTACCCAAACGAAATAGACCCTGGATTCTTTGGATACATGGCGAGAGCTAATCAGGAGTGGAGCGTAAATTGATAACACAAAAATTATGGTTTTAAATGTTTATTAAGTTTTAGTCATTTTGTGCATTTGAGGTTTGTGATCTCGTACTGTGGTTAACAATTTCTAGTGACATCGTATTAAGTTGGTAACAATGCAAATTTGATGATTTTAGCAATAATGATTCGAGTAACAAATTTCAATTATCAATTTACAATGGTTTCAACAAATTAACAATTTAGCTCTTCAGAATTACAATACAATACATTACAATACCATTTAATTTAACAATGCTTGTGTACATGATGAGTGAAGTTAAGTCAGCTAATTTTATTCCACCATTGAGAGTCAATCGCAAGGGGGCGCAAAACATAACGATAAGGCACCTTTTTCAGAACTCTGACATTCGGCGTGGCGCTATGCCGCTTTTTGCCTTTTATTCAGCAAATATTACTCAGTGTTGATTAATTCGAGTCAACAGAGACAAAATAGCTTTTAAATGACCGCAAGCTGCTGTCGGCCTTATAACCAAAGACAGGTAGTTATTAGAGGATTCATCTGAGTGGCAATCTAGTTATGTTAAGTTATGGAATCACTTTGTTTTAAATTGAACGTGCCTGTGGTTCGGGCTCGGTAACTAGAAGTCAACAACACATTTGAACTTTCTGAAATTGACAACAATAACTAAAAACAAATTGCAACAACGACTTAGGAAGTTATTCGTGGTGCCTGTGACTCATAAGTTTGGTAATTTATGCTACTGAAGAGAAAAGAAGGGCTGAATGCAACTGATACGAAATTCCTGGGTTCACGCGAGGTCCACACAATACTTCGAGTAGCAATGGTGAACATTATTTTAAACAAAGGCTAGAATTCTTAACAAGACATGTAGATGCAAAGGCGGAACGACTCCATTTTCAACATGGCCAGTTTTATGACGTCCCTAGCAAACAAAATGGCCGAATAACGGTAAAATATGAAATGACTGTTATCTAGGAGTTTCTGGTATGCACGTGGAACAAACGCCGGTCAATTTCATGGCATCCTCATTATGTTGAGTATGACAAAAAGAAATAGATAGAATAAGAAAAGGTTACCTGTAGACACGTCAGACGGCACCACACACACTATTGTTAATTTAAATTCAACCGATCCTTCTAGTAACGTGAAATTTTGACAATGCAATTTAAACAAAGAGCACACTCAACTCTAAAACCAGGAGAACTCATAGTGGAATAAAATCAAAGAATTAAGCGTTCGTTATGACTTGATGCTTCTAAAGTTAAAAGTGGAATGCATCTGTGTAATGGCCGCCGGTCCCCCTTCCACCACCTAGCAGGGACGCCAACCGACGTTTTAACCCCGACAACTTCATTGCGTTGCCAACCTCTGCTAGATGTTGCTAACTTCAGAGCAACTTACCGGATAGGCAACTCGAAGTTCTCCTATGCATGGTATGATGTATTTTGGGGAATATCTCAACAAAGATGTACACTTTTAGTAACTTCAATAAACAATATCTCTTATTTCTAAATTTATTGCTGTTCGGCTGTCCACTATTTCTGACAACATGCATCTTTCATAAAAAAAATTAAAAAGGGAAACATTTTCTGCTGCCAAAATAAATCATTTTTTAATATGATTTCGTATTTAATGCCGTGCGAAGTCCAGACCGCAAAAATACATGCAATTGCCCTTGCACTTGATAATACCATTTATGGGTATGATTAATTTCTCCATTGGGCGTCCAGAATGTTATTTTTCTTTTCCTGATGGCTATTTCTGGAGTAATATGTCGGCTGGCCCAAGGACATTTAACTTCAACTATACCTACCTTCAACTATACATTCTTAATCAAACCGTCTGGTGTTTTGAAATTGAAAATCTTCATCAATAAATAACCCATTTGGCTGTATATCCTGATTCATAACAAGCGACAGCTGAGCTATAGCTCTTTCTTCATTTTTAATGCCATAATTAACACTAGGAGTATTAATGGTTTTAGGATACATTATCGATTTTGTGAGAGCCTTCCTATTTGAATTGTATCTTTTTTTGCACACTTCGGCAAATCTACTTGCTGTAAGTCGATTTTTAGGTTCTGTATACCATAAACAGGAGTTTCGTTGCCCTTGAGTGAAACGTTCAATGAAACATATTTCATCAGGTGTCCTTTTCTTAATTTCCAAGTAGTGACTTATAGCCTCTTTCATATTATCTTCTGTCATATCTGGTTTACCACAATTTGGTCCATAAAATTTATTCTCATCCAAATTTTTAATTATATTACGCCTAATTTGGCTATTTCTTAATTTTATCGCAAATAAGTACTTTTTTTCTTTTGTTCACTTTTTTGGGTATTTTGCCTGGACTTTTTGTTGTTAGTGCCTTATGGGTTTTACGCAGTAACTGGTGAGTGTTGTAATGAAGGACAACCTCAGAACATCTTCCTTTAAATAATCTATAATAGATTTCAATCAGTTTAAAATCACTAATTTATTATGGATTTGGAGTTGTATTCCTCTTTGCAAAAATATCCCAGTTGAATGCAATCTTTATGTTCACCGAACACGTGACTAAGCCCATTTATAATATCCTTTTTTTAACTGGTTTATTTTGGTTTTTATCACCAAATTTTCTGTATTCTTCCGCATTAGTCACAGCCTAACGTAATCTTCGCAGATTTTCTCTAAGATTTTTTTGCAAAATCAATGGTCCTGCTTCAGTATAGCTTGCTATTTCTCTAAGTTTACGTTCATACTTTCTTAGCAAGTGATTCCTGCATTCAATTTTTTGCACTCTTACATTGTGATCTTTCTATCTCCATCTGCAATCATCTTATTGTATATTATTCCATGTTGTTGAACACTATTGCAGAAGCCAAAATAATGTCAGCTTCCATAGCAGTGAACCGTTGTCCGCGCCGATAAAATTGACAGTAATACAAAGTCGTACGAATAGAGGTAAAATGGCCACGAGAGGGACTTGCATCGCGACTTAATGGAAACTGTAATAACAAGACATGAAACTCAAATAACTGTCAACCGTTGTCAAAATTATCAAAATACCGTAAATAAAATAAGAACTTCAATAAAATGATCGGCTCTTTGATAAAATTTAATAAAACCAGTGTTCTATATTCCTCCTGGGTGCTCTTTTCCTTTTAGACTGCCGTTCATCAGATGACAGCAAAAATAAATAAATAAAACTAGTAACAGAGAATGTTTAATAAAGATGAGGTAAGATTTGCATTATTATTCTAAATAACAGCTGGTTTTGAAAAAAAGAAATCACACTTTTAATTTTGAGATTGGAATTAATTTGTTCCACGCCCTCCAAATTTTTCTTTTTGTAACACTACTACAGTTTCCTCTAATGCGCGAGGTAGTGACATCTAGTGATATTTTGTCTGTTTTCCAAACGCAAGGTTTTGAGCGATTGGCACGACTTGAAATTCCTGTCATCGGCGCGGACAACGCAGTGAACAACCCATTCCAGTTTTTCCAACAAGTATGCGGAACGTTAGTTTCATTGTCTTTGTCTGGCTTTGGCATAAAATACAATATTAATTTCTCACCCCAAGGTATAATAGTATATTATAAACCAAGGTAGAGAAGTAATTTTTCTCAGCTAAGCAGTATTAATTCCCGAGATGCGAAGCATCGAGGGAATTAAGTTGCGAAGCTGAGAAAGGGCTTCTCTACCGTGGTTTATATATTATTTTTTTCACTACTAGCAGCTTAAATCGTTAAATAAATGAAGCATCCAAAATACAATCGTCTAGCGGGTGCCAGGTCACAGTTAATCCTGAATAGACGTTGACGTCTCTGAACATTTGTTTCTTCCGTGGATCGTTGCAAATTTTGGCTCGCGCGTCGCGCTCAACCCCTTAAAGAAACTTACTCCAAGAATGTCATATTTTCCTGTACGTGAAACTCGAAATTTGGACAGGATCGACTGTGACTGGCATCCGAGGTTATGTATTTTTTTTCTGACATTTCTCCGTCAGAGACCGGATTTTCGTGTAAAAACTTGCACAATGCATACCTGTGCTTTTGTAATAATTTAACTTCGTTTTTTGTTTTTTTGCATGAATTGCAGTTAATTAATGTCTAATATTTGCAACTGGTGCAATTTGTGAAAATCGAAGGGCGCTGTTGTTAAGTAGGAAGATAATAGTATATTATAAACCAAGGTAGAGAAGTAATTTTTCTCAGCTAAGCAGTATTAATTCCCGAGATGCGAAGCATCGAGGGAATTAAGTTGCGAAGCTGAGAAAGGGCTTCTCTACCGTGGTTTATATATTATTTTTTTCACTACTAGCAGCTTAAATCGTTAAATAAATGAAGCATCCAAAATACAATCGTCTAGCGGGTGCCAGGTCACAGTTAATCCTGAATAGACGTTGACGTCTCTGAACATTTGTTTCTTCCGTGGATCGTTGCAAATTTTGGCTCGCGCGTCGCGCTCAACCCCTTAAAGAAACTTACTCCAAGAATGTCATATTTTCCTGTACGTGAAACTCGAAATTTGGACAGGATCGACTGTGACTGGCATCCGAGGTTATGTATTTTTTTTCTGACATTTCTCCGTCAGAGACCGGATTTTCGTGTAAAAACTTGCACAATGCATACCTGTGCTTTTGTAATAATTTAACTTCGTTTTTTGTTTTTTTGCATGAATTGCAGTTAATTAATGTCTAATATTTGCAACTGGTGCAATTTGTGAAAATCGAAGGGCGCTGTTGTTAAGTAGGAAGATAATAGTATATTATAAACCAAGGTAGAGAAGTAATTTTTCTCAGCTAAGCAGTATTAATTCCCGAGATGCGAAGCATCGAGGGAATTAAGTTGCGAAGCTGAGAAAGGGCTTCTCTACCGTGGTTTATATATTATTTTTTTCACTACTAGCAGCTTAAATCGTTAAATAAATGAAGCATCCAAAATACAATCGTCTAGCGGGTGCCAGGTCACAGTTAATCCTGAATAGACGTTGACGTCTCTGAACATTTGTTTCTTCCGTGGATCGTTGCAAATTTTGGCTCGCGCGTCGCGCTCAACCCCTTAAAGAAACTTACTCCAAGAATGTCATATTTTCCTGTACGTGAAACTCGAAATTTGGACAGGATCGACTGTGACTGGCATCCGAGGTTATGTATTTTTTTTCTGACATTTCTCCGTCAGAGACCGGATTTTCGTGTAAAAACTTGCACAATGCATACCTGTGCTTTTGTAATAATTTAACTTCGTTTTTTGTTTTTTTGCATGAATTGCAGTTAATTAATGTCTAATATTTGCAACTGGTGCAATTTGTGAAAATCGAAGGGCGCTGTTGTTAAGTAGGAAGATAATAGTATATTATAAACCAAGGTAGAGAAGTAATTTTTCTCAGCTAAGCAGTATTAATTCCCGAGATGCGAAGCATCGAGGGAATTAAGTTGCGAAGCTGAGAAAGGGCTTCTCTACCGTGGTTTATATATTATTTTTTTCACTACTAGCAGCTTAAATCGTTAAATAAATGAAGCATCCAAAATACAATCGTCTAGCGGGTGCCAGGTCACAGTTAATCCTGAATAGACGTTGACGTCTCTGAACATTTGTTTCTTCCGTGGATCGTTGCAAATTTTGGCTCGCGCGTCGCGCTCAACCCCTTAAAGAAACTTACTCCAAGAATGTCATATTTTCCTGTACGTGAAACTCGAAATTTGGACAGGATCGACTGTGACTGGCATCCGAGGTTATGTATTTTTTTTTCTGACATTTCTCCGTCAGAGACCGGATTTTCGTGTAAAAACTTGCACAATGCATACCTGTGCTTTTGTAATAATTTAACTTCGTTTTTTGTTTTTTTGCATGAATTGCAGTTAATTAATGTCTAATATTTGCAACTGGTGCAATTTGTGAAAATCGAAGGGCGCTGTTGTTAAGTATTAAGATAATAGTATATTATAAACCAAGGTAGAGAAGTAATTTTTCTCAGCTAAGCAGTATTAATTCCCGAGATGCGAAGCATCGAGGGAATTAAGTTGCGAAGCTGAGAAAGGGCTTCTCTACCGTGGTTTATATATTATTTTTTTCACTACTAGCAGCTTAAATCGTTAAATAAATGAAGCATCCAAAATACAATCGTCTAGCGGGTGCCAGGTCACAGTTAATGCTGAATAGACGTTGACGTCTCTGAACATTTGTTTCTTCCGTGGATCGTTGCAAATTTTGGCTCGCGCGTCGCGCTCAACCCCTTAAAGAAACTTACTCCAAGAATGTCATATTTTCCTGTACGTGAAACTCGAAATTTGGACAGGATCGACTGTGACTGGCATCCGAGGTTATGTATTTTTTTTTCTGACATTTCTCCGTCAGAGACCGGATTTTCGTGTAAAAACTTGCACAATGCATACCTGTGCTTTTGTAATAATTTAACTTCGTTTTTTGTTTTTTTTGCATGAATTGCAGTTAATTAATGTCTAATATTTGCAACTGGTGCAATTTGTGAAAATCGAAGGGCGCTGTTGTTAAGTAGGAAGATAAAATAATCGATATGCATTTTGCATCAAATCCGGTCTCTGTCCATTATTAACTACTGGTCAATAATGAAAAAATTATTAACTACTAGGAAAGAAAAACAACTTCACACCTCCTCTACAAACTATATAATCGTACATTCTACAGCTAGTAGTGAAAAATAGTACATTATAAACCAAGGTAGAGAAGTAATTTTTCTCAGCTAAGCAGTATTAATTCCCGAGATGCGAAGCATCGAGGGAATTAAGTTGCGAAGCTGAGAAAGGGCTTCTCTACCGTGGTTTATATATTATTTTTTTCACTACTAGCAGCTTAAATCGTTAAATAAATGAAGCATCCAAAATACAATCGTCTAGCGGGTGCCAGGTCACAGTTAATCCTGAATAGACGTTGACGTCTCTGAACATTTGTTTCTTCCGTGGATCGTTGCAAATTTTGGCTCGCGCGTCGCGCTCAACCCCTTAAAGAAACTTACTCCAAGAATGTCATATTTTCCTGTACGTGAAACTCGAAATTTGGACAGGATCGACTGTGACTGGCATCCGAGGTTATGTATTTTTTTTTCTGACATTTCTCCGTCAGAGACCGGATTTTCGTGTAAAAACTTGCACAATGCATACCTGTGCTTTTGTAATAATTTAACTTCGTTTTTTGTTTTTTTTTGCATGAATTGCAGTTAATTAATGTCTAATATTTGCAACTGGTGCAATTTGTGCAAATCGAAGGGCGCTGTTGTTAAGTAGGAAGATAAAATAATCGATATGCATTTTGCATCAAATCCGGTCTCTGTCCATTATTAACTACTGGTCAATAATGAAAAAATTATTAACTACTAGGAAAGAAAAACAACTTCACACCTCCTCTACAAACTATATAATCGTACATTCTACAGCTAGTAGTGAAAAATAGTACATTATAAACCAAGGTGGAGAAGTAATTTTTCTCAGCTAAGCAGTATTAATTCCCGAGATGCGAAGCATCGAGGGAATTAAGTTGCGAAGCTGAAAAGGGCTTCTCTACCGTGGTTTATATATTATTTTTTTCACTACTAGCAGCTTAAATCGTTAAATAAATAAAGCATCAAAAATACAATCGTCTAGCGGGTGCCAGGTCACAGTTAAGCCTGAATAGACGTTGCCGTCTGTGAACATTTGTTTTTTCCGTGGATCATTGCAAATTTTGGCTCGCGCTTCGCGCTCAACCCCTTAAAGAAACCTACTCCAAGAAGGTCATATTTTCCTGTACGTGAAACTCGAAAATTGGACAGGATCAACTGTGACTGGCACCCGCTAGACGCTTTTTATCAAAAATAAAGGTTATGTATTTTTTCTCTGACATTTCTCCGTCAGAGACCGGATGTTCGGGAAAACCTGCACAATGCATACCTGTGCTTTTGTAATAATTTAACTTCGTTTTTTTTTTTGCATAAATTGAAGTTAATTAATGTCTAATATTTGCAACTGGTGCAATTTGTGAAAATCGAGGGGCGCTGTTGTTAAGTAGGTAGATAAAATAATAATAAACGATATGCATTTTGCATCAAATCCGGTCTCTGCCCATTATTAACTACTGGTAGTAGAGTCACAACGCACTAAAAAGTTGCTCAGAACTGATGTTCGTCCGTCATTGAGAGGTAAAAAGCAAACAATTGCATTATTCGATGTAGTTTGGTTTATATATCAACCCCTAGAATTCGTCTGACGCAATCTGTGTCCAAGTAGCCCCCAGGGGGGTAAAACTGCATTTTCCCAAAATAAAAACAGACACCTTCATACACCTTCTCACACTTCCACTTTTGAATTAACTATCCTCAACGCAAAGTTATTCAAGTTTTTGGTCGAGCGCTTTATATTGTTTAAACGGGAAGGGCGCGAACAAAATTGGCCATATTCCGCTTAAAATGCGACTTTAATTTTTTGCCATATGCGGTAATTCGCTCACACCGCAATATCTCGGAGACGAATGAAGATATGTAAAAATGATTAAACAGAAAGTTTTAGCTGATGGTTTCGGTATTCGATTGATGTTTTTGTATTAATTATTGGATCACAATTAACGGAGTTATTATTTAATTTGTACCACCATGTCAAGACGCGAGAGCCGATTCCCGAGATTCTACATGCAGTCCCCACTACTCAAACCAATTTTCTCTTCCACTTCCACTCGTTTGAATTGTATCATGCTCTCGCTGTCGTGTACGTTCTTGGAGGGGTGAATTGATTTGGCGGATTAAATAATAATAAATATTATACACATAACGTAACTATTGTTTTTATTAATTATTGTATTTATTACTTACAATCGACTGAAACTTACCACCTCAAAAACCATATTCGCTATTTTGTTCTTCATTTATTTCACTTAATATGGTAAATTCATTAGAGCAATTTACCATTTTATTTTCTTTACATAAGCACCGTGATGTCACACACCTTAAAAACAGAAATTTTATCCAATTGCTGACAGCAACGCTAACACAAGATACAGACCTGTTTTGCAAGAGCAAAAACATATTTCGTCATATTGGTAGGTAATGCAGGAACTGTAGAAAAGACGGGGGCAATAGATCCGTCAGATTCCTCTAATTTCCATTCAAAGTCCTTAATATCGGGAAGGTTTAAAGTGGCATTCCACGCATTTTGCCATATAAGTAGTCGGTCTTTAACATCAAGCAAGTCATATTTCTTAGTCAAAACCTTCCAGGCAGTTGGTTTTACAATACCAGTAAACTGACTCGTAATATCGCAGCCAGTCAAAGCATGGAAAGAGAGAAGGTTTCTCTTCATGGGTTCTTCAAGTCTTACATTATTTATATGAACATATGTGCTTTTCTGGGTCCGCATGTACAAATTAACATTCAATTTGTCAGAGAAATGTAGTAAGAGTACCAGCACATCAGTGTATTTACAAGATATAACGCATTCTTCATATTCCTCCATTTTGGCTGGCAAAATATGGAGTAAGATTCTGGTATCAGCCTCTTCGTGATTCGACATTAACAATTCTTCTGAGCCGGGTGGTAAATGAAGGGCAGAATCATATTGCAAAATTTCATGAAAACGTCCTGATGTAACTAAATTGACTTTTTCGATTGTAGCCTTTTTGATAATGGAGACTGATAAGTAGTGGGTAAGATCAGACTTATTTTCCCATGAATGTATGAATGAGTCCCATTTAGCTGGTAAAGGCACGTTATCACTGTCAATAATGCGTCGAATTGCGTCAAACAAAAGCTGAAATGAAGAAACGTTTACTAAGTTGCAGAAGTTTTGTATGTCGCTCTATTACTCCCATATCGATGACTGCACAACTATAAATGATTTGGGTGAGAAAATAGCCTCTAAAGTCGGCATTGATAAACTGCCTCCGTCAGTCGATGCTTTAAGACAACACTGTTTAAGAGCATTTTACCAACTACTTATATGGCAAAATGCGTTGAATGCCACTTTAAACCTTCCCGATATTAAGGACTTCGATTGGAAATTAGAGGAATCTGACGGATCTATTGCCCCCGTCTTTTCTACAGTTCCTACATTACCTACCAATATGACAAAATATGTTTTTGCTCTTGCAAAACAGGTCTGTATCTTGTGTTAGCATTGCTGTCAGCAATTGGATCAAATTTCTGTTTTTAAGGTGTGTGACATCACGGTGCTTATGTAAAGAAAATAAAATGGCTTGTTTGTCGCATTGTGGGTGCTATAGCAAAAATTGCTCTAATGAATTTACCTTATTAAGTGAAATAAATGAAGAACAAAATAGCGAATATGGTTTTTGAGATGGTAAGTTTCACTCGATTGTATGTAATAAATACAATAATTAATAAAAACAAAAGTTACGTTATGTGTATAATATTTATTATTATTAATTTAATCCGCCAAATCAATTCACCCCTCCAAGAACGTACACGACAGCGAGAGCATGATACAATTCAAACGAGTTGGAGTGGAAGAGAAATTTTTTTGGAGTAGTGGGGACTGCATGTAGAATCTCGGGAACCGGCTCTCGCGTATTGACATGGTGGTACAAATTAAATAATAACTCCGTTAATTGTGATCCAATAATTAATACAAAAACATCAATCGAATACCGAAACTATCAGCTAAAACTTTCTGTTTAACCATTTTTACATATCTTCATTCGTCTCCGAGATATTGCGGTGTGAGCGAATTACCCCATATGGAAAAAAATTAAAGTCGCATTATAAGCGGGATATGGCCAATTTTGTTCGCGCTCTTTCCGTTTAAACAATGTAAAGCGCTCGACCAAAAACTTGAATAACTTTGCGTTCAGGATAGTTAAGTGAAAAGTGGAACTGTGAGAAGGTGTATGAAGGTGTCTGTTTGTATTTTGGGAAAATGCAGTTTTACCCCCCTGGGGGCTGCTTGGACACAGATATTGCCAGACGAATTCTAGGGGTTGATATATAGACCAAACTACATCGAATAATGCAATTGTTTGCTTTTTACCTCTCAATGACGGACGGACGAACGAATTGTCCCGTTCGTAATCCCTACTATGGTCAATAATGAAAAAATTATTAACTATTAGGAAAGAAAAACAACTTCACACCTCCTCTACAGACTGTATAATGGTACATTCTACAGCTAGTAGTGAAAAAAACTTTTTTCGTTTGTAAACCAACTATAGCAGCGCAACCAGAGAGAGAATTATAATTGGTATGCCATCTTCGCTAAATTCGGTGGCTGCGGATACTTCGTCTTCTCCTGCCTGTTTCATTGAAAGCAAAGCTTCTTGCTCACAAACGTCACAAACTTCGTTATGGATTTTTTGGCATGACTTGTCACATAGGCACGGAATACCAAGCGTATTGGTAAAAGTTTTTAAATGTTCATAACCTAATCCAACATTCATAATGCCATAAACCGAAGATTTATTCAAGTCCTGTACTGAGGGATCAGTCATAACATTTTCAGTCTTTTTACACATGTTGCATTCCAAATGTATAATAGATAAAAGTCCTTTTCTCGTTTCCCCTGTAATTTTCATGTTTGCAAGCGTGCATCCAAAAGGGGAAGAATGTGAGCTTGTGGATATTAAAGATTCAATTAAAAATTGAATATTTACAATTCTTATTCCTACTAAAGTAAACTCTTTACTGTTACGTATTGCTTGTGCTTCACAGTATACATTGGAAGTATTTGTTTCACTTGCGTTATTACTTATTATTGGAGGAGGATTTGAGGTTTTTTGAATAAAATAATTTTATGGGCTTTCAATTATTTCGGATGTACACTAAAATAAATAAAAATACTGTTGTAGGCAACTTTATCTACCTACATTTACAGGTATTTCGCATATTTCTTATCTCAATATTGTTTCCTAATGCTTGTTGTTTTTTCTACGGAAATTTAGAACGTTTTCGTCTTTTAGTGCTCAGACGAAGGCGAGTTTTATTACCACGTCGATAAGGTGGTTCATTGTTGCCGTGTTTATTCTTTTTTTTGATATAAAAGTCAACCTGGCACAAAAATCACACGAAAAACAACAGGAAGTTATGCCGTATTAAGGCGCTAAATGTGGTCTCTAATTTTGTTTGGTCTATGGGTATGCTCCTCCGCTTTTTGTTTCATTATAGAGGACAGCACCTTATAATGCTCAAATCTGCATTTGCAGACGCTTAGGTCGTGCGTTTTTTTTTAAACAAATTACTACGGAGACTTTTTATCTTCTTCATATTAATTGCCATACTTCATTCTACGATTCTATAGGACTAATTTTTCGATTTATTTATTAATATTTTGCATATTGTCTTACAAATTTAGTCATTTTTTAAACATTTGTAGAATTTTTTCTTCAATATCTAACAAAAATACAGGAAAAAATCTTTTTTATTTCATACTTGTATCTAAAGTGACATTTTTCGGATTATTTTTGATACCAAAAGTGGAACATTAACGTCCTAGTACTTTAAAGAAAAATTTTAAAGTCCTAGTACTTTAAAATTATACGTCAATCATTTCTTACATTGTTCCCGAGATTTTTGTGGCATCAAATTGTTCTTCACGTGATCTGTTTCATCTACAATGTCTTGAGGCACCTCAATTTTCTCGATTTTAAACGGAATAATCGAATAAAATATCCAAAACCATTCACCGTGACCCAGTTTTTTCGTTGTCATTTTTGACAAACGTTTGTTACTATGGGAATGTTAGTTCCCGCATATTTAATTATTACGAATAATTTGTGCAAGATAAACACACAATATTTCTTTTTATTTTGACTTAGTTCATTAAACTTGCAGTATGAAATAAAACGTTGTATTTACCTCGAACGAAGAAGTGTTTTTAAAGGTACTCACAAGTAATTCCGGCCTCGGCTAGGCGCCTCGGCCGTAAACAACTTGCTCGTACTTTAAACTTCACTTCTCGTTCTAGATAAATAATATACTATTTCACTACTAGCTTCAGAAAACATCATTATATATCATGTTTGAAGCTTCAGAAATTGATTTTCTGTACCTTACCTAATAATTGTTTTTTCTCTCCTACTAGTAGATAATAAAAACAATATTGACAATGTTGGCATGGTTACTGCCGTACTTGATGTTTTGACTTGACATTTGCTGTCATTATTAATGATAGGTGACAGCTCCACAATGTAGAACTGGAGAGTTGGAATTTCTTGCCAAATGTTAAATTTGTCAGCTGAACAACACTAGCAACATCGCAACAAAAATAGAAATTACAGGTATTGATTAAATTTCATATGCTACTTGCTTTTTATGGATATATTTCATGGAACCTTTCGCATTATCATGATTATAATTTGAAGAAAAGTTAAACAAATGTGCTAGTAGTGAAAAAAATTGTATATAAACCACGGTTGCGAAGCCTTTTCTTAGCCTTGCACTATTATTTACCTCGATGCTTCGCATCTTGGTAAATAAACTAGCTCGGCTAAGAAAAATGGCTTCTCAACCTTGGTGTATAATTACTATTATTTCCCCCTTCTAAGTAAATGACACATTACAGGTATTTATGTAACTAAGTAAATGGCTAATTACAGAAACAGACCTGTAAAGTTTTACGGGCTTGTAGAAGAGACCTGTAAAGTTTTACGGGCTTGTAGAAGAGACCTGTAAAGTGCAATACCATGACAACGCATCGTCACAGATTGTCCTGCCGTCAGATTACAGAATTTTATATCTATAAAAATTGAAAAAAAGTCGTCTTAAGTTGGAAATAAAAGTTTGTACGGGATTCGCCTTGCAATTAATCTTTACTGGGCTCGCCGGGTTATGGGTCTCGCTCCTTCGTCGCTCGACCCACAATCTCCCGCTCAAGCGCCCTTTTCTAGGGGCTCCTCGGGCTCCCCTGTTTGAAAGGGGACCCTCCTCGGGACGCCATGTTTCCAGGGGGAGGGGGCTCGGAGTAGGGATTCATTTATATATATATATATATATATATATATATATATATATATATATATATATATATATATATATATATATATATATATATATATATATATATATATATATATATATATATGTTTTTGTACAAGTCGAGATCATTTTGTGACATTTTGTATACAAGCCGGGCTCCGTTTTAGCAAGGCGAGATCCGAAACGGACCTCAACTTGTTTCTACGTGTATATCGTGCCCAAAACGTTTAAAACAGTGTAAACAATGTTTCTGCCAATTTTAGCTCGGATCTCATTTTGACCATTTTTATGAATTTTTATACAAATTTAGTTAGTAAACGTCTGCTGCAGAGGGCGCTGCAGTAGTATACACGGAGTTTATATATTATGCACAAAATGAGATCCAGTAGACATGGCAACGTCGACTGGTAGCCGAACAAAGATTAAGTAGAATTAAATCACAATACAAAGCGCTGAACTGGAATATTGACTCATCGAATAACACTAATATATTTTGCAGAATAAAATTATGACTATAATTATTACCAGTTTAGAAAAAATACAACCGTATGCACAAAAAATTGACTGTTTAGCAACTACCCAATTTAAACACGAAATTGTTAGGTAATTATTGTAAGAATTTTATTATTATTAACACATAAATGGAAGCTATTTATCTGAAACAATAAAAAATACGTAAAGGCGCAGTTGGGGTCCGCGCCGTACATTCTGTCGTGAAAACGTCGCCGGGGTCAAATTCTCACTTTGGATCCTAGTAAAGCTTCGCAAGCTCTTTACAATGACACCTGAATTAACCTCCTAGCTAAACACATCTTCACGCTACACTAATTTATCTACAGATGACGTAAAAAAAAAAAATCAGCACGACAGATATACGTACAGACATGCCCTACCCGTTGTGGGCTAAACCGTTGTTAACGAATTATTAAATAGTCTAGTAGTTATTAGCGATTAAAATCTGACGATATTTGTAACGCAAGAAAGTTTGACGGGTTATCACTGTATTTGGCGAGCGAATAGACGTCTTGATTTGAAAACAAGAAGAATGTCCTTAAATCCAAGTGGAGTAAATTTAAATTAAAATTTAAATATATCTATGTCGAACTCCACAAACTTTAATAACTGAAGGATTACTAATGGTACATGTTTCGGCAGAATGCTTCTGCCATCATCAGCCCTAATTTAACAAGAGATTAATGATACAATTGATGAATTACAAGAGGGGTTCTTACCTTAAAGAATATAAAAAATTATGACATTGACGTAATTTTGAATTAAATTTGACGTTTTCAAAGGGTTACATGATTTTTAAAAGATTTCGTAAAAACAACATTTTATAAATGTAAAAATTAAAAATGGATCAAAGAGAATCTGGTAAGTTTGTTTGAGTGAAAAATTAAAATAGTGAATTAATAATGGGATTATTGAAGTTATTCTGTTCATTTAAACAAGATCTGTTTTCCAGTTTCAAGGCTTTCCTTATTTCCAAAGTCTCGAGAAAATCTAATTTCCGGCCTTTATTGCATTTATGAATCAATTTGGAATTTGATGGTGAAAAACTATGTTTCGTTATTAATATATGATTGGCGAAAGAAGAAGGTGTTGATGGTGGAGGATCAAGATCTGTGTTGTTATAGATGTGCCTGAAATGTTCTTTAATACGGTCTGATATTTTGCGACCTGTCTGACCTATGTAGAATGACTCACAAGTAGAGCAGCTTAATTTGTATACACCTGATGATGATTTGTAATCTAATGGATCTTTATTTTTAATAAAAAATCTGGATAAGTTGTTATCTGTTTTAAATGAAACTTTAAAACCGTTTTTCTTAAGTATTTTAGAACATTTCTCTGAGACGACGCCAAAATATGTTAATGAATTTGAAAAGGAAATTGTTTCTGAAGGATTTTTAACCAAGTAGTGTGTGTACTTGAATTTGTTACAGTATCTATAGTATAATTTATTTATAGTTTTTAAAGAATATCCATTATTTGAAGCGATTTGTTTAATTAAACAGTATCTATAGTATAATTTATTTATAGTTTTTAAAGAATATCCATTATTTGAAGCGATTTGTTTAATTAAACAAATCGCTTCAAATAATGGATATTCTTTAAAAACTATAAATAAATTATACTATAGATACTGTAACAAATTCAAGTACACACACTACTTGGTTAAAAATCCTTCAGAAACAATTTCCTTTTCAAATTCATTAACATATTTTGGCGTCGTCTCAGAGAAATGTTCTAAAATACTTAAGAAAAACGGTTTTAAAGTTTCATTTAAAACAGATAACAACTTATCCAGATTTTTTATTAAAAATAAAGATCCATTAGATTACAAATCATCATCAGGTGTATACAAATTAAGCTGCTCTACTTGTGAGTCATTCTACATAGGTCAGACAGGTCGCAAAATATCAGACCGTATTAAAGAACATTTCAGGCACATCTATAACAACACAGATCTTGATCCTCCACCATCAACACCTTCTTCTGTCGCCAATCATATATTAATAACGAAACATAGTTTTTCACCATCAAATTCCAAATTGATTCATAAATGCAATAAAGGCCGGAAATTAGATTTTCTCGAGACTTTGGAAATAAGGAAAGCCTTGAAACTGGAAAACAGATCTTGTTTAAATGAACAGAATAACTTCAATAATCCCATTATTAATTCACTATTTTAATTTTTCACTCAAACAAACTTACCAGATTCTCTTTGATCCATTTTTAATTTTTACATTTATAAAATGTTGTTTTTACGAAATCTTTTAAAAATCATGTAACCCTTTGAAAACGTCAAATTTAATTCAAAATTACGTCAATGTCATAATTTTTTATATTCTTTAAGGTAAGAACCCCTCTTGTAATTCATCAATTGTATCATTAATCTCTTGTTAAATTAGGGCTGATGATGGCAGAAGCATTCTGCCGAAACATGTACCATTAGTAATCCTTCAGTTATTAAAGTTTGTGGAGTTCGACATAGATATATTTAAATTTTAGTCTTGATTTGATTTGATTTATTTATGGGTCAGATCTACAGTGGATATAGCACAAACACAGGCACAGTTACAAATAAAGTTCACGTCAAAATATTTTTTCGGCTTTCGAAATTTCAACTTGCCAAATGGTCGTGTGAAACCGACGAATTTCAATATTTTGTTCTAAAGTTCTAAAGAGAAAATTGTTACTTACTTTTTCGCAAAAATTTCATTGTTTTCAAGGTGGTATTTCGTAAACAAAGAAAGATAAAGAAAAATAGACAACGTAAATCAATTTCTGGGGTTCGAAAATATATAAAACGAGGCCAAAATCAATAGTTCAAAAAAATACGTAAAGGCGCAGTGCGGGTCCGCGCCGTAGATTTTGATGTGAAAACGTCGTGGGGATAAAATTTCACTTTGGGTTCTAGTAAAACTTGAGGGGACCCAAGACAGCGGGACCCTTGAGACAGAAACCTACTACCCTAGTCGTTTCATTCACACGCGTCCCCACTATCACTACTAAAGTGTTTCACTTTGATTTCCGTTTCAGTTTTTCGGACTCGCTACAGCGCTAAAAAAAGTTTCAATTTCAAAAAGAAAAAAAACGGTAAACAATTAACGAAAAAATCGCTGAACATACATAAAACGAAGGAAAAATTTGAGGATTTCCCTAGATTTCCATGAGATCTCCTCATCAGCTCCTGACTTGGTGACAATGGGATCATCTCGACCCTTTCAAATATTCAAAATATATCTACAATTGACTAAGAGATCGGTGAACCTCCTCCTTTTTTGAAGTCGGTAAAAATTAGAAAATATTTGGTTTGGAAATGTCAAACAGCTCATTAGAGGACCTAAATAAATAAAATATGGTGTAATTTCGAGACGTTCAAATTTTGTATCCAATTTATGGTAAAGGCTTCTTTATCAAGTTACTTTTTAAGTCAGGTCAGGTCGGGTCAGGTCAGGTCAGGTCAGTTCAGTTCAGTTCAGTTCAGTTCAGTTCAGGTCAGGTCAGGTCAGGTCAGGTCAGGTCAGGTCAGGTCAGGTCAGGTCAGGTCCTTTATTAAGTTACTTTTTAAGTCAGATACTGTTCAAATTTACACAAGATCTCAAAAACAAAATTGTTAAAAATTTAAAACTGAGGTTTATAGGTTTTTAGGTTTAAATATATCGTTGTTTTATAACGCCTACTAGATGACCAGTCCCGGCTTCGCACGGTAATTTTTTTTTATTATTTAGTACTTTAATAATATTGAAAAACCATTTCTTAGTGAGCGCCTACATGGTAAAATAAGAAAGTGTTTATTGCAATCGGTTCAGTAGATTTAGAGATTAACCCCCTCACCCCGTTAATCCCCCTTAGGAATGGAATTTTTAAAAACTACTTCTTAGTGAACGCCTACGTGGTAAACTGAGTAAGTGTGTAAAATTTCATTGCAATGGGTTCAGTAGATCTAGAAATTAACCCCCCGACCTCGTTATGCCCCTTAGGAATGGAATTTTGAAAAACCACTTCTTAGTGAACGCCTACGTGGTAAACTAAGTAAGTGTATAAAATTTTATTGCAATCGGTTCAATAGATCTAGAGAATAACCCCCTCACCTCGTAATCCGCCTTAGGAGTGGAATTTTGAAAAACCACTTCTTAGTGAGCGCCTTTGTGGTAAAATAAGTAAGTGTGCAAAATTTCATTGCAATCGGTTCAGTGGATCCAGACATTAACCCCCCACGCCGTTACCCCCCTTAGGAATGGAATTTTGAAAAACTGTTTCTCAGTGAGCGCCTACATGGTAAAATAAGTAAGTGTGCAAAATTTCATTGCAATCGTTTGAGGGGATCCAAAGCTTAACCCCCCTCACGCCGTTACCCCCTCTGGAATAAATTTTGAAAAACCGTTTCTTAGTGAGCACTTATGTGGTGAAATAAATAAGTGTGCAAAATTTCATTGCAGTCGGTTCAGTGGATCCAGAGATTGACGGGGCGGAGGGCCCAGTTACCCCCTTTGGAATAGAATTTTGAACAACCGTGTCTTAGTGAGCGCCCACGTGATAAAATATGTAAGTGTGCAAAAATTTCATTGCAATCGGTTCAGTGGATCCAGACATTAACCCCCACCACCACCACCACGAAGTTACCCCCCATTGGAATGTAATTTTGAAAAACCGTTTCTTATTGAGCGCCTAAGTGGTAAAATAAGTAAGTATGCAAAGTTTCATTGCAATCGGTTCAGTGGATCCAGAGATTCTCCACCCCCCACCCCGTTACCCCCCTTTGGAATTTTAAAAAAAAAAGTGTTAAAATACTTTTAAGAGATTTTAACATGTTATTGCTCAATTAAAATTCAAAGTCGTTTTCAATGTCTAACAATACCTCAAATTAATAGAACATGCGTTTAATAATTCTCCTCCGCTTATTTCTGTTGAAATCAGGTTAAACTTTTGTTCGTACAAAAAAATAATACAAACAAGCGCTTTATAGACAATTTACTGTAAATTAAAATAGTTTGTGTTAAAATATCGTTGAAATTTTAACCAAAAAGTCCTTAATCATCAAAAGAGTAAAAGAAATAAAAATTCGGAACTGAAGCGTTTGGCTGAAATTTGGATTATTATTTATTTATTTATTTTAAAGACGTGTATTTATTCAAATATTGTTTATAGTGGAACTGGTACATTTGCAGTCGCTCACAATGTCAATTGCAAATTCGTAGCCAATTTATTTATTACAAATGCGCCCCATGTGCCTACGAGTTTCTTTGACAATATTTTCCAAGTTAAAAACTTTTCCGACTTTAAGAGGTTATCAGGGCTCTGAGAATCTGCAGAAATACGAAATATCTAGTTTTGTGCCTCTCAGGGCAAACTATTTAACATCAAATTATTTGAAAGATTAAAATATTTTTTTTAACCGACTTCAAAAAAGGAGGAGGTTATCAATTCGGTTGTATGTTTTTTTTTTATGTTTGTTACCGCAGAACTCCGTCATTTATAAACCGATTTGTAAAATTCTTCTTTTATTTGAAAGAGTATACTTGCAGATTGGTCCCATTGTCACCATTTCAGGATCTGATGAGGGGATCTCATGGAAATCGAGAAAAATCCTCAAATTTTCGCTCCCTCTTTAACAGACTTATCATGTATGTTCACCGATTTCTTCGTCAATTGTGGACCGATTTACAAAATTCTTCTTTTATTTGAAAGGCATACTCTAAAGGTGGTTACACTGTTAAAAAATCCAGGATCTGATTAGGGAATCTCATGGAAATCGAGAAAAATCCTCAAATTCTCGCTCCCTTTTTAACCGACTTATCATGTATGTTCACCGATTTCTTTGTCAGTTGTGGACCGATTTACAAAATTCTTCTTTTATTTGAAAGGGTATACTCTTGACGTGATTCCGTTGTCAAAAAATCAGGATCTGATCAGGGAATCCCATGGAAATCGAGAAAAATCCCCATATTTTTTCTTCATTTTATGTATATAATTATGTTCATACCGACTTCTTCGTCAACTTTATTGAGGACCTCAATATTGGAGAAGCGTCTTTACTAGGTATCACTAACTTATCACTTAAAATTGTAAAAAAATTTGCTTTTTAAAAAAAAGAGAACCGACTTCAAAAAGTGAAAAATAATTGAATACATGTATTATTACATGTACTACCCAATGATCTGTCTGAAGTCGGTGCTAGGCCAAATAGGTAGTAGATAGATAGGCTGCCTACTCCAGCCACATCGAAGGTTTCCCGGCGAACGCACCGGAATGCGTAAGCGTGGGTGGGGGGCTCGTGCTGAGCAAAACACCCCAAACGGCAGACGTCGTTGACGGTCGTCTCGAATGATATCGAATTTTGTATGCCTTATAACGTTGTTGATATTTTTGTATAATTACAATATGTTACAAATTTGTAACCTATTTGGCTTGGCACCGACTTCAGACAGGTCATTGGGTAGTACATCTAATAATACATGTATTCAATTATTTTTCACTTTTTGAAGTCGGTTCTCTTTTTTTTAAAAAGCAAATTTTTGTGTTTTGTAACCTCAAAATCTGATGTAAATTTGTAACTTTTTCTCATTTTGCGGGAACGAATACAAAAAACGCTGTTCAATACTCGTGTCGTGTCACTTTTAAGGGGCTCGGGCTCATTGCAGCCCTCGCCCCTGAAAAGTGTCATGACAGCGCACTCGTTTGAAATATACTATTGACGTGGAGATGTATTTTTAAAAGATTCAAAGGTACATAGGACCTCAGAAAGAAAGTGCTGTGATTTTTTCATCGAAATTCAACTTGCATAAAGAACAAAAATACGTTCCACGTATTGTTTTACTAAACAAAACAATGGCAACGTCGCCGGACCTCACCTTATCTTATACGCCTTTAATTATACATTGTCGGATCTCGGGTTGTATTGCATTTATGACAGATCTGGTTTTGTTCGATCTTTATCACAAAATTCAAAGTGTGAAAAAGTTTCCCCTCTCTAGTTATTTGAACTGTAGATATCGCTTATAATATTTTTATACAATATGTACTTGAAAAATCCTTTCCCTTCTGGTGGATCTCGGGTTGTCCAAGTTTTGTTCGGATCTCGACTTGATAGGAAAACGTATATATATATATATATATATATATATATATATAGATTATGACATGTATCTAAATACTTTTTCCGAAAAACCACGATTTTACAAAAAAGAGGTACTCGGTACTTTTGTCTTTAACTGAAAAATCCCTGCAAAACCGATGGCGGTCTTTCTTTATATTTAATTCGTTATTAAAATGGCCCTTTTAATTTCATGAACTGATCTCCAGAGAAAATCGATGTAAAAGTATGTTAAAATTTAAATATATTCAAGTCGAACTCCACAAACTTTAATATATGTAAAATTACAATTGGAAGCGAGACGCAAGAACTTAAGATTTAAGAGTTATATGGACCACGTGATGGTCTTGATTGTGACACTACTTTCTGTGCACGCCAAAGAAGAAATAACGGATAAAAACGTATGTCTGTGAGCTATCAGACGCAGCGGGTGATCATTCAAAACCCTGGGTACTCGTCATGTTCACTGTTTTGTACCTGGCAAGTTTCGGTAATACGGTACTTTTCCAGAAAAGAGGGTGCGGGTGGTTTTGCTTCTTACGAGATATGCGACTTGTAATCGAACAGTAATAATTATTTACTTGAAAAAATAAGAAACGGACTTCAAAAAACACAAAAGTTAACCAAGTTAACTAAAAAGTAAAAAATACAATTTTTTATACAATAATAATTTAATACTTACGAGTATTATTAGTTATTATTGTTTTATAATTTTGAAGTCGGTGCCCAAGTAGGTAAAACATACAATTATGCGTTTTATAGTTAATTCCAGACTTGTTAATACACGACTATAATAAATTGAATTAAATTGTGTGATTCTGATTTTTTGCAACTGCAAAACATTGTTCGACAATTGGCTTTGGTCAAACAAATCTCGTACAACCTCATTTTAACATCACGACAATTTTTTCCAAAAATGGTTGTTGTAAAACAAATTTTGACAAAAAATACATGAATTTACGTAAATCAAACTATGAAATTTTATTGTGATGAATTTTGCAATAATAAGCGTTAATATTATAGCATTAATTAAATTAATATTATATTATAATAATTGATTTTGTACGAGGTTTATGTACCCAAACTGTACGTTTACAAGATTGAATCCATGACTCTGGCAAAGGCGGCTTTGTCATTTGTCGTGGACGTAAGTCACCATTGAACTCTTCATAGCCAAATAAAGAGTAATCAATGAGATCCAATTGTGTTTGATGAGCATTTTTTCAAATAAATGTTTGTATTGTAGCCCTTAACAAATGCAAAGCCTCTGACGTGCATAATTATTACTTTCATTAAATTATTACTGGTGCATATTTTGGAGCAGTAGCGCAAATATACCTAACATGTAATGTAATGGAAAAGAAAGCTTTACAATCAGTAGAAATTTTTGTTGAATGACTCGAAATTATAATATCTTTAATAATAATAATTTGGCCTTGACTCCGAAATCTTGATTATGTCTTCATATCTATCGAATATTAAATCTATTCTCTTCACATCAAACTGCGTAAAAATTAGGATGATATTTTTGAAAAATGCCTTGGCAAAATCACCGAACGTATTGATCTTTTTTAACTGAATTTGATGAAGAAGTGCTCAGCATTGCGAAGTATTCTTCAGCAGGTGCGCCAGTGTAAATATTGCGAAGCACAATAATCTGAAGTATGTACTGTTGAATGGATTACAAGCATTGAAACGCTTGATGATATTTCCAATATCCTTTTGTAAGAAAATTATTTTTTATATTCTTTAAGGGCTGATGATGGCAGAAGTATTCTGCCGAAACATGTACCATTAGGAATCTTACAGTTATTAAAGTTTGTGGAGTTCGACATAGATATATTTAAATTTTAATTTCTTACATTGTTTCCGAGATTTTTGTGGCATCAAATTGTTCTTCACGTGATCTGCTTCATCTACAATGTCTTGAGACACCTCAATTTTCTCCATTTTAAACAGAATAATCGGATAAAATATCCAAAACCATTCACCGTGACCCAGTTTTTGCGTTGTCATTTTTGACAAACGTTTGTTACTATGGGAATGTTAGTTCCCGCATATTTAATTATTACGAATAATTTGTGCGAGATAAACACACAACATTTCTTTTTATTTTGACTTAGTTCATTAAACTTGCAGTATGAAATAAAACGTTGTATTTACCTCGAACGAAGAAGTGTTTTTAAAGGTACTCACAAGTAATTCCAGCCTCGGCTAGGCGCCTCGGCCGTAAACAACTTGCTCGTACTTTAAACTTCACTTCTCGTTCTAGATAAACAATATACTATTATCCGCAAACGTCACAAAAGTGACAACTTATGTGCCTCCATTGACAAGGTAAAAGTGTCATTTTATGTGATTAGGCCCATAAAGTGGCCAACAGGTGTTATTTTATGTGCTTAATCACATAAAATATGTGACACTTGTACCTTGTCAATGAATTCTTTCAAATTCTTACTAAATTGTTGTTTTCTAATTTATTGAAAGTAAACTAGCGAGGTAGTGGATGGGGACGCGTGTAAATGAAACGACTAGCTCCTCCTTTTTTTATTTACCAAGGGGGCTCCTGACCAAGGGGGGCCGAACACGGGTGCTCATGACCAAGGGGGCTCCCGGACAAGGGGGTTCCCGACCAAGGGGGCTCTCGATCAAGGGGGCTCTCGATCAAGGTGGCTCCCGGTCAGGGGGCTCCCGGCCAAGGGGCCTCCCGACCAAGGGGGCTCCCGGCCAAGGGGCCTCCCGACCAAGGGGGCTCCCGGCCAAGGGGGTTCTCGGCCAAGGGGCCCCCCGACCAAGGGGGCTCCCGGTCAGGGGCTTCCCGACCAAGGGGGTTCTCGATCAAGGGGGCTCCCTACCGAGCGGGCTCCCGGCCAGGGGGCTCCCGGTCAGGGGGGCTCCCGATTAAGGGAGGACTCGACCAAGAGGAAACCCGAACAAGGGGGCTCTTGACCAAGGGGGCTCTTGACCAAGGGGGCTTCTGAGTAAGGTTTGCGGATAAAATAGTATATATCATTCAGAGCATAAGTCGCTTTATGTGCTTCGCCTGGACTTAACCTCAAACAACAGTCCAGGCTCAGCACATAAAGCGTAACTTATGCTCTTAATAATATAATCTACTATTACATGTATGTAAATATAGGAGCTATAAAAAATATTGGACAAAGCCAGTTGATAATATAAAGTACCGACACGGATGACAGTTAGTGACATTGACAGCACCACTAACGATTTGAATTCCGCTCGGGGCGCTACGGTCGCGAATTTGTCACATTGACGCTCGAAATTTTGCCGACCGTTTGCCTATTTCGGATAAAAGCTTACTCCAGAAAAGCTACGGCAATTAACGACACAATAAGACGGCATTATTGCTGAATGACTTTTTAAAATTCGAGCGTCAATGTGACAAATTCGCGACCGTAGCGCCCCGAGCGGAATTCTAATCGTTAGTGGTGCTGTCAGTGTCACTAAATGTCATCCGTGTCGGTACTTTATATTATCAACTGGCTTTGATATTGGATAATAGTGTGGGCCATCTAGCAGTGAATTGACGTACTGAAGTGGGCGTCGTCGGACCCCGTTCTTAAAGTTATTATTATTATTGAAAACTTTGTGAACAATTTTGTCGGAAGGCAAATTCCATCTGTTAAAATTATTCGTATAATAATTTGAATAAAACAGTCATATCTTCAAACCCAATATTATTTTTTCTGTTTTATTTTAATAACCCTTGAAACCCGAATAACATAAATAAAGATGAATTTTAGCTTGTGCTTTTTATTGTGTACTTTTGTCTAAAATGTTTAACTCTAATAGCTATTTATTATACTGGTGTCTTATAAGGCAAATAAAAAAATTAAAACTGCGCTGTTTGAAAGATCGTTTACCTACAGCTGTATCAAAAAATACAATTCAATAGATTTATTTCGACGGAGTTACAATTTGAATAGCTTTCGGACGAAAATTAAAGATTATCTCCTTAATATCTAATTATCAATATTTAGATAAATGGCACCAAATGGTACTTTTAACCATTATGTATATGCATACATATATGAAAAGCAGTTTTTTTTTATTATGTTTGTAATAGGTATATATATATTTATATATTTTTTTGTTTCTATAAGGTTTATTTTTGTTATTTGAGGTTAAGTGCGAATAGCTTAGGCTAGACTTCGCCTCTTTCTTAATAAAGCCCTATTATTATTATTAATATTATTATAAGTCACGAAAGAAATGTAGAAATTTTTCTTGAGTGACTTATTTGCTGTTAAGACACGCGTGTAAGTTTATCCGACACCCCTTTCTGTAACAGTTCTTGAACATTCATCAAAACCCAAAAAATTTTGACGTTTATTTGACGTTCAAAACTGTTGACTTATGAACTGGTTGCTATGACAAATTAGAAAACCGTTGAATTATTTTTTCATAAGTCACAAGTGCCTTATGACTACATAATAAATAGTATATTATTCAACGAGCGTATAATGATGGCTATTATTCACGAGTGAAGTTTAAACGTATATACGACACGCACATTCGAAGTTGCTGATGGCTCAGTGTAAATGCTCCTTGCGTTTCAACCGCGGGTCCCGGGTTTGAATCTGGTCTAGAAAAAAATCACTTTTTTTTATTTTTTTTATATGTACAGAACTGAATTGAAAATATTTAGTGGTTTACACGATGCAATTTTAAAAACCGATTGTTTGTAGCATAACAATATAATATTATAGCTAAATAATCTGACAGCAGTGATTAATGACTCATTAATCACGGGCGTGATTAATGGGTAATATTAAGATCGAGCAAACAGACGTATAATGGGTACATTATACAATAGTCGTGGATAATAGTAGATTATTATACGAGTTCCTGTGTAAATTGGACGCTTTAAGCCACAAGTTTATAAAAGCACGAGTGAAACGAGTGCTTTTGTGAACCACGAGTGGCGTAAAGCGTTCAATCTACACAGGAACGAGTGTAATACGACGTTTTATCGTTCGACACAACCCCGGAAAGCCTTTAAATTGCTTAAAATCTATAAAAATAGTTTGACGTTTATCTGTCATTTTCATTATTTCATGACAGAGAGCGTTCACAAGCGAAAATTTGAAAATTCTGACAGTGTCGAACGATAAAATAATTTATCCAACACTTGTTTATTATGTAGTCATAATAACGCCGATTTTGAGGATTATGAGGTTTGCTTTATAAGACAATAGTATAATAAATAGCTATAAGGGAGCTGATGTTGCCAGATCTTTATTTGTAGATGTAAAATTTTTAAAATCCATTCTACACCCGGCATGTTGTAAACAAATTGTCATATAATTTTTCATATCTAATCTACTTTCTAAAATTGGTGAATAATAGTTACCTTTCTGTCCCGTTACAGCTACTTGTTGAATTTAAATGGTTAATGGAAGGTGGATTAGTTCCAGCTGTCGAGCCTGGAGCTGTTCTCCATGCACCTAGAAGTGGAGCTTCTCCGGAACTTGCTAGAGCTAGACTTGTAGGCAATTTCAATCGACCTCTCAAGTCTTTTCTACGGGCTTTTCTCGACAGATCTAACTCACTGGCAGCGGAGCTTACATTAGCTGCTCGACTGATGTATGAGGTTGAGATGCTATCATGAGACGATGAAAAATAACGCTGTTGATTGTAACTTTGATGTTGACGGTTCTTTGACACACCCAATTTACAACTGACTAAGTCTGAAAATTAAAATACAATTTATTGAACATTCGTTCTATATAGTCCCTATGATTTGTTCAATTATTATTATAAAATGTTAATTTGGCGAATCTAAAATACTTTTTCATTTTTACGGAAACTACGCGAATAGTTTAATATATCGTCGCCTAAGAAGCAACACCGCCTATAAAGGATTTTATACATTAGTGGGGACAATTTTTTGCTGACCAGCCTATGCGGCTTGAGAATTCGAAGAAGCCTATACAAACCTGATTTTCTAAAATTGTTGATAGGCTGTGTTGCTTCCTAGGCGACGATATTTAGTTTTTTTCACTACTAGCTGTAGAATGTATGATTATATAGTTTGTAGAGGAGGTGTGAAGTTGTTTTTCTTTCCTAGAAGTTAATAATTTTTTCATTATTGACCAGTAGTTAATAATGGGCAGAGACCGGATTTGATGCAAAATGCATATCGTTTATTATTATTTTATCTACCTACTTAACAACAGCGCCCTGCGATTTTCACAAATTGCACCAGTTGCAAATATTAGACATTAATTAACTGCAACTTTTTATAAAACGAAGTTAAATTATTACAAAATCACAGGTATGCATTGTGCAGGTTTTCACGAAAATCCGGTCTCTGACGGAGAAATGTCAATACATAACCTTTATTTTTGATAAAAAGCGTCAAGCGGGTGCCAGTCACAGTTGATCCTGTCCAAATTTCGAGTTTCACGTACAGGAAAATATGACCTACTCCATTCTTTAAGGGGTTGAGCGCGAAGCGCGAGCCAAAATTTGCAATGATCCACGGAAAAAACAAATGTTCACAGACGGCAACGTCTATTCAGGATTAACTGTGACTTGGCACCCGCTAGACGATTGTATTTTTGATGCTTTATTTATTTAACGATTTAAGCTGCTAGTAGTGAAAAAAAAACACTTTTCGATATGTACCTCAAAAACAAGACGTGATAGAAACAAAAGCAATCAGTTTTTCGGGTACCGAAATCGTGTCACGCAGTGTTATTATTAAAGGTAAAGATCACATACATATTTCATTCCCCTTTCGGGGCGGGCCGTTGAAGGCTTAGGCGCCTTTTCAGCCACAAGGAGGAAATTTAGTTAGGTTAAGGCAACGATGGGAATGACAGGAAATTGTAGAAGGATTCGGAGGATGTTACATGTGCCACCATAAGGGTAATTGTAAAGGCAAACGAAAATACTAATTTACGAACCAAGTGCGGGAATATACTTAAGAGTCCTCTCTATATTCCTGGAAAGTTTGAGGAAACAGAGTAAGACTTGAAGACATTGATATTTGCTGCAGCAGACGTGTAGAAAAAAGACGTGAAGAAACAAAAAGTGAAATAGAGTTTTCATTGTTTACAGAACGCTGATGCTTATTCTGTTTATTTTTTGAAGTGAAAACTTCATTAAACACAGTTCATTATTGCACACATTATACTTTTACCTTGTCAATGAGTTCTTTAAAATTCTATATAGTCCAGTAAATCTAGTTTTTTCCCAGGAAAAAATTCCGGACGTTTTTTTCTCAACGGTTCTACATGTTTTTAGGGTCGCTGAATCCGAATTTTAGGTTTGCCCCCTCGCCAGAGGTGAGCTAACTTCAGGAAATGCAAGAAACTTCGAAAATTTCGGACTATTTGCAGTTTTTTTGCTTATAACTCGAAAACGAAGAGTTTTTATAAAAAAAACCACTATATACAAAATTAAAGTAAATAAAATTCCCTACAAGAATGTGGTATTAGGTTTGTTTCTATCGTTAATGGGACGGACGCTAGAGCGCTCTGAATATAGACCACTTTTTTGCTCTTTTTGGAAGAAGTGGAAAGCAGGACTACGGTTCTTTGCTGGCTTTTTCAATTTTTGGTTCCGTAGTCTGGGGGAAATTCCTCACCACACAAAAAGCAATGCGTTATGAATAAGAACTGAAATGGAAATGGTATTTGAACGTAATAAAGGGGCAGTACCATCCTCTTTAATCCTCTTAATATAAGCAGCTTTTCTTTGGTGTCCTGCTTTCTACATTTTTCGTGGACCTCAAGTACTGTGCTTCCTTTGAATAAAACTTGGTTTCCATCGTTACCTCTTTTACTTGCCTCTATGAAAGACTGCAACGCCTTTTGTTTAATACAGTCGTCTCTGATCCATCTAACAAGGATCTTTCACAAATGAAGCATTCCCGAGACATGTTATGCACATAATAACTCAAACATTCAGGTAAATATTCAACTGAAGGAAGGTTTCCTTTCCCCGACTAACTGACAAAACGGAGAAGTGGTCTATATTCAGAACGCTCTAGCGGCCGTCCCATTAAAGAGAAATACAAATCTAGTACGATATTCTGGTAGAAAATTTTATCTACTTTAATTTTGTATATAGTGGTCTTTTAGCTAAAACGCTTTGTAAAACAACTATGGGGGCTCCAGATCAAGGGGGCTCACGACCAAGGGGGTCTACGCCCGAGGTAGCCCCCTTAAAGGGGGTCCCGCCCCAAAGGGGGCTTTTAATGTAAAATAATTGTAATTGTAATAGTGCTCTACACAAGGGGGCCCAGCCCGAGGGGGCCGTTACCCAAAGGGGGCACAGCCCGAGGAGGCCCTTCAAAGGGGGCTCCGCCAGAGGGGGGCCTTCGAAGGGGACTCCCCCGGGGGGGGCCCATAAATGGTAGCTCCGCCCGAGGGGGGGCCCATCCAGGGGGGGACTTGGCCTCACGGGGGGGGCTAGCCCGACGGTAACTATAAAACAAACTGACAACAAAATAATGTTATCCAAGCTATTACCAACACATTTTTGTATTTGCATTAATATAGGGTTTTTCAAGTGAAAACTTTTGAAGTGAAAACGCAAACCCAGTGCGCTTGCGCGAGTGTGCGTTTTTGTACTACAGCCTGCTACGCACATCCACGGATGGTGACTGCTGATTGCTCGACCGTCTGTATACTTGTAAAATTCGTGTATATAGTGTTTAAAATATGGAAATTAAACAAAATGCATCTTTTAATGAAAAAAGTGACGAAGGAATAGTGAAAGAAAATGAGTGAGTACTTATAAAAATATACATACAATTTGAAGTGAAAACTTCTTTAGCGGCGGTGAGCACTTTTTGGGATGGGTAAAAAATGTTAAAGTCGCGTCAGGACACGTGGCCTGATCGAAAATTCGTAAAACGGAGGGAGGGTAGACCGCCGTGCCGGCGCGGCGTAGGAGAGGAGGTAATATCCCCCTCTCTTTGTTGCGAGTTTCAGAAGAAATAATCGTCCAGCCGGATGAGTAGCTATTTATCAAAATATGAACACAGTTCATTATTGCACAAATTATATGGATGTGCATGCGAAATACACCAGCATGTTTAATGCTACTACTGTTTCTGATATCGGCGATATGTGTATAAGTCGTTGCCACTCTCTACATTTCTCCATATAAGTCATTGCGTGCTATGCGAGACTTCTTGTATGAAAATTTATTCATTTATTCTCATGACGCATCTGCATTGCTTCAAAAAAAAAAAAAAATGGGAAAAGCTTTGATGATTTGCCAATGATTTTGAGTGGAGATTTCAATATAAACTTTGCAGACGATAAAAATCAACTATTAATTGAATTTTTATGGTGAAAGAGTTATGGAAAAAAGTTGATTTTTCTGAGATAAACTTTTTAATGTAAAATAATTGTAATAGTTCTGAAGTGTGAAATTTTTAATGTAATATAAATTGTCATGTTTGTGTACGATAGCGCAATAAATGAATATTGTATTTTACCACATAAATGATAGTACTTTTAGACTGATAAATAAAGTAATTTGTGCGAAATTATTCCCTAACCATTCCAAAATATTCAAAAATGCACAACGTTAATTTTCAAGTTTTCACTTCTGCCGGCACTCCCGGAGTGCAACCCGCTTTTTTTTTTGGAACTTACACTGTTCTGAAAGACGGTTCTGAAGTCCCTTGAAAAACAATTTTGTAGAATTTTGAGGGATTAAAGCTAATAATAATGAATTATTTAATACATGGTTTAATAATACATCTCATGACTTTGAAGTTTAGCCAACCCTTGAGACCGGGGGGCTCGAGGTGGTTTCCTTGAAACATGGGGGACTGAGGGTGCCCCCTTGAAATTTGAAACATGGAGACCCAGGGGGCCCACTTGAAACATGGGGGCTCGGGGGCTCTTGAAACATGGGAGCTCGAAGAGGGCCACTTGAAACAGGCGGACCCGAGGGGGCCCCTTCGGTTATCAACATCTAGAAGTCGAAAGTTGAATTTGTTTAGTTCTAAAATATAGGAATTATACAGAGTGTCCCAGAAATAAGTACATTAATTTTAACAGTAAATAGATCGAGCGAATAGCAACAAAATTTCTCAATACTTTTTTCTCTAAACCGTCTAGTTTTCGAGTTAAAATTGGGTAAAAATTTGGTATGAATTTCGTTACCCGCTACTGGATTGTTTTTCTATAAAACTACACTGATAAACCAAGCATACAATAAAATGCATTTACTTTCACTTTGTTTTTGTTTCTTTGTGGGATATTTAAAATGAACTGAAGAAACTCTTATGTAATAAAACATGATACAAAAATACAAATTACACATTACTTTCATTATTTAATTACATTATTAACAAAAGTATCACTCAAAATGCAAAAGTAGGTACTTACGATAAGAGAATCCTCCGTTTCATCTGCAGGTTGAACAGGACAAACATTTATGTCCACAAACATTTACAACAAATGTTCAAAATTATCCCCCATTTCTTTCTATGCACAATTGAAAGCGTAGTGACAAAGAGTACCGTCCGTCGTTCAGGAACCACATGTTTGTCCGTATTTATTAAGGCCAAAGCCGACAACATTTAATAGCCCAGTGTGCGAGAGAGACAAAATATCGGAAAAGTTTTCCTCAATTTTTGAGGAAATAGTTAATCCTATTACAATTTTGAATACGGAGTTCAATAGAGAAGGGTGATCTTCAGGGACCTAGTTTTTCATATTTTGGTTATTGATAAAAAAAAAATTACTGCAAAAAAACACTTTTTAAAATTAATTTGAAATAATGAAGGTATACATTTTGTAGAGCTCCAAAAATAAGTAATGTTTACCTTTTATAAATTGAAAAACCGACAAGGGAAACCCTTCTAAAACATAATTACATGTGTTTTTTTTTTAAAAACAGCGTCACCCGATCATAACTGACATACATTTGGTTGATTCTTTTTTGTTTTGTTCCCGGCATCAAGATAACTCAATTGAATGTTTTGAATTGACTATTTAATTCACAAAAATTTCATCGAATCAGAGTCCATCATTTTAAACAAAAAATTGTTTGGCATCGACAAAATTTCTAATTTAAAATTTTGCTGGGGTTCTTCAACCAATAGGAAGCGAGATTGAAGTAACCAAGCTGTTTTTCATCGGCAAATTTTCTTTTGTTTTCTCGCTAACATAGTAACCGATTTTTACAATAATTTTTGCAAACGTCAGTTTTAAAAGATGACTGAGAATAACTGCTCCAAATGTTGTAAGATTCGGTGATTCATCAGTTGAAAACATTTAAAAAGCATTTCTTTCATTGTACCTCTAAATACGATTAAAACTAAAGCGTCAGTGCGGCAACAGTTTACCAAATTTTGCGACTAGCGGCATTATAATTTACTTTCGACAACAACACCTGAAGCAATTGCAAAAATATTACAAGATTGGGCATTCAACATGAAAAAGAAGAACGGAGAAAACTACAAAGAAACCAGAAGTGTCAAATCAATGTGGAACACAACAGCATTAATGGTCCAGGAAAAATATTTCAAGGATTATAATATCAAAATCAATCTTTTTTAACATATCTGTTTTAAGGGAAATTAGAACTCGTGCTGCCAAGAAAAAACTTCTTTAGGAAAATTCTGATTTTTTCAAAAACTACTCAAGGTGGGTCTAAAGCTTTATCTTCCAGTAAATGGTTTATAAAAATTAGGTAAAACGTTAGTCTCTGTCCTGGCAGATCACTTAACATTTTTTAGAAAATCAAGGTTAAAAAATAACAAGCGATACGATGTTCTTGACTGTTAAACCTACCTAGAGGAAAGGTTTGTGGTTTAAGAACTCACCAATAGGCTTAAACGCCCTGGACAAAAGAATTTGGGAATCTGCACTTAATATTGGATTTGACGCCAAGAAGTTAAAAATAACAAATCATTCTCATAGATCTTCTGCAATATCTGCTTTGGCCAAAAATGGAGTTGGAGAACAGCAAGTAATTAAAACCTTATCTTTAATTTGACGCAATTCACCATGACACTTCAGTTCAAAATTTGTTAACATTTGCATTTAATTTAATAATAAAATTGTGTTTCTTGTTTAAATTTTTATTCATGAAATAGTCATGTCGAATACCATTCGTGATATAATTTTGCCTGACAAAATTGAAAGATTATCCTACTCAAGTTTGGTGCCTTGGGCAATTTCGCTCGTGACATTAACAAAAAATATGTCAATGTCACTCGCGAAATTGCCAAGCAACAAACTTTCTTAATAATTATTAAATTTTTTCAGTTATAATGTACTAAGTAAAAAAGAACACCCAGTAATAATGAATATTTTGCGGCAATTTTCTAGCAATATGTTTGTTTAAGTTAAGATGACAAACGATCAATTTTTCAACCATATTGATCCACTGGTTTTTGTGGTATCGTATATTTCCAAAAGAAATCCAATAGACGCTAATGGTCTTCTCTAGCTACATTTTTCATTTAGGCGTTGTGCAGTACATTTTGTTCATTATGCCTAGAGCTAGAAGACGCCAAAATTTTTGCCATCTTTGCGAGTTAGATAGATGGGGAATAGTGAGCTTACGAGTGGCTCGGTTGTACTTTAGAGAAATAGCCACTAGGACGCAAAGAAGTTTACATATGGTGGCAGTTTGTTGTCGGACATGGAAGCAGGAAGGCCGTATACGAAGAGCGAGAGGTACAGGACGTGTCAGAAGAACTACACAACCTGATTATCTCCGCCTTAGACTTTTAGCTCTACGGGACCGTTTCACTTCCACACGGGCTATTGCGGACCAGTGGTTTGAAGAACGTAGAAGGCCTATTGGGATGCGAACCGTTTATCACCGAATCAGAAGTTCTGTACTTTTTTCATACCATACTCAATTTCTGTTACCTCTCACTCCCGGACATCGATGTGATCGTCTGGCGTGGTGCAGAGAACGGCTAAATTGGGATCTAGAACGGAATACGGTTGTTTTTAGTGATGAATCTAGATTCTGTTTGGGTATGCATGATGGCCGTGTAAGGGTGAAGAGGCTAAGCGGTGAAAGACGAGATTCTCAATTTTCTGTGGAACGGCATGTGCACCACACCGTTCGAATTGTGGCATGGAGAGCTATTGCCTATGGAAGTAGGTCACCTTTGATTTTCATCAGAGGCAATATGACCGCCGTGCGTTATATCCAGGGGGTGGTAGAACGACATGTTCTACCCTGCATTCGGACGCTCCCCAACCGCCTTTTCCAACAAAATAATGGTCGACAACATGTAGCCAGAGTTACGTTGAATCATTTTGAAGACAATCAAGTCGATTTGTTGTCTTGGCCACCAAGATCTCCCGAGCTTTCACCCATTACACAAGTCTGGAATATTATGGGAAGAATCCGCTTACCTCATCCTCCACAATCTTTAGCGGCACTTTGGCATGAGTTACAGGTAGCCTGGGATGAGGTATCTCAGGAGAAAATTGATCATCTCATTAAAAGTATTCCCAAACGTGTTGATGAGTGCATGAGACATCGTGGAGGCACAACAAATTATTCAGTTTTCTCTTGATCTAACTGTTTGATTTTTCTCAAATATTGATCGATTACTTAGCTAACCCTAATGCACATGTATACCAAAAATTGCCGCAAAATATTCACTATTACTGGGTGTATGTCACTTAGTATATAATAAGAGTTGAGATTTCGTCGGAATTTTCCCTAGCAATTTTGCGAATGACGTCATAAAAATCAATGTCATGAGCAAAATTGTAGAACTCTAGTCCACAATTGGTAAATTTTTCCAGCGAAATCTCAACTCGAATTATATTCGACAGACAATTTCACGAAAACGCCCAAATTATTGATAATGTGGTGGAAAGTGACAGGTAATTGAGATATTTGACATGCAGTATGCTGCCACAGTGACTGCGGCAATTCTGAAGAATAAGGTACGTTGTGTAATAGCGACTGTTCATTGGTCCGTAACCCCCGATAAAATTTTGTCAAGTTGATTTTTTCAATTTAAATTTTATATATATGTAAGGAAGACTACATCAACATATACAAGCAATTTGATTTAGTGAAGGAACTGGGAACCCATTGGAACCTGAAAGACATCAAATCTTTGGAGAATAACAAGCCAACTACTGGCAAAGAGAAGTGTTTTGAAAACTCTAGATACGAAAGTGAATTTAAGGTAGCAAAGAGCATTCTGAAGAGAGGCAAAACAGACAATAATGGTTCTGTAAAGGAAGTAGAACTGAGGCATTCTATTTCTAACAAAAAAATTACTTTTACAACAAGAATAATTTGAAGGCGATAATCTGTCTTGGTATAAAAATATCTTGTTTCCAGATCCATATAACATCGAGTAGATTCAAGAAAAAGATCTTCCTGGTGATGGAGCAGTTGATGACATTGCTGAGCAATGTATGTAATTTTTTAGACTCTGATTGTGGCCTTCATATCTAAACACTTTTACTTGTATATACGTATGGTTCTATAGTATGCTATTCTAACACCGCTTTTTCAATGCATTAATTTTTAAGTTCAAGAAATAATATTTGATTAAAAATTGACAGTTTCTATCTGGCAGTGATCTACACACCAAAAGGTAGAGTAAATAAGCAACAAGCTGGGTCACCGGGTTAAATCCATATACCATTTGACCCAAACGTGCCAAAATGAGTTAAATTCTGTGATTTTTTTACCATAACTTTGAAAATATGTATTATTTGTTCTTGAAACTGTAACCCAAGGATCTAGTGCCCAATATCCGTAATATTGATATTGTTTGTTATGTCCATATTTCTTAATTTAAACTTTTATTTCTTTAATGGGTTAATTGGGCAGAAAAAATAACGATGATTAGTAGGGTGCCGACGCAAATTGATCCTTTAATGGAACATCTACCAGACAGTATGAAATAAAATAATAGTCCAAGCAAATTAGACGAATAGAATTTAACTAATTTATAAAATTTTGAAATTTTGGTTATGAACTCCCAACGGGGACCCAAATAAAGATCCGAAGAGTAAAAATTAGTCTTACTCCGGTTTTTGATCAATAACAATTTATTACAAATGTTTTATTCAATGTGGACTTTGTACAGAAAAAACTTCTCTACGATTTTGTTACTATAGATTTTTGCTTCATTACATACATTCAACCATTGGTGGTTTCCGAGATAATCGCCATAAAAATCGTGGGTTGTCTTCGCGCTGAAAACTTTACTCATATTCCAACGTCATTTACGAGCGTTGGGTGGGAGATATGCAAAAACTTCATGGGACCAATTTTATGCAGAATTTAATGGAAAATATATTCAACAGAATTTTAAAAAACAATTATTTCCTGTTGGTGGACCTTATAATTATCGGAAAATCGGTATTATTATCGTATTATCGCTCGATGATAATTATGTTACATATACATACATACGAGATTTTACGCATCCCCTTTCTATATTTATTATACTTTTGAAATGTTGGGGACCTAATTTTTGTTTTCAAAATCTCACGTCGTTAATGCTGTGTTCGGCGGGCGTTATCTTGCTGTAAAACACAATCTTCAATCCCCCTTACATAGAGCAACGGGCCTTGACACATCATTAACACAACGCGCGGATGTTATTGTACCACGGATTACGATTAGAGGAGAATTTCTACCAAAAGCAATAGCTCCCCAAACCATAAGTGCGATGGTCCGGTGGACGTGACGCCCAACAGCAATTTCGAGATGACGCCGTTCTCCTCGTTGTCCCCTGACTCGCCTTCTACCATCATGACCCCCAAACAAAATCTAGATTCACCAGAAAAGGCGATGTGATGCCATTCATTGCCACAGTTTCTGCGTTCATTGCTCCAGTCCAGACGCTGACAACTGTGTTGAGGCGTTATGGAGAGAGAGACACCGATGGTAAGAAGTTAGGCCCATGGAACGTATTCTGAGTAAACGATGCGAATCAGAATGTGCGTTCCTATTGCTGCAAACCAAGCATCAACAATTGACCGAGTAGACCTCCGTCTTTCCCTTAGGGCCATTAGTTCTTTTGGAGCCTCCTGTACCTCTAGCTCGCTGTGTTTGCCCTCCATCAGACCACACTTGCCATGCTGACATCACGTCCCATAGTTGCAACGATTGCACGGTACGAAGCACCACGTTCCCCCTGTCTCACACTACAGGCCCTTTCAAATAGGGTTCATTGCGAAAAGTTTGGTTGCTGTCGCCTGCGAGGCATGATTAAACTCCACTAGAACTAAAACAGCCGTTTTTACAGTAATAATGTCTACCAGTTTGCCAAAAACATTTTTCAACTGTTGAAAACGTAATTCTTTAAAAAAAAAATGCAAACATGGTCCAAATCATAATAATATGAAACTTTAATCGTTTGTTAGGGACGATGCCCCCAATATTTAACCAAAATTTCATTTTAATAAAATAATTTTTTCGGGGTGTTCGGATTTTACTTGCCAGTATATCATTTATTTTATACCTAATCCAGGAAATTATCCTCATATCAGACGATCACAGGTAGATACATTGTAAATGGCCGTCACTTTCTGAAGGAATTGAACATTGGAACACCATCGGGTCCTGCTTGAAAAGCAGTGATGGCTACTTTCAGCTCGTTGGTAGTTCATGTAAAGCGCTTGTATGAAAATTGAAATTTTAGTGCCCTTTCTGCATAATTATTTTTTTAACATTCAAGGCCAGCTTCGTATCACTGGACGTTCATATTCATAATCTGTACAGGGTAGAAAGTTCGCCACCTTTTTAGCCTGATCAGCTTTTTTTCTTTTGTTTTTACTCAGAGGGCTGTAACGACCCTTAAGTTGTTTTTGTTTTTCAAATGGGAAGATATGTCAACCGACACATAATTGGAAAGCTTATAAACAAAGGAGTACAACGATATATTTTTTTTACCTTTCCAGCTAATAATGTGAGTAGAAATAAATAAAAACAACTTTAATCTATTTCTTTCTTGGTAGGTCTACTGTTTGATAATTGTAGGACTTGAATTTAAAAAATCTCGTTTTAGGTAAGTATAATGTTTTTTTTTTATTTAACAGATGTTCAATATGTTCACCAAGTCTTTCTTGACAAAATGCAAGACGATAATAAAACTTATTTCTTACATGTGATTTGCTGAATTTCATAGGTATGTAATACGTTTTTGCAAATCTAGAAGATCATCTTGTTTTGTGGTGTAGACTTTACTTTTAAGATACCCCCACAAAAAAAAGTCAAGCGGAGTGAGGTCTGGTGGTCTTGCTGGCCATTCTATTGCACCTCTTCTTCCGATCTACTTATTATGAAAAATATCGTCCAAATAATGCAGAACGGATGCAGCATATTGCGGTAGAGCTCCATCCTGTTGATACCATATTCTCTCATGTGGAAGTTTTGGATCGAATTCATCTCTAAATTGGTCCGCCAGAGCTGGGCGAAGCATTTCTTGAAGAAGCGGTAGATATGTTTCTGCATTAAGATTATCAGGAAAGAACACTGGTCCTATGATCCTATCTCCAACTATCCCAGCCCACACATTTAGTTTCTGTGGACGTTGACTGTGAGTTTCCCACATCCAGCAAGGATTATGGTCACCCTAATAACGTAACAAAATTGTCTGTTGACTTCGCCGTTTAATGTAAATGTGCTTTCGTCAGAGAAAAAAATGCATTCTAAAGAAATTTAAATTTTAAATCTTTCTGTTGCAATGGTGCATTATTCTTATTAACTATCACTACTTATTCGTCAATGATGAAATGATGAAAACTAACAAAGTTTGCAAAGAAAATTAAATTTATTAGAAAAAGAGACGATAAGATAATAAACCCGCACGAAGAAAAAGAAACACACTGAAGCATCCAAAAAACAGTTTTTAGGGTCTTATTCTCAGATGAGATAGAAATACATGAAACAAAACACTTCATTGTATTCCTTTTTTTATAAGCTTTCCAATGATGTGTCGGTTGACATAAAATATCTTCCCATTTGAAAAAAAAACCTTACAGGTTACAGCCCCCTGAGTAAAAACAAAAGAAAGCTGATCAGGCTAAAAAGGGGGAATTTAAAAACAAAAATCCACGTGTTTCAGGAATTTTTCGCAAAATCAATCGCAGTGAAGATACTGAATTTATTCCAGTTAAACTTTCCACCATGTATATATAAAATCCAAATACCACTCACTGATTGACTCATCACGAAATCTCCGGATCCATCGAAGTTATTGCAATGGAACTTTGCACGCTTTCTTATTTTACCACGTAGACGCTCACTAAGAAGCGGTTTTAAAAAATTGAATTCCAAAGGGGGGTAACGCCCCCTCCCGCCCCGTTAATCTCTGTATCCACTGAACCCATTGCAATGAAATTTTGCACACTTACTTAATTCACCACGTAAGCGCCCACTAAGAAACGGTTTTTCAAAATTCCATGAACCCATTCCAGGGGGGTTACGGGGCGGGGGAGTTAAGTTATATGGCTAATAAAGAGAAGAAACCGAGATGTAGACAATTTTGATAGAAAAGCAACTATTTTGTTTCTATAGAGATCTTTGAAGTGGTTCTAAATTACATGTCAGAAGATATTACAAAACAAATTATTTTGGCCGCGATCATTTTAAACGCGTTTTCTTTGGCTTCATTGTATTTATAACTTTTAGTTTTCACACTATAATACAGGATACGAATGCTCTAAATCAATAAGCACTTCGTCTTGCTCCATCGTAAACTTCATTTTCGATCCGCTGCAGCCGAATTACGTTCAACAACTGCGGACATATCTAGCAGCAACAGATAATTTAGGCGTTCGCCGGCGTAAACGAAAAATCGGCCGAAAATGGCCCTCCAACAAACCAGGTTGTATTGAAACTCATGCGCAGCGGAATTTCGCCGACTTTTCGCTAGCGGACTGTAATAACAAACCGTAGCTTAAGAAAGGGTTTTTCAAAATTCAATTCCTAAGGGGGGTAACAGGACGGGGGAGTTAATCTCTAGATCCACTAAACCAATTGGAATGAAATTTTGCACACTTACTTATTTTACCAGGTAGGCGCTCACTAAGAAACGGTTTTTCAAAATTCCATTACAAAGGGGGGTAAGGGGCGGGGGAGTAATCTCTAGATCCACTGAACCGACTGGAATGAAATGTTGCACACTTACTCATTTTACCACGTAGGCGCTCACTAGGAAACGGTTTTTCAAAATTCCATTCCAAAGGGGGGCAACGGGGCGAGGGACTTAATCCCTAGATCTACTAAACCCATTGCAATGACATTTTGCACACTTACTTAATTCACCACGTAAGCGCCCACTAAGAAACGGTTTTTAAAATTCCATTCCAAAGGGGGGTAACGGGGCGGGGGAGTTAAACTCTAGATTCACTGAACCGATTGGAATGAAATTTTGCACACTTACTTCTTTGACCACGTAGGAGCTCACTAAGAAACGGTTTTGCAAAATTCCATTCCAAAGGGGGGTAACGGGGCGGGGGAGTTAATCTCTAGATCCACTGAACCGATTAGAATAAAATTTTGCACACTTACTTATTTTAGCACGTATGAGCTCACTAAGAAACGGTTTTTCAAAATTTCATTCCAAATGGGAGTAACGAGGCGGGGGAGTTAATCTCTAGATGCACTGTACCGATTAGAATGAAATTTTACACACGTACTCATTTTAGTACGTAGGCGTACACTAAGAAACGTTTTTTTTTAAATTCCATTTTGAGGGGGGGTAACGGGGCGGGGGAGTTAATCTCGAGATCCACTGAACCGATTGCAATGAAATTTTATTACATACTTATTTATTTTACCACGTAAGCGCTCACTTTTGAGGAAAATTGTTGAAGAAAATATTTGTAAGTGGAGTAAATTGAAGTGGACAATTTTCGTTGAGACAGCGTGTATAAAATATATACTCAGGTATGAGGACGAATTACATTGATTAGAGTTACTTAACACTAATTAGTGATTGCAAATTTGGGTATACGCATGCATATTTCATCAAAAGTCAAAAGTTGCATATTATTGCATATTTAAGTCATATAAAATTTTTCTTACATTGTTTTATTATTTCTGGAAATACATACCGAACACCCACAAAATTATTTGCTACGGTCACCGATCTGCTCCATCTGCTTTCCCAAATGCGACCTTGTCTGAGAAATTTCCAGATCTTATTATCTTATTCATTGCCAATGGGACGCGGGTGGTTCTTCGTAAATCATATTAAATAATATCGTAAAAATTAAATAAATAAAAATTGGGTACTTTATTGTATCATTTGGTTTTCGCAACAAATTTTATCATTCATTGCCTGCTGCAATGCATTGCTTGAAATACAAATCGTCGATTTTCCTTTTCTGAAACGCAGAACAATAATTATATAAACAAAGCAATTATTATATTTTGAATGTACAATAAGATCTGATTTTGATGAAAACTTTATCGCCGACTGGAGTTATGATGTCACCTTATCCCATCCCTATCAAAGGATGTCATTGTTGTTACGAGGCGTCAAGGAGGAATTTTCAAACACATTTTCGGACGCCGTTTGTCGTGTGATTTTAGATCTAAAAGAAGTGTTGGTTTTCATTGGAACAGCTCTAATAAACGTACACTTTAGATTTTCGAATTCCTCAAACCATCACCAATAGAAAAAAAAAAAATTATTAATTTTTGTTATAAATTGAGACTGAAAACTATCTCCCTGTAATTTGCACTTCTTAACACAAATCCGCTGTCGGATCTTAAAAAAATTCTATAACTTCGTTTAAAAATTGGGAAAACTTTTGGCCTGTTTGGCCCGACATCTATTGATTTTGAATCATATTAAAGTGTTGTAGGATTTGCCCTTAAGGAAACTTCTTTCAGTAACTGGAGTATTCATTGTTTATAAAATTGGGAATTTTTAAAAACAAAAGTACACAAGAACAGATCACAAAGTTTGTCCACCACAAAAATTAAAAAATCACGGAACAGTTAACTGCAACCTGTGGTAAAGTCCGATATTAAACTAATTAATAACAGGTAAGTATAGGTACGCTTATCATTTTTACTCGGGACACAGTGAAAAAAAAGTTCACAAAAAGTATAAGATAATAAAGTGTGAATATTTCCTTCCTCCCAGAAAAATATTATTTATTTTTTAATATTATTTTTGGGGGTTGTAAAATTCTAATTTCAAAAAGTGATTTCGAAAAAATGGTAAAGGAAAAAGTTGTTGTATTCGATGAGTTCTACCACCTCTCCAAATCAATGTACTTATTTCTAGGACACGTTGTATATGAGTCAAATTCAATTGACCTGAAGTCTTGACACAGGGGGTCCCGAAAAAGCCCCGTTGAGACAGACAGCCCCCCTTGAGACATCCTTGGGACAGGGGGGCGTAACTACCATCTGAACCGCCGTAATACCTCCTACGCTAGTCGTTTCATTCACACGCGTCACCACTCTCATTCATCCCCACCACCAAAGTGTTTGAAATTGTCAGTATGACAGCGGATAAAGGCTTTTTTTGTGTAAAATTGCGTTTCTACAAGAAATACAATTATTACATAGATAGATTTAAAAAGCAAAATTTCATCTAAATATAAAATTTCATCCAAATCGTTAGAACCGTTTTCGAGATCCGCGACATATAATTTATAAATTATTTTATTAAAATGAAATTTTGGTTAAATATTGGGGGCATCGTCCCTAACAAACGATTAAAGTTTCATATGATTCGGACAATGTTTGCAATTTTTTTAAAGAGTTATGTTTTCAACAGTAAGTTGAAAAAGAAATTTAGTTTTTTTGCAAACTAAAAGACATTATTACTGCAAAAACGGCTGTTTTAATTCTAGTGGGGTTCAATCAAGCCTCGCAGGTGACAGCAACCAAACTTTTCGCAATTAACCCCATTTGAAAGGGGTCGGTGAGTGAGACAGGGGGAACGTGGTGCTTTGTACCGTGCAAATCGCTGCAATTATGGGGCGCAGCGTGCCTCCCGTGATGGCAGCAATGCAAGTGTAGTCTGATGGAGGGCGAACACAGCGAGCTAGAGAAACAAGAGCTTCCAGAAGGACTACCCAACGGGAAGATCTTCATCTTCAATTAATGGCCCTAAGAGAAAGACGGAGGTCTACTCGGTCGATTGCTGATGCTTAGTTTGCAGCAATAGGAAGGCCCATTCGGATTCGCACCGTTTACAACAGAATACGTTCAATGGGCCTAAGTTCTTACAGTCGGCGTCTCGTCCTCCCGATAACACCTCAACAGCGTCGTCAGCGTCGTCAGCGTCTGGACTGGAGCAACGAACGCAGAAACTGGGGCAATAAATGGCATCACAGGGTCTTTTCTGACGAATCTAGATTCTGTTTAGGGGTCATTATGGTAGAAGGCGAGTCAGTGGATAACGAGGAGAACGGCGTCATCTTGAGTTTGCTGTTGAGCGTCACATCTACCGTACCATCGGACTTATGGTTTGGGGAGCTATTGCTTTTGGAAACAATTCTCCTCTAATCGTAATCCGTGGCACAATGACATCCGCGCGTTATGTTAATGATGTGTTAAAGCCCGTTGTTCTTCCTTATGTAAGGGGGATTGAAGATGGTGTTTTCCAGTAAGATAACTCCCGCCCTCATATTGTGCGAATCTCTATGATGTTCTTTTTTAGAAGAGGAGCATATACCCACCTTACCTTGGCCACCTCGGTCGACAGATTTATCGCCCATCGAAAATGTCTAGGATTGGATGGGTATCCATTTTCAGAATTTGCCGCAGCCCCCGACGACTTTAGATGAACTTCGTAATGCAGTTGAAGATGCATGGGATGCTGTACCCCTAGAGTCAATTAACAATCAAATTGATAGCATCCCTCGTCGACTGCAGGAGTGCATTTGGCTATGTGGCCGCCACAGAAATTACTAGTTTTTTTCAAAATTATGTTTCGTTTTTGATCGTTTCTGCTAATAAATGTTACCTTATTTAAGCATTATTCTCTCTTTGTACAAAATTTTGTTAATAAAAATTGTTTTTTCTCGGGGTATTCGGATTTCACTTGCGGCCAGTATTATGTTAGAATTAGAATAATATACTTATACATATTAGATAATAATAATACATTTATTGGAACTCGTCTTTTTTTTTTAATCAATGAGATGTTTCAATTTTTTTGGTAGCAATTTGACATTACAGTTTACAAGTTAAATTGTCAAGGCAAATCTTAGGACTCTAGGTGTAAATACTGCCGCCAGTTTTTGCTCTTCAAAGTGACCCATTTTTGTTGCTTGAGAAAATAATGACTCGTGCAAGCACTCGTCAATATTTTAGTCGCAACAGAAACTCTATCTAAAACGCAAAAATTATTGTCGGCAATATTTTGACCTTGATTTTGATGACTTTGCGAATGACAATATTATATTATAACGTTATTCCCCTTTTTTGGCTGGATAATATCGATACAGCTCTGAAAATTGTTTAGCGATTATTATGGAGGTACCCTTTAGTGTATATACAGTGTGGAAATTATAGTCCAAGAGCCCGCTGCAAAAAACTTGTCCGATCGGGTTACAGGGTGGAATGTTTTTTAAATGTTAGTACTGACATCAACCTTAAGAAAAACCATGGTGTGCCTGGGCAGAGTCTGTTCACAAGTTTAAGGGGGCCAAGAACTCACAGATGGTGACAGTTCAACAACTAACATGGGAAAAGCTTTGAATATGTAAGTGTAGCTTATATACCAGAGATGTTTCGACTATAATCGTTGGCATAGTAGCCTACCTTATAACGTTTTTGCTTTTCGTCCGGATACTCAGGATTCGATTCCCGCTCATGTACGTATTTTTTTTATTAAAAAAACTTTTTTTACTTTAATTAATCTAATACTTAATTGTTTCATTTAATACTTATATTGCTTTTAAGTATTAGATTAATTAAATAAAAAAAAATTATTCCTATTATTTATAAATGACCTACCAACAGTGTTAGACTGTAAAGCATTGCTATTTGCGGATAATTTAAAGATCTTTTTACCATTTGACGGTGTTCATGATTGTGTGAGATTACAAAGTAATCTGGATCGCTTAGTTGACTGGTGTGACGCCAATAGATTATCTTTTAACAAAAGAAAGTGCAGGGTAGTGTCTTATCACCGAAAGAAAACTTCTGTCTGAGTATCACATGAATACAAGCTCCTTAGATCGTGTTGATTCAATTAAAGATCTGGGCGTTTATTTTGATAAGAATTTATCTTTTGTTAAACATATTGACTTATGTGTCAGTTCAGCATATAAAATGCTTCGATTTGTGGTGAGAACCGGTAGGTCGTTTAGAAATATTAAGGCGCTGAATGCATTATACTTTGCATTTGTTAGGTCCAAAGTTGAATACACGGCTATAATATGGGCACCGTACTATGAGTGCCATAAATATTTATATATCATATAATATTGGAAAGTTGCCAAAAGAGGTTTCTCAAGTACTTATGGTACATTAAGTTCGGCCGATATCCCGAAAGAGATTTCACTATAGTACATTACTGAACTCATTCCAGTTCCATAGCTTGGAGTGCAGAAGAAAAATGATGTGTAGATTTTCTTTTTAAAATAATAAATGGAATGATTGACAGCGAATGGATTTTAGCACGTGTGCACTTTTTAATTCCTAGACCTTCATCTCGGTCGTCAAACGCATTACACCTACGATGTCCTAAAACTAATTTATTGGTTAAATCACCTATGTATTTCAGTGCTAATAATTTGAACCAAATTTGTAATCAATGTGATATTTTTAATGATTCTAGGTTTAAGATTAAACGTTTATCCTTGGAAGCCTTTACTGCGTAAAATAGCATATAGATACCAAAAGTGTTGAGATAATTTTTGTTTTTGATTTTGTTTATATATTTTTGAACTTTATCTTGTTGTAAACAAGAAGAATGTTCTTAAATCCAAGTGGAGTAAATTTAAATTAAAATTTAAATATATCTATGTCGAACTCCACAAACTTTAATAACTGTAAGATTACTAATGGTACATGTTTCGGCAGAACACTTCTGCCATCATCAGCCCTAATTTAACAAGAGATTAATGATACAATTGATGAATTACAAGAGGGGTTCTTAATTCTTTAAGGTAAGAACCCCTCTTGTAATTCATCAATTGTATCATTAATCTCTTGTTAAATTAGGGCTGATGATGGCAGAAGTGTTCTGCCGAAACATGTACCATTAGTAATCTTACAGTTATTAAAGTTTGTGGAGTTCGACATAGATATATTTAAATTTTAATTTATCTTGTTGTGTTGTATTTGTATAGTATAGTAATAACTTGGATGTAGAATAGTTATATTTTTTTTGTAGTATTTATTGCTGTAAGTGGATTTTTTCTGTTAGCAATAAACCCATTATTATTATTATTATATGTCGCACGAACTTGGGTAAAAGATCACCTTTATACTTCATGTGCAATAACACCAACAAGATAAGCGAAAAATGTGATGTTTTTGCTGACAAAGTTTTTGAAATAATTAATGCCGCAAATACTGTATTTTCCTAATTTAATTTGTTGACTTTTATCAATCCTTGCCGTTTTTTTATTGTTTTTTTGTTTCTCTATGATCTCTGTGTAATAGTGCCTCCATAACAAACTTTCATATTGAACCTTATGTGTTTATGTTATATTCTTTATTTATCATAATCTATTATTTTTTAAGTTTATTTAGTATTTTGTATTTTGTATCTTTAGTTTTCTTTTGTTTATTTTAGTTTAAGTAGGTATAGTTCTTATATTTGGTTCTCATTAGGGCATGTTTATGTTAATTTTTAATTTTCTTTATTAATTATTTTTAGCATTTTGTTAATGATTGTCCTGTAATTGGGGTATTACTCTGTTGAGCAATAAATAATAATAATAATAATTAATAATATTATTATAAAGTAAAAAAAATATATTTGATTGTTTCCGAAAATGTTTCTAAAATTTCCCAAATGTTTCTGAATCTTCCTCATTGTTTCAGAAACAAATGTTGATTGTTCCCCTTTGTAGCGGTAACATCAAAGGAAAAATCGACACGCGATAATAACACGTTTTCCTCCTCCATTTTGCTGCAACTTTTCACATCAGTGGAAACACTGAGTTGCTCTTTCTCAAGCTACAACTTTAGGCAACAAAATGTTTATGTATGTTGCCAATTCGTTAGTGGTTGCCAAACATTTCCTAAACACGCTATAAAGGGAAAAAAAGTTCCTCAATGTTTCTTCAGTGGAAACGGCTTGAAAGAGACAACAGCTTTGACACAGAAATTCAAATTTTTTACAGTCAGAGAAAATAAGTTAAAAGTTTGGCAATTAATATAAACAGTAAAGTAAAAGAACCGATTTAGCCAACTACGATCACGAATTTTGTTGCTCACTCGTTACATAAAAGGAAGGACAAATTTGAGAATTTCCCTCGATTTCCATGGGATTCCCTGATCAGATCCTGACTTTTTGACAATGGAACCACCTCAAGAGTATACCTTCTCAAATAAAAGAAGCATTTGGAAAACGGTCCACAATTGACGACGAAATTGGTGAACATACATGAAGTCGGTTAATAAAAACGGAGCGAAACTTTGAGGATTTTTCTCGATTTCGATGGGATTCCCTGATCAGATCCTAATTTTTTTTACAATGGAACCACCTCAAGAGTATACCCTTTCAAATAAAAGAAGAATTTTGTAAATCGGTCCACAATTGACGATGAACATACATGAAGTCGGTTAATAAAAGGGAGCGAAAATTTGAGAAATTTGAGGATTTTTCTCGATTACAAAATTCCAATCTGTAAGTATACTCTCTCAATTAAAAGAAGAATTTTACGAATCGGTTTATAAATGACGGAGTTCTGAGGTAACAAACATTAAAAAACAAAAAACATACAACCGAATTCATAGCGTCCTCCTTTTTTGAAGACGGTTAAAAACACACTGCCGTGTTTTTGTTTTGCAGAAAGATGTGAGCATAGAAGGTCGCAGAATCGTAGACATAAATTATTTCCTTCATGAAGTGTCGAAATTGAGTGCACATGGATCGGTTTTCGGGTGTAATTTTAGTAACCTTCAGCTACAGAGTGAAGTCCGACGCGGTCCAGAGTCTACTTTGTATTTCAAATGTAATATAACGAGCGTTCAATAAAAAACCTGGTTAGAGTAGGCTTTGAAATTGCGTTTTTGTTTTATTTTTTTACAGTGTAGAGCTTAACTGATTAACACGAAACTCTCCATGACAGATAACATAACCTCAAAATTTCGGAGAAGCTGCAGTATTATTAATAATTAATATTATTATGCATCTTAAAGAAGTGTTGACAAGTGTTTTAGGGTATTAGTTAGCGGTTTTATATAGACCGACACGATTTGGGGGTTTGGGCTGCAATGTCCTGCAGGTATCTTCCAAGATTCCTACAACGGTTGGTAAAAAGTTAAGTGCATTCAGACCTTTGGGTGTGATGTTAATCGAGTTATTTTTAGATATCGGACACTTTATGATTTGGTTTTACACCTTTATTTCTTCAAAATGTAGAAATTAAAACACTCTTTGAAAGGATATGACCAACTGACAGTTTCTAACCAAATTTCTACAAATGTTTATTGAGAATTTTACAATCCCTTAGAAGGACACAAAACAGTTACAGTAAATTAATGGTGAAAATGTATTGGATATTTCTTGCAGAGAATTGTGCTTTTTTTCTGATCCCATTAAAAACAGTGCAAAAAATCTTCAGTTTCATATTTTTTCTTACATCGGCTACGGATGCTTGGTACATACATGAAATTTTTAACGTGGTCAAAGGAAGAAATTACTTGCAGTTTCGCTTGTTACTTTATCATATTTCACACTCAAACTTGTTCTCTTAAATGCGCAAATCTGAAAAGTATGGTTAGGTAGAAGTTTTAACTCTTGAGTTTCAGAAGCAAGCTGTTATTAGATCAGGGTGCGCCTCACTAAGTTTCATTAAGAAAGTGTAGAGCATAATATGTAAGTGTCCTTAGTGATATTTCTATTCTTCGGACATTCTTTCTTTGATGACACTTTTACCCACCGGTCAGCTTTGGCACAACTCACGCATTTTCTGATATGTTGGGACCGTCTTAAATTCATGTTTTCGTACCATTTCGTACTTGCAAACAAGGTTTAGGAAACGGCTGCTGTAGCGACTGTCATTGCAACGTCCATGTGCTTTGTAGCAGCACCTTTCCGTGTCTTTTGATCGCTTGCCATCTTGCTAGTTGCAATACTTAACTCGAATTACAACGAAAGAACGTCCATTGACAAAACAACAACGTTTCAAATATAAATTTCAATAATTTGTCCGAATTTAGTGCTGGTTGCCTAACCTAAACTGCATTAAATGACAAGTTAGTTTTTGTAACAATTGCAATGTACACTGTTATAAAAATGCCCAGCCTCCTCTAACCAGGTTTATTTTTGAACGCTCGTTATGTATGGAGACTTTTTCGTTGCCACTTAGTCCGAAAGGTAACTGTGAGATGGATGTCAACTGTGCCGCTGTTAGTGGTGCCATGAGCATTGGAATTGGATTTTCCAATTCGGAAGAGCTGTTTACAGTAATGAATATTCCATATATGACTTCTAATACATACCAAAAGTACGTGTCCGATAAATGCATTTAATAAACAAGTTGACGATGTGATAAATTGAAAATAAATTAAAATTATAAATCTCCGACATCTTTGGTATTATCAAATTCAGGGACAGCTGGAGATGACCGATCGGATTTGTATTTTTGGGGTGTGAACTGGATCGGATTATCCAGTGAAAGTCGTTCACATTAAAAGAGACAAGGATTTTTGGGAAGAGAAAATGGTAGAAAAGCTCTCGATTTTTTATCATGAATGCTTGAAACATGCCCACTCGCGATCCTCCAGTTATTTTGGAAGGCCAACCGAGAAACAACAAAGCGCGTAGGGTAAGCAGGCTCAAAGGCATCGAAAAGGGGTTTCGAATATTTGGCGTAGTTCACTTAGTTACAGTCCTAATGAATTTTTTTTTTTTTTGTTTATTAGAAGAAGAATAGAGCTATGCTTCGTCAGTCGTAGATTTCTAAAAAAAAGAAGTTTAGAGCCAAATTCCAAAATATGTACTGGATATTTTTTACTAATGCGACTGCAGAGGTGTGTGCATCGTGCACGGTTCTTTAGCTTCTGAGTGCGTTGTTTGCATTGGTAATAACCAAATATGGTTATTTCGAATTTGTTGAAAATTAAAACGTTAAGCTTATAAACTATACATTTATTTCCGCATTTCCGACTCTCTACAGTCCTTATCTTTTTTTTTGCTTCTTATTATCGGCAGCGCGCGATAGTTTTTTGCTCTGCGTGTCGCACACAGGGTCCACCCAAGAACATTATGGACAAAAATTGTTGTCATTGTTTCAAACCATCTTCAAAGTCTCCTGTAACTAAATGTGATGGTTGTAGACTGGATAATCACAGTGAGTGTATTGACGGAATGAGCAAGGAACTGCTTAAAAAAGGTCGTCCAAAAAATTTAAAAATATTCTCCAATCGATGTGATGTTACTTTAGCTGCTATTTCAGAATTAAAAAATTCACTTAATAGTTTACAAGCATCTTTCGAGTTAAAATTTTCTGCTCTTGAAAAAATGATAATAACTGCTACGAAGTCTAATAATTTGACCAACAAGGAAGAGGTAATCTCTAAAGCTGTTGAAAGATCTTTAAGAGCAAATAATGTTGTAGTAGGTATACAATGTTGACGAAGATTCTGCTGTTTCAGATGTTGATATAATTAATGATGTACACTTGCTTTCAAAACTTTCGCGTCCACCTTCAAAATCAAGTAACAAAGGTTTTACCAATATTTAGTTGTGTGAATGCCACATTTTGAATTTAGGTTATGATGACACTGACATACTGTCTTCTGCATATTATAAAAAAGACACGTAATTAAGAATTTGTGTCCTGAGGGACCGATCCATTATATTAGTTTATAAAGGCTGTTTTTTTATTATTTGTCCACCACCTGTTGCATTATGTTTGTTAAAATAAAAAAACCCATATTGAAATAAATAAAAAATTGTGTTGGTAATAACATGGATGACATTAGATGACATTTTTTATTATCACGTCAGCTTGACAGGATTACTTAAACAAACATAACAACCTTTTGATGTTGGTTTTACAAAAAAACAGTTATGGGCATTGATAGAACCGACACTCACAAATATCACAGCAAAATATGAAATAGATACAATTAGTCACAGTCACGGTATTGATGTTTTGCGGCTCCTTCCCTATCATTGTCAGTATAACCCCATCGAACTGGCTTGGGATTTTTGCAAAAAATATAATAATCACATTAATTTAACAACAAATGACAGGGAACTAACAATGAACTTGTGGGCAAAGGCAATATCTAACTAAGTACACTCTAATTTGGGAAAATAGTATAAAGCACTGTGAAGATATCATCACTGCAGAATGTCCAAAATATTCCACCAGTAATTATAAATCTAGTTGAAGATTCAGAAACTGACTTCGATGGTGACGTTTCATCTGATAAAATAGATGAAGATTCAGACCATTCAGACTGGTTTCAGTAACAACAAATTAAACAGTACGACGACGTTGCGCTTTGTCCCACTGTTATTCGTTTGCTGTTCATATGAAGTCACTACAGACTAAGAAACACACTTTATGTTGCATTTGTTGTTGTTACACTTTATTAGTATTAGTAGATTGAATAATAATTAATTTTTAACTTTATTACAATTTTTAAGTGCCTAACCTAATTTTTGTTTACACTGACAGAAAAAACACCAGCCATGTTGCCACTTGTATTTTCGATCGAGGTTGCCACATGAGTGGACAAATAATAAAAAAATAGCCTATACATAATGATTAAAGATAAAAGCCAACGACGTTTACAAGACGTTTAATTTGGCAGTAATCCGTGTTTGTTGTAGAAGGTAAGGAAGATTTATTGTAGCTGTATCTGGTAAACAGAAAGAAGGTAACAGAAATTTAATTAAAACGAACACATCAAAATAAATACAAATATATTAGAAAAGGTTTTAATATTTTGTCATGGCCTCATTAGCCTCTAGCACCGCATTCAATCTTCTGGGCATAGATCCTATAAGGTTTCGCCAATCATTTTGGTCTTCGCTCAACTTTTCCCACGCATTTTGAATTAGTTCCCACAATTCTTCAGCATTTGCGATTCTAAAGTTCCTTTTATAAATTTTCTCGACAATTAAACCCCAAACATTTTCTATGGGATTACGACGGCAAGCTGTTACCTACGATCCTAAAAAGTTGGTCTCAAAAACTGCTTGTTTGGCCGTATTGAAAGAGTTTTACCTTAAATTATCCAAAATGCACCGCGTTTGAAACTTTGGGTCTTCCCGATTATGGTCTTCTAGTCAGCAACCCTTCTGGTTCCCACGTCTTCTTTACTCGTAGAACAGTGCCTTTATCAAGTCCATAATGAGTAGCAACCCTTCTTATGACCAACCATCTTCTAATTTAGAAAGAATCAAAACTTTATCTTGCTCCGTCAGTCGAAGCATTATGATTTTTTAAAAGATCAAATGTCAGAGTTGATTAATTACAACCCTGATTTAATACAGCAAAAAATAGGTGTACGCGAAAGTTTTGAAACCAAGTGTACCTACTCGAAATTATTGATCTCGCTTTGGTAATCTCTCCTGAGAATATTAGTAGATTAGGAAAAAAAGGAGATAAGCCAAGACCTTTAAACCTTCGATTTAAAACTCCAGAACTTGCGCGTATGTGTCTTCGTAAAAAAAAAACTGCACTCACATTTAGCTCTCAATTTTCTAATTGGTGATGACAAAACGCTTTATCAAAGGAATTACTTGAAGACACTTCGCAATGAATTGAAGGAAAGCAGTGACGCCGGTGAGGCAAATCTCACTATAAAATATATCAATCGTGCTCCTCTGCTTGTTTCAGTAAAAAAACTAGACACAGACGAACCATTATGTTTATCTATTCTATACACAAATATTGCATCTCTTATTGCTAAATTCAATGACTTAATATTGGAAATCACTAATACGAAACCGGACCTTATCGCATTAACTGAAACGTGGTTGAACTCTAACATCTTGAACTCTATTATTGCTATAAACTCATATTCACTCTTTAGAAATGATCGTAGCAGTGGGCGTGGTGGTGGTGTCTGTTTCTACGTAAAAAATACTTTACAGCAACACTTTTCAATTTCATTACTGGACATCTCTACCATTCCCTACGAGTCATTAGTTTTACCATCAGTTGTACATATAGGCCGCCTGCTGGTTCAGCATTGAACTCCTCGGAGTCTGATACTGCCCTAATTAACACCCTTGAAGCTTGTTTTTCTAAATATCCAAATTTTATTGTACTAGGAGATTTTAATGTTCCTACTATCAAAAGGGACACTATTACATACGTTGGTGGTAATCAAATGGACAAAGATTTTGTAGCTCTGCTTAATAATTATAACATCACTCAATTAGTAAAGGATTTTACTCGAATTAGCTCCCATCTCTTCTTGATCTAGTTCTTGTTAGTGACACTAACTTAATTTCTAAGGTAATAGTTAATGATCCAGTTGGGACATCTGATCATTGTTCAGTTAATATTAATGTTCAGGTTATATTATATCATTTGCCTATAAATATAAAATCAAAATATAAAACATACAGATCTATATCATATGACAGGTTAAACTACGAGTTGTGTAAATTTGACTGGACAATATTGATTCCGTTGAGATTCGATTCCGTTGAGCTACAATGGAATTACTTTCTGTCGATTATCGTTCATAAAATCCCATACATCTTTCTATAGATCGGAAAGGCTCGTGAATAAACCGTGGATAAAAGATAATAATTTACTAAGCAGAATGAAGTTTAAAAACCAGCTTTAGAGGCGATTCAAATTTATTTATTTTTTTAATTCTTTATTACCGGTTCAACAATTACAAATTGTTATTCACAGTATTTGTAATAAATTAAAAATAACAACATGAACGTGGCTGAGGAACACATAACTACCTTTGGTTTGGCTAGCAAAGTTAGCTAGTGGTTCACATCTGGATACTCTGTTAAGTAGATATCTTGTGGTAGGTTTCGTTTCAGTCGTGTATGGATATTTCGTTGTCCTATTTGATAATAAACGGCATTTGGGTTCTGGTGAAGTTTGAAGAAAAATTTCTTCGTAACATTCTGAATGTAATCCTGAATAGTTCCCATTCCAAGTTCAGTGTGAATTTGTTTATTGCGGATGAACCACGATTGCGATTCTAAGGATCTTGTTTTGGAATGACTGAAGTCTGTTTAAATTTGTTTGCGAGGTATTGCTCCAGACCTCACACGCGTACATAAAGAGGGGCCGCAGTAATGATTTATAGAGAAGTAGGCTGCATTCAATCTTTAAAGCAGATTTGCGGTTTAGCAGGGGATACAGTTGTTGCAGTCTTAGATTGGCCTGTTGTAATTTGTAATTAATGTGGTACCTCCAAGTTAATCGGCTGTCTAAGAAAACCCCTAAGTATTTGACTGCTCGATCTTTGGGATTCCAACTTATTTCATTTCCATTTATGGTGATGTTACGATGCTCGGAAATTCTCTTGAGAGTGAAGATTTTGGCTTCGCACTTGGTGGGATTCAGTTTAATGTTCCATTCGTTGAACTACCTAGTCAGTGATTGGACACGTTTCTGCAGATGAGCCACCGCTTCTTGAAGGTCTTCGTGTTGTGCGATGATAGCTGTGTTGTCAGCAAACATGGCTAGGGTCGAGGCCTACGTTATTTCCAGGCCGATTTTAATGGCGGCGATTGGAGTCCTTATACTCCCGCATAGCTAGCGCGCATCTAACGGATCTAGTGTTTATATTTTTAATTTTTTAATAATCCATTTCTTATGCTAGAATATTGCAAATGTATTTTAATAAACGCTCCCTCTATTTCGGAATTTTTCGGGCCACAAATAATTCAACAAAAAAAAAGCACAAATTTTATTGACAAACTGCAAAAACACAAATAAACTGTAAAAAACGCAACAAATTAATGGGTACAATTCTTACATTTAATATATAGGATAATAAAATGGCCCACAAATACCTATTTACATTGTATGTATAAGTTACCTACACATCATTTATTATACATTATAATATGTATAAGCAATACGTCTGAATACCTAATTCGACTGCAGCTTGCCCACTTTATCTAGTTTTTTTTTTGCTTTTTTTGCCCCTTCATTTGCATTATTTTTTATTTTGGAATAATTATTCAATAAAATATTTGTCAAATAGCCAAGACAAATTTCTATCAACTTTATTCCTGATAAGTTACAATCGGGACAAGAATCTTCATTATCGACAAAGCTTTTGGATTTCAGATAATTAACTATTAAAATTATAAAAGACGACTTTTGACAATGAAGTTTTAAAAAATCACTTTCATACCTCTAACTTAAAAAAAAGCATATGCTTCTGCAAGAATGTTTACCAGGTAATCGGAAGGTACCTTCAAACCACCCCTATCAATAACTTTAAGATAATCATATTGTGAGGGCACTATTTCTAACTATCTTCGGCAAGTTTTTTAAATTTGACGGAGCACAGTGAGTATGATCCATCATCGCGTCTAACGTCTTCGATAATAACATATTGGTGGTGGAAATGTTTCATGCAAACAACGGAATCACTTTTTGGTACAAAATTTTCACGTGGAATATTCCTCATTTCCCAAAAAATTGGTCAGGTGCCAGTTTGCCATCTGTTATGACGGGATATATAGTTTAGTTCATCAATTTCTCATCAGAGGGCGCTGTTCGATATACGTGTATATAAAATTGTATAAATATTGTAAAAGTGGCACCAGTACGTTCTTTGCATAATCTGGCACCCGCGATGTGGCAACATCGCCGTTACAGACATTGTGTGCTTCTCAGTTGAGGAATAGGTGTTTTATCCGAGGTCTTTTGTGATGATCGCATAAAATCATCAAAAGATCACTTTTACGGCTGATGCTGCAAGTCAGATCTACAATTCGGTGTACAGACGTTTTTTAGGCCATCACCACAAGATAATTAAAAAAATTGGTCTCAAATTTAATTTCTTTTTGAGCATAGTTACCTTAGAGAACTAAAAATAAAAGAGTCCGTTTAAAATATGTGATAGCGATAGCTTAGACACCTCCGGTCAAATTTTGGAAGCTGCAACTGTTGATGAAAACCTGAGGACTAAGAGAACCTTAGAGTTTGAGTATTCTTAAGAACTTGAGAAACACAAATTGAGAACTGGAGGAACCTGATAATTTGAAGAACCTGAAGAACTCGAGAATATGGGCCTCAGAAATTTGAAAAAGCTGAGATTTTAGGGAACTTGAGATTTTAGGAAAAACCTGAGAACTAAGCGAACCTTAAACCTTAAGAAATTTAACAACCTGAGAACTTAAGAAACACAAATTGCGACCTGTAGAATTCTGAGATGTTGAAAAACCTGAAACTTTAGAGAACCTGCCAACTTCGGGAACCCGAGAATTTGAAGAACCCGAAATCGCGGAAAGCCTGATATCTTAGAGAAACCGAGAATTCGGACAGTTTGGAACCTTGGCCAACTGGAAAATTTAGGGAACTTTACTAACCAAAGAAACATAATCAAAGAAACCACAACCTGAGAGTCTGAAAAACTTAAGGTCTTTCGGAACCTTGAACAATCTGAGAAGCTTGAGATCTTCACTTTCTAACAATCTACGATTCGAAATTTCTCTCACGATAGGTTGGGGCCATCCCCAATACCAGGGCGATTAGTTTTGAGATTGAGTACTAGTTTTAGCAACTAACATTTCTGGTTCTTCGAGCCGAGCAACACGTTTCGCTCCAATCATCAACACATAATTTTTGGGCCTAACAAGCTATCACAGATTTTTTGGTTCTTCGATCCGGATCAAAACGTAGTTTTGAATAATCAACATAACATTTTTTGGTCCTTAGAGCCGCATCGTAACATCAGCGTAACAAGAGTTAAATTATCAAATTCTGATGTAATTTTAATCATCATAATAATTGTGTTTTTGTGGAGGTAAGTACTGGGTCTCTACCTTAATTAATTCCTATGTTAAAAAAATGAAAACTACGTATTTGCACGCAATGGGACCGTGCAACGTGTAACGCTGTCATAATTAACAATAAAATCGGCTTGGAAATGAAATGACTACTGGAAATGTTGTTGTGATAAATTTCCATGGTGTCAGAATTTGACAGATATGTACAAAAAAGTAAAACTTTAAGGCTCCAAAGAAGAGGCCATAAAAACACCTTTTGGTAATCATTGCCTAAAAAATATTATGACCAAATTTATGAATTCTTTTCTTCTTCTACCTAAAATAGATCTTAGGTAAAAAATGTGAATTTAGATTCTGACAGATCAGTCCCAAAAAAGAGAATTTCACAGTTCTGTACAAAAAAAGTACCTTAACATTTGGGGGGTATGAAAGATACCTTACAGAAAAATACGGTGTATCATGTTCTGGATTTTTCTTCAGTAGCTCTGACCAGGTGTGAGTCATTTTATCGCATCAGTGTCTACAGCACCTTTTGTCTGGTGATCAATGTCGTTTTATGGACATCATTTTCTTTTATTGCATCATCATTGAATTGTGTCGAAAGCAGGTTGCAAACAAACTAGGTTGCACGTCTCTTGTCGGAGAAGGGAAAAAAGCTTCTGGAATGTCCGTCTTATTTGCTCGACTGATTGTTATCTTACTTGCGTACAATTTTGTTGCCAACGAGATCGAAGTGAAAAGTTGTCACAGGTTATACCTCTCCAGAAACCGGAGTACCGCTTCACTCAATCGGTTACGACCCGTCGTCCTTCACTTTTTTCGCATTTACCATGACCTGAACATTCGGGCAGGTACTTGTCCCGACACAATACGACTTCCGGCACGACCGTCGTCTAGAGAACGTTAAGGAGTGATGACATCATCCGCTGTGAACACTTGACTTCGACTCGATGCGATACCTATAGTCACAGAATCAAAATTATTTATTGATTCAATAATTTCAGTGTCAAGCTGAAGATCCAGTATATAAGCAGTTTCTGAATCAGATACTACCCATATCTTGATACCGTAGCGACCAGGTTTACTTTTATGTAAATTTATTGGAAATTGATCAAAAATTCTTCTTGTAGCTTGAAGTTTATCCTGAGTTTGTTCAATGCGTTCGGCTCTAGTCTGACTATCATCAAATCTGACTCTGCTGAGTATTTAGCGAAACCTGTCACAAGCCATACCAGCAGTAGAAAACGGTTGTCTGTAAGGTGTATCACTAGTCCATAACTTATCCAATTTTATTTTTGTTCCATGATTTTTCCCAACAGCGAGCAAGATTCAAAGGAATGCGTATAATTATTTCATCTGCTTTTATTGGAGTCATATTTTTGTCACTATACCTACCTTTTATGGCAATGCCGATTTGTCTGTTTACAGATTTTATCTAACATTGATCGAGGTATGAATAGCTCAAAGGCTTAGCGGATAGAGGTTATACCTTCGCTTACATGTGTAAGTCCTGGTTTTGGATCTAGATTTGGAATTATATACAACCAGTTCCCTGTCATTATCAACATCAATATTTTCTGATGAGCTCTGCTCGCTATCGGATTCATATTCTCCATTTTCTCGCAATTGTTCTTCCTATCAGGTCTTCTTCATCCCTTGCTACGTATTTATCATCAGTATCACTTTGGTGTTGATCAGAATTATGCTCAGAAGCTCTGCCAAAATCTAAATCGTTCAAATCAGTATCGCAGCCATAATATGGTCCATTTTCATTATCGCTTACTTCTTCTAATATTTTCGCTCACTCTTCACGTGTAAAAAAATTATTAACTACTGAAAAGCACCATTTTCTCTATAAAATAACAGTAATGGAAACGTCAATAAAGTGAGGTTATGTTGTAAAGTTGGGATTGTACGTTAGATATTATTTTCAATTATTTTGAAAAATCTGGAATATTTTGTCGGTCCTTTTGAAATATTATTCATACATTGTTATGTTTTGAGCAAATACATGGAGCCTCAGATCGTTAAAAAATTATTTCAAAAGGTATTAACAAAAACAAGTGTAGGGTACAAAATATACCACTTACTGTTAAAAGGTTAAAGCCGACTTTTCTAAGAATTTCCTTGTTTGAATTTAGGAAATACAGCTTGTTATTGATTTATTTACGAGATTATTTAAGCTCGAGAAGTAAAGGGAGCAGGAATGAATGACGATGAATGGCAGGAAATCATCTTCAGTGATGAATCTCGGTTTTGCCTATGGCAATCTGGTGGTCGGTTGCGTGTTACAACACCTAGAGGACACAAGTTAAATTTGAAATCCGCACTCCGACGCCATTCTGCAATACATATTGGAAGCCGGTCACCTCTAGTCTTTATTGAAGGAAGTCCCAATACGGCCCGATAAGGGTTCGGAGCTAGTTATGTTGCCATCACAACAGTGTTTTTCAGCAAGACAACGCTAGGGCACATATTACAAAAGTCACAAAGAGCTTTTAATGACAATAACGTCAATTTCGATCAGCAGAAGAATCGAAGATTTTCTGGAGCCCATATTCACTTTGGCTCAAGTTCGAGTTAAAATTCAAAAAGCGTGGGAAGAAATACCTCAACCAGAAATTAATCATTTAATTTCAAGTATGTCACGGCGTTTTTAAATGAATTTATTCCTCTTCCTAGATGCAGATTGTTTTGGAAATTGCTATTATTCATTACCTTCACCAATCTCAACCTGTCACCGTTATTTCAAGTTCATACGATCATCTCTTGTGGGTGCTCGGCTTTTTTTGGACGATCAGTATATTTAAAAGAACTTCAGAGCAAATCACCCTCAGCCTAAAAGAAAACGTGCAGTTTCTCAATTTTTTTATTGTTTAGAAACCCCAAAACATAAAAACAAAACATAAACCGCGTCTTAATTCTTGCATACTCTATTAACATTGGCCACGTCAGTGAGAAGTACCTAAAAGTGATACCTTCAATTTGGCAACGTCGTCGGGTGCCAAAATGTTCAATTTTATCTTGAAATATATACGCCGGGTGTCGCTTTAAGCAAGCAAAGACTACTTCTGAAATGGGCAGATGGAGAAATATAGTAGGGTTTGCCTTCTCCATAACAGCTTACTGGTGATTTTTTTAGTAAAAATTTGAATTGACAGTAAAAAATATCAGTTGTCGCTCAATAGTCTTTAAATGTCAAGAAATGATTAAATTAGGTTCGTGAAGTTAAAAGTTTGAATACATAATCATATTTATAACAATTATGAACTTCTCCATGAGGCCAAAGAAGACTTTAAATGTAGCGAGATGCTATGTCTAATACCTCTTTTGGCCTCACAACTATGTCTAAGTCATTCTTTGACCTCGCACCTTTTGTACGTTATATAAATGCTATAATGAATAAATTTAAATTGTTATCAACAATAAAGACATTTATTAGCAACAACATACTGTTTATTGCATACCCAAATATAAGGGGTACAAAGATCGTAAAAGAGAAAAATCATAGGGTTGCACTTTTTGGTCAAAATATTACATTAACAAATGGAAATATTTCATGATCGGATCTTTACGAACGTATTACAGATTTTTGGGTAGAATTGACAGTGAAAAATGACAGTTGTCGCTCAATCGTCTTTAAATGTCAAGCAATGATCAAATTAGGTTCGTGAGTTTAAAATTTTGAATACATAGTCATATTGATAACAGTTATGAACTTTTCCATGAGGCCAAATAAGGCTTTAAATGTAGCGAGATACTATGTCTAATACCTCTTTTGGCCTCACAACTATGTCTAAGTCATTCTTTGACCTCGCACTTTTGTACGTTATATAAATGCTATAATGAATAAATTTAAATTGTTATCAACAATAAAGACATTTATTAGCAACAACATACTGTTTATTGCATACCCAAATAGAAGGGGTACAAAGATCGTAAAAGAGAAAAATCATAAGGTTGCACTTTTTGCTCAAAATATTACATTAACAAATGGAAATATTTCATGATCGGATCTTTACGAACGTATTACAGATTTTTGGGTAGAATTGACAGTGAAAAATGACAGTTGTCGCTCAATCGTCTTTAAATGTCAAGCAATGATCAAATTAGGTTCGTGAGGTTAAAATTTTGAATACATAATCATATTGATAACAGTTATGAACTTTTCCATGAGGCCAAATAAGGCTTTAAATGTAGCGAGATACTATGTCTAATACCTCTTTTGGCCTCACAACTATGTCTAAGTCATTCTTTGACCTCGCACTTTTGTACGTTATATAAATGCTATAATGAATAAATTTAAATTGTTATCAACAATAAAGACATTTATTAGCAACAACATACTGTTTATTGCATACCCAAATAGAAGGGGTACAAAGATCATAAAAGAGAAAAATCATAAGGTTGCACTTTTTGCTCAAAATATTACATTAACAAATGGAAATATTTCATGATCGGATCTTTACGAACGTATTACAGATTTTTGGGTAGAATTGACAGTGAAAAATGACAGTTGTCGCTCAATCGTCTTTAAATGTCAAGCAATGATTAAATTAGGTTCGTGAGGTTAAAATTTTGAATACATAATCATATTGATAACAGTTATGAACTTTTCCATGAGGCCAAAAAGGCTTTACATGTAGCAAAATGCAATGTTTAATACCTCTTTTGGCCTCACAACTATGTCTAAGTTATTCTGTGGCCTCACACCTTTTGTACTGTATAATAAATGCTATAATGAATAAATTTAAACTATTATCAACAATTAAGACATTTATTAGCAACAACATATTGTTTCTTGCATACCCAAATATAAGGAGTACGAAAATCGTAAAAGCAAACTCAAAAAGTTGCACTTTTGGCCAAAGTAAACTCAAGAGCATAACTATAGCACCACCCTCAATTTTCCCGATTTCTGACCTAAATGTTTAGTTGAGATAATATGACTTTTGAGAATTATGAAACAATCAAAAAGAATAATAATCAACAAGTGTAATGCCAGTTGTGAACAAATTGTGTGATTTATTACAAAAATACTGAAAATTGAAATGTGCATAACTATAGCGCCACGCAATTTTTTTACAAAACATTTTTTTTAAATAATAGTGGGTTGGTCCCCCATTTTTTTAAAAGAGCTCAAAAACTCTGGAGTTCATGCTGTGTACCAAATTGTTCAGAATTTCAGGTTCTAAATTGGTCCAAACATCTTCTAGAGCATTTTTGAGTTCATTTATGGTTTCGTAGTGTTTGTTATCCCGATACAGTCGACGGACCAAGATTCCCCAAAGGTTTTCAATTGGGTTCATGTCCGGGGAACAGGAGGGCCACTCTAATAAATCGATATTTTGAGTTTCAAACCATCTCATCGACTCTCTGCTGACGTGTGTCCGGGCGTTATCTTGTTGGAATAGCAATTGTTGATCATTGTTATTGTTTAAAAAAGGTATCAAGTGTTCTTCGAGAACCTCAAGATATTCCCTGCTATTCATTCGCGTTGACGGATAAGCTAGCGTTAGAACCCCTGCTTTGGTAAACGCTCCCCACACCATTAAATTTGTTTGGAAAAATATTGGGGTTCTTTTTTCAAATCTCTCCAATACCAATTTATTAAATCCGTCTGGACCATCTAATTTAAACTTTTTTTCATCAGAAAAAATTATCTGAAAAGAATGTGTTTCAAAAAAACTGAAATTTGTTGCAAATTCTTTAGTTACGTTCTCCCAGTGGCGGTTCATGTTCTGATGGGCAAATTCCAACCTGGCGGTTTTGTGTTGAGGAAGGAGTCTTGGAGCTTTTTTTAATTTTTGACGTACGATGTGTTCATTTTTACTCAAAATCCTTCTTATTGTCCATCGTGAGACATTCGCTCCACATTCTTGACCTATTCTTTTGCAACTTTTCAAACTTTTACTTGCTGTGGCAATTATTCTTCTCTCAGTCCTAGGCGAAACCTTCTTCTTTGGGCCGCCCGTTTTATGTGTTCCATATTCAGCAGGGTTTCTTAAATAATATGACACAACTTTATGCGACCGATTAATTCTTCGAGCAATTTCTCGGATACTTAGCCTTTCACTTTGAAAAGCCAATATTTTATCCTTTTCCAACTCAGAAAGGTAACTACCACGAGGCATTTTGAATTTGATTCTGAGAAATTACTGACTTTTGTTGATAACAATAATCGATTATTTATGTTAGACAGTCGGTGACATGGCCCGGGCCACAGTCACCTTTTATTTTATTTATTTTTGTTATTTAAAACTGCGTGGTGCTATAGTTATGCACATTTGAATTTTCAGTATTTTTATAATAAATCACACAATTTGTTCACAACTGGCATTACACTTGTTGATTATTATTCTTCTTGATTGTTCTATGATTCTCTAAAGCCATATTATCTTAACTGAACGTTTAGGGAAGAATTCGGGAAAATTGAGGGTGGTGCTATAGTTATGCTCTTGAGTTTACATTAAGAAATGAAAAAACTCCATGATCGCATCTTTACGAATGTATTCCAGATTTATGGGCAGAATTGACAGTAAAAAATATCAGTTGTCGCTCAATAGTCTTTAAATGTCAAGAAATGATTAAATTAGGTTCGTGAAGTTAAAATTTTGAATACATAATAATATTTATAACAATTATGAACTTCTCCATGAGACCAAAGAAGACTTTAAATGTAGCGAGATGCTATGTGTAATACCTCTTTTGGCCTCACAACTATGTCTAAGTCATTCTTTGACCTCGCACCTTTTGTACGTTATATAAATGCTATAATGAATAAATTTAAATTGTTATCAACAATAAAGACATTTATTAGCAACAACATACTGTTTATTGCATACCCAAATATAAGGGGTACAAAGATCGTAAAAGAGAAAAATCATAGGGTTGCACTTTTTGGTCAAAATATTACATTAACAAATGGAAATATTTCATGATCGGATCTTTACGAACGTATTACAGATTTTTGGGTAGAATTGACAGTGAAAAATGACAGTTGTCGCTAAATCGTCTTTAAATGTCAAGAAATGTTTAAATTAGGTTCGTGTCGTTAAACTTTTGAATACCTAGTCATACTGATAATTTTTTTACAAACTTCTCCATGAGGCCAAAAAAGGCTTTACATGTAGCAAAATGCTATGTTTAATACCTCTTTTGGCCTCACAACTATGTCTAAGTTATTCTATGGCCTCACAACTTTTGTACTGTATAATAAATGCTATAATGAATAAATTTAAACTGTTATCAACAATTAAGACATTTATTAGCAACAACATATTGTTTCTTGCATACCCAAATATAAGGAGTACGAAAATCGTAAAAGCAAACTCAAAAAGTTGCACTTTTGGTCAAAATACATTAAGAAATGAAAAAACTCCATGATCGCATCTTTACGAATGTATTCCAGATTTATGGGCAGAATTGACAGTAAAAAAAATCAGTTGTCGCTCAATAGTCTTTAAATGTCAAGAAATGATTAAATTAGGTTCGTGAAGTTAAAATTTTGAATACATAGTCATATTTATAACAATTATGAACTTCGCCATGAGGCCAAAGAAGACTTTAAATGTAGCGAGATGCTATGTCTAATACCTCTTTTGGCTTCACAACTATGTCTAAGTCATTCTTTGACCTCGCACCTTTTGTATGTTATATAAATCCTATAATGAATAAAGTTAAATTGTTATCAACAATAAAGACATTTATTAGCAACAACATACTGTTTATTGCATACCCAAATATAAGGGGTACAAAGATCGTAAAAGAGAAAAATCATAAGGTTGCACTTTTTGGTCAAAATATTACGTTAACAAATGGAAATATTTCATGATCGGATCTTTACGAACGTATTACAGATTTTTGGGTAGAATTGACAGTGAAAAATGACAGTCGTCGCTCAATCGTCTTTAAATGTCAAGCAATGATTAAATTAGGTTCGTGAGGTTAAAATTTTGAATACATAGTCATATTGATAACAGTTATGAACTTTTCCATGAGGCCAAAGAAGGCTTTAAATGTAGCGAGATACTATGTCTAATACTTCTTTTGGCCTCACAACTATGTCTAAGTCATTCTTTGACCTCGCACTTTTGTACGTTATATAAATGCTATAATGAATAAATTTAAATTGTTATCAACAATAAAGACATTTATTAGCAACAACATACTGTTTATTGCATACCCAAATATAAGGGGTGCGAAGATCGTAAAAGAGAAAAATCATAAGGTCGCACTTTTTGGTCAAAATATTACATTAACAAATGGAAATATTTCATGATCGGATCTTAACGAACGAATTACAGATTTTTGGGTAGAATTGACAGTGAGAAATGACAGTTGTCGCTCAATCGTCTTTAAATGTCAAGAAATGATTAAATTAGGTTCGTGAGGTTAAAATTTTGAATACATAGTCATATTGATAACAGTTATGAACTTTTCCATGAGGCCAAAGAAGGCTTTAAATGTAGCGAGATGCTATGTCTAATACCTCTTTTGGCCTCACAACTATGTCTAAGTCATTCTTTGACCTCGCACCTTTTGTACGTTATAGAAATGCTATAATGAATAAATTTAAATTGTTATCAACAATAAAGACATTTATTAGCAACAACATACTGTTTATTGCATACCCAAATATAAGAGGTGCGAAGATCGTAAAAGAGAAAAATCATAAGGTCGCACTTTTGGTCAAAATACATTAAGAAATTAAAACACTCCATGATCGGATCTTTGCGAACGTATTCCAGATTTTTGGGCAGAATTGACAGTAAAAAATTACAGTTGTCGCTCAATTGTCTTTAAATGTCAAGAAATGATTAAATTAGGTTAGTGACGTTAAAATGTTGAATACATAGTCATTTTGATAACAGTTATGAACTTCTCCATGAGGCCAAAGAAGGCTTTAAATGTAGCGAGATGCTATGTCTAATACCTCTTTTGGCCTCACAACTATGTCTAAGTCATTCTTTGGCCTTAAGAATTTTTGCACTTTAAAATAAAAAAAAATACTTTATCAAGAATTATGGCATTGATTTGCTCTAAGTTCCTATTTAATGCAATCCACGAAAATCGAAAATCGTAAAAAAGCAAACCTGAAATTGCAGTTTCGAGTTAAAATACATTAAACAAAGATGAAAATCCAGGACAGCATCTTTAAAACATAATTCCAGATTACCCGATTTGTAGGCAGAACTGACACTAAAAAATTACATATGTTGCTCCACCGTAATTGGGAGAAATTAGTAATTAACGGATACATTGTTCGATAATAAATAGAATGTTTATTCAGATTTTCAATTAACAATAAGTATGAAATTATGTGTTCAATTTTCGCGCTCTTTTATTTTTTGATGTTTAATAATTATTGGGATCATAAGAATTGGACGTTAAAGTATATGCAATATATTAAACAGTTAGTTTATTTGTCAGACCAACCATTTAGTTTCCGATGTTGGCCGCTGAGGACTCCACTTTACATCCGGAGGCTGATGATGGTAATAGCTGTGGGACCATCTTTGGCCTCATGAGGCCAATCGTGGAAAATTATATATATATATAGGGTGGTCCACAATGCTTCCATTTTGAATGCTGTGGATTGCAGTTGTACAGTTTTTATGAGAGGATTGTTTCTAATTATAGGAATAATTTACACACTTTGTGTTTATTGCGTAGGTCTGTTCAGTATTGTGATAGAGTACTGAAAGGAAATCTTGCAGATATAAAGGTCAAGCAGCCCACATTAGAGAGTTTAACAAAGTAGAAGGAGTAGGTACATGCCACCTAAATTCATGTCTGTGGTACATGTATGTATGTACTCTTCTCATTTTTAGATGATAGAAAGTTTGCTGTAAAAATCAACAACGAATTGTCTGACATTAAGCATACAGGCAGGAGTTCCGCAAGGCAGCATTTTGGGGCCAGTCCTTTGTAATATATATATATATATATATATATATATATATATATACGTTTTCCTATCAAGTCGAGATCCGAACAAAACTTGGACAACCCGAGATCCACCAGAAGGGAAAGGATTTTTCAAGTACATATTGTATAAAAACATTATAAGCGATATCTAGAGTTCAAATTACTAGAGAGGGGAAACTTTTTCACACTTTGAATTTTGTGATAAAGATCGAACAAAACCAGATCCGTCATAAATGCAATACAACCCGAGATCCGACAATGTATAATTAAAGGCGTATAAGATAAGGTGAGGTCCGGCGACGTTGCCATTGTTTTGTTTAGTAAAACAACACGTGGAACGTATTTTTGTTCTATATGCAAGTTGAATTTCGATGAAAAAATCACAGCACTTTCTTTCTGAGGTCCTATGTACCTTTGAATCTTTTAAAAATACATCTCCACGTCAATAGTATATTTCTAACGAATGTGCTGTCATGACACTTTTCAGGGGCGAGGGCTGCAATGAGCCCGAGCCCCTTAAAAGTGACACGACACGAGTATTGAACAGCGTTTTTTGTATTCGTTCCCGCAAAATGAGAAAAAGTTACAAATTTACATCAGATTTCGAGGTTACAAAATACAAAAATAATATTTAAATCTTTCAAATAATTTGATGTTAAATAATTTGCCCTGACAGGCCTCAAAATTTTGTCCTGTAACTTTATGTTACCGGAATTATTTACGGGATGCCACATGTGATATAAATAATAATCTAATAGACCCAATATTTCCTACGAAAAATTACTGAAATGGCATGAGGAAATGCAGATAACATCCTCAAGAACAGCAGGAACAAAAGGGGATATTGTAAATAATGATTGTAAGAGACACAAAACTAGATATTTCGTATTTCTACAGATTCTCAGAGCCCTGATAACCTCTTAAAGTCGGAAAAGTTTTTAACTTGGAAAATATTGTTAAAGAAACTCGTAGGCACATGGGGCGCATTTGTAATAAATAAATTGGCTACAAATTTGCAATTGACATTGTGAGCTACTGCAAATGTACCAGTTCCACTATAAATAATATTTGAATAAATACACGTCTTTAAAATAAATAAATAAATAATAATCCAAATTTCAGCCAAACGCTTCAGTTCCGAACTTTTATTTCTTTTACTCTTTTGATGATTAAGGACTTTTTGGTTAAAATTTCAACGATATTTTACACACAAACTGTTTTAAGTTACAGTAAATTGTCTATAAAGCGCTTGTTTGTATTATTTTTTTGTACGAACAAAAGTTTAACCTGATTTCAACAGAAATAAGCGGAGGAGAATTATTAAACGCATGTTCTATTAATTTGAGAATTTGAGGTATTGTTAGACATTGAAAACGACCTTGAATTTTAATTGAGCAATAACATGTTAAAATCTCTTAAAAGTATTTTAACACGTTTTTTTTAAATTCCAAAGGGGGGTAACGGGTTGGGGGGTGGAAAATCTCTGGATCCACTGAACCGATTGCAATGAAACTTTGCATACTTACTTATTTTACCACTTAGGCGCTCAATAAGAAACGGTTTTTCAAAATTACATTCCAATGGGGGTAACTTCGTGGTGGTGGTGGTGGTGGGGGTTAATTTCTAGATCTACTGAACCCATTGCAATGAAATTTTACACACTTACTCAGTTTACCACGTAGGCGTTCACTAAGAAGTAGTTTTTAAAAATTCCATTCCTAAGGGGGATTAACGGAGTGAGGGGGTTAATCTCTAAATTTACTGAACCGATTGCAATGAACACTTTCTTATTTTACCATGTAGGCGCTCACTAAGAAATGGTTTTTCAATATTATTAAAGTACTAAATAATAAAAAAAAATTACCGTGCGAAGCCGGGACTGGTCATCTAGTAGGCGTTATAAAACAACGATATATTTAAACCTAAAAAGCTATAAACCTCAGTTTTAAATTTTTAACTATTTTGTTTTTGAGATCTTGTGTAAATTTGAACAGTACCTGACTTAAAAAGTAACTTAATAAAGGATCTGACCTGACCTTACCTTACCTTACCTTACCTTACCTGACCTGACCTGACCTGACCTGACCTGACCTGACCTGACCTGACCTGACCTGACCTGACCTGACCTGACCCGACCTGACCTGACTTAAAAAGTAACTTGATAAAGAAGCCTTTACCATAAATTGGATACAAAATTTGAACGTCTCGAAATTACACCATATTTTATTTATTTAGGTCCTCTAATGAGCTGTTTGACATTTCCAAACCAAATATTTTCTAGTTTTTACCGACTTCAAAAAAGGAGGAGGTTCTATGTTGAGCTTTATGTATGTTTTTTTCCTTTTATGTGTGTTCACCGATCTCTTAGTCAATTGCAGATCTATTTTGAATATTTGAAAGGGTCGAGATGATCCCATTGCCACCAAGGAGCTGATGAGGAGATCTCATGGAAATCTAGAGAAATTTTTCCTTAGTTAGTTTTATGTATGTTCAGCGATTTTTTCGTTAATTGTTTACCTTTTTTTTTGTTCTTTTTGAAATTGAAACTTTTTTTAGCGCTGTAGCGAGTCCGAAAAACTGAAACGGAAATCAAAGTGAAACACTTTAGTAGTGATAGTGGGGACGCGTGTGAATGAAACGACTAGGGTAGTAGGTTTTTGTCTCAAGGGTCCCGCTGTCTTGGGTCCCCTCAAGTTTTACTAGAACCCAAAGTGAAATTTTATCCCCACGACGTTTTCACATCAAAATCTACGGCGCGGACCCGCACTGCGCCTTTACGTATTTTTTTGAACTATTGTTTTGGCCTCTTTTTATATATTTTCGAACCCCAGAAATTGATTTACGTTGTCTATTTTTCTTTATATTTCTTCGTTTACGAAATACCACCTTGAAAACAATGAAATTTTCGCGAAAAAGTAAGTAACAATTTTCTCTTTAGAACTTTAGAACAAAATATTGATATTCGTCGGTCTCACACGACCATTTGGCAAGTTGAAATTTCGAAAGCCGAAAAATATTTTGACGTGAACTTTATTTGTAACTGTGCCTGTGTTTGTGCTATATCCACAGCAGATCTGAACCATAAATAAATCAAATCAAATCAAGACGTCTATTCGCTCGCCAAATACAGTGATAACCTGTCAAACTTTCTTGCGTTACAAATATTGTCAGATTTTAATCGCTAATAACTACGAGACTATTTAATAATTCGTTAACAACGGTTTAGCCCACAACGGGTAGGGCATGTCTGTACGTATATCTGTCGTGCTGAATTTTTTTTTTACGTCATCTGTAGATAAATTAGTGTAGCGTGAAGATGTGTTTAGCTAGGAGGTTAATTCAGGTGTCATTGTAAAGAGCTTGCGAAGATTTACTAGGATCCAAAGTGAGAATTTGTCCCCGGCGACGTTTTCACGACAAAATGTACGGCGCGGACCCCAACTGCGCCTTTACGTATTTTTTATTGTTTCAAATAAATAGCTTCCATTTATGTGTTAATAATAATAAAATTCTTACAATAATTTTACCTAACAATTTCGTCTTTAAATTGGGTAGTTGCTAAACAGTCAATTTTTTGTGCACACGGTTGTTTTTTTTCTAAACTGGTAATAATTATAGTCATAATTTTATTCTGCAAAATATATTAGTGTTATTCGATGAGTGAATATTCCAGTTCAGCGCTTTGTATCGGCTACCAGTCGACGTTGCCATGTCTACTGGATCTCATTTTGTGCATAATATATAAACTCCGTGTATACTACTGCAGCGCCCTCTGCAGCAGACGTTTACTAACTAAATTTGTATAAAAATTCATAAAAATGGTCAAGATGAGATCCGGGCTAAAATTGGCAGAAACATTGTTTACACTGTTTTAAACGTTTTGGGCACGATATACACGTAGAAACAAGTTGAGGTCCGCTTCGGATCTCGCCTTGCTAAAACGGAGCCCGGCTTGTATACAAAATCTCACAAAATGATCTCGACTTGTACAAAAACATATATATATATATATATATATATATATATATATATTACAAAGGACTGGCCCCAAAATGCTGCCTTGCGGAACTCCTGCCTGTATGCTCTTAATGTCAGACAATTCGTTGTTGATTTTTACAGCAAACTTTCTATCATCTAAAAATGAGAAGAGTACATACATACATGTACCACAGACATGAATTTAGGTGGCATGTACCTACTCCTTCTACTTTGTTAAACTCTCTAATGTGGGCTGCTTGACCTTTATATCTGCAAGATTTCCTTTCAGTACTCTATCACAATACTGAACAGACCTACGCAATAAACACAAAGTGTGTAAATTATTCCTATAATTAGAAACAATCCTCTCATAAAAACTGTACAACTGCAATCCACAGCATTCAAAATGGAAGCATTGTGGACCACCCTCCCGTGTCAACCCTACGCTCTCTTGTCCTGGTGCTGAGTTTGCGGCCGTAGAAGTCCTCCTGGGTTTCCAAGAGTCATTATAATAACTGAATTTGAAATATTGGGACTTACTATCGCTTTCAACATGTTAGGATCGACGTGTAGGCCTCCAGATAGACTTTGTCGCAACGTTCTATAATTTCCAAACCTTTGTTTGTGATGTCTGCAGTCGCCGATTAGGTAAAACTTTTGAGGTTAGAATCACATGGGGTGATTATGGTTGCCTCGTTTTAGGGGCAATGCCGTTAGTTCGTCATCGTGCAGATATCCGGAATAGAATGTTTTGAAATCCCGTTTACTTTTGTTGCATTGTGAAAATGTGCAAAGAGATTTTTATTTCAAATCAGATTTGACAACTCGATGACTTTTTACACAATCGTATCGATCAAGAATCGAAACAAAATTTTGGATTCAGAGGCTCCTACGATCACGAATTTTGTTGCTCACTCGTATAATAATCTACTATTATTATACGAGTTCCTGTGTAAATTGGACGCTTTATGCCACAAGGGGCTTATAAAAGCACGAGTGAAACGAGTGCTTTTTGTGAACCCCGAGTGGCGTAAAGCTTTCAATCTACACAGGAACGAATGTAATACAACGTTTTATCGTTCGACACAACCCTGGAAAGCCTTTAAATTACTATAAAATTCATAAAAATAGTTTGACGTTTATCTGTCATTTTCATTATTTCATGAAAGAGAGTGTTTACACGAGAGAAAATTTGAAAATTCTGACAGTGTCGAACGATAAAAAATCTTAGGTTTATCTATAAGATTTTGTTCAAACGTATTCTTGGCAACTCTCAAGTCAATTTGTAGTTTGTTTGAAAATTGACGATGTTTGATGTAGTCGTGGATATTATTTGTTAATTTGAATCGTGAGTTCGGCTGCGACAGCGGACGCAGACCGATGTGTTTTCGAGCTCTGTTATCAGCGCGCAAAAACCAACTCAGCTTTTTACTGGGCAGGTTAGTCGATTATTTATAATTATCTTAATAATTACTTATATCAAGATTAGCGCCCATTGCGCTCATAAGAAGCTAATAACACTATTGTTTTGTACATAGGCACCTACCACCAGGGTGGGTGCCAGAAATGTCATCAAGTAAACGCCGAGCCGATCAATTGTCACCACCCGCGAATGAAGATACCCAGAAACGCTACGCGTGGGATAGTACGCAAATCCTTACACATAATAAATTTGCCCCACTGCAAAATTTAAGTCAAGGTGATGATGACAATGATCTAACACAACATAATAGTCGGAGAGCTAGTGAACATTTTGCGTCATTACTCGAAGTAGGCTAAGAATTTGACAAAACGTTGCCATAGGGGTATTGAGTTGCCATTTCAAACGTTTCGTCTTGGCGATAGGCAGAAAGGGGTGCAAGAACACCCCAAAGTCGTAAGGTAGCAGTCGAAATTTTTATTATCGGAAGTCGGTTGAAACTTCGTATTTTGCTTTAATTACAGTATATAAATAACCATACAAATTGTCAGGCGAAAATTTCAGGCAGCAGCAGTGCAAGAACACCCCAAACATGTATGTATTATTTTTCATGAAATTTTTATTATTCGCTCCTGTCTGACAATTGAATATGTCATTCTAGAGATCTTTTTGACTGCATAATTTAATTGTCAGACAAAACTTCGGGGCAGGACAATATAAATACCTTGCAAACTTTTTTCGTGGCCGGCCGCCAACGACACAAAGCGCTCCATATATTTAAAAAAATGATTGCTATGCCTATGGTGTAATGAGTTTGTGTTTTTTTGACATTACAGGAGTGTTTAAAAAAAAAGGAATAAAAAATATTGATATCACGCTTAATTTTCAAGATTAAACAATTAATTCACGATATACCTACCGGTAGTGCTTTCGTTTGTAAATACGCGTGTGCCAATAAATCCACCTGAGCGACTTATCAAAGGAATCATAGACTGGAAAAAATTTCGGTTCCACCTTGATGAAACAATTCAAGCACCAAAAGTAAAATCCAAGACCGAGATCGATGTGGAAATTCAACTACTCACGGCAAACATCGCAACATCTATAGAAAAAGCGACTAGAAAACGACATCAAACTACAAAAATTAGTTACTACCAGACACCCCCATATATTGTGAAATTAATCCAGGCTAAAAATAAAGCAAGGCGGAACTACCAAAGATATAGGACTCCAGAACAAAAAACTTTCCTGAATAACCTAACACACAGGGTCAAGCGAGAATTAGATGCGTATCGAATAAAATCGTACAACAGACTCATTGAATCCCAAGTCCCTAACGATCCTGGAATGTGGAAAACGACCAAGAAACTAATAAAAGAACCACAAATTGTAGCCCCGATTAAGACTGCTAATAAGACATCTTATTCGGACGCCGACAAATGCAAAATTTTCGCCAATCATCTCGAAAACGTATTTACTACGTCACGGTCAACAAACGCAATCCACAATGTCTGTGTAAAGAATTATGTAGAAAGTCACATACCCGTACCAACTAATTTCAAGTCAACTTCGCCTGCAGAATTAAAAACAATCATTCAATCATTGCCAACAAGAAAATCCCCTGGTCCAGACCAAATACTAAACTTAGTCCTAAAACACCTAACCACAAAATTTCTAGCATTCCTCGCCTCTTTGTTAAATGCCTGCCTACATGTAGCATATTTCCCGAATAACTGGAAACTGGCCCACATTCTAATGTTTCATAAACTTAGCAGGAACAAGCATGCCGTAGAAAGTTATCACAGCTTATCAAAAATTTTCGAGAAGGTCATCCAATCCAGACTACACGAGGAACTTGAAGAATTAAACATTTTACCCACTTTCCAATTCGGATTTCGAAAACAACACAACACAGTGCAGCAGCTGCTTAGATTAACCGAGATTATTGAGATTACGAAAGTAAAAAATATACTGTTATAGTTTTTCTGGACATCGCTCAAGCTTTCGACACTGTCTGGACTGATGGTTTGAAGTACAAGTTGCTGAAGTACAACTTCTCTCCATACCTTCAAGGAATATATATATTACAAAGGACTGGCCCCAAAATGCTGCCTTGCGGAACTCCTGCCTGTATGCTCTTAATGTCAGACAATTCGTTGTTGATTTTTACAGCAAACTTTCTATCATCTAAAAATGAGAAGAGAATTCCTTGAAGGTATGGAGAGAAGTTGTACTTCAGCAACTTGTACTTCAAACCATCAGTCCAGACAGTGTCGAAAGCTTGAGCGATGTCCAGAAAAACTATAACAGTATATTTTTTACTTTCGTAGCCCCTTTCAATAATCTCGGTTAATCTAAGCAGCTGCTGCACTGTGTTGTGTTGTTTTCGAAATCCGAATTGGAAAGTGGGTAAAATGTTTAATTCTTCAAGTTCCTCGTGTAGTCTGGATTGGATGACCTTCTCGAAAATTTTTGATAAGCTGTGATAACTTTCTACGGCATGCTTGTTCCTGCTAAGTTTATGAAACATTAGAATGTGGGCCAGTTTCCAGTTATTCGGGAAATATGCTACATGTAGGCAGGCATTTAACAAAGAGGCGAGGAATGCTAGAAATTTTGTGGTTAGGTGTTTTAGGACTAAGTTTAGTATTTGGTCTGGACCAGGGGATTTTCTTGTTGGCAATGATTGAATGATTGTTTTTAATTCTGCAGGCGAAGTTGACTTGAAATTAGTTGGTACGGGTATGTGACTTTCTACATAATTCTTTACACAGACATTGTGGATTGCGTTTGTTGACCGTGACGTAGTAAATACGTTTTCGAGATGATTGGCGAAAATTTTGCATTTGTCGGCGTCCGAATAAGATGTCTTATTAGCAGTCTTAATCGGGGCTACAATTTGTGGTTCTTTTATTAGTTTCTTGGTCGTTTTCCACATTCCAGGATCGTTAGGGACTTGGGATTCAATGAGTCTGTTGTACGATTTTATTCGATACGCATCTAATTCTCGCTTGACCCTGTGTGTTAGGTTATTCAGGAAAGTTTTTTGTTCTGGAGTCCTATATCTTTGGTAGTTCCGCCTTGCTTTATTTTTAGCCTGGATTAATTTCACAATATATGGGGGTGTCTGGTAGTAACTAATTTTTGTAGTTTGATGTCGTTTTCTAGTCGCTTTTTCTATAGATGTTGCGATGTTTGCCGTGAGTAGTTGAATTTCCACATCGATCTCGGTCTTGGATTTTACTTTTGGTGCTTGAATTGTTTCATCAAGGTGGAACCGAAATTTTTGCCAGTCTATGATTCCTTTGATAAGTCGCTCAGGTGGATTTATTGGCACACGCGTATTTACAAACGAAAGCACTACCGGTAGGTATATCGTGAATTAATTGTTTAATCTTGAAAATTAAGCGTGATATCAATATTTTTTATTCCTTTTTTTTTAAACACTCCTGTAATGTCAAAAAAACACAAACTCATTACACCATAGGCATAGCAATCATTTTTTTAAATATATGGAGCGCTTTGTGTCGTTGGCGGCCGGCCACGAAAAAAGTTTGCAAGGTATTTATATTGTCCTGTCCCGAAGTTTTGTCTGACAATTAAATTATGCAGTCAAAAAGATCTCTAGAATGACATATTCAATTGTCAGACAGGAGCGAATAATAAAAATTTCATGAAAAATAATACATACATGTTTGGGGTGTTCTTGCACTGCTGCTGCCTGAAATTTTCGCCTGACAATTTGTATGGTTATTTATATACTGTAATTAAAGCAAAATACGAAGTTTCAACCGACTTCCGATAATAAAAATTTCGACTGCTACCTTACGACTTTGGGGTGTTCTTGCACCCCTTTCTGCCTATCGCCAAGACGAAACGTTTGAAATGGCAACTCAATACCCCTATGGCAACGTTTTGTCAAATTCTTAGCCTACTTCGAGTAATGACGCAAAATGTTCACTAGCTCTCCGACTATTATGTTGTGTTAGATCATTGTCATCATCACCTTGACTTAAATTTTGCAGTGGGGCAAATTTATTATGTGTAAGGATTTGCGTACTATCCCACGCGTAGCGTTTCTGGGTATCTTCATTCGCGGGTGGTGACAATTGATCGGCTCGGCGTTTACTTGATGACATTTCTGGCACCCACCCTGGTGGTAGGTGCCTATGTACAAAACAATAGTGTTATTAGCTTCTTATGAGCGCAATGGGCGCTAATCTTGATATAAGTAATTATTAAGATAATTATAAATAATCGACTAACCTGCCCAGTAAAAAGCTGAGTTGGTTTTTGCGCGCTGATAACAGAGCTCGAAAACACATCGGTCTGCGTCCGCTGTCGCAGCCGAACTCACGATTCAAATTAACAAATAATATCCACGACTACATCAAACATCGTCAATTTTCAAACAAACTACAAATTGACTTGAGAGTTGCCAAGAATACGTTTGAACAAAATCTTATAGATAAACCTAAGATTTTTTATCGTTCGACACTGTCAGAATTTTCAAATTTTCTCTCGTGTAAACACTCTCTTTCATGAAATAATGAAAATGACAGATAAACGTCAAACTATTTTTATGAATTTTATAGTAATTTAAAGGCTTTCCAGGGTTGTGTCGAACGATAAAACGTTGTATTACATTCGTTCCTGTGTAGATTGAAAGCTTTACGCCACTCGGGGTTCACAAAAAGCACTCGTTTCACTCGTGCTTTTATAAGCCCCTTGTGGCATAAAGCGTCCAATTTACACAGGAACTCGTATAATAATAGTAGATTATTATACGAGTGAGCAACAAAATTCGTGATCGTAGGAGCCTCTGAATCCAAAATTTTGTTTCGATTCTTGATCGATACGATTGTGTAAAAAGTCATCGAGTTGTCAAATCTGATTTGAAATAAAAATCTCTTTGCACATTTTCACAATGCAACAAAAGTAAACGGGATTTCAAAACATTCTATTCCGGATATCTGCACGATGACGAACTAACGGCATTGCCCCTAAAACGAGGCAACCATAATCACCCCATGTGATTCTAACCTCAAAAGTTTTACCTAATCGGCGACTGCAGACATCACAAACAAAGGTTTGGAAATTATAGAACGTTGCGACAAAGTCTATCTGGAGGCCTACACGTCGATCCTAACATGTTGAAAGCGATAGTAAGTCCCAATATTTCAAATTCAGTTATTATAATGACTCTTGGAAACCCAGGAGGACTTCTACGGCCGCAAACTCAGCACCAGGACAAGAGAGCGTAGGGTTGACACGGGAGGGTGGTCCACAATGCTTCCATTTTGAATGCTGTGGATTGCAGTTGTACAGTTTTTATGAGAGGATTGTTTCTAATTATAGGAATAATTTACACACTTTGTGTTTATTGCGTAGGTCTGTTCAGTATTGTGATAGAGTACTGAAAGGAAATCTTGCAGATATAAAGGTCAAGCAGCCCACATTAGAGAGTTTAACAAAGTAGAAGGAGTAGGTACATGCCACCTAAATTCATGTCTGTGGTACATGTATGTACTGAGTACATGTATTATTACATGTGCTACCTACTGATCTGTTTGAAGTCGGTGCCAAGCCAAACAGGTGAACAAATTAGTAACCTAATGTCATTATACAAAAAAATATATCAACAACGTTATAGCGCATCAAAAATTCAAAATCATTCCGTCAACGAGACTTGCGATGTGGCGGGACCGGACAACCTATCTCTCGGCTACCTATTTATTTGGCTTGGCACCGACTTCAAACAGATCAGTAGGTAGCACATGTAATGATACAAGTACTCAGTTATTTTTCGCTTTTTGAAGTCGGTTTCTTTTTTAAAAAAGCTAATTATTCTACAATTTTAAGTGATGGGTAGACCTAGTAAGGACGCTGCTCGATTGAAAAAATTACGGCTGGTTGAAAAGGAAGAAGAAAGGCTAAAAAATAGAACCAGAAATACTGAAACAATGATGAATTAATTACTACCTGAAAAATCTAAGGCAAGGTACAAGGCAATTGTGCCTTTAATGATGACTCCCAGACGTAAAAACCTGAATAATTATTAAATGACTACATTTGAGAGAGTTCATAATAATTATATAAAATTTGAGGATTTTCCCCGATTTTCATGGGATCCAGTCACCAGATCCGGACTTGGTGACAATGGGTATACCTCAGGAGTATCCCTTTCAAATGAAAAAAATATATTTATTTTGAACATCACATAGTCGATTTGTTTATTAAATGCACTTATCGGACACTTAATTTCAACGATGGCGTTCTGACCAACAAGCCCATCAGGTATCGCGCCGAAAAATGTGTAATCTTTATGAATAAAGAGACCGCAGTCTGCAATCAATATATTTTCTTGTGCCTGTAGTTGGTGCTTCGCCGTAGATTTGTACTATCACAGTCGATGTTTCCATCATAAAGCAATGGGGTCGTCCTTCTCAACTGAATTTGACGAATTCAACTATAGCATTTCATAGACTATATAACATAGAGCCCTAAGACGTGTTCTGTTGTTTCATAAAGTTGTTTTATGAGATAACAGAGCGTATGAAAATCGTAATTTCGGCTAGGATTTTCAAACGCTGTACATTTACCGCCTCTTGTGACGTCATTTCGGGGGAGCATTCTCATTGGTTCATGCGACCCTCATTAGTCCGCGCGTCTAGTAACTTTGAAAGGGCGTTTCAAATAAGACAAATGTTTTGATTTTTTTCGTACTTAGTAAACGCGTGATTTCAAATAAACAAAAAAATAGGGGTATAATACTTTACCGTCTTGTTTCCAGAAAAGCTGTTTTTGAAAATTGTGGGACGACCCCATTGTCGCACTTTGTTATTACAGCTAGTTTTGAGTTGGTGTACTGCTGTTCCATCCATTTTCCACTTTCAGCTTGAAAAACAGTTTCACGTTCTAGCGCCGCTCTTTCATGTGTTCTTTACCAATAACCGCAAAAATGTGCGTTAAATACTCCGATTCGCGACGTGCAGCTTCTTCCATTTTTTGATGTGTAACATTTATAGCCGCAAGAGGGTAGTAAAACCAATCCAATATCGTCACGAAAAACGGCGTCACGCCACCTCTCACCCCGCGCTCTCTTCTCACATTATGTGTGTGCGAGAAGCTCTTGTCTAAGTGATTTTCAAAACTTCTACTTTTCCAATTTCAAGAATTCTTTCACCGATATTTAGAGAGGCTGAATATTATCCCGTGGAGACCACTTTTTCAAAGTAAGTGTTGCGATAATTCGTTTTTTACGTACGCTGCTTTAACGATAAGAGTATACGACTACTTTGTATATATTAAGGCTAATTCACAAATTATTGATAAAATATTCTTATGTGAAAACGACTAAAGACTGCGTGAGAAGCCGAATTTTCGAAAACTTTTATTATTGTTTTTCTTCAAGCGTATCAAAATGTTTATATTTTGGTATTTAACGCACTACTTAGAAGGACGTCATTGTGTTACTAGAACAATAATAAACTTCATTATTTTACTAATAAAATAATATGACAGAAATAATCGCTGCCAACAGAAAATTGTACTACAAACAGTGCAAGTTACAAAGCATTCTAATTGAATTATTAACATCGATGGTAGCTACGCCCCCCTGCCTCAAGGGCTCAAAGTTAACTACTTCCATAAATTTGCCACTGACCACATGTTATACGTATTAACGCGGACTTGATTCGTAAAGTATAAAAATTGAAGTACTTACTTTTGTTGACCATGGCAGATATAATCACACTTTTAAAACCCGAGTTATTAATATTGAAGTTGGGTTGAGGGAATGTGCTAGAAGATTTTGATCCGTGGGAGGTTAAGGTTACGATAGATGTTTTTGTAACCAGAAATGCAAAACAAAAAAGTGCAAGTATCATAATAGCGGAAAATTATGTAACTCTAAATACCACAACAGCAATCCCCGTTTCAATAAAAACAATAAAAAAATATGTACCCTACATTACCTGTTCAATGTATTATTTTTATGACATTGTTCTGTACGTAACTCTATGTTTACTATAATAAGTATTTATTTACCTTGCCCAAAATATCGTGGCCATTATTAGAAATGCCCGGGAAATGTGGTTAATTACGAAAATATTATTCACAATGACCTCTCCCATTGGGCCTGGCCAGGCAAATTTTGATGAAAATTCTTATTGCATGATTGGTGACATTGACATTCACAGTGACATTGACAACTTCTTGAGGTTTTTTATATGACTCATTCTCATAAACTGCTTGAGGGTGTAAATTATGCGAAGATCTTTGTTTTGTTTTTGTAAAAAACAAGAACTCTTTTGGATTTGCTATCAACTTGTTAGATATAATTAAAATAATCACGCTTAATGTCTGTCTTAATGTTTTAAATTGACTTAAAATACTCACAATTTTTCTTCGACCGATACTTTTTTTATGTACTATTCTTAAGTAGGTACAATAGTTTCCTTAAGGCAAAACGCTCAGTCGCCTCAACTTTGGAACCAAATTACGGCTTTCATTGTTTGGCTATCTTAACGTATTGGGCATCAAAATTTGTAAAAAAAAACCTTCATCACGGCAAAACGTTGTTTGTTCAGAAAAAAAAAATTATTGCCATAATGAGAAGGCAAAATTTTTTTTTTTACAAACGTGTTGGTGCTTGATTTTTACTGATCTCTGTATTCGGTAAATGCAAGGTGTTTTTATAAATATTGAAAAATAAATTTGCAAATTGTTCCCAAATTTCGCTAGTTTCAAGCAATGTTGGTGTGGTTCAAGGTAACACAGGCGCCGCCCCTCAGCGGCAGGCAGACGTGTCGACGGCTGACCGTATTATATTTCGTGTGTGCCGCAGCTCGTTCTTAAAAAAGTAAAGTAAACAAAAACGGGCCAGTCGCCTTAAGTTCTCTAGAGAACCAAGGTGGATATTTTTGCTTTCTATACGTATGCTTGCTATATAGTTTAGTGTATATGTTTCACTCCTTTTTCGTAAAAAAAATACCGGGCGAAATTGGGTAGGTACTCTTTCCGGTAAAATTGCGCCGGGTACAAGCTAGTATGTTTCCTTATTTTCTGGCCTATTTGTATTTAGTAGTTCTTGTCTCGCTTGATTCCTTTTTCTTCTTTTCTCTATTTTCTCTTCACATTCTGCATCCTGCCATCTATTGTTTTGTTGCCTCTTAGTGTTCCTTTTTAGCAGGGTTATTAAGTAGCTTTATTTATTAGTCCTTAAATTTTTTCTATGACTTTTTCTTTGTCACTGTCTGCTTGTACATTTTCTCTCTTCAGCTCTTCATATCCTTCTCTGACCTCCTCTTCTCTTATGCTTTTTGTAGTTTTTTCGATTTTAAGTTTAGGTATACTAAGGTATGCTCGCTATAATTAAGTATTCGCTCCCCGGTAACGCGGCGCAAATAAATTCCTCGGTGTCAGACTTCAGCCCACTTGATCTGACAAAGGCAAATGTATGGCTTTTGGATAACCCAAGGTATTTCATGTTCTTGTAAAAAAACGCTATGCATTGACTTATCCATGTGCTTTCGCATGAACATTACTTGCTCAGAGATTTTGATGTGGGCTGTAAGACAGCAAGTTGAGCTCGGTTTTAGAATGTGGCCAGGCTCGCTCAAGCTCAAAGTCAAGACCGAGTTCTTCTGCTGCTGACTGTGCTGCCTTAAACAAAAAAGCGCCGATTCCCTGCTTCTCGTGCTCGAAGACAGCAGGCTGTAGGTACTCAACATTATTACTCAACGGCCTCCCTGATTTCGTGGGAGATGTAGCCTCGGAACGTACGACTTTTGGATGGAGACTTCGCTGTAAATGCAACTCATCTACCGACAATTTAACTGCTCCAAATGAACAGAGCAGGATCGGAACGGCAAACATGTTTGTCGCAAAAATCTTGTTTTTCCCCGACAGTTCCTAAGACCAAATCCGTCGGAATAGATTTTTGTACTTGCCGCGGAGAGACTCTTTTACTTTGTGTGACCCTTGAATGTGGTTTTGTTAAACACCCAAGTACTTGTAAGTTTCTCCGGCGTTGCGATGTCTCCAAAAGCTTCCATCGATAAGTTGAACATCTTCGTCGAAATACTCGCATCGTCCTCTTTTGAGGTGAACCTGCATTTGCAACCTGTTTAAGACCAAGATATCTACATCCCCCGCGAGGTTCCTATCGAGAGATTCGTCCGCTGCAATGAAGTCGCTGGCTTTGGGTGGTGGAATTTTATGGAGACTTTCTGTTGGAAGGCATCAAATCTACCCAAACAGCCTGTACGGGTGCTGTCAAATATTTGATTCGACGAAGGTAGGCTACATAATCGCAGAGCTTTTGTGACGCGAAAAAGTGATGCTCTGGATGTCTCTCATCAGACAAAGCATGCATCCTTGCCATGTAGTCTCTTCGCCGCGGCTCGCTCGTCTCGTATTAGCAGACGAGCAGTCATTCCTGAGGGTGTTGGTCCAGTCAAAGCGTCCATGGGCATTGCCTGAGTCGTTAATCGGATCTTTTCCTGTCGTGTTGTGAACAACAGTTTAGGGCTCCGATTGGTTGTTATCCAAATAAGCCCGGTAAATGGGGTCGATATACAACGTGTCCCAGTAATAAAGTACACTGTTCCGTGATTTTTTAATTTTTGTGGTGGACAAAGTTTGTGATCTGTTCTTGTGCAGTTTTGTTTTTAAAAAATCCCAACCTCGATGAACCCGGCTCAAGTCGTTGTAAGTGCCTTCATACAGGAATGGGCGTAACCCTGTGTGTGACCTAAAAGTCGACCCTACTCGTGAGCACGTAGATACAGAAAACAAAAAACAAGAAGACTGGTTAGAAGTGTTAGACCCAGCGAGGATCATAAGATAAAAAAAGTTGAAAAATACATTAAAAAACCACCTATATTAAGTGGATAAAGTTGAAAATATACAGCCACTCACAAATCTACTCAATGTATTTGCTCAAGACAACTATGTGTTTAAAGTTCTCACTAACAATCAAGTCAGAATACAAGCAAAAACAATAGACGTGTACAGAGAAATAGTTAAACAATTAGAACTCAAAAACACTGAATTTTAAACGTACAAACCTAACAAGATATATATTATATAAGATTACTTGTAACGAGTCTAGAATGTCTAAACGAGTTACAAGTAACTACCGGACGTGTATCGTAATGCGTTTTATTTCATACTGTAAGCCTGTTCTTCATTATTCCATTTCAAAATCTACATCGTCATCAATTTTTTTAAATGGCAACCCCCAACTTTTTTTTTTGGCTTTAGATGCACTTTTCAATTCTCTATTCAACAAGAGTAAAACAGTGACGAGTTACAAGTTTTACAAAAAATTAAATTTTTATTTCTTGAAAAAATACTATTTCACTACGAATCCGAATTAGTTCCGGAGTGATTGAACATTTGTCAAATAGTTGGCGGGTGGCAATTTGAGCACTTGCATTAAATTTTATTAAATGGTTTTTTATTATTTTTTTTTTCAAGGAATAAAATTTTTATGTTTGATGTAAAACGTAATTTAAAAAAAAAGTTATTTAAAGTATAATTTTTTTACTTTTGTTGGAAAGAAAATTGAAAAGTGTATTTAAACCCCAAACAAAAGTTGAGGGTTACCATTTAAAAAAATTGATTACGGTGTCATAGTTCAAAAACAGATGACGTAATTAACAAAATTTTGACGTCAAAAGATGGGAATTTAAAAACAAAAATTGATCTGTTCGAGCGTTTTTCGCAAAAACAGTACATAACTAAATTATGAATTTTGTGCGGAACTTTATGATCACACTGTATGTTACACTCAATACACTAATTTGCACAATGTTCGAATAAAATGCTCAAAACTAGAAATGAGCAATGAAAATGTCCCAAACCCGAAATATTCATTTCTACCTAGTATTGCGCTTTCAATTACACCAAATTTTTGTTAACAAATCGGTTGGTATCTTACTTGATTTGTTGATTGATATTTTTATAAAATTTTGCAATGTGGGGAGTCTATTCTTTTCGATTTAATTAACATAGATAATTACATCACTAACACAGCAACAAAACTTCGTTAGCAAAAGAAGCATAAGTGTGTTAAAAAAAATTGCATCGCCAAGCCCTACGGCCATCAACTGCCTATAAAAAAGAGTGCGTAAACCATTTACTCCGTAACTACTGTAGTAAATTGGGAGGCTATTTCTGCCAAGGAAGCAAGGAAGGCGAAATTAAAAAAATATATACTACTAGCTGACCCGTCCCGGCTTCGCACGGTGATTTTATTTTATTAAGTATTTTATTTACTACTTTAATAATTTTAAAAAACCGTTTCTTAGTGAGCGCCTACGTGATAAAATAAGTAAGTGTGCAAAATTTCATTCCAATCGGTTCAGTGGATGTAGAGATTACTCCCCCGCCCTGTTACACCCCTTTGGAATGGAATTTTGAAAAACCGTTTTTTAGTGAGCGCCTACGTGGTAAAATAAAGTAAGTGTGCAAGATTTCATTCCAATCGGTTCAGTGGATCTAGAGATTAAATCTCCCGCCCCGTTACCACCCTCTGGAATGGAATTTTGAAAAACCGTTTCTTAGTGAGCTCATACGTGGTAAAAGAAGTAAGTGTGCAAAATTTTATTGCAATCGGTGTAGTAGATCTAGGGATTAACTCCCCCGCCCCGTAACCCCCCTTTGGAATGGAATTTTGAAAAACCGTTTCTTAGTGAGCTCATACGTGGTAAAAGAAGTAAGTGTGCAAAATTTCATTGCAATCGGTTTAGTAGATCTAGGAATTAACTCCCCCGCCCCGTTCCCCCCTTTGGAATGGAATTTTGAAAAACTGTTTCTTAGTGAGCGCCTACGTGGTAAAATAAGTAAGTGTGCAAAATTTAATTCCAATCGGTTCAGTGGATCTAAAGATTAAATCCCCCGCCCCGTTACTCCCATTTGGAATGAAATTTTGAAAAATCGTTTCTTAATGAGCGCCTGCGTGGTGAAATAAGTAAGTGTGCAAAATTTCATTCCAATCGGTTAAGTGGATCTAGAGATTCACTCCCCCGCCCCGTTACCCCCCTTAGGGATGGAATTTTGAAAAACCGTTTCTTAGTGAGCTCATACGTGGTAAAAGAAGTAAGTGTGCAAAATTTCATTGCAATCGGTTTAGTAGATCTAGGGATTAACTCCCCCGCCCCGTTATCCCCCTTAGAGATGGAATTTTGAAAAACCGTTTCTTAGTGAGCGCTTACGTGGTAAAATAAGTAAGTGTGCAAAATTTCATTCTAATCGGTTCAGTGCATCTAGAGATTAACTCCCCCGCCCCGTTACCCCCCTTAGGGATGGAATTTTGAAAAACCGGTTCTTAGTGGGCGCTTACGTGGTGAAATAAGTATGTGTGCAAAATTTTATTGCAATCTGTTCAGTGGATACAGAGATTAACGGGGCGGGGGGCCCCGTTACCCCCCTTTGGAATGGAATTTTTTAAAACCGTTTCTTAGTGAGCGCCTACGTGGTAAAATAAGTAAGCGTGCAAAGTTTCGATGGATCCGGAGATTTCGTGATGAGTCAGTGAGTGGTATTTGGATTTTATATATATAGATTTAAATGTAATGGTCCGTGAAATACTAAAAAATAGTTAAACTGTTTCTCCCATTAGGATGTCACGTTCTCATTCGACTGTTTCATCAGAAGCAAAGTAAGACCATACTTATTTAATTTTCTAGTGTCTAAATAAAAATGTGGTCAAGATTGCCATGAAACAAAAGCGGTTCACACTCGGCACGTCGTAGCCAATATCAATGTTAATGTGTCAAAAATAAATTAACGTTGAGGTGATGTGGATGCTTGTTTTCTGATGCACTTCGTTACACCTTGCAGAGGGACGCTAATGGGGCGCCAGTCACTTATAAATTCACTTTAGAACTAATGGGGCTCTATATACTTCCCTGAGCTAATGGGGCTAAGGACCAAAAAATAAAACAACGGTGAACCTTTACCCAGTGAACACGTTGACGTAAAAATGATGTCAGAATGACATCATGCTACGTCTCAATTTACGTAAGATATAAGTCACACCTGAATCATAGAAGAGTAATTATTTCACACTTAATAATAATAATTATAACATAAATATGACGTGTATTTGACATCATCCTGGCCTTATTGATATCAATGTAACATAATAATGATGTAATCATGACGTCAAAGTGTTTTCGTCAATGTTACGTGAATATGACTTAGTAATTACGTCATTTTTACATCAAAGAAATATCAGTAAAATGATGGATTTGTATAATAAAAATGACATTAACATGACGTCTATGTGATATCATCGTAACTCACCAAAGTCAGTATGACATAATAATGATGGAATGATGACATCAAGTTGGTTACGTAAATGTAACCTGAATATGACTTAGTAATGACGTCATTTTTACATCAAACAAATATCATTAATATGATGTATTTGTAATAGAGCTGACATTAATATTTAATTGATTAAATGATTTTGTACCAACCATCAAAAGTTTTCGTTCTAATATTCGGAATTGATTATTTCAATTATAATGTACAATTTACTTCACCCCTTTACCCATTATTTTGACTGTTGGAAGGGGTCCCCGAGCTTTCACGAGGGGGCACAAGTGCAAGCAGCGGGCAGTTTCTAAAAGCAAATAAAAAGAAATCAGACTGCACACAATAAACCGACTTGGGAACAATCATGTTCCTCCTGGTTCTTCCCGTCTTCTGGTGTGCGAAAGTAGCCTTTTATCTGGAGCCGAAAACGAAGCGTTAGTGAAGTATAACGCGTGGCGCTATCCAGCAAGTGTCGGCGGCACTTCAACAAATCGTTGGTATTCTATCCTAGTCTTTTCGTGGATTAAGGAATTATTATTATTTTTTTTTGGATTAAAAAGATTTTGTGCTGAAACAAGGTTGCTAAAGTGTAACACAAGGATTCGTTGACTTTTTTACCTTGTTTTTGACGAATTTAACTTATAGATTGGTAATTTGTCGTTCGTTTGGTTGGAAAATTGCAATTTATTTATATTTTATTATAATAATAATTTAAGTATTGAGTGAACATAAAACTATGACTTATCTAATACATATTCATACATAATAAAAAAAATGTAGTGATCTGTAGTTTACATATTATCGGTATGATGTTTTTATGTCACCTTTATGTAAGAAAAGGACTTACTACTTATGTAACACTATGACAGATGTGTGATGTCAGTTTCACGTAAGAAAAGGACTTTTGACTTATGTAACACTATTACAGATTTGTGATGTCAATTTTATGTAAGAAAAAGACTTATAGCTTTTATAACACTATGGCAGATTTGTGATGTCAGTTTTACGTAAGCAAAAGACTTATAATTTATATAACACTATGACAGATTTGTGATGTCAATTTGACGTAAGAAAAAGACTTATAACTTATGTATTGCTATGACACATTTGTGATGTCAGTTTTACGTAAGCAAAAGGCTTATATCTTATATAACACTATGACAGATTTGTTATGTCAGTTTTAGATAAAATAAATGACTTTTATGTTACGTCACGATATGATATAAATATTACATATGATATATGTAACATGTAAGTCATTCAATGACATCATATGATAATCAAATTTTATGTCAATATGATGTCACAGTGATATAAAACATGACATCACACTGAGATCATGAAAAGAATCAGTTTTATATCAAATTGACGTAAAATTGTATTACACACATATGATCTACGTGTGACGTAATTTTTAGGTCACGTGTTCACTGGGTTACTTGCTTTGCTAGCTGAACTTGAAAAAAGTGAATTGAATAAAAAGTTACAATGGTGCGGTAACCGGCCAACTCCAGGAAGGGTGTTTGTTGGTAACGCCCCCAGTGGTTCTCAACAGTGATTGAAAGTTATTTCCGGAACGGGCGAAGAATAAATGCAGAATGGTCTTATTCCACTCATGAGTGTTTAGAAGAATTTCAAACCCAGTTCCCAGAAATTGCGGTAGATTACAAATCTTTTAATGAATGTTTTAATCGCAGTGTAAAATTATGGATCCTTAACAACAAAAGCCGAAAGTGGACGGCCAATAATAAGGACTGCACAGGTTCTTGATGTGGTGAATAAATTATGGTTGAGGAACCTCGAACTTCCCTTCATCGTCTATCTCAACAGGTCCATATTTGTGTTGAGACGTGCCGGACCATTGAAACACAAACGAAGAACTCTTTATTAAATACGGTGTTCAAAACGCTCTCCCTCTGCTTCTTGACAACGCACAACTCTTCTTCTAAATCCGTTCAAGACATTTTGGAGCATTTGTGGAGAATTGTTGATTTCTTCGATTTTGGCCGTTATCCGATCTCTAAGATCTTGCAAATCAATGACAGGTGTAGAGAAAATTATGTTTTTCATATAGGGCCATAAGAAAAAATCACAAGGAGTGAGGTCGCATGAACGTGGGGGCCATGGAATATTTGTGTTGCGGCTAATTACCCTATCATCAAAATATTCTTGTATTAGACTAATTGATCCTACTGTGCTATGAGGTGTTGCGCCATCCTGCTGCATATACCCTTCTTGCAATTCATCATCGTGTAATGCTTCAAAGAAAGGCTGCAAGATTTCGGTTTGGTAACGAACCGCGTTTATGTTACCTAACAATAAGTTGAAATAATCAGTATGTTTAAGTTATTTTTTTTACTTTACCTTGAAAAAAGATTGGGCCTATTACTCTCCTACCGCTGATCGCTGCCCAGACTCCTACTTTTTCAGGATGCATAGAGGTCTCGACAAATATATGGGGTTTTCTGAGACCAAATTTGCATATTTTGCGAGTTTACATATCCTGTTTTGTGAAAGTAAGCCTCGTCAGTAAAAAAGGTCTTATTTAAAGTGGCTTCATCATTTGCTAGCGTATTTTGAAACCACTGGCAAAAAGTTAATCGTTGAGGGGGATCCAGTGGCAGGAGTTCAGGCACGGATGTCACGCGGTATGGGTACAAATTTAAGTCCTTTTTGAGAATGGTCCGACACGTCTCAACACAAAGATGGACCTGTTGAGATAGACGACGAAGGGAAGTTCGAGGTTCCTCCACCATAATTTGTTCAATATCATCAAGAACCTGTGAAGTTCTTTTTGTTGGCCGTCCACTTCCGGGCTTTCTTGTTAAGGATCCAGTCTCACGAAATAATTTTACACTGCAATTGAGACATGCATTAAACGATTTGTGATCTCCCGAAATTTCTGGAAACTGGATTTGAAATTTTTGTAAACAGTCATGAGTGGAATAAGAACATTCTCCATTTATTTTTCGCCCGTTCCGGAAATAACTTTCAATCATGAATGTTCTTTGTTCAACTGCAAAAGGCATTTTTCGATAATTAAAGAACTCAAACCTTAATTTTTGACACTTTAAAACATTGACATTGACTACGACGTGCCTTATGTGAACCGCTTTTGTTTCATGGCAATCTTGACCACATTTTTATTTAGACACCCGATAGTAATTTTATGGACTCCGGTTAATAATAGTTTTATGATCCCGGATTTAAGATTTAGAATGTCGGCTCGGGTACTAGTTGAATTTAGACTGTTGTATTTGTATTGTGTGACAGGTATGGGTTTATGACCCTTTGGGAATCCCAACTGGCCGCTTCAAATATTTCTGAACAAAAAGCATTGTTTCACTGAATGTACTTTTTCTGTGTCTCGCGTGGATTTTTGTATACGTCCTACTATTTGTCACACTTCGAACTTTTTGATCACTCTCACCCAGTAGTTGGTGGTCCTTAAATGCCCCTTAAATAAGGCTCAAGGTTATAATCTCATAATGGCAAAAAATTTGCGAGAATTACCAGCAGAAGGCATTCCTGAATCAAAATAACGTTTTTATTATCAATATATACAAATTAAAGAAACTGTTGGAAATGTCTCCCGCGTTGGTTAAGAGGGTTCTCCAGTGGCAGGTAGATTTCTGCCGGTCGAAGTACATTTTCCCGCAATATCTTTTTTTAATTTACAATTTTCAAAAAATCGCTCTGTAGCTGCAAAGATCTATATTTTATCAACACGCCCTCAAAATTTCAACGAAAAATCTTCAAAAATAAAAAAGTTATATTCAACGGCGCGCAAAAATGTACAAAAATGTGCGGCATTGAATGTAACTTTTTTATTTTTGAAGATTTTTTGTTGAAATTTTGTGGACCTGTTGATAAAATGTAGATCTTTGCAGCTACAAAGCGATTTTTTGAAATTTTTAGATTAAAAAAAAGATATTGCGGAAAAATGTACTTCGACCGGCAGAAATGTACCTGCCACTGGGGAACTCTCTTAATGCACAAGCTTACGCGACTCTTCGTTGCACATTCTTCGATAATTCTTTGTTCGAGTGCTTGCAGATTATTTACAGGAGTTCTGAAGATCCGATTTTTTAAGTAAGGGAACACAAAATAATCCATAATGGTCAAACAAGGCGACCTCGGAGGAAACTCAACTTCTGTACGCAAACTTATCAGTCGATCATCAAAAAACTCGCGGAGGAAAGCTATTTTCTCGTGTCGTATGTACTGTTGCCCCGTCCTGCTGGAAATAGCCGTACCAAAGTTCATCGTCGTCTAGTTGTTCAATAAACTCAGTCAAAATGTTGCTTCTGTATCTGTCTGCATTAACGGTGAAATAAAAAAAAAATGGGTCCAATTATTCTCCTGCGCGAAGCTGCTATCCAAATACCAATTTTCTGAGCATGTAGTGGAGTTTCAACAAAAATATGCGGATTATCAGTGCTCCACACTCGCATATTTTGAGAATTGATGTACCCCGAAAGATGTACCCAAGCTTCATCAGAAAAAAAAGTTAAGTTTAGCAGGTCGTCATTCATTAAATTCTCGACAAACCACTGGCGGTACGCAAGACGTCTGGGGTGGTCTGCGGGTAAAAGGGCTTGATGTTCTTCTTTACAATGGTTCGGCATGTTCGATAAGAAAGTCCAATTTCTTGAGACAGACCTGTCAACGGTTTTGTAGGGTCTTGCTCAATACGTAGACGAACGTCATTTACAACTTCTTCGGTACGAACGATTGGCCTACCAGCACCTTTTTTTATGAGTAACAGAGCCAGTTTCACGAAACACACCAACACAACTTGTAAGACATGCATAAAAGTCCTTCGGCATTTCTGCAAAGTGTGGGAAGCGCTCTCGAAAATTGTCCAAGCATAAACGCTGACTGTATTCCCAAATTCCAGTAACTTGCACACCGGTTCGAAAAGAAGCTTCAATCATATAAATTTTGTGCTCTGTACTGAAAACCATAATTAAAAAAATGTTTCACAGATTTTTGACATTCAAAAAATGATTGGCACAAATGTACGATCTCGTTTCGACAATTATTTGAAAATCCATGACCCGCTTTGACCAAGATAATTTTTGGTATCTCGGTATAATGGAGTAGGGCTACAGTACCCACACAATGTAAAGTTTGTTACGTACCAAAAATTGATTTGATATCGCCCCAAATCTAGCTCGATGGAGATGGGCTGGGTCCAGTTTTTACCGCAGAAGAGGATGGTTACGAAATTATTAAACTTTAGTCGAAAAACTGGAAAACTTTAATAAAAAACTTCAATTTAAATAAACATATTTCTCAATTAACAACGGAAATAAATTAAATGAAATAATCTTGGAATTAAATACGCCGATTTATAGCTATAAGTTGCCGCATAAATATAGTGTAAAAAATTTATGTAGCAGTCAACGACGATTTGACGATCTAATGAGTTTTACGTTACACTCTAAAATTGATGCTAAGTTATATACTGTACGATTATTATTACTTTAAATTATTGGTCAATAACCACAATAAAAAGAACAAGAAATAACGAGATAAGAAGAAAACACAAGATGTCTTATCTGGCCTTGGAACCCTGGTTTGGGGTGGTGTGATGTCTTCCAGAGGGAGACAACGACGACTCTCCAGCCCCTCGCACAATTAAGTCCTCCTCAATCATCCACGCTGGAACTTAGGAAATTCCAACAAATACCACCCTCGATAACGTAGTCCCAATCCAGATCTTTCAGTTAGTTGGTGAAGATTATATGGTTCACCCCGAGCCAGCACCCTCCAATGAAGGACGTGGATGACTCCGACGAAACAACGAGATGTGGTATGGAACCACGTGAACGACTATTCGGTGGGTTTTGTTCCCCGTAGGTCGAAAATGATTTCGTCGATTTACGATTGTTTCGAACGAGACGAAAATCACTCACTACGATAAAACGGATGACTTAATCCTTTGCGGATATTTTAAATTTAATTTTATCTGCCACCCACCGAATAATAATGTCTCTTTTTGACGGAAAACGCCGGCCGGAAGAAGGCCTCTCAAACCTGCGCAAGCGTCGCGGTGACGATAGACGTACCGCTGCTTGACAGTACTGACAGGTGTGAGGTTACGTATATGTAAACAAAAGAGGTCCTTCATTATTTTCCGACAGAACAATAAGTATTAAGGGTAGGTATTACCCAGTCGAGGTTCCATTAATTTAGCCCCCTTGCGTTTTAGGCAGTGGGAAAAGTGTCGCACATTTCCAAAACGAACGATCAAACCAGATAACACCAGCACAACAACACAAGAATGAAGAAGAAAGACGATAGCATTGAGAGTAACAGTCCGTAATGTCGAGAGCACAATTACGGTTTACAGTAGAAATTAGTCCGAGCTAGAATAGAGTAAAATGTACGAAGAAAACAGCGGCTTAATCTCAAGAGCGTGGTACGCCGAAATCTCCCTTTGGCGGTAAAATGCTTTAGGATGCCCCAACCCAGCAATCCCTTCACAGCGAGGTGATTCATACCCAAAACAATTAATCAAACAGAAGTCCAATCAAACACCCGAAAAAAGTAAAGAAATACGTAAGGTTAATCTATATCTAACATAACACGTTATACGGTGTTATGGAGTCCTAGCAGAAAATTTAACCACAAGTAGAACTCGTCAAAACAATTTTTTTTTTATCTAACATTTTTTTCGCAAACGCTCTCCGTCAGAGTTAAAATTAAGAATAGTTTGACACCTAAAACCAATACCCGCCTATAGGTTCGATAAAGAGGATGCACATAAAAGTTACCCGATAACCGAATCAAAATAAAAACTGTTTAAATGGAAACACGTACTAACCTACCATAATATGCACACGTTTAACTAGGTTACTAATAAATAATAAACTCTCTAACTTACATAGGGTTGCAATCCTTTTTCGTGTAACGTACGGTACACAATACAAGTTGACACACTGACGTACTGCAGTGCTACTCAGTGTACTCACCCTGCAGTTTGCCATAATCACAAACGTTGCACTGTTATCACAAAAGCACCTGACGTTGGATTTTCGGGATTTGAAAAACGTTCCATGTACAGAGAAGCAGAGGGCTTCGTTTCAATTACCTAACGCTCAAATTATTATTAGTATTTGCTCAAGAATCGAGGGAAGGTAGAACACATAGCCCGTCACTCGACGGAAGACTGCCATCGAAACGATACATTTTTTGTCTCAAAAAAGTTAAAAGGTGTTCACACCGATGGAACAAAAACTTTGTCTTTCGTTCAAGTTCATGAACCTATAAGCGGAGGGTGAAATAAGGGGCTAGAAAACTGTTCCAAAAAAATTGCGGATTTCAGCAAAGTGATAAATAGAAAATATGTTTATTTTGACGAGTTCTACATGTGGTTAAATTTTTTGCGCGGACTTCCATAACAGCCTGTATTATACAGGATGATTTTTTGAAAACGATCCATCCTAAATATCTAGAAAACAAAAACGTTATGAGCAAAATGCCGAAACCGGTCAATTTTGGTTGTTAGGAGGACACTTAATTAGTGTAGTTTTAGACCTGCAGTTGCACCCCCTTGGCTGGAGCAGCAGCCCCCTCAATAATCTTAAATGGAACAGAGGGTTAAAACGTTTATTTTTTGAAAGGTCCATTTAACCTCTTTTTGGCTATGTAGTAGTTTTTTATTTCTACGATTAGTTTTTGAGAAAACCGCTTGTTTTGTAGCACATCCCACGTTCATGTTTTTCCTGAACAACATTGTTGTTAACCGCCTATTGTTAGTAAAATCAAAGCTTGGGAATGTCAATTATCAAAGGGATATTGAGATGTTTTGATGAAACTAATGTTTGAACCACTGTTTTTAACGTCAAGTAATCAGTTAAGCTTCAATTAATAAGTAAAAGAAACATACTATCAATGATGAAAAAAAATCAAATTCTAACTTTTTGAAATGTTTCCTGCGGAATTCGCCTGCATCAACAATTCGTTGTCTGACTTCAAAAATGGCCCCAGAGAAAAAAATTTAACACTTGTCAAGTATGGTGATCTTGCTGGCCACTCAATTGCATCCAATGGTTCGGCAATCGGTTGTTAAGCCAATTGCGAACGTTTAAGGCATAATGTGGTGGAGCTCCATCTTGTTGAAATTTCGTTTATAAATATGTTTAGCACATTTGTTTTGGGAGCCATAAATAAAAATAATTTCAACTCTTTCAACAATTGACCATTTTTTCATCCGAATGTATGCAAATTTACTTTAAAACTGAATAATTGTCAATGTCATTGAAGAAGAAACACTTTTTATTTCAGAAAATACTTGAAAAAGATTAACCTTTTTAACTTCCAAATTTTGTTAATCTCTAGATCTACTAAACCGAGTGCAATAAAATTTTGCACACTTACTTATTTTACCACGGGGGCGCTCACGGAGAAACGGTTTTTCAAAATCCCATTCTTAAGGGACGAAACGAGGCGGGGGAGTTAATCTCGAGATCCACTGAATAGATCGCAATGAAATTTTGCACACTTACTTATTTTACCACGAGGGCGCTCAGTAAGAAACGGTTTTTCAAAATTCTATTCCTAAAGGGCGAAACGGGGCGGGGGAGTTAATCTCGAGATCCACTGAATAGATTGCAATGAAATTTTGGACACCTACTTATTTTACCACGTAGGCGCTCACTAAGAAACGGTTTTTCAAAATTCCATTCCACAGAGAGGTAACGGGGCAGGAGAGTTAATCCCTAGATCTACTAAACCGATTGCAATGAAATTTTACTTTAATAGTCTTAATAGTCTTAATAGTCTTTAATAGTCTAAGAGCTAGCGGGCACGAAAGTTCTACGATCGGACCCTGCGAAGGACATTCAAGTCTTTCCTTGTTCACTGTGATCGTATTTATGATGAGGCCATTATAAATTGAGCTTGGTACTATTCAGAACAATTATTTCTCTGAATCTCCGTTTATTAGTCAAGAACTGAGGCACTTAGTAGAAAAATTTGAAGAGTACGAAGAAGACAGAAGAAATGGAGCGTTCGGCAGGACAGCGCAATTCTATGCAATTTACTTACATCTTATCATTACTTTGAATTGACTCGAAGTATAAGAACTGCTAATTTGGAATTCTTTAAATATACTTTGCCAAACATTACTAACCTGTTTTTTTTTATTTTTAATCAGCAAAATTATGCACGTTGGCTAGTCAAGTACTACGACAATTTATTAAAAATTAATGAAACACATCCTGGACTAGAACAATTTCGTCGAAATGGGAACTTCGGTATCAGACGAACCAAAATAGTATATAACAGTATTATGCCGATATATGGCATATAACAGGCGAGGATAATGTTTGTTTGCCGAGACGCAAGTCGAGGCAAATAAATATCCGAGCCAGTTATATGTTATATCGGCCGTATGTTGTTTTATAGTTTTTGTGATACAAGGGGGTTCCTTGGGTTTCACTTGATTTTTAACTATTGTTAAAAAAATATCGTCCACGGCCCATAAATTTTAACGGCCGTGGCTGTTATTAGTCAATTAAAAAAATATCGTTCACGGCTGTTAAATTTTATCGGCCGTGGCTGTTATCCGTCAAATAACAACCATGGAAACAGTACCGATAATATGTAATAACAATCAAGTATCACGAAATAGTATATTATTATACAAATTTCACAAGACGGTTGATTGTAGCACGAGTAGTTTAGGGCACGACGAGCGCAGCGAGAAGTGCTCCAAAAGCACGAGTGCTACAATTGCGGCTTGTGAAACGCGTGTAATATACTATTTTTTCGAATTTGACTTTATTAAATTAAGAAAAACTGAAAATTTGTGCTAAATTGATGACTTTGGGACTTTTGAATAACACGAGTGGTATTTCAGTATAATTGGTATTTCTGCTAAATGACGTTTCTGATTTGGATGTTAGATTTGGAAACTTTTGATTATGCAGACACAAGCTGTACCTCACGTTTGATTGCCATTTTTTCAATTCTTGTTTTTTCCAATGTTTACATCTAATCATGGAACGAAAGTCATTTACTTCTCTTTGGTGTATTTTCGTTCACATCTGGTTCACATCTGTCATATGGCGCGAGTAGATGACGTTTATAATGTCGTTGTCGCGGTCACATTGCAGTACAGTTGCAAAGTTGCAGGCAACATTAAGACAAGAAAAGTTACCGAAAACAGAATTATAATTTAGATCATTATGATTCTGTTTTTGGTGTTATAATTTGCAAATTATGAAACCAAATTCGAAAAAACCATTTTCGAGGCAGCATATTGACCTGACGTTAGAGCAAAAAACAAACGCAGATGCGGCAAGACGTTTGACAGGCGTTTCACACTTTACGAATTCGATTAGGACTCGTTGGCGTTGGGCAAAAACTCATGCAATTCGTTCGACTGCCTTTTCCCATACGTATAAACAAACTGGATTACGTAAAGCACAGGATATATCAGCAGAATTGGAACCAAGTAAAATGAAAATAAGTCACTTTCAACTCCAAGCTTTTATGGCCACCGTAGAAAAGAAAATGAATGCATTTGATCCAAACATGGACAAATAACAGCTATATAACATTCACACAGGAAAATCAACGTCACCAGACATAACGCAATTCTTGATTGATGCTGAATGCAAAGGTGACTTCTTGTGCAAGGCTTTTATTTCTAGATGTTCTTCAGATCCCACACAATCTTTTTGTTACTTTGTTGTTATATCTACAGTTTTTTGGAACGAAGTTCCTTAACGCGGCTTATGCGGTTTCGGATCCGCAACGTGTTTGCATAAGATTTTGTCGTCTCTTTGGCAGGGTCATAACAATGCCGTTTTTGAATGTATTATGAGGTCTATAAGACACTAGTGAACTTATGAACCTATAATTCAACGGTTTTCTAATTTGTCATAGCAACCAGCTCATAAGCCAACAGTTTTGAACGTCAAAATTTTTTGGGTTCATTTTTTCATTAATTATTTAAGAACTGTTATAAAAGGAGGTGTTGGATAAAACTATGTATTACACACGTGTCTTAACAGCAAATAAGTCACTCAAGAAAAATTAAACATTTCTGTCGTGACTTATTTGCCTTTTAAGACACATGTATAATAAATAGTTATTTTTGTTGTGCATTAGAAGAAAAAATGTGATAGTGTTAATGTATATTTTAGAATTATTTCTAATACCAGTTTTGTTAATCACTTGGTTTATTTGTAGTGAAATAATTCATTTCATCTAAAAGCTATTATTGCAATTAATTTAATAAAATCTGTTGAATGACTGATATGTGTTCTATTTTATCCTCACATGCACCCAATTGCCAAGACAACAAGCTTCACTGAATAACTTAAGTACAGTCTCCTAAGTCCTATTTTGTCCGCTTTTACTCTTTCTTGATGCAGATGTTTTTTTTTCAATTCAATAAAAAACCTCTGCTTGATGGAGTGGTCCAATAGAACTACGTCAGGCTTGTTTGCTGTTATCTGCCCGACGGTGGAGAACAAATAGTTCCAATAGATTCGGCACCTTTAGTTCTCCAAAACGGACTCAACGTTCGGGACATAGGGGAGGACTGATGTCTGGTCTATCGCATAATAGTGTTCTAAGTACCGCGGGTTGAGCTACCTACCTGGAGCGTCTCCAGGTGGCGGATAGTAGGAGCCCGGGGTCTAAACCCCTCGCTGTGCTGATCGAAAGCCTCTTGTCGCGGACCAACTCGCGACGCATACCGTAAACCGCCTTGGGCTTGGCTTAAGTGTATGGCCGCGTGGATGAAATACCACCATAGAAACTTTTCTATGCAACATGGTGACTGGTTTGAGGTTAATCACGTCCACCACAACTTTATATTTGTTATAATTCACGGGGAATGGACAAAAGAGAATAAACACTTAACAATTGTCTTTATAGCTTGAAGAAAGTTTTAATAAAAAAAAAAAACGAAACGTCGCTCAATTGTTATTTTTTTCCTCTCTTTTGTCCATTCCCCGTTTGTGCCGTCCGTGGCGATCCGTGCGGGTGGATGAAGGGTTCCTGGTGGTTGAGCATGATCTTGGCAGGGCAACACGCCACTTTGGCCCGGATTTCACCCTAGACGGGCGGTCGAGACTAACCCACCTCGATCAATCGGCTGGGTCGTCCCGTCAGAGGACCGACGGGGTGAGCCTTTGGGGAGCATTGAGGCATGTGACTGCGTGGGCGGCCTCGGCTGATCGCGTGGGCTGTTTGCAACAGCCTCCTCTCTCGAGTATCCCTGGCATTGAAGCTCTGCGCCCCGATAAGGGTGGTGGATGAGGAGCTTGGAAGATGAAGTAAAAAATCGCGGTATCGAGAAATAAAACGACAACCACAACCAGGGACCGCAAAGCAGTCTTCACAAACAGAAGGAAGATGGGAGATCTAAGGCTGCCCCCCTCAACGGCGTCAAGCTGAAACTCTAACAGGATGTTGAAGTACCTGAGCGTTATGTTAGATCTTAAGTTGTCTTGGAAAGAGTACCTGGAGAGCAAAATAGATAAATCAAGCGTCGCGCTGTGGCAATGTAGGAGAGCATTGGGAAGGTCCTGGGGCTTAACACCCAGGATTACCCTCTGGCTCTACACGGCCATCGTCAGACCGATTCCAAGCTACGGAGCAATTCTCTGGTGGCAAACAGTCAGACAAAAAACAAGAATGGCACGCCTCGGACGCATGCAACAGATGGCAAGTGTGGCTGTGACGAGTGCCATGAGAACCACCCCGAGCGCAGGTCTGGAGGCTATTCTGTGTCTGCCTTTTATCGTCCTTTTCGTGGGGGTATGGCACTTGTCTTCGACATTTCATTTCATCAATCTTCACTGATGAATCAAAAATAAAAGTAGGCTCTGAAGCGGAAATTCACATTCCAGAATTGAACCGCAATCTCAGCGCAACTATAGGAGAATGTGTCAATATTTTCCAGACGGAGATCGCGGCCATTCTACGGAGTGCCACAGAAATCACTGGGCGCAATGTCAGTGATAAAACGATATGTTTTTTCAGCGACAGCCGAACAGCTCTGCGGACTCTGGCCAGTGGCAAGATTACCTCTCAAGTGATACATGACTGCCATTTGGCACTGTCGACAGTAGCACTAAACAACGTCGTTGAGCTAAGGTGGGTTCGAGAACATAACGGTAGAAGGCCGACGGGCTGACTCGACACGATGCGATGGAAACACCGGAAAGAAAACCGCCCATCCGACCGGGCAACCGCTACCTCTCAAACCTAATCAAAACTGACACCCATTCCAGGCATAGATGCGCTAGATGGGAAACGACAACAGGCTGTAGACAGAGTAGAATTTTTATCAAAAAGCCTTGTATCAAAAGAGCCAAGAAAGAAACACCTTCCCTGATAGTGGTGGTAAACCAACGTTCAGGGTGTTTAGAGCAAGACGAGACTATCAAACATATCCTACGGGAATGTCCGACTCTCGCCTCGACCAGAAAGTCTTGAGGTGTACCTCGCCTGGAACCATTCTAGCTTTTTTCGATGATGTCGTATGGCTGGAAGAGAGACAAGAATGAGGGACACGAGGGGGTGACACAATGGGTCCGCGGTGTGGTCTAAGTGTCAGTGAGGGGAGCCAATTCCTTCACACCCCTCAATACCTAATCTATCTATCTAGTGCCTTAAGTGAAAGAATAACACTCTCAATGTCGCATTTTGGCGATGGATATAGACCGAAACTGCATACACCGGGCACTCCGCCAATATATGCATTGCTGTTTCAGGGACCCTGTGACAAACCCTATAGCTCACATTCTAACCCATCACGCGGTTGTGGTAGACCAGTCTCAGACTTCAGTCCACTTATTCTGTATGTATGCCTTTTGGATAAGCCAAGAGTTTCAATGTTCGTGAAGAAACTTATCCATATACCTTCTCATAAGCATAATCTTTCTCAGAAATTTTACCGTGGACTATAAGACGAAGCAAATTGAGCTCGGTAATAAAGTGTGACGAGCTCGCTCAACGTCAAAGTCAAGACCAAGTTCATCTGCTGCTCGTTGTGCCGCCAAAAACAAAATTGTGCCGACTCCCCAACTATCGTGATCCCCGACAAAAAGCAACAAGGTATCTGAACCCTGGATCAACCTGCAGGTCATACCCAAGATTACTCTGTTATGAAGACACTCCACAATCAAAAATCCTCGGCCTCCCTGCTTTCGTGGAAGATATAACCTCGGAACGGACGATTTTGGATACAAACTGCGCTGTAGATGCATCATTTTGCGAGTATCCCGATCGATCTGCTTCAACTCATCTAATAACAATTTAACTGATCCAAATGAGTAGACCGGGATTGGTACGGCAAGCATATTTGTGGCAAAAATCTGGTTCTTCCCCGAAAGCTCTGACGACAAGATTCGTTGGAGTAGATTTTTGTACTTGCCACAGAGACTCTTTTACCTGGTGTGACGCTTAGATGTGGCATTGCTCCACTATGCCCAATAACTGCGTCAATTCTTGCTTTCCGGAAGCATGCAATCTCAAATCATCCATGTAAAACAAGTGCGTGATCTTAAGCTTCCGGTTACCGGGTGCACCACAGCTATAACCACTTGCACCGCGCAAGGCTATGGACAGCGGCCACAGTGAGATGCAAAACTGAAGAGGACTCAAGGAATCTCCCCGGAATACTCCTCTTCTAAATGATATCAACTCTGTCCTAACCTTAGACCATATATTTTGACAGCTCCGCTGCTATGGACAAGTAATATCTTATGTCAGGCAGTGTACGTTAAACGCACCCACACGTAGACAAAGAAAGTAGTATATTTGATCGCATACTCTAGGGGAAGTGCTCTCTGCGCAAATCACGATGACGATCATGACGGTGAAAGGCAGCTGTCAGAAATGGAGTCGATAGTAGGTATTACGGCGGTTCAGATGGTACCTACACCTCTCTGTACCAAGGCGGCCCCCATTACTATGTAGGGCGATGGTGTACTGGGTTGCCTACCTACCATGTCCCAAGGGGGGCCCACTGTGGCAAGGGGGGCCCTGTCCCGAGGGGTCTCCTGTCCTAGTGGAGGGGTGTCCCAATGAATGCCCCCCCTCTCCCAAGGGAGGGCCCCACTGTGCAAAGGGGAGCCCCTGTGTTTTCATTTCTTTTTACGGAACCTTTTTGTATTTTCAACTCTTCATGTATGACAGACATTGTTTAAAAATTGACAACATTGGAAAGGATATATCACTTTGGTAGTATTCTCAGACTCGCACGAAATCCGCTATTGTAGGCGATAACGATATCTTCACTCCCACAGATAATGATTTACAAGTCAGCTTTATTCGTAGATAGGATGCGCTTATATTGGACCACATCCTGCGTGACTTATCTATCAATCAGCAGGTTTTCCTTGCAGCCGTCCATGCCCTGTTTACAGCCTCGCTGTTCGGAAATTTTGGAATACACAGGGTTATACCGTGAAATATTCTGTAGTAGAGTAGTTGGGTGAAATATTAGCAGGCACCAATAATATATAATTATATAATCCTCGTAATTCAGAAATTCACGAGGTGCCTTGCTGGTAAGGGTTTTAATCGCACATCGTAGCCACTCCCCAAAGCCAAAGCCATGGGGTGAGTACGAATACTGGGAATCATGTCAACTCATCCATCTAACTCATCCATTTAACTGCTCCAAATGAATAGAGCAGGATCGGAACGGCAAGCATGTTTGTCGCAAAAATCTTGTTCTTCCCCGACAGTTCCGAAGACCCAATTCGTCGAAGTAGATTTTTGTACTTGCCGCGGAGATACTCTCTTACTTTGTGTGACACTTGAATGTGTTTTTGTTCCACAGCCAAGTGCTTGTAAGTCTCTCCGGCGTTCAGTTCATCGAAATACTCGCATCGTCCTCTTTCGAGATAAACCTGAGCACATTTGTTCCAACCAAACTCCATGCCAATAGCATAAACCGCGGAAGGCTACGGACAGCGGCAACAGTGAGATGCAAAACAGAAGAAGACTCAAAAAATTTCCCTGAAATACTCCTCTTCTGAATGATATCAACTCTGTTCGAACTCGGTCCCGTCGGGATGTTATCGAGGACCGCATCTTCCAGAGTGACATCAGTTGTTTAATGCATCTCACTCGTGGATCTTATACCGTAAGGCATTAGAGCAGAACAATTAGCTCATGAGATGTTGTGTCAAATGCCTTACGATATAGTCGATCCACGCCATAGATAGATTGCGTTTATATTGGACAGCATCCTGTGTGACAATCAGCAGGCTTTCCTTGCAGCCGTCCACGCCCCTCTTACAGCCTCGCTGTTCGCAAAAATTTTCGAATACACGGGGTCAATAGCTTGGAATAGTCGGGAGTACAGGAGTCGGGTGAGAAGTTTAGAACACGCATTAAGACATGTTATTAGCCGGTAGTTTTGAGGCTGAAACAAATCACCCGTTTTAGGTAGTAAAACGGTTAGCCCATCGACAATCCACTCCGGAATGGACCGCTCACCATTAAGCCAGGAATTAAATACCCTGGCCAGACGCTTATGTGTACTTCGAAAATTGTTCCACCAAAAGGTATTAATTCCGTCCGGGCCTGGTGCGACAAAATCTCTCCAATCTATTCCGGGGTTATCGGATTGCACACCACTGGTCTTAATTGAGAACTTCTTACAAAGTTCTCAAATTCTGCTGGAGTGCCTTCACGCAACGGTTTCGTCTCCTCATATATTCACTTCCAAAAGGTTCGCGCGATAAGCCGGATTTTTTGAGTGAAAGGTTTCATCTCCTTGATTAATTCCATTACACACTGAATACGAGAAATATCCTGCCTGGTTATTCCTATCTTTTTGTCTATATTTTCAAGGCGACGTTCGAACTTCTTCTCAGCCTCAGTGCTCTCACCACGTTGGACCGAAGAAGAAAGCCTCGTCGCCTCTCGTTCAAGGGCAGGATGTCTGCATACCCAGAGAGGTTTCTATCGAGGGATTCGTCCGCTGCAACTAAGTCTGTGGCTTTGGGTGGTGAAATTTTATGGAGAGACTGTTTGTTGGAAGACATCTACCCGAACAGCCTGACAAATCTCCGGCTCGACCGGCTGTATCTCTGCCAATTTGTCGGGTGCTCTCTCATATTTGATTCGACGAAGGTAGGCTACATAATCGCGGAGCTTCTGTGACACAAAGAAGTGATGCTCTGGATGTCTCTCACCCCACAGAGCATGCATTCTTGCCGCGGCTCGCTCGTCTCGTAGCAGTGGAGCAAGTCATTCCTGAGGCTGTTGGTCCATTCAAAGCTTCCATGGGCATTGCCTGAGACGTCAACCGGTAAATCTCCGAAGACCCCACCACCTTTACCTTAGCCCCTATCTGAATGGGACCGCTCGTGGGGGTCTTTTCCTGCTGCGTTGGGAACAACAGTTTATGGCTCCGATTGGTTGTTAGCCAAAAGGAACCCCGGCCGGTAATGGGGTCAATATAATTATATATTAATGTTATGATTAACATTATTTTTTGGATTGTTGACAATAATTTCTTAAAAATGAAAAAAAAACATGCTTTTCTTTGACGGGCACAGCTAGTGTAAAATTTATTTGTCACTAGAATTACAACACTATTAGTAGTCCAATATGAAGTTGCATTTTGTGGTAGCAGTTAATTCGTCATTATTTTCAATTTGAACGACATACGTAGTAGGAGTCGAGAGTGTAAAACCGAGTTTTTGGGATTAAAAAGGTAATTCAGTCGTCATCTTGGAAATAAAAATTGTGAGTTTTTTTTTTTCAAATCATGAGTGACAATCCTTTTGACCGTACCATTCATTTAGGAAAAACATTATTGATTGGTTGAAATGATGCGTGCGTTTCGTTTCGTTTCATTTCATTTCGTTTGCACCGCAAAAATTATTTTGATATTAATAACAATAATAATATTATAGTTTACCTAGTAAGCTCTGCTTTGAGACAGATTTGAGAACTCGATGAACACTCTCTGAACTTAGTTTATGTGAGGCTCCCGTTGTCGTTGATTGTATAGGAGAAGTTATATTTAAGCATGTTCCACTGTTGCTTAAACGTTCTCCCACCATGCATCCTCCAGTTGTAATGATCCCTACGATGAGAAAAATACTATAATGCTACATAGGTACAACGATTTGTGCTGATTTTCGCTAGGTGGTTTTAGAAAATATGTAGAATGATTTTGAACATGTAATACCTTCAACCCACGTAATCTGCACTGCCATTAATGTGATTATTTTAAAAGCAAACTAAAAGTGACAATATAAAAAATTATTATTATAGATGCACAAACTAAAAGTAGTCTGCTCTTAATAACTCTAGAGTTATAAAGTAACCAACTCTAGCTACTTTATAGTCCAGGAGGTAGCGTTCCATTTGAACAAGTCATATGATACCGACTGAAAATGATAACAATTATAGTTTTCCCCTAATAATTAAGAACTCTTAACGTCAGCTACTCCAGTAGCGGTGCAGCTAGAAGTGTCAGCATGTGAAAGTTGTTAAAAAAAATTGGTCTTAGTATATTGATATATAATTTATTAAAAGATAGTTATTTACAGCACAAAATGGAATTATTTATGTTAAATTAATACAATATTGATTGAAATTAAAATATGGTGTATTTTTATGGTTAACAAAAATAAAAATGACCGTCAACTGAATGTTTGTGGGTAAAAAGATCGTCAGTTCATTTGCCAAAGGGACTATGCCACGCTCAGATGCACTGACCGCGCAGCATTATTTATGACGCTGACTGACGCTTTTAGCCCCGTCAAAAATACGACTGACGATTTCCTTTGATATATTAAAAGCATAAAAATCCAGCTGCATAAATTTCATAAGGTATAAAATGACTTTATAGTTTAAAAAAATTAACATGGTTCATATAATATACGTGACTGACGTATAATGCCCCCTCTTCAATACAGCTGACGATCATTTTTAAGTTAAAAATGATCTGAAAAACCATCTAATGAATTTTTGTGCGGTATCAATATACTAAGACCAATTTTTTTTAACAACTTTCACATGCTGACACTTCTAGCTGCACCGCTACTGGAGTAGCTGACGTTTAGAGTTCTTAATTATTAGGGGAAAACTATAATTGTTATCATTTTCAGTCGGTATCAAATGACGTGTTCAAATGCAACGCTACCTCCCGGACTAATTGTAAGAGAGATTATGAGAGTACCTAAGATAGAAAAGAATTAACGAGCAGCTGGTGAGCAGAATAGAGGAAATTTACCTAGAAACGGGAAACAGAGTAAAAGTAAACGGGAAAACGAGTAAAAGATTCTGGACGACGAAAGGAGTAAGACAAGGATGTCCACTCAGCCCCAGTCTATTCGCGGCATATATAAGCGACCTGGAAGAAAAACTAAGACTAGCACAGGCAGGGGGAGTGGTGGTACGAAACACAAAAGTGCACTCGTTGGCATACGCCGATGATATAGTGCTAATAGCGAGGGAGGCCAAAGAAATGAAGGGAATGATAAAATGCCTTGGAAGATACCTAAAAAGAAAGAAATTAGATTTAAACGTGGAGAAAACAAAAATGATGATTTTTCAGAAAGGAGGCAGAAGAAAGAAAGAGGAATGGAAGTGGGAAGGAAAAGAACTAGAAAAAGTAAAAGAATTTAAATACTTGGGTTACACGTTTAACGAGACTAACAACGAGCAAAGTCATATAAAGGAACTAGAAAGGAAAGCGAACGGGGTGGTAGGTCAAGTATGGGGAATAAGCGAGAGAAAATTCGGACGAGATATAAAAAGGAGAGGACTGATATACGAAAGGCTAGTACAGAGTGTCATGATGTGATGTACGGAGCAGAAATATGGGGATGGAAAGAGCAGGAAAAGCTGGAAGCAATCCAAGCGAAGTACTGGAGATGGGTACTAGGATTGGACAGGGAAACGCCAGCATATATCGTACTGGAAGAAGTAAAGAGAGACAAGATAAGAGTGGAAGCAGGAAAAAGAACCGTAAGATTTGAAGAGAGAATAAGAGAAAGAACGGAATGTAAGATCTTGCAAGAGTGTTGGAAAGAGATAAAGAATGGGAAGATGGGGAGAGCAGGAAAAGAGAGAAGAAAATACTACGAAAGAAACGGGTATGCAGTGGAGGAGGTAGAGAGGCGAAGAAACAATGGAGTAAATGTAAGAGAGATAGTTGAGGTGGACTGAGACGTACAGAAGCAGGAAAGGAGAACGAGGATAAATGAGTCAAGGTATAATAGAAAATATAGGTCACTAATCAAGGAGGAATTGCCGGCATACCTGAGAAGGGAAAGCGAGAAGAACGATAAGAAAGTAATTGCAAGGTTTAGATGTGGGAACGAGGAAAGAGAAAACAAATACTGGAAAGAGAGGGACGAGACGAGAGGCAGACTGTGCAGAGAAGAGCAGAAACAATAGAGCACATGATGAAAGAATGTGAGGAGCTCAGAGAGGAGAGAGAAGATTGGAAAGTACTGATAGGAGAAGAAGGGAAAGGACTAGGCTGGATGAAAGGAGTTTTAGACAGATGAAAGAATGTAGAGAAAAGGAGGGAAAAGATGGAAGGAAAATAAAATTAATTTAGCTATTGTTAATGTTTATGTTTTATAGTTTTATTTACTCAGTATTTATTTATTTAGTATTGTATGGGAATAGGAATCGTTTTCAAAGCCGAAAGGCAAGGAAATAAATCTTATTATTATTTATTAAGTCGCTGTTTCTTTAGTATTTATGATTTTTGGTTATGTCTCTAGTTACTCTGTTTCTTTACACACAAACTGATACATATTAAAAATTCTGAAATTGGATTAGCAGTTCGTTCGTTACATCGGTTTTTCGCATCCGAACTGGGAGAAAACAGAGGGTCACGAGGAGCATAAAGCTGTAATTTAAATTTAATGACTAAGGGCCAGGGACACGAGAGTAAAATTTCGTGACTTTAAGAAAAGTAGGGCTTGAATTGTAAGACGTCAGATCAAAAAGTATTGTTTTTTTTTTAATTATTATTTAAACAATATATAAACTGTATAAACACAAAAAAATATATCAAAAAAAATTCTGAGGTTTAAGAGGAAAAAATCTCTATTGTCTCGACTATTTGTGGTTATAGGATGTTACACATGTTCAAAGTCGCCCTACTTATCCAAATATATATATGCAAATACTCACCCGGAACAAGTCGAGGTCCATTAATGGTAGATAGCGCATTTCCACTGCCATACTTAACATGACAAGGATCGGCATTACTAGAAACAACAGCGATCTCATCGAGTTCATGGTTATCCCCGGGGCCCAAAGCACTACCTCCGCCATGTCCTACCAGCCGCCCGACAGAACTATCATGTGACTGCTTTCGGCCCCGCCAACTTAAAACCAATCGTTTGGCAGTGGACATCACGCCATGTTCCAGCGTACCCCAGGGTATGTTGACGAACTCGAAGAAATCGTCCACCAGTTTGATTTTTAATTCAGATTTTTTTTATTTCTCTACCATAAAGATTGGGACGTATAATAATAGCATTCTAATTGATTTTTCTTAAAAAACAAATTTTGAGTGGATGCTGGGCTAGGCATTTGGACACCGCAAACTGAAGTATGTAACGTTAAGAAGCCTGGCAAACGATTTTCATATGATGATTCCACCTAAAACATAAAAATAAACACTAGAGCATTTTTTCCTATAATGTAACTACAATAGTAACTTTATTATTTCAGAAAAAAATTGTAACAATTACATTTTTGACAATAGCATGCCAGGAAAATTTCTATTAAATCATCAATTAAAAAATAATTATTATGATATTATTGCAATAACCAAGAACAATTAAATAAGTTATTTTTTTATTCAGGCTCACAAGAAGAATATTCGAGACAACTTTTGTACTGTACTACTGTACAACAGGAGAGGGATACCAAGGAGAAATTAACAGGAAGGGATGGCAGAAGCAGCACAAATGATAAATAATATCAAACAGATGCAACCTGGCGCAGAAAAGGCGCGAATGGCGAAAGACAGCCAACTCTGCTCTAAAATCTAGAAAGACTTATTAATATTGTAAGATTAATAAATTAAGTAAGTATGTTTTTTATTATGACACAATATTAAATGGTTACAAGTTAATGATATCTCCTCCTTTCAAAGATATTTCGTTATTTAATTTTCGTGATACTTGATTGTTATACATATTATCGTTACTGTCTCCATGGTTGACGATATTTTTTTTAACAATAGCTAAAAATCAAATTGAAACCCAAGGAACCCCCTTGTATCACGAAAACTATAAATCAACATACGGCCGATAATAACATACAGACTCTCCCATTTAAAACTCCCCAGTACAGATTTCTCCGAATTGATTACTGTGATTGAAAAATTCTGGAACAGGTCGATTTTATTGGCCAGTGGCACATCTTTTCATATTCTTTTCAAGTTCCGGCGCTTCGCCCTCTTCGCGAGGGGACTGTTAGCCCCAAAATCTTAAATGGCACTATGGGTCGAGTGATACCTCATTTGAAAGATATTAGAGGCCTCTCTACAACTAAAAGCTTACTTTTCAATGTTTCGCAGTTTTGACCGTAAAAACGGTAATTTTCTATTTTCAAGATAATCCACATCTTCTCATGCTGTGTCTCACAGAAACCATAAAAACAAACATGTAATTGCTGTAATGCATTGCATTGCTGTAATTGCTGCATGTAACATGTAATTCATCTGGTGGTGAAATCGGAGGCAATGAAGGCAGCATACCGGCATATAATTGCCGGATATGGTAAGACCCACGTCAGAAGGGGACAGAAGGGGAGATGTTTGGAAAAATAGGGAACGATTTCCGTATGCATGCAATCGGACAGACTCAGGACGGAATATCACTTTCGTAAACCCTACGAGGTAATCATGCCGGGAAGGGAAGAGAGGGTCTATACTCGGAAAGTGAGGAGTAACGATGGATCCATCAGAGGTGGCTGGAGAAACACCAGTAGATGACATGGGTTCCTGGAAACCGTGTTATAGACATAAATTACTGCAATTGACATTTTTGTTCCGGGGACATCGTGAGGAGGGGCTGTGCAAACAGGCGGATGGATAGACATTAGGACCGATAGTTAGGCAGCGTTAAAAGCTCTGGAGAGTGTCGAAGTAGAGAGAGAGACGCGCAGAGTGGTGAAAGGAAGTCTCGAATCGCTGTTGAGAATGTCAGAATTCAATAGAGTGCCTTTGTGGTGGGTGTTGGGACATGAGGAATTTGAAAGAAACTAAAGAGCCGAAAAGACCTGTGATAGGCCTACAGTCTACATGAGACCACAAAAAAGGTGATTCAGAGCAGTGAACACCACGCCCATATAACTGACGTTCCTGGACAGATGCAGTCGGACTTATGCAGATGCAATAAGCTTAAGCTTCAGTGCAGCGGGGTAAAAACCGCGCCCCTTAAGAATAAGAAAGAATGTGTAATTTATGTCAAAAGATAGAGATATTTACAAATAAAAGCTGACCTGTCCGAAGAACATTGTTAACACAAGAATAAACATATAATGAATTTTATTCCATACTACCTGAAGAGAAACTTTTGTACCCATTTTTAACCATATTTCGCGCACGGAGGAGTAAGATTTAGCATAGTTAAAGTTTATATGGAGAAGGAGAGCAGAAAGCTAAAATCTATATAATGTAATATGTGTTACAAATACATTATAGTAATTTACGTATAGAGGGCCAAAAGAAAGAGGTACTGTTACAATTTGATTTTGCCGCGCATTTCACCACCGTAGGTTCAGGAACGAATCAGCGTTTAGAGATAACCGGCACGTACAAAAAAGCACGAAAAGTTCTTGCGTACCACGCGACGAACCTGCGGTTTCCTTTTTCGATCGACATCTGAACGAGGTAACATCTCATCGTAATTTTGTCCTGGACAAAGAGTAAGGTCTAGAAATTGCGTCAAGTACGGATAATACGATTGGGGTGTTCAGTTATTTTTATAACTAAATCGCATTAGCGGATATATCGATTAGGTGTCGATTCGGAGGAAAAAAAGGTAGATACACCAGCATTCACCAGAGGATCTTTTCTTCACTTTCATTTGGAATAACTGCTAAGTATTTCCACTCGTGATTTTTTCCTGGACTGACGTAATCCACACGTGGACTCAGAAAAATCCATAAGGCTAATCTCTCAGGATCGCAGGTTCGCAGGAAAGTAATTGTAAGGACACGTCAGCTCCAAAACCAGCAGGAAACCGTTGAACAGCTCAAAAGATAAGTAGTAGGTCTACTATTTAGGTTGTAATAGTACGTACAACGTTTTACGCACAATTAATAATAGATATAATTATAATTATCATAAATAAATGTTCATTTCATTTGTGATAATTTTGCGGGCTTTTAATTTACGGGCCTCTTCCTTACGGACTCTTTCTTTACTGGTCTTTCCTTTATGGGCTTTTACTTTCCGGGCTTTTACTTTACGGGAATTTGCTTTACGGGTATAATGTTCCATTTTCAAAAAAATTAAAATAACAATTAACAAAAAAACGCAAAAAAAATCGGGGGCCAAGTTGACCGTCAGCCCCTGGTTTTTTACGATTTTTAAAAAATATTAGGCTTATTCAATTGTGCTCGTTTTGTGCTTAATTGTGCCGGTGTTTGTTTCAATAATTGTGCTCCTTTGTAAATAACAAGAAAAAAAGCGCAAAACAAATTCGGGGCCCAAGTTGATCGTCAGCCCCCGTTTTTTTACGATTTTTAAAAAATATTAGGCTTATTCAATTGTGCTCGTTTTGTGCTCAATTGTGCCGCTGTTTGTTTCAATTGTGCTCCTTTGTAAATAACAAAAAAACGCAAAACAAATCCGGGGATCAAGTTGACCGTCAGCCCCCGTTTTTTTTACGGTTTTTTTGCAAAATCGTCAAACACGAGCTCAGCCTTTTTTTAAGAAGTATCTAAATTCTTAGGCAGGCAGGCCACATAAGCCATCTTGACCCCAGTACCGGCCGGGGTTCCTTTTGGCTAACAACCAATTGGAACCCTAAACTGTTGTTACTACCCCAACAGGAAAAGACCCCCCACGACCGGTCCCAGTCGGATAGGGACCAAGGTAAAGGTGGTGGGGTCTCGGAAAACGAATCACCCGTTGATGACTCTGGCAATGCCCATGGACGCCTTGAGTGGACCAACACTCTAAGGAATGACCTGCTCGACTGCTACGAGACGAGCGAGCCGCGGCGAAGGGGTTACATGGCAAGGATGCATGCTCTGTTTGGTGAGAAACACCCGCAGCATCACTTTTTCGCGCCACAAAAACTTCGCGACTATGTGGCCTATCTTTGTCGCATTCAATACGAGAGAGCACCGGAGGAGTTGGTGGAGGTACAGCCGGACGAGCCGGAGATCCGCCACGATGTTCCGGTAAATTTGGAGATGCCTCCGAACAGAAAGTCTCTCCACAAAATTCCACCACCCAAAGCCAGCGATGTAGTTGCAGCGGACGAATCACTCGATAGGAACCTCCCTGAGGATCCAGACATCCTGCTCCTGAACGAGATGGTCTATCGAGAGGCGACGAGGCTTTCTTCTTCGGTCCCACGTGGTGAGAGCACTGATAGTAGAGTGTCAGTCTCGCTTAAATGTGTCACCCTGTGGGCCTTTCAATTCACAAAGCTAAAATTTTCAGGAATGAAAGCTAATGCCCTAAATACATTACATATGAATTCGTCAAGAAATCGTCCTGTGCAAAAAAAAGTTATTAAAAATTTTCGAGTTTTCGATACAGTGAGTTACTTGATACATGGTTTGATTTTTCTGATATTTTTTCAAAACATTCTCTGTAGCCCTTTGGCCAAAAATAAATGAACAGTTTTTGCAAAAGCATTGAGTTTCCCATCTTGTAGCAACTTTAATCTCATTTTTCTCGACTTTACGTCCGATGCAAAGTAATTACTTTATGCCATTTTTGCCGTTTCTCACCCGTTATCTCCAAATCTAAGCAGTAAATCAAAAAAATGTTGTCTTGTAAAACTATTACCCCATTTATTGTGATTCCTACAGTACCACTTTCATATTTTTGTCGTAAATAATAAACTAGAAACAATTATAAATGTAGAATTATGTAAAATTTGGAAGTCTGGAGACCGCGCGAACCCCGATCACCCTCGCTCTCCCCACTGCGTCCTTCGCCCATCATAATTGTATCAGGCAGGTGTTTAAAAATATGCGAAATTATTCTTACGTGTTCATTCTGTTTAATATTTTTGGTAATTTTGTGGATGCAATACACAATTGCAGATCTCAAAGTAATAGTTCTTTTTTTCAGTAGGAATTAAAAAAAAACAATCACAATTTTTTTATTAAAGAATAAAACAAAATCAAACATTAAGAACAAAAATTACTCGCTATCAATATAGCATTTTCTTCTTCAATAATGGTTGTTGATGTGTGTAGACCTATGGACAAAAGCCTATACAAGTTTATTTTTTTGTACAACTACACCATTTAACTTTGCACAAAAAAAATTTGGTTATGTAATAGTTGAAATGAACAATTACGTCTATGCTTACCTTTTTACACTTACATGCGTCATTAATTATGATGCTACCTCTGGAAACGGGTGTAAAGTTTGAAAAACTGGAACTATCTTAGAGTTTATGGTTTTCCATTCACAATCCAAATAACTATATTATTATACATATTATATAGAATAATTATTAAATAATTTCGTCAAATTTAACTCCCAAATCATTTGAGAGTTCTTGGCACACTACATAAGTCTTTATCAACAGTCTTTACATTATGGATGGCAAACCCTTAACTCTAAGCATTGTTTAAGTATATTATAGTTGGGCCACCTTTATGGGGAGATAGTTTCCACTATAAATAAGGACAACATTATAGGTCCATTTCATTTCATTGCGTTAAGAAGTGCTGGTTTCGAATTTGTGTCGATAAAACAGTTTTCTATAATACAATAGTGTTGGCAAAAATTACATACCAGGAGCATTCATAAAATGTAGACCGTTCTGACAACGTACGTTGAAAATGATGTCGATTTTGTGGCTTTCTGGATTTGCTGTACAGGCGTTATTTTTCAACATTTTTTAAATGTTTTTTTTTTTATTTGAAACCACAGATCCACTTCTACAATTCGGTGAGACTAAATTGTAAAAAAACTTTAATTTTCTATGTTTAAAAATAGAATATAAATGTGTGTATAACACACATTTTCAAGTGCATGAAACTTATAGGTACTTAAAAAAAGGTATAAAAAAATGAGTCTGACCAAATACAGGATGACACGATATTTTCCGAATGAATGCCGGCAAAGTTTCAGCCAAAACAACTATTCTCACAATAATTTATTATTCTCAATACTTGCAGACTTGCACAAGTGCACATTAGATAACTACTAGTAGACAAATACTTATAGCTACTATCTAATTTTGTGGCTAAAATAAACTTTATTTAGTGGTATACACTTAAATTTAAACATCAATTAGGTATTGCGGTTCTTCCAGCACTAATCAATTTGTAATATACACATTAACCAAAATGTATAAAGTTGACGAAAAAAATATATAATAAAATATAAATACCTTGAACGGATTTTAGTATCGTAAATATTTCCCTCAATATAATTTGGATTGTTGGGAACTTTAAACCTAGAATGTTTCACTGATATAAATCTCCCCAAAAAAAATATTTCTTTGAGATTTGTTGAGGCGTTCTTTTGAGTAATTTACGAATTTCAGGAATCTTGCTCGATATCTTAGAGTTTGCTAAGTTGGAATGGATATACAGAAAAGCATGATATAATCGGCTACCCGAACCCGAATATCCCAGCTTTATTGCATTTTTGACATATGAGTTTCGATATAATATGTACAAGTTTGTATGGCGAATGTTCGATATAAAAACTAAGCGCGTAAGATAAAAAAGATTAACGTTTGATATAATAAAGGTAAGGTAGAAAGTGATTGAACGAGGTGTTCAAGCGCTAAAAAACGTCTGGGAATGTGTCAAATAGTTGGCGGGTGACAATTTGAGCACTTGCGTTAAATTTTATTAAATGGCTTTTCATATTTCGTTGTTTGCTTTCCAAATGTATTGTTATTTTTCAATTTTTTTCGAAGAAATAAAAATTTTATTTTTGATGTGAAACGTATTTAAAAAAAAATTATGCAAAGTAGCATTTTTTTACGTTTGTTGAATAGAGAATTGAAAAGTATATTTAACACCAAAAAAAAATTGGAAGTTTAAACAGATGACGTCATCAACAAAATTTTTGTCAAAAGATTACATAACTAAATTATGAATTTGGTGCGGAACTTTATGTTCACTCTGTATTCATCCTAATTATGTTTTACTAGCTAACCCGACAGACGTTGCCCTGTGCAAATTTCAATAAATTTGTTTTTGGACAGATCACAAAACAACACAAAAGCAAAAACAAATGTAATTTTATTTTAATTTAGGCTGGAATGCGTTTTTTCAGATTTTTCTCTAAATCTTCAAGATTTTTTTATTCAATTCAGTTGAGTTATTTCCATCCCGGAAGGATAACAATCGAAATAATAATAAAAAACAGATATGTCGTTAATTTTGCCAGTTATGATTGAGAGTGCATACAAATTAACATAATTATGTGTATGTATCTGGATACGGTTTTGCTTGCTTGTTACAAAAAAAAGATAATTGATTTGGCTGAATTTAAGGCATTGACATCATTACTTTTGGATTTAAAATTTAGGATGCACTCTTGGCGGTGGTTGAATTTACTTTTGGATCCGGATTTTGCGGGCCCAGTCAGGTAAAAGTTTATGACCTTTTAGGTTTTCCCAACTGACCGACAGGAAGTTGCGAATATTTTTAAATAAACGTAATTATTCATAAACCAGAAGAACGTTCTTAAATCCAGGTGGAGTAAATTTAAATGAAAATTTAAATATATCTAAGTCGAGCTCCACAAACTTTAATGAGTGTAAAATTACAAATGGAACATGTCTCGGCAGAACACTTCTGCCATCATCAGCCCTTAAAGAATAATATAATAATATAATTTTTTATATTCTTTAAGGGCTGATGATGGCAGAAGTGTTCTGCCGAAACATGTTCCATTTGTAATTTTACACTCAATAAAGTTTGTGGAGTTCGACTTAGATATATTTAAATTTTAATGTAATTATTCATCTCCAAGCGATAACAAAATTTTAAAATCGGCAAAGTTATTCTGATGCGGTTGTGGGCGGGGGACGCTGAGGGGACAGATAGGTGATCTTTGCCGCGTGGTTCCGAGAATCCGAGATTTTACATCATTCTTTCTACATTTATTATTGTTTCTAGTTTATTATTTACGACAAAAATGTGAAAGTGGTACTGTAGGCAACGCAATAAATGGGGCAATCATTTTAAAAGAAAACATTTTTTCAACCGCTTATTTTAAAACAGGTTGATTAAAATGTTTGACTGTTTTAGTTTTCTACAGTTGTAAGATAAGCAAAACCTGTCTAGACCAAAAATATTCTTCTCCAATCAACTTACACCCCATCTAGGGACACAGTGTATTATGATTTATATACAGTTTGTAAAAATTTTCAGACTTTTTTTTGTAATTGTCATGAATTTTATTTTCTGGAAAACTTTTCCAGGAACATAAAAAACAAAACAACAAAAGAATTACGCATATCCCATAGAAAAAACACTTTCCAATTTTCGGGTGTATAATTATGTCATTATCAAGTATTCCAATCTTGTGTTTATAATATTTTATCGGACATTTTAAATATTTTATTCTATATAAACCATTGAAATATCAACCATTTTATTCCTACCCAATAAAAAATACTATTGGTCCGCGATGTTGGACTGGCCCATACGTTATTCAAAAAACAGAACTGACCATAACTTTTAAGAAAATTAGACGAGACGATTGTCGAAAAAACAATTTCCATTATGTACTTTATTTTAAATTATTTGCATGTATGTTTAAAAACTGATAGCACCAAAAAATTTATTTCTTTGGATATTTTAAAATTCAAGACTAATGCAATATTTTTTAACATCTTAGGTGCTTTATGTTTGGAAGGAGTATTTAGCATCAACCTCCGTCAAAGAACTATGATTGTTACCTGATTAGGTCCTGTCAAAAGTAATGTAGGTAAAGAACGGGTCAGGGGTATAGTGATCTGTCCAAAATAAAGAAAATAAAGAAGTTCTCATAAAAAACCTGCTGATCGAGAATTCGTGTGTCGGCACGCGACTTTGATGAAACAGGATCGTAGTGCTTTTTTTGTCACGCCTTTTAAAGGCGTGTTTGTTGCATTTATTTATGCACTTCATTTCTTTTTTTTATTTTATTATTGATGCAGAATACAAATTTATTTTTTACAAGGATTGCTCGTACCTCCTCGTGTTAAAATCAATTTATTTTAAAGGGTCTTTGCTACACCAAAAAGTGTAGACCAATAAAGTCATAATAATCAAAATAAATTGTTTTTGGCTAAATCGAGCAAATTATAGTCCATAATAATGTCACCTGTAACTAAACAAATAATTTTTAATCCGGCTCTGAGTTGCAGTCGGCAAACTCGCTTTGTATAGCACCTGTGCATGTCGGAAGGCAGGTTTTTTATGAGAACTTCTTTATTTTCTTTATTTTCGATAGATCACTACATATATCCATGACCCGTTCTTAATGTGTTACGAACTTATAAATTGTCTATTTATTTTATATATTTTATGACCTGTGTAACAATTTTTAAATTTATTTATATGTATGTAGTTTTGAAATTATTTGTACGTATGTTTAAAAACTGATAGCACCAATATATTTCTTTCTTTCTTTCTTTCTTGTTTTAAATCCACTCTTAGGTAGGTGCATTATTCCTGAAATGCGTAGAGCTGGAATTTTTACGAGCAGATCATGTCCATGTTTTCCATTAATTTTCGTTAAATTCATTATTTTTCCCAGGCCATATAAAAACGAAACAAATTAAATGGTCGGTAAAAAACACTAAATAGTCGGTATTTTATTTCTTTTTTTTACTACTGGCATCTTTTCACTCGCAAAACACTGCAGCCCGCGTAGCCCGAATTTAGTGCCCTTAGGGGTGTTTGTAAATGGGTCGAAATGAAATAGTAGTAGTTTAGTATTTTTTACATAAGGTATTAAAATACCGAACATTTAATTGCTATCCATATAAAAAGAATGAATTCATAATTTATTATTATACGTATTACTCAAAAAGTTCAAATTTATCCAAATCAAATTGCCCATTAATGTAAAATGTCGGACGTTTATAACCGTTTATAACTATCTTATAACCATGTAGGTATCTTAAAAACAATGCTTAAAATAAACTTAAACCATAAACCCATGTTCATTGTTCAAAATTTCAAATATGTATTATAATAGAGCACAATAATCTACACGTATAGTTTGTAGTACCCAGAGATCGTGGAAGACATGAGTTGAGAGCTCCTCGATGCGTAAACAAAAGGTCTTAAATAAAAGAATAACGATTTCCTGGAAGTCGGTCGGAGGGCAAATTAAATTTCTTCCGAAGAACGATATCCGTAACATATTGAAACCGCCTCGTACAACATCAGCAGCCGATTGTTGGTAAATGTTAATCAGCGGTAAATCTCCTGGTGAGAAGCTTAAACAAAAAGTTGTCCCGGCCACCTGGATAAATTGTCCCAAAGCTCAGATTTTAGTACAAGTTTTTTTAATATGGAGATGGTCCAACTATAATATACTTAAACAATGCTCTAAGATACTTCCAATTTATCAAACTTTACACCCGTTTCTAGAGGTAACATTATTCCCAACAACATGTAAGTGTAAAAAAGATAAGCATAGATGTAATTGTTCAATTAAATATTACATAAACAAATTTTCTATATTGCAAAGCTAAATGGTGTAGTTGTACAAAAATAACATTACATGTATAGGCTCTTGTCCAAACACAACAACAACCATTATTGAAGAAAAAGATGATATTGATAGAAAGTAGTTTTTGTTTTTATTTTGTTTGATTTGTTTTATGTCTTAATTAAAAATTGTCATTGTTTTGTTAATTCCTATTGAAAAAAAGCAGTGTTATTTTGAGAGTTGTATCGAAATTCTTCAACGAATAAATCTTTATTTGCCCTACGGGCTTTCTGATTCCTATACATATACAAGTAAACTTAACAATTATAATAATAAAAAAACTAAATAAAATTCTCTATTTCTTCGCCCCTCCCCTTTCTTCTTCTCCCTTCTCCCTCCTCTTCCATACCTCTTTCATCCATTTAATTTCCCTTCCATCTACATTCAGTATTTCTTCTCTTTCCTTCCTCTCTCTTTGTTTCATCTCACTGCACTCGTTCCGCATATGCTCAATCGTCTCTCTTTCCTCATAGCACATTCTACACATTCTTCCTCCATCTTCTGCGCAATACCTATTTTCCCTCTCTTCACTTCCGCACCTAAACCTCGCCATCATCTTTCTTTCTTTCTCGCTCTCCCTCCCCAAATACTTCGGTACTTCCTCGATCATGCATCTTCCGTACTTCCCGTTGTATCTGGATTCTCTAATTCTTTCTCTCCTCTCTTGTCTATCCGTATCCTTATCTCTTTCACTTAATTCTACATTCATCCACACGCGTCTTTCTCTCAGTCTCTCTATTTCTTTGCTTGCATACCCATTCCTCCTGTAGTAATTCTCCCTACCATTCTCTTCTGAATTCTTCTTCTTTTCTCTCCAGCACTCCTTTAGTATCCTACATTCTTTCCTCCCTTCCATCCTGTCTTTGAACTTGACCGCTCTTTTTCCCGCTTTCACTCTCAACCTATTCCTCTTGCATTCTTCTCTCACTATGTACCCTGGCGTTTCTCTCTCCACCCCTAGCACCCACCGCAGATATTTCTCTTGCACCCTCTCTATCACCTCTTGTTCTTTCCATCCCCAGACCTCTGCTCCGTACAACAACACGCTTTCAATAAGACTTTCAAACATCATCATTCTCCTCTTAAAATCGCCTCCCCACCTTCTCTCTCCTATTCCCCATACACATCCTATCATCTTGTTCGCTTTTCTTGCCAGTTCTCTAATATGTGCCTTATCTGTGGCTCTTTCATTGAACACATACCCCAAGTAATTAAATTCTTTAACGTGTTAACGCTCTTCGTTCTTCCTCTTTCTCTTATTGAACACCAGCATTTTTGTTTTCTCTACATTCACTTCTAGTCTTTTCTTCTTCACATATTTTCCTAAATTCTTTAACATTTCCTTCATTTCTCTTTCACTCTTTGCCACCATTACCAGATTATCCGCAAACGCCAGGCTCCACACTTTTTTTCTACCTACCACACACCCCCCCGCTTGTGCTCTCTCTAACATTCCGTCCATATCTGCCACATACATCGTGAACAACAAGGGGCTGAGCGGGCAACCTTGCCTCACTCTCTTTGTTGTCACAAACCATTCACTTTCCCTCTCCCCTACCTTCACTTTACTTTTTGTCTTCTCATATATCTCCTCCACCTTTCTTACCAGCCATTCATTTACCCCTTTCTCCCTCAGGCACTCAAACATCCTCTCTCTGTCCACCTTGTCAAAAGCCGCCTTGAAGTCTACGAATAATGCATACACCCTCCCCCCTTTCATCTTTAACTCACTCTTCGTCAAATGGTCCAGGACCAGGATGTATAGTTCCTGCATAGTTCCCCTCCCCTCTCTAAATCCTGCTTGGCTGTCTGGTAATGCTCCCTTTTCTTCTATCTCTCTGCTCATCCTTTCATTCAGAATTGATGCATACAACTTGTACCCTGTGTTTAGGAGAGTTATCCCTCGGTAATTTTCTACTTTATTTTTCTTCCCTTTTTTGTAAATGGGGTAAATTACCCCCTCTCTCCACCCTACCGGGAACCCTTCTCCTCTCCACACCCCATTCATAACCTCCACCAGCCTCTCTACCACTCTTCTCGTCCCATACATCCACGACTGATTCTGTATTCTATCCCTCCCTGGTGCCTTCCCTTTCCTCAGTTTCTTCACATGCCTCTCCACCTCTTCCATTATAAATTCTTTTCCTTCAGGTTCTACTCGGTTTCTCTTCGTCTCTATTTCCGTTTTCTTTTTTTCCTTTTCTCCCTCCAGCAGCCTCATGAAGTACTCCTCCCACTCATTCATCGTTATCTCCTCGCTCCCATTTTCTTTTTTCTTTCTCTCTCTATTAATATAGTTCCATACCTCCTTCTCTGTTCTTATTGCTTTTATCTCTTCCCCCTCTCTCTCCTTCTTCTGCCTCTTCTTCTCCCTGCATGTCTCTCTGTATCTTCTTTTCGCTTCTAAAAAGCCACTTCTGTTCCCTTTAGTCTTTCTCCACTTTCTTAGTTCTTTTATTGCTTCCTTTTTACGTTGCTCACATTCTTTGTCCCATCATTTATTCTTTCTTTTTGTTCCTCCACCTCTTACAATTATTTCTCTTTTTGTCGCTGCTTTTTCCAATATTTCTACCAATTCTTTCTCCATTTTCCGTACTTCTTGTTCTTTAAATCTTGCTTTTTCCAGTCTTCTCTTATACTCTTCCACCTCTTGCTCGTCCCATACTTTACTTATCACCTTCCGCATTTCCTCTATTTTTTCTTCTCCTCCTATCTTCTCTCTCCTCCTTCCTATACTTATGTCTATAGGCAGATGGTCTGACTCTACTGTTTCCCCTATTCTGAATTCTTCGACTTCTTCCCATGCTTGTTCGTTTACTATTCCGTAGTCTATCACCGTCCCTCCTCTACCGCCTATGTAGGTCCATTCTCCTTCTTCGTCCCCTTGTTTGTTTCCATTCAGCACTTCCCATCCTTTTTCTTCTATCCATTCCATCAACTTCTTCCCTTCCGCGTTTTCTTTCTTGTCTTTGGATTTTCTTTTTCCCTCTCCTCTCTCTTCTTCCCAGTCCCTGTCTCCTCTTTCCCCAATTCTCCCGTTAAAATCCCCTCCCAGCAGCAGACATTCTTCCCTGTTGTCTTTTAATGTTTCTTCTTTCATCTCTTTGCTTTACACTGTCACTATTTTCCACCATTTACTGTCTATTTTAACGTTTCTCACCATGTGACCTTCCTCTTCTCCCTTCTTTTTAGTATTCTCTTTTATTCCTTTTTTACCCCTGTTATTATTCCCCCTGCTGCTCTTCCTTTTTTCTTTCCCCTTCTCGCTCCTTGCCATTCCCACTTGAACTCCTTTGGTAACAGTTTTTCTATTTTTTCCAAGCTTTCTGACCATGTTTCTGTTAATCCAACAATATCGAACTCCTTCACATTCTTTGATTTCCCCCTTCCTTCCTTAGTTTCCCTCCCACTTCCTTCTTTGTTTCTTTTTTCCCGTTTCATTGTCCTTTTTACTTTGCCGTTGTCCCCCTTTTTCCCTCTTCCCCTTCTTCTTCTTATTGGAAAACCTCTAGTCTCTCTCCCTTTTCATTCCATCTCCATTGCTCCCCGTCCACTATTAATTTCCTGTATCCCACTCTTACTTCTTTCCCTTCTTCCCTTTTTTCCTTTGCCATACTTCTTAGTTTCTTCTGTAAATCTCTTTCTTTCTTTGTGAGGTCGTTGTCTATGTATATCCCCCTTGTTTCCCTCTTCTCCCTCAATTTTCCATTGTGATTAATTATTCTTTCCTTCTCACCCCATCCCTCCATCTCCACCAATACTTGAGCCTTGTTAATCCTGTAACAATCTTTTACTTTACTATCCTCTACATTTTCCTTCAAAAACTTCTCTACATCCTCTTTTTTTACATGTCTTTTTCTTTCCCCGTCCCATCCTGTTATCACGATGTTGTTCTTCCTCTTTCTTCTCTCTTCGATTTCCAATCTCTCTTCCAGCTTTTCCACTCTCTCCTTCCACCAGTCTCTCTCTCCTTCCCATATCCTCTCCTTCTCTTTAAATTCTTCTCTCTGCCTCTCTATCTCTCTCTTGAGTTCCTTGTTTTCTCGTCTTATTTCTTTCATCTCCTCCTTCAACTCTTTTTTTCTCCATCTCTGTGTCCGTTTCCTTCTCTTTCTCTGATGTCTTCTGTGTTTTCTTTACTCCAGGAGACCTCGCCGTCTTTTTACTTTTTTGAAAAAAATTCTCTTCCTCCTCTTCTTGTTTTTCTGTTCTACCCTCCTTTTTTCTCTTTCTTTTCCTTTCCTCCAAGTAAGAGTCCAGGCTTCCCTGACTGAGCGAGCGGTTTCTATCGTCTTTGTTCATCCGCTTCCTGTGGCGCCTCCTAGATGTCGTTATCTTCCGGCTTCGCCGATTTATTCTCTTTCCTGACTATATCTCCTCTTCCCTGCCCAATTCTTTCTCCCTACCTTTCTCTAATATCACTTCTCGCTTTTCTCAATATCTTCTCTAATTTTTTCTTTATATCACCTTCTATTTCTCTATTTTTCGCTACTTAACCTCTCTACCATGTGTTTACCTTCAGCTCGGTAATACAGGAATACCGAAATTATTCAACCAAAAAAGGCTAATAACTTTGATATAATATATACTTATTCTTTCCAAAGTTCAATGACTATAAAGAAATACGCATCTAAGAATTATTCTTTTTCAATATTTAAATTCCCATGTGAATATGTTTGGCATCCACAAAATTATCAAAAATATTAAACAGAATAAACACGTAAGAATAATTTCGTATATTTTTAAAAACCTGGCTGATGCAATTACGATGGGCGAAGGACGCAGTGTGGAGAAAAATATGAAAGTGGTACTCTAGGAATCACAATAAATGGGGTAATAGTTTTACAAGACAACATTTTTTTGATTTACTGCTTAGATTTGGAGATAAAAGGTGAGAAACGGCAAAAATGGCATAAAGTAATTACTTTTCATCGGACGTAAAGTCGAGAAAAATGAGTTTAAAGTTGCTACAAGATGGGAAACTCAATGCTTTTGCAAAAACTGTTCATTTATTTTTGGCCAAATGGCTACAGAGAATGTTTTGAAAAAATATCAGAAAAATCAAACCATGTATCAAGTAACTCACTATATCGAAAACTCGAAAATTTTTAATAACTTTTTTTTGCACAGGACGATTTCTTGACGAATTCATATGTAATGTATTTAGGGCGTTAGCTTTCATTCTTGAAAATTCCAGCTTTGTGAATTGAAAGGCCCACAGAATCGTTTTCTGAGCGACTTAGCCGTCCGCGAGCACTCCACTATGAGGCTGAGAGGAAATTTGAATGTCGCCTTGAAAAGATAGACAAGAAGATAGAAACCGCTAGGCAGGATACTTCTCAAATTCAGTGTGTGATGGAATTCATCAAAGAGATGAAACCTTTCACGCCAAAAATCCGGCACATCGCGCGTCTTTTTCGCCGGACCCATCATACACTGAATGTAGCGGTGCTTGCTGTTGAGAAGCAGCACTGCATGGATAAAGTTCGCAGTCTTGTGACTGCAAGAAAGTCCCTGGTAAGGAGTAGGCGAAGGTTGGTCGAGAACAACAAGTTCAAGACAAATCCTTCGAGGCTCTTCCAGCGGGCAAACTTTATCCCAGAGAAATTGCCGGCGGTGCAGGAGTTCGAAGTCTTCTGGAGGGACATATACGAGGGGTCGAAACCGTTGCGTGAAGACACTCCAGCCCTTGCACAATTTGAGAACTTCGAGAAATTGGCGAGACCCTTAAGGGAATCAAAAATTTTGCCGCACCAGGCCCGGACGGAATTAATACCTTTTGGTGGAAGAAATTCCGAAGCACGCACAAGCGTCTGGCCAGGGTATTTAATTCCTGGCTTAATGGTGAGCGGCCCATTCCGGAGTGGGTTGTCGAGGGGCGAACCGTTTTACTACCTAAGACGGGTGATTTGTCTCAGCCTCAGAACTACCGGCCAATAACTTGCCTAAATGCGTGCTACAAGATTTTCACTAGACTCCTGTACTACCGAATATTCCACGCTATTAACCCAGTGTATTCGAAAATTTTCGAACAGCGAGGCTGTAAAAGGGGCGTGGACGGCTGCAAGGAAAACCTGTTGATCGATTGGTGCCTCACGCAGGATGCCGTCCAATATAAGCGCAACCTATCTATGGCTTGGATCAATTATCGTAAGGCATTCGACACAACATCTCACGAGCTGATTATTCACTTGCTCGAATGTCTTGCGGTACCCGATACATTGGTGAGATGCTTCAAACAACTGATGTCACTCTGGAAGACTCGGTTCTCGATAACATCTCGACGGGACCGAGTTCAGACAGAGTTGATATCATTCAGAAGAGGAGTATTCCAGGGAGATTCCTTGAGTCCTCTTCTGTTTTGCATCTCACTGTTGCCGCTGTCCGTGGCCTTGGGCGGTGCAAAGGGTTATAGCTGTGGTAGACCCGGTAACCGGAAGCATAAGATCACGCACTTGTTTTACATGGATGACTTGAAAGTGTATGCTTCCGGAAAGCAAGATCTGACGCAGTCATTACGCATAGTGCAGGAGTACACAGATGCTATTGGCATGGAGTTCGGTTGGGACAAATGCGCTCAGGTTCATCTCAAAAGAGGACGATGCGAGTATTTCGATGAAGATGCTCAACTCATTGACGGAAGCGTTCTGAGACATCTGAACGCCGGAGAGACTTACAAGTACTTGGGTGTGGAACAGTGCCACATCCAAGCGTCACATCAGGTAAAAAAGTCTCTCTGCGGCAAGTACAAAAATCTACTCCGACGAATCTGGTCGTCAAAGCTTTCGGGGAAAAACAAGATTTTTGCCACAAATATGCTTGCCGTTCCGATCCTGCTCTACTCATTTGGAGCAGTTAAATGGTTGGTAGATGAGTTGAAGCAGATTGATCGGGATACTCGAAAAATGATGCATCTACAGCGCAGTTTGCATCCAAAATCGTCCGTTCCGAAGTTATATCTTCCACAAAATCAGGGAGGCCAAGAACTTTTGAGTTTGGAATGTCTTCATAACAGGGTAATTTTGGGTATAGCCTGTAAGATGATCCAAAGTTCAGACCCCTTGTTGCTTCTTGTCAGGGATCACGAGAGGCGGGGAGTCGGGGCATTTTTATTTAGGGCGGCACAAAGAGCAGCAGATGAACTCGGTCTTGACTTTGACGTTGAGCGAGCTCGGCCACATTCTATTACCGAGCTTAATTTGCTCCGTCTTACAGCCCACGTCAGAACCTCCGAGCAAGATATGCTCATGAGAAGACATGGTTAAGTCAATGCATAGTGTTTTCTTTAAGAACATTGAAAACCTTGGCTTATCCAAAAGGCATACATTTGCCTTTCTGAGATCAAGTGGACTAAAGTCTGAGACTGAGGGATTCATTTGCGCAGCGCAAGATAGTGTAATACCTTGGTCTATCGCAGCCGCGTGATGGGTATAGAGGTGCCGAGTGTGAACTGTAGGGCTTGTCACAGGGCCCCTGAAACAGCAATGCATATATTGGCGGCATGCCCGGTGTATGCAGCTTCGGCCTATATTCATCGCCACAATGCGGCGTTGAGAGTGTTATACTTTCATTTAAGACACCATTATGCGATAGACCAGACACCAGTGCTGCCCTATGTCCCGAACGATGTTGAGTCCGTTGTGGAGAACGAGAGGTGCCAAATCTATTGGAACTTCTCGTTCTCCACCGTCAGGCAGATAACAGCGAATAAGCCTGACGTGGTTCTATTGGACCACTAATCCAAGCAGATATTTGTTATTGAATTTTCAGAGGAGGCTGTACTCAAATTACTCAGTGAAGCTCGTCGTTTTGGTAATTGGGTGCATGGGAGGCATCAAGGACTCGCTCGTCTCCAATCTTAAAATCATTCCTGCCTGCCGTAAACCGGCAGAGACCCTTGCGGCTGGAATGCAGAAAGCGGTCATCTTGGGGTCGTTGCGTCTGCTCAGGGCACATGATTTACGGGATTCATAGCTACTGACCTCATGGTTTTGAGGAGTGGCTATGATGTACGAATAGGACCTGACCAGCAAGGAACCTCGTGAAGGTCGGAATCACGGGGAGCTCCTTCTGGTCAATATGAAAAAATTTAAAAAAAAAAGTAATAGGAATTTTGGGTAAAACCACCCCCAATTTTTTCTCGGTCGGTAAAGAAATTTTTTGTACTCATTGCTTATAGATACCTATTTTCCGTTTACCGCCGATGCGCGGAAACAAAAATTTCCCGCACTGCGGTGTTTTTTACTTTCCACGTCAAGAAGGGACATTTGCTTCATAAAGTTGGTGGATTTGACAAGGAATTGACAGTAATTCCTCCGAATTCAAGAAATTGTCACAATCAACGTACTTCTTAATCGCTAAATTTCAAATTTCTTGGTAGTACCCAAATTATTTTCTACACTTCTATTGTGGTGTAAATAGACCAGTGGACACTATAACTATTATTCGTAAATTGATTGATTGTGGTGTTCTCAAACACTATACTGTCACTCAAGTGTCAAAAAACTGTCCCCAGTAATCACTGCCGTTACCTCTAAATCTTATGGGCCTTAGATTTGAAGATATAAATAATAAAAACCAATAAACAAAGTCGTAAGTAATATACTTTCAAACAAACAATATAAATTAGTTTTGAGGAGATTTGGAAGAAAAAGTGCAATTGTTAAAAACTCGCACATTCACGCTGCAATTGCTGATCCCTTTAATTTCCACTCCTGGAACATGAGTAATCGTAGAAGATACTTGTTCTGAATCTTGGATATTGACTGTAGTTACTAATGGTTGGTCTTTTGCACAATGTGGATTGTCAGTCGACTGAATTCTTTTAGATAGTGAAATTTTGTTACGCAGGGAATCTTGAATATATGACTCTGCAACCGAGGATGATTTCCAACCACCCAATTGCTTGATTCCAATTAGTCCTTCACCGGTTTGCTAATAATGTTGCTGAACTTCTACGAAAACTGTGCCCGGTAAACGTATAAGGATTTTCAAGTTTTAGAAATTGAGCAATTTTCATTGGGATCTTTCCAATGGTATTAATTCCCACAGGAGAATTTATACATTTTCCGTTGGTATATGTCAAAAAATACCGTTGTTTGTTAGGTTTTCTTAAACTACTGTATTTTTTCAGTTTATTAATCCATTGAGGCTGTGTGATGGCAAATGATCTGGGTGTACATGTTTTCGTTTCTGGAATCGTTACCACCACGACATTCTTGTAAAATTTAATGTCAGAAGGTTTCATTTTACAAAGTTCTTCGCGTCTTAGTGCTCCAGAAGTGCCTAGGATTAGTGCCATCTAAATAAAGTGTTAAAATTTTAATAAAGGAATGTTATAAATATGAGCAGTTTTACCTTCATCATGAGATATGAACAATCTGGCGCTTCACTAACAAATTTTGATATGTGATCATCATCTAATACATCAGATTTTTTTGGCTTGTGGTGCTCTGTCGCCCTTTTTATATAAGCAATCAGTTTTGAAACATTATTCTTTGTGATTAAACACAGTTTCAACATTGAATATACAGACCATAGAGAATTTTTACTTTGATGTTGTTCAAAATAAGCCAACAAACTATTTTCAGTAAACTTTGTGATACCTACCGCAACTCTTTGTAGGGAGTAATTTGGAAATCGCTTCATTTGCACGACGTTTTATATCTGGTGGCGTGCAAACACTTTCGTCAGTATCACTCATGCTTCTGGCTTCACTTTTTTACATAAGTGACAGACAGACAATAATTAAATAATTTAAAGAAATCTAGCACTCAATGATTTCATTAAACTTGTCGCAAAAAAATCTAATTTATGTTTTGTTTTTGACTTAATTCGCTTGATTCGTTACAAAAAATATTGTACCTAACTTATTTGGAAGGGAAATTTCCCGCATTCGCACTAAATGCAGCACTCCCTTCGGTCGTGCTGCAAACAAAGTGCTCATGCGGGAAATTTCACTTTCCAAACACGTTAGGTAAATAACTATTGCAAAATCGTCAAACACGGGTATAGTTAAGAAAAGTTTGAGAAAATCTGATTCCTCTTTCCCCCCCCTCTTTTTCGCCGTTTGTAAATATTTTTTTGGAAAATCCTCAAAAACGGGTCGAGTTATTTTCAAAAGCGAGTTCGTGTACCAATTTTCACGTCTCATACCATTTTTGGTTTCCAAATTATGTGAAGTCTAGAGAAATCAATTGTTGACTTTGAAATACAATTTATTAAAATACTGCTCGAAATTACAAGAATATGATTGATTAATACAATTAACACGATCTTGCGACGTTCATGCGTCCACGCCTCGGGCTCGAATGTCCCTCTGTCGCCTTCCTTCTCTCAATGGGTCGTACGTCTTGAGGGCGGTTTAGGGTGTGTTCCATTGCAAAGTTAACACAATGAACCCCATTTTCACCCCCTTAGAAATGGAATTTTCAAAAATTCTTTCTTACTGCGTCTATACGCCCTAAAGACTATGTACCTAGTACCTACCAAATTTCGCATTTATATCTTCTAATATATAAAAATCAATATTTCTTTGTTCGTATTTTATGAGCCTACACCGGTTAACTGATCGTTATGTAATTTTGACAAATAATATTCGCAATGGGGAATAACATACGGAGGTTGACGACCCCAATGTGTCACCCCTTTGTCGTAAAAAAACTATTTTAAGTTTAAACCTGGCGAAATTGAGTACTCTGTTAGATAAATATGTCACAGTGATCAGGTGAAATCGGATGAGATGTGATTTACTTTATCTTTTTGGTATTTCAACACGCGCCATGTACAAGCTAGTATTATGTAGATAGATTTTAATTATGAGAGAAAATATTGGGTCCTGTATTGTGTTGGCCTTTCCAATATGGAAATTTTATTTTTTAACCTAGGCGTCAAATTGTGCTATGATTGTGCCGAATTGTGCTGCAAGTTTCATAAATTGTGCTGTTTTGGGGTGGCTAAATTGATGCTCAGCCCAACCAAATTTTTAAATATAAACAAAATATGCCATCTTAAAGGAGAACAGTTGTGCTGAATTGTGCCGTTTGAACGATAAATTGTGGTATTTTAATAACGTCCTGTATTTTATATTTATTTTCTAAATATTCTTATTATTTTTAATTAATCAATTCATCACATCCACATCATCATCATGTGTACAAGTTTGTAAATTTTCGTTTGCTTTTCTTTAATCATAATGTAAATAATTTAGTGCAAATGAACCTAAATTTTTTGTTCTTCGTCTTATGTGACTTTCCAATATTTACTTGTACTTGTAAACATGGAATTCAGAGTTCTCCCTCATACCAAGCAATACATCTAGTCTAATGGACGTTAAAATTTCGACTAGACTAGACGTCTAAGGATGGTATATATAGACTGTTTATTGACGTCCAAATGTCCGCCAGATAGACGTAAATATTTCATCCAACTTAGATTAAATATAGACGTACAGTGATAGACGTAAATATTTCGTACAAATTCGACGATATATAGACGTACAATTTTCATCTAAAACGAATATAAAATTTCGTATTATAGACGTAGAAATATGATCTATTTTTAGTATAATCATTACAAAAAATGAACTAATGCAAAAATAAAATGAACCAAACATAATATGTATATTGAATACTAAATACAATTTATTTAACAGCCACCCTTATTGGCACCATAATGCCGCTGAGTTGATAACTTCAGCCATTGTCTTGAATGGCCTTGGTGATCACTACGTCATTTAGGTCCGAGGGTTTGTTTCCCGTTGACGAAAAATACAGATTCTGAAATTAGTTAATTAAGTACCCTATTGAATTAATGTATTTAACCTCACGATTTATCAGTTGCGTTAAGTTTGTATCCTTGAATGGTCTTTTGCCGTTGTGGCCGGCCCAATTAAACTTCGTCGCAAATTTGTTCGTAATCACATTCTTTAGTATATTCATCACGGCTTGATGAACAATAGTCCACCCACAAATTGAGCTTAGACGGCTTTTCTAAAATCATAAATAATTGGTAAAATTGATTTGGAAGTTATCTTATCAAATCTTACCAAATAGCTGTATGCTAATGATTTCTCATAAGTTGGCCTTGTACCGTGGTCTCCCTGTACTAACACAATCTTTTCTAACGAAGTGTCGAGAGGGTGTCGAGAGGGAAGATGGGTCGAGCACTTGCGGGTGGAGGAAAAATCACGTGATCTTAGTTCTCGCACGGTATTGGGTAGTTTGTCTAGGGTCCGACAAAGAAATCTACCTACAACGAGGTCACGTACCCTTACGCTTGAAAATACATCCATAAACCGTTAAATTCCTTTTCGTGAAATTTGAGCATATTTTAGTAATTGTAATTATATTTATCCGTGACAACTTTACTTACGTGTCTTCATTGACAAGGTCACTTTATCTTATTGCAGATCAAATAGCAACTTTTGCCTACTTTATATGCATTATCACATTAAATACAAAAATTAAACTTTTCAGTGAAATCATATTACTTATGTATTAATCATGATGGATGGTAACATAAATTTCGATGCTTTTGCTGCTTCAAGAACTTTGGGCGGTTGATCGTCGGTTTCTTTTTGGAATTACATATTTAAAAAAATATCTACACCTACACAAAAGATGACTTTTACAGTTTTTTCAACTTAATTTTGTTTTTGTTGACATCCTAACCACGAAAACATTTATATTATGTATTACGATTTAGCTTGATCTTAATCTTTCAAATTCATATACTATAAATTATTGTTGTCCAATTTATTTATCTGAAAACGTTTGCGGATAAAATAGTACTTCTATATATTATTCAGAGAATGAGTGGTTTTATGTGCTTCGCCTGGATATATAGATATCTTTTTTTCTACATATAATATATGTAGAAGTTTATACATATAATATATGTAGAAGTTTATACATATAATATATGAATGACTGAAATTCGACTGTAAATCTATAATAGACGTATATTCGACATCTATATTGTAGAGGGTCTAAAAATCATCTACCATAGACGTCTATATTTACTTCAATTTTAGACAAAGACGGCTTATAGACGGTGTAGACAGTGTTTCGACGTCTATTAGATTAAGATGTGTTGCCTGGGACATTCTTGTACTTTTCACTCAGTTATCACCCTCAAACATTATAAATTAGAATCCATTCTCATTTTTCCACAGTTGAGTTTGAGTTGGGTCGAGTTCAGTTAGTAAAGTAAAATCCAACGCTTCATCTTCGACTATCATCTTTTATCTTGGTGTAATTGGTTAGAGTATACTAAAGTATTTAATCCAAGAAAAGTTATTTTGAAAACCTGTAACATTGATGTCAGAAGTGGGATACCATTCAAGATATCCGAAGATCCATTTTCTGTGTCCATTTGGCAACAAGAGGAAAAGAAGTTGACGAACCTTATCCTTGTCATCGGCATACTTCAACGTGGAATTTAGGCGAATGGAAATATTTTTCTTTGACTTTGTTCTGGTAATACTATAACGATGGTCAATCCAACACCAAGTAATCCCCAACCCATTTCTTCAAATCCTGCAAACAATCCGGTTCACAACTTTGCTGATATAAGATCACTCATTCCTGATTCATTCTCTGGTGAAAGAACCCAATTTTTAGATTTTTTACAAGATTGTGAAAATGCTTACCGCATGTGTCAAGGCTCTCAGAAGCAATTGATTTTGGCGTTTATTGTTTCAAAACTAAAGGGGTCAGCTCGTGCTCAGATCAGGGAAAAAGAATTTACCACATGGGAGCAATTAAAAAATGTTCTCATTCAATCGTTTTCTGATAATAAAGACGCAAGTCAATTAATGGAAGAGCTGAATAGTATCAAACAGGATAAAAATGAAACTGTTAATTCATTTCACACCAGACTCGACGTCTTGCAAACTAGAATCATAAATTCAATTTCAATTTCAATTGATGAAATTTCAATGGCCTTTCGTCGCACAAAACCGAAAAATTTATCTGAAGCATTTAGGAAGCGGTCTTCTGGGCCTGTCTCCACCGCGACCATTGAGGTCTATTGTGGATCTTTACTAGAAGAACAACATCTACAAGCTCGACGGAGTTCAAATTTAAAAACTCCAAAAATCTGTAATTTCTGTCATAAGCCTGGCTACGGAGTGAGTGGATGTCGCAGCCGATTGAGAACAAACAACGTTAGTTCTCATCATCATAATTTCGTCCAAAACTCAAGTAACACAAATCAAACTAATCATTCAAGCAATGTAAAAATCTGTAACTATTATAAAAAGATCGGTCATTTAATACACGAATGCAGGAAGCGCGAATTTAATAATCAACATAACTCAAATTTCTTTCGTCCGCGTAATAAACAAAATTTTCAGAATTCAAATTTTCAAATTTCTAAGTTTCAAAATTCACAAAATTCCCACGCATCGCAAAATCCTCAAAATACAAATCAGAGCATACGCTTCAATGTTCCAGAAACTCGATCGAGAATGATAAGAACCAAATAATACAATTTAATCATGTTAATCGGTCAACACCACGATTTAATCATCCTAAGAACACTGCTCTCATTAACAAATACAAACAAGAAAATTATATTAATAGAAACCAAACAAACGTTTCCAAAAATTCCAAAGTAGTCCTCTTATCACAAAATGATAATGTAACCTATGTCGTTATTCCTCATGATGGAAAAAATAGCCAAATTAATTTTAAATTTTTGCTAGACACTGGTGGTAACGTGTCCCTAATAAAAGCAGAAAAACTAACTTAAACAAAATTATTTTATGATCCAGACGATACACTTGTTTTAAATAGACTCAGTGCTAATTCACCCGTTAATACTGTCGGTAGTGTAATATTAACACCACGTATTCATAATCATTCATTAAATATTAAATTCCATATCGTCAGAGATAATGCCAATGTACCGTTTGATGGACTTCTAGGAAATGATTTTTTAAAAAAACAAGAAGCTAAAATAGATCTCAACAAATTAGAGCTAAAACTAAAAGATCTTCCATTTCCATTTTTAATTTATTTTAACTCGTTAAAAAAAAACTTGTTATTTTCTTAAACCTAGATCAGAAACCGTTATCAAGGTCAAAATTTTAAATCAAAATATCCGCTAAGGTATAACACCTGAACTTTCCCTCTATGAGTTTTTCTTGCTAAAGCACTGCTAACGGTTAACGAAGATAACACTGCGTACACGGCAATACTAAATACCACAGATAAAAAATTTGACAGTCAAACAATTATATCTAGCTTTAAAGGAATTCTTATGAGATAATTGTTTTCTGTGCAATCACAATCCAGATCATATCACTAATGAAATATCACAAAGAATTGAAAAGTTAGAGCAGAACTTACGTTTAAATCATTTAAATAGTGAAGAAAAAGATGTAATACTGAACTTATGCAAATCTTATAACGACATTTTCCATCTACCTAGATTTCCAAAAATTCATGAATCGGAAGTTCAAAGCCAGATCTCAAAAATGTTGAAACAAAACATAATTCAACCTTCGGTCAGTCCATATAACAGTCCTTTATGGGTCGTTCCTAAAAAATCAGACGCGCCGGGACAACGCAAATGGCGCATCGTAATAGATTATCATCGATTAAATAACGTGACAGTAGGCGACTCATATCCTTTGCCAAACATAGGCAATATTCTTGATCAGCTAGGACATAGTAAATACTTTACAACCTTAGATTTGGCATCAGGATTTAATCAAATACCGGTAGCTCAAAAGGACATTCACAAAACGGCTTTCTCCACACCTGATGGTCATTTTGAATACTTAAAAATGCCGTTTGGTCTCAAACATGCACCTGCTACTTTCAGCCGATTGATGAATCTAGTACTAACTGTCTTACAAGGAAGTCAATGCCTCTTCTCCGGAGGATCACAATAAAAAATTAGAGAACGTATTCAATCGCTTGCGTGCGAATAATTTAAAGTTACAACCTGACAAGTGTGAATTTTTACATAAAGAAATCAGTTATCTCGGGCACATACCTAATAACAGAAAACGGCGTTAAACCAAACCCTGAAAAGATAAAAGCTATTGTTAATTATCCAACACCCAATAACCAAAAGTCAATAAAACAGTTTCTTGGATTGTTAGGTTCCTTTCATTTGGCAATCACAACTCAAAAATGCATTTAAAAAGTTGAAAGAGATATTAACAAGCAAACCTTTATTGCAATATCCAGATTTTACCAAACCTTTTGTTCTAACAACGGACGCATCTAATTTTGCTGTCGGTGCAGTCTTATCACAAGGCGAAATAGGAAAGGATCTACCAGTCGCGTACTCATCTCGTAATCTTAACAATGCTGAATGCAATTACAGCACCACCGAAAAAGAATTATTGGCGATTCTTTACGCAGTAAAACATTTTAGACCTTACCTTTATGGCAAAAATTTGAAAGTTCTGACAGACCATCGTCCATTGGTATGGCTTTTCAATTGTAAAGACCCTTCATCACGATTAATTAGATGGCGACTTTTATTACAAGAATATGATTACACCATTCATTACAAGCCTGGTCGCGTAAATTCTAATGCAGATGCTTTATCTCGAAATCCAGTAATGATTACAAATTCACAAGATAACACAAGTGCCAACTCATACGATAACTTTGTTCGTTTTCATTATGAAAATCAGAAGTTCATTGACGTACCCTGTCTTAGTGACAACATTTTTTTCAAAATTACCAAATGCCTTATTTTTCTCCAAAGATCTCGATGAAAATAATCTGTTATATGAATCCTTGAGTATTAATCAAGATTTAAATTCAATTCCTTCAGATACGAATTTATATGATGTAATCGACTTAACGAATAACGATACAAAGCATTCAACTTATCTACTAATAACTCATGTAAATCATTTTGACATACCCTCTTATAAGGACGTGTTTTACACCTTGATAAACCTTAAAAATAAATTAACAAGCGCTAACATTAAGGAAGTTTATTTTATGTTATAATAAAAATTTTAAGCAAGATATGATCAACGAATTGATTCATTTCATCTTTTCTGATACAGACATAAAGATTACTTTGATTGAAAATCCGCAGTCAGAACCGCTCAATAAAGAAGAAATAGACAAAATTTTAAAGGAACATCACTGCACGCACGAGTATTGCCGGTCACAAAGGTTTTTCTAAAACTGATAAGTCAATTAAGGAATTATATAAATGGAAATCCATGAAAAAAGCTATTCAGTCGTTTATACGAAACTGCATATCCTGTCAAATAAACAAAACTAATAGAAATCCAACTAAAGCTCCAATGGAGATAACTTCAACTGCCAAACAACCTTTTGAAAAAATATTTTTGGACGTAGTCGGTCCATTACCATTAAGTGAAAAAGGAAACATTTATTTTAACGTTTCAAGACGACCTCACTAAGTTATTCTCATGCTCGCTCAATACCAAACCATGAAGCTAAAACTATTGTAGAAAATTTATTTGAATTCATAATGATGTTCGGTATACCAAGATCAATAGTCACGGACAACTCGACAGACTTTAAATCAGACTTACTGAAAAAAGTTAAGAGGCCTGTCTAGCGCTACGTTCGGGAAATGTTCTATAACTTTGAAGATAATGCATCAATCTTGAAATGCTTTCATATTCTAATAAAGAATAAATGGTAAAATGCTGGTATCACCCAATTTTAATTATAGTAATAAAAAAAAGTTTTTTTTTACCTTATAAATAATTGTTAAAAAAAAGAAATTGATACCAGCATTATACGATTTATTTCAACATTTACTGAAAAAAGAAAATTTGAAAACGCCAAAAATTAAAGGCATAATAGGCAATTTAATAAAAAATGATTAAGCGTTGATGAGGTGGCTCACCCTACCGGCAACCCGTTCCTTTATTATATAGGAGGGGCGATCGCTATGTTTAAAGGAAGACGGTGCCGGCGCGGCGATAGGTACGTACCTGCAATGGATAGGTACCATAATACAATAATAATTACGGATTAGTATAAACAAAATGTAATAAAATAGCATAATGACAGGTACAGGAAAATAATATTATGTACTGTCCGTTTTTCCCTATACTAAAAGCATTACGTTGTTATGGAAACGAGAAGAGAGTGTGAATTATTTGCACCACAATGTTTTTTTTTTTAATAAACTGTACCTAATTTAACCCGGCATCCGACACGTGGGGTGTGGTAAACCCCAGCGCTCGAAATTTTGTTGAAAAACATTCAAATTTTTCGTAACGTGACTTAAGCGGTTCAGTAGCTTTAAAACAACTATTACTAAACACGATGTTAAAGAAATATAAGTAAAACTTTTGACATTTTTTGTGTTAGAAGACTTTGAAACCGCTTGGGGTTTGTCACACCCCACCTGTCCTTTTCTGTAACATTTTTTATGGGTCTGTGTTTTTTTCATTTTCATGTAGTAAGTTGTTTTTTGTTATATTTACTTAGTTTTACTGTTTTTATTTTTGAAAATCAGATAAACAAAAATTGAAAATAACCAAAATTCTAGTTTATTTGAATTTGAAGAATTTAAGTTTTTTTCATAATTTTCAAAAAAAAAGTGACAATCAACAAAAGAGATGCTCAGAATGACCCCGTCAGAAAGGCACAAAGACCAAATGGGTTTGAAAAAAAGCTGAACAATATATGGTGTATTTTATATTGTATGTATGTTGTTGTCTACTACATTTACTGTACCAACTTCAAAGATGAGTAATTATGCCAATATATTATGTATTTCATTTTTTTTAGTAAAACTAGTTGATATTTTTCAATAAGACGCTGTATTTTGCACAAATTGTTCAACAGTACATCTCCTATAAATATAAATCGAGAAGGTTACCTAAATAGGCGAAAAAATGCAGTGTCCCAAATATTTCTTTGTTACAAAAGTTATATACTTAAAAAGAGATTTGATATGTTTACTTGGAAATAGAGGATATATATCGAGCTAAAAAATGGTATAAATTTATCAGAGTATTTATAAATAAACAAATTAGACTTCATTGAATTTGGGGTTTATCACACCCCACGTGTCGTAACTCGTAACATTTGATCACCTGTCGGATGCCGGGTTAATAAATTTGCACGAATTCCAAAGACAAATTTTATAAAGGCGTGACTATATTCCGTTACAACTTTTATGTAAATATGAAGTAAAATTAATTGAGGATCCCCTAATAGACAAATTTAACACTCCAAACAATTTAATAGGTACATAATATTATATAGAAATCATTATAAACCTAATAATACTTTCAGAACACTGCTTTGCTTCGACATGTAGAACTAATTATTATTATTTTATTCCTAATTATTTACCTAAGTTTTATAAACAAATAAACAGTCCTAAAAAATAAAGCGGGCACAAGTAGGATTTATTCAATACCCACCCGCCTTTTCGCTTTGAACCACTCGATTGGGATTTCCATTATGGAAATTCAACTAATTGTGTTAGTTTCCTGTTGAGTCTCATGGTGGGCAGTTATACAAGGAGAGAAAAAAATGAAGATAATCGTATTAAAAACTTTCAACAAAACGAAAAAGTCGCCGAAATATGGCGCTTCTTCAGCACCGATAAGTGCTACATTATTATAAAAATATTATTGTTTATAAGTAAAGGGCAGATTATATGCAAAGCGTATATATTTTATTTTTTGCATCTATATAAATACATAAGTCAATTATGTGGACGAATTACAATGATTAAGTAGATACACTAATTAATGATTGCATATATGTATTGCATATTTGGGCATCTGATGCTCATGTAGGTACATTTCATCAAAAGTTGCATAATTATGTATTTAAATTTGCTACAATCACCAAGCCATCCCATCTGATACCTGAAATGGGACCTTGTCTGGGAAATCCCTAGATTTTATTATCTAATTAATTGTCATTGGCGCGGGTGGCTCGTCTGCATCGTAAACAATATCATAAAAATAAAATAAATTTATTTGCACATAATAGTTTTCAAAATAAACTATACTTACTAAATGGGGTACATGGTTAGACGCAGCAATTTTTTATGCCAATAATTTTATTAAAAGATAGCTGGAAACAAAAGATTTGCCTCTATCAGAACGAAGTTTGTCGATGTATAAACATTTATATTTTCAGACAGAAGACAAAAATTTCTATTGGAAAATTTTGAACACAATTTATTATAAATTGTTACAGAAATATGTTGTAAAATAATTAAAAAAAAAACATTAAAGATTTAATTTAATAATTATTATTGTTGACTAGGATTAAGAAAATTTTGTGGGTATAAAAATATTTAAAGGCCTTAATTATTCCAAATTTGTTTCCAATAATTTTTGTCAAACCTTTGCATATTGTACTACATACATAATAATCTGGTCGAACTGAGTGCATGTTTCTTCAAAAATTGCATATTATAATAGATATATGCGCATATAATAATTTCTTTTTTTTTTCCTGCATGTAATACGTCCTTTATTTATAAGGAAAAACTTTCTTTACCAATACCATAGATATTTTAGCATTATGTAAATATGTTAGAGCCTTTTTAACTATCCATCTAATAGAAATATTATTGTATAAGAAAAAACTGGTTTTCAAAACCCATTTTTAATCAACATGTCTTATGTTATTAAACACACAATTTTTAAAGAATTTTTCGACTAATCGTAAATCTTTCAGCAAATCATTCCTATTTACTTTACCAATACGTTTATTATTAAATAAATATACTACTTTTAATAAGTTTTCCCTGAAACACCAAAAAAAATTCCCATTACAATCACCGACGCACGTTTCGCCAACAATGTTGGCATCATCAGGGTCAACCACCAAACGTGATCCAGACAATTGTTTTCTTTTTGGAAATAAATATACCCTTAACAATTATTCAGATTTATTTTGTAGCAAATATTTAAATACGTACTTACTCTGTGTTTAGATGTATAAAAATTCGAGTTTAAAATCTAATCTAAATTTATTACGGAAAATCTCAAGCGGAACGCAGTTGTATAATCGAAAACATCCAATGAGTGGGCTGTTGAAGTGGTACTAGGCACTAGGTATATCATAATAAAAAGTAATTGCGGTTCTAGCATTAATTAATTAATTTTTATTTCATTACATATATTCTCAGACTTTAGCTCACCGATTATTAACTTTTGGAAAAAAATTAGTCATGTCACATTTCTTCTCGCATTAAGAGAGCTTTCATTTACTAAACTAATGAGTACTTCCATTTGCATGTGTCGCAGTGGGTATACCCCAAACATTTTAAAATATAAATTGTATTTACAAAATTTTCACAAAACACTTTCTAACAGGAATACATAAATATGCTGAAATGGGGACCACACAACACAACAGTACTCCAACTTACATCGCACCAAACTATAAAACAGCAATCTTAGACAAAAGAGATTAGTGAGATCAGATGTAGTTCGAGTAATAAACAGGTGATATGTTCTATGTGAGGTACAAAACTTAGCTTAGTGCCTAAATGACACCTAAATCACGAAACTGTTCACACCGACTAATGACTTTACCATTTATATTATAATTAAAATTTACTTTCAGAGATTTCCTCGCTATTGACAACACCTTACATTTGTCTGAGTTAATTTGGAGATGATTGTCTTTACAATAAGCGATAAACGAATAAATGCTTTCCTGTAACTGCAAAGAATCGAGATAAGAATTTATAATATTTACGATTTACATAATGCATCTTTAATTCAACTGCAGTTGTCGATTAATAAGGTTCATTTTTCTCTAGAAAAAATATTAATACCTTGGTAAAATACCTTTTCAAAAACTGTGTACATTTATTCTGATTTTGCCCATCATTTCATAAGAAATTTTTCTTGGGCGGGCTCCCAGTTGAAGCTAACCCATCTGATGCTGCGGCACCGGCCCGTGGTACCGTAATTATTGTGACCGTAGTGGCCTGGTAAATATTCGGTGCTGTTCGTGTGAATTATGAATGCAGGACGTTGTCGCAATAACTCCCTTCTATTGGGTCGGTTAAATAGAGACGGAAAATACAACCGTCTATTACAAAGTTTGTAGAGCGTTGCGGGTTAGATACAGACGTAAGAGGGGAAAATATTCAGCTCGCACTAGATCACGTGACAGAGAGGACCCTTAACAACATATTTAAAATTCGTCATATCAGTACCTCTCCTTATCATCCACAAAGTAACGGAGCTCTCGAACGCTCTCATTCCACATTAAAAGATTATTTGAAACATTTCATAAACAAAACTCAAAATCCATTCTACAACTCGGTACACTCCTTACGAATTAATATTTGGAAACAAAGCAATTTTACCGCATACTGTGACTCAATCACCGAATTTTCATTACACATAATATGATGATTATCATCGATATCTTCAATTACGTCTAAATAAATCCTTTGAAATTGCAAGACAAAATATTCTCAAAAGCAAAGAATCCTCAAAAATCAGGTATGACCGGAATGTAAAAGATTTTCAATATAAGATCGATGATCTTGTTTTTCTTCTCGATAAAGGACTCAGTAAAAAACTTTCCGCTAACTATAAAGGACTATACAAAGTAGTCCTTAATTAATTCTAATCAAACAGCAACTTTAAAAATAAACAGCAAACACATAACGTACCATAAAAATTTAATCAAACCTTTTGTTACACACTCCGGAAATTAGAACGCTTCTAGTAGTGCAGGCCTTAAGTTATCTAGAATTGTTCACAAGTTACTATTGGAACAGAATGAGGAATATGATGTGATTATTTCATCTATTTTGTTTGCTAAAAAAATATATTACATCCTTTTGTTATTAAACCAGCAGATTTAAAAAGGGAACTTTTTGGGATTAAATTAAAATCAAACTTGCAACTACCTATACCTCTTAACGAAAATACCGAAATACACTCTTACTTTTCTTTTGTAAAAATTTCAGTTATATACATACGATAACGAAAATTTAATCTACGTAATCAGAATCCCTCTGGTCACAGATGAACATTTTATTTTATATAATCTAATACCCACTTCCTTCTCCTGTCAGTCTTCAGTCATCTATTTTCACATACATAAATCATTCCAATCCTTATTTACTCCTGATTATTACAAGAACACATTCTAGTCAATTGAAGGATATTTCTTCTTGCTTGGAACTCCCAAGTATGAACTTCGTATGCCCAAGACCAATAAATAATCTTCTCCACGGCGCAACGACCAATTTGTGAAACAAGATTAAGAACAGAAGATCTAGAAACAATTCCAACAGATTGTTTGACGAAATCAATCAAAGCAGAAATGGAAATTTGGCACAGGTTAACTTCCAATCAGTGGCTGTATGTAACATCCCATGCAACTCCTACAACAATTTCGTATGAGCCACATCAAGAGGTTATCATGGACGTCACCTTAAAAGATATTGGAATTTTTGAACTTCGACCTGGATGCCGAGCCTACACCTTATCAACCAACCTGACTGCCTCGGAAAACACTACGACCAACCACACTAATTACATTCCAACCCTCAATATCAACCTAGACAAATGTTGTGTTGAAAATCAAGCATTATTGGGAAGCATCGAAATGAAACCTCTACGCATCGACAACATCAACCTCGATGAACTTCGACATGCCAATCACAAATTGGAACAATATGAATAGATTTTGGATTAAGAAATCAACCAGCCGTTTTTAGCGCCATACAATAACGTTTTCGACATACTAATTGGTGTAATTACAGTTACCATCATGATAGTCCTGACTTGCTGTTGCTGTTCACGCTATTGTTGTGACTGTTCCTGGATTCCGATTTTGGGAAACTTCCTCCCTCGCAAGAAAGGAGACCTGAAACAACTGTTCTGCCACGGCCTAAGCAGAGTACACAATGTTACTCCAACTCCTGCCTTGAGTCTTGCAGAAATCCAGCAACGAGCTGCACCAACACCAGCAACACCCGATGCCGAACGACCTCCTCTCAATCAAGAGATGCCTATCATAACCAACCCTTACAACCTCAGAGGTAGAAGTCGCGATTATCTCTCCTAAACTTAAGTTTGATGTTGAACATCAAACCTTTTGAAGGGCAGAGGAGAATGTTATGATATCCTGTATTTTATATTCATGTTCTAAATATTCTCATTATTTTTCATCAATCAATTCATCACATCCACATCATCATCAGGTGTACAAGTTTGTGAGTTTCTAGTAGGGATTACGGCCGGGACAATTCGTTCGTCCGTCCGTCATTGAGGGGTAAAAAGCTAAAAATTGCATTATTTGATGTAGTTTGGTTTATATATCAACCCCAGAATTCGTCTGGCGATATATGTGTCCAAGCAGCCCTCAAGGGTAAAGCAAAGTTATTCAAGTTTCTGGTCGAGTGCTTTACATTGTTTTAACAGGAAAAGCGCAATATCTCGGAGACGAATAAAGATACCGTCGGCCTAATCTGCAAAACCAGTAGTCCACATTTTAACGAAATAGATAACAAGTGGCAACTATGGGTTGAAACAACAATTATTGCATTCAAACTTACTACGTTATAAACGAAATTCAATAAGCATATTTTTAAAGAACGGTAAAAAACATGGGGGGTTGACGGTCAACTTGGCCCCCGAGTTGTCTTGGGTTTTTTTGTTATTTACAAAAGAGCACAATTGAAACAAACAGCGGCACAATTGAGCACAAAACAAGAACAATTGAATATTCAATTGATCGCGAAAGTACCAGTAAATATGGAACCCAACCCAATTCAACCCTAAGAAATCTTCCGCACGCAAATTGTACTCTCTCAAATTAGTATTTCGTACCAAACAATAGATGAGATTTTGGAACAGATCGAAACTGCCATCAGCTTTTCAAAATTAAATACACTTCATAATTCAATTGTCGAACCAGCAGAATTAGCAAAAGAAATGTATTCAATAGAAAGTCACATCTCAACTGGCAAACTACCTTTTAGACCAAAATTAGAAAATTTACTATTGTTCAAAAGTGTCATAGAAGTTAAGTTATTCAAAAGACAACGAAATCGTATTTATTTTGGAAATACCAATTGTTGAAAGGGAAAGTTATGATCATTATCATCTTTTCCCAATTCCTATACCTACAACCAACGAATTCCAAGCCATTATCCCAAAAACCAAATTCCTTCTTATCAACGATAATCATTACATCTATCCTGAAGAGAATTATAAAGAAATTGTTGCTGAAGAATTCATTTGTCAAAACTCGAATACTGAAGTCATATCAGAAAGTATCCCCTGTGAAGTCCAACTGCTTAAGTACGTCGTAACACCATCATGTGACACAGTCAACGTTAACCATTAACTCCACCAAAATTCGAAAAATCCATGACAATCAATGGATCATCGTTTCGCCTCATCAAAGCACTTCCCTATTAGTTACTTTTTTCGGTTGGATTTTATATCACTTCGCTGTGAAGGTGCTGCTGTTTGGGACATCCTAAAGCATTTTACCAAAAAATAGGGAGATGGTATTCGGCGTACCACACTCTTGAGTTTAAGCCGCTGTTTTCTTCGTACTTTTTACTCTATTCTCGCTCGAACTAATTTCTACTGTAACCTGTAATTGTGCTCGACATTACGGAATGTTACTCTCAATGTATCGTCTTTCTTCTTCATTCTTCGCTGTGCTGGTGTTATCTGGTTCGATCTTTCGTTCTGGAAGTATGCAACACTTTTCCCACTACCTAAAACGCCATGGGGCTAAATTACTGGAACCTCGACTGGGTAATACCTACACTTAAAATTTCTTTGTGTCTCGTCGGGAAATAATGAAGAACTTCTCTTGTTTACATCTACATAACCTCACACCTGTCAGTGCTGTCAAGCAGCGGTACGTCAATCGTACTGTTTCGCTTGTACGCAGGTTCTTGGGGAGGCCTTCTTCCGGCCGACGTGTCTTTCAAAAAGAGACATTATTTGTTCGGTGGTTGATGAAACGTGGTGTTCGTGCAATTAAATTTGAATTATACGCAAGGGATTAGCACATCCGTTTTATCGAAGAGTGTGATTCTCGTCCCGTTAAAAGTAATCTTCACAGCTAACAAATTCTACTATACTTTAAAATATTCTTTATCTGTCACAAAACACATCATCGATGAATAAACAAACACATTAAAACCATCTAACACTAACTTTTACATAAATTTATTGAAAAAAAAATACCAAATGGTGTTTGCAGACATGTTGACTAGAACTTGTTATTTCAGTAAATTTATTTAAAATGATCAAATTAAAAGGGGAATCTTCTTCATTAGGGTGCTGGCTCGAGGTGAACCCTAGGATCTTCACCACCTAAGCGGAACTACGCATTCGAGGGTGCTATTGCGGTATATTATTACCTTATATTTATGCCATCAAGTTATAGCTATAAACCGACGTTTTCAAATTCGGTCTGTGAATTTAAGGTATTAGTTTTATGAGTAGCTTCTTACTTGCTTTATTTGTTTTGTGTAACTGAATTTTGCTGATGAATGAAACTTAACTGACTATTCCATTTAATTTCTTTAATTTATAATTAATAATTTATTTTGATTTAAATTCAAGTTTTATTAAAGTTGTCCAGTTTTTCAACTAGTCTATAATTTCGTAACCATATTCTGCAGTAAAGACTGGTGGCGTCCATTTAAGTAGAAAAAAAAAAGTAATAAACTAGACCCAACCCATCTCCATAGAGCTAGATTTGGGGCGGTACCAAACCAATTTTTGGTACGTAACAATGTGTGAAGTGCATTCAAGAAGATCGAACTTCCTAAACTCGTGATCACAGAGAATCCTGCAACCCACATTTTGAAGCCAATTCCCAACCTGACTCTGGAGACGATAGAACTCGAAGAATTAGACGACCTCCAGAGCCCCATCAACATCCAGCGTCAAAAGTTAGACGAAATTAGGACGCCACACTTCTTTCCATCCAAAGACAGCTGGGTCTGAACAACTCTTATATTGACCGTCCTCATTGCCGGCATTCTCATCTTATTACGACTTCCCTCTGGAAACCAACTACGCTGTTTTCCATTCTTCGGCGGGAGGAGTTATGTGCCCGTGATAAAAGATACCATGCTTTCGCCATGTTGGCACTCTAGAGCTTATAAATATTACTCGCATGCATGTTTAGCTTTAGTCTAATGCACAGTCTAGTGTAGGATCCACACACAGTTTGTAATGTTAGGCTCCGTTTTAGAAATAAATTGTTTTTAAAACGTAAACAGTGTTGTGCGAAATTTAATTGGCCCCCGGATTTGTCTTGCGTTTTTTTGTTAATTACAACGGAGCACAATTGAAACGAACAGCGGCACAATTGAGCACAAAACGAGCACAATTGAATAATACCAATATTAAAGAAAAAAAAAACGTAAAAAAAACGGGGGCTGACGATCAACTTGGCCCCCGGATTTGTCTTGCGTTTTTTTGTTATTTACAAAGGAGCACAATTGAAACAAGCGACGGCACATTGAGCACAAACGAACACAATAATTGATTACAATAATAAAATATTTAAAACATAAAAGTCGGGGGCCAAGTTGACCGACCTGTTAATCCTTGCCACTGCGAGTTAAGACACGTGTGATAGATAGCTCATAGGATTCGTAATCATTTATAAAAAAAGGGGAGTTAATTTTTTTGGAAATAGTCCAGTAAATCTAGGTTCGATAAGCCCGTTTCCAGGAAAAAATTCCAGAAGTTCTTTTCTCAACGGTTCCATATGTTTTTTGGGTCGCTGAATCCGAATTTGAGGTTTGCCCTCTCGCCAGAGGTGAGCTAACTTCAGGAAATGCAAGAAACGTCAAAAATTTCCGACTTCGCTTATAACTCGAAAACGAAGCGTTTTAGCTGAAAAACCACTATAAACAAAATTAAAGTAGACAAAATTTCCTATAAGACTGTGGTATTAGGTTTGTTTCTATCTTTAATGGGACGGCCGCTAGAGCGCTCTGAATATAGACCAGTTTTTCGCTTTATGTGGAAAATGTTGAAAATCTCCGATCTACTTTTGTTCTACTTTACCATTGAATTGTAATATGGCTGTAAATAAAAGACTATGTACCTTATGTACCTAGGTCACTATAGTTGATTGTTGAAAGAGTAAATAATAAAATATTAACAATAAAATGTAAGGTGGATCGACTGTCGTGGCTCGTTGTCTGGGATTGTGAGTGCATCTGTAATACAAAAAGGTGAGTTATAGATGGTTGGTAAATGTCAAAAAAGTATCTTTGAGCAAAAGATTGATATATGTACCTGTTAAAAGATACCCATCGAAAACTACAACTTACTGCTGTTCGCAAGTAATGGTTTTCTATATATTCCACGTACCTTCGGCCGAACGTCTGTCCTTTTGACCACACGACCACAATAGAAACCGAGCATCCACCACGTACATGCATTGTTCCAATGTTGATAAGGACTCAAAGAGAAAGAAAGGAACCAAAGATATGGAGCGCATGAGACGATGAGGAAAGCAATCGATCGAAATACAATTCACCGAGACCACTGTCAGCCAAGAAAAGTTCTTGTCAAATACAATAAACAAGAATAGACTAATTAATATGATCATGGCAAGCTCAAATTCATTGCAAACAAGCGGTAGAAGATGCAGACACCATGATTGTGGAAACAGCTCAATACATGGCTTCAGACCATGATGAGGTTGCTGTGGGTGGCGAGGATATTGATCTTGTAGTCATCCTAGTAGGAGCCAAAACGCCAGCAAATGTCAAACAACACCATCGATTCCCACCTGAAGGAGTATATTATCTTCATTAATGCAGCAAGGGGTTGCAATTCCACATCTGCCCTTTTCCAGCTGAGAAAGGTGAAGGCACTCAAGAATATCGAACGAAATACTATATTAAACCCTACATCCGTGTCTTTCACGACCCTTGCCGCACACCTGAGCAAATTGCTGAAGCTGAGGAAAGATTCCTCGTGGCCTTGTATGGTGGAGACCATCGTTCCACTACGCTGAACAAGCTCCGCTACAAGCAATATATAACTTTAGCGTACAAGATCGGTGGCAACATTGCAGCCCCCCCCCCCCACTAAAGCTAAAGCCCAGCAGCATTCATTTAGAGTGTATTGCCAGGTGCAACAGTGGCTGGGCAACAAGGTGGCACCCGAAAACTGAGGATGGAAAAAGGTGCCAGAGACCACCTTCAAAGGAGCAACCCCGGATTCACTGCTCAGCCAACTATCGTGCCGGGGCAACGTTGACATTAACAGCAATAGGAAGGCCCATTCGGATTCGCACCGTTTACAACAGAATACGTTCAACAAAAAAGTTTAAAAATCGCGATAAGAAAGATATTTTTTTGGGGGGGGAGGATGGCAATCCACCCCTAAAAAAGGATCTAGTAAAAATTAATATACGCAGATATTTTAGGAAAGAGATGTTACAGAGGTTAAACCAAAATACAGGACAATTAGGTAAAGAAATTGCAGAAATTCCACAAAAAGCATTTAGAGATCATATAAATCAAAAATATTTAAGAAAATATGAAGATATTTAAGAAAATATGAAGATATTTCAAAGGTGAACGTTAGTAGATATAGAAGAACAGTGCTGTGAATTTGATCTTGGCCTTGAGCCCCCCTCTACTTAACTTTGGCCTTGAGTTTGACCTTGTCCTTGAATTTGGCCTTGTCCTTGACCGGATTTGACCTTATCCTTGAATTTGGCCTTGACCTTGAGATTCCCCTCTACTTGTATTTGTCTTTGAACTCCCTCTACTTGCCCAGTCGCATATAAGTGCACAAGGCTGCAGTACATAATAGAGTAGCCATGATGTGGTATCGATTTACGTTGCGCGGATATATAGTGTTTAGAGAAACGGTGTATTGTAATCAGCTGGGTCATATAAATGCCCTTGGAGACCATATTAGATACTTGTATCGAAAGTGCATGTGTAAAAAGTGTTTTGAAGAAGAATTAAAAAGTCAGCGACTGGAGGGATTTGAAAATATTAATAGAGCTGAGACTGAAAACATATTGGAAATTGACGCCGTTTGTAGTCAAGAAGAGCTGAGTTATTTAGTGCGAGTTTATGGTTCTAAATGTTGCAGATGTGCTGAGCCATTTTTCGCCGTCAAAGAAGTTGTGCCGTCCGACACGTTATTGGTTGAAGTGAAATTTTGTTAAATCTATTTTAATTAGACAATGTGTTTAGAAGATGATGCAAAGACACAATTTGATTTGTTGATGAAAAGACTTAACATTTAAAAACTGGTATGTGGACACTCAAAACCCGGTTGAATTGTCAAGGTCAGGTTTTTTTTATACAGAAACGTACGACGTGTTAAATGTTTTTATTGCAAAGTGGAAAAAAACAGATGTTCCAATAATAGAGCACAGAAAGTTTTCGCCGCTGTGTATATATGCTAGGTGGTATGCAAATTTATTTATGTGTGAAAAAATGAAAAAGAGTGAAAGAATGATAGAATTAGTACTTGCTCTCCTAGTTATATATGCATTAATAATTATTTTTATATAAGCAGTTTTCTGTGAGTGTGGCTTAATGTAAATGTGTAAATCCACCTTAATACAGCGGCGAGAAATCAAGTAAGGTCATTGCATCACGCCACCGTAAAATTCCTGAGAGAGAAAACCCGTCCATATTAAGAAACTGGAAGCGTTTAAATCGAGAACGGCATATAAACCGACCAGTCTTGCAAATACCGTGCAGCTGTTTAGAGACGTCGCTAAAATGTTGTTGAACTGTAGCACATATCCTATTACTTCTCAAAAAAAAACGTTTGTGTCGGAATAAATTATGAATTGGAGCCGATTATAAAAATAGGTGATTACAAGAAAACCCTGGACTTCAATATTCCACAGTGGATTGCGCTAATTGAGCATAAAGCGGAAATTAATAATTTAGTGAATAAAAGAAGCAATGCTGGATTTCGTTTGAAGGGGTGTGAAATCGCATATTTTGAAATTGAGAAAAAACCAGTTGTGATGTTGATGCAAAACGAAAAACGGATTTATTTGGCCGAAACAACTCTGAAATTCTTGTGGGACATGGTTTCTTTGATTGACGATAAGTTAAAAGTGTTATTGCAAATTAATGTGAGTAGATTGTTAAAGACATTATTACTAAAAGCTGTGAAAATGCCTGGAAATCCCTTGGAAAACTTGCAGATATTATTGGATCAACGGAGTGACATAGACAGAGCCTCTGGCATGTGCATTCGTGAATTGTTGTTATATTATCCAAAAAAAAAAAAACATTTGCAATCTCTCAACCAAAATGCATAAATATTGTAATAGTCACATAGGGAAAAAAAATTTACAATAATTGGTTTATGATAATTTAAGAATATTGTAAAATAGTAGTTTTATTGAATTTCAATTTGTTATCTAAAAGTAGTTAAGTGTAAATAATAATACTAATACATATATGTAATAAATATCTATAAAATAATAATTATAATATTGATAAATAATTAATAAAAACTGTAGTAATAACTTGGTGTTCACGTATGTTAAAAGTTAACATTAATGTGTAATAAATGGAATAAATAATTTACAACAATGGTATTTTATGATTTAAAAAAGTATTTGAAACAAGGTAAGTGTTTAATGAAATAAAAGAAAACGAGTTTTATTTAAAAAAAGCTCTTTCAATACGGCGGACAGCATTCCATAGAGGACGCGTCTGCTATTTTTTCGTAGTGTTAAAAAATAGTTGCAATGCCAAAGTCACCTCCAATTGCAATAAGAACAGCATAAGAGTGATGTATGTATATGAGACTGCAGCCAAATTTTATCGTCAAAGTAATGATGAGGACCAGTCAAATAGACGTCACTTTTTACGTAGAATAGAAAAACTGCAGAGTGTTTTAAACAAAGTTCTGGAAAAATCACACAGGGAAAAAATTTACAAAGCCCGATTTATGGAAATAATATGACTTTTATTAATTATATTAGAAATAAATAATAATCATGTGTAGCTCATTTAAAAAATTAATGTATTGATAAATAATTTACAACAATCGTTTTTTATTATTAAAAAAAGCATAATAAAATAGATGTAGCTAAACGAGAGGGGATAGAAAAATTTCTGACATGACGGGAGGTGCAGATGGAACGAATGCATATGCACATGTGGTAAATTTAAAATTATTTTATTAACCTTGACTCCCACCACCTTCTAACCTTGTAATCCCCACCATTCTCTCAATAAAAGTAGATGCGGGAGCATGGAGCGATCATTCGTGGTGTGTCTCTCCAACATGAAACGTGCATTTGCTCAATTCTGTGGTTGTAAAGAAAGTAAAGTGTGTCCAACCTCCTCCATCTGTAAGTACTTTTGTAAATACTACATATTTGGCCGATTATTTGTTGTCAAAAGACCCTGTCGAATTTCGGAGAGTCTATGAAGCAGTCCAACGGAAGCAGAAGGGGAAAAAATCAAAATTATTTCCAATATCTTACTTCGTCCAGGTCAGGCTGTTGCCAACAATGGGGATGTTGGAACTGTCAATGAACCTATCTGTTATGAAGATATTACTCCCGTACCATCACCGTTATCTATTAGTAATATTTCACAGTATTTTACTCAAATAGACACGGAAGGACTCAGTGGACTAATCCTAGATCAAAACTTTGACGAAATTCTGCAAAATTGTACTGTGAATAGTTTATCCGCGTTTGGACTCAATGCCGTGGAAAGGGTAGTTGAGAATTTAAATATAGAATTGGAAATTGAGGCAGAATTAGCACATTTTCTAAATCATCTGTCTCAATGTGATTTGATTTTTAGTCAAAATTTTGATCGAGAAGGGGTCAAATGTGTAGATGAGAAAAGCGTAGTAGGTGCCGATGGCGCGAGAAACCATAATCAGGAAGTTGATGGTATCCTCAACCATCAACCCCTGCAGCGAGACCTGATAGATGATTGTTTTAAGGATGGAATGAATGATGATAAACTTGTTGTTGCGTGGAAAAAATTTGAGGAGGAGGAGCAGAGGCGTGGTGTTGACCAAGGTCAGCTACCTCTGTTCCCAGATTTTGGAATGACTGATGATGAACTTGTTGCGGCATGGAAGGAAATCGAGGATAGGGAACAAAAACGTAGAGATCAGCAACTTCTTGAGAGTAATCTCAATGAGATGAGTGATGCGGAGCTTCTTTCCGCGTGGCTGGAATTAGAGGCGGCTCAGGAATCTCGCGTCAATCGTAAACAATTTAAATTTAAAAGTACGGAATATATTAGACGTTATAATTTGAAAATAAATAATAAATTTAAATTTTGACTTTGTAAATAGGCACAAAACAAAATTTTGCCATCTACTACGTTTCAAAATTGGAGGAAACTTTTTTGCGTAGACACAAAATGTTTTGGCGGAGACACAACCACATGGCAAGCGTGACTGCTCCTCCTCGTCGGTCTTGCTGGATATCTATGAGATATAAAATTTGACATTTTTATAGCTCATAGTAACTAAAGGCAGTCTTAAGTTAGGATATTTCACGTACTCATAATGTTTTAATTCTCTTTTCAAGAAACCATTTATCTGTAAGGACTGTTTACGAACCTTTACTACTCAAGGGGCGCTTAGCAGACACGAAAAGGAGAGTTGTCCTATCTTAAAATGGCGCAATGCATTGTGCAACGAGTGTAACATCCCAATTAATTCTGGTGCACATTTTTTGGGATATCAGAGAAGTAATCAACATAAGGATCGGATTGTTCGAACTCTGGACGATGGTGTTATGGAAATAGCGTCAGCTTTTCAATGTAGGATTTCCAGTTACCGAATACCCGTAGAAACCACTTTTATAGATTTGAATGCTTTTTTTAACACTACCAAGGAAAAAAATGATAAATTTGATAGAATACAATTTACAGCAAAATACAACTTTGAAAATGAATGTGGAACTATTTGCATTATATACAATAGAAAAAGACGATAAATATGAAGTAAAATCATTTAATACAAGAAATGTCGTTATTACGTTTGGGACAAACTTACACTGTTGGAGGACTTCAAACACATCATCAATAAGAAAATGTCTGAATTTTTGGAGAGAGATTCAGGTAAGTTTTAAATTCTAAAGTAACTTTTTAAAAAAAACTTAAATTTTTTAGGTTGGGCACTGGTTAAACTTCCACTTCGAGCATCATCCTTCATTAATTTACCCTGTGAAATTGAGCGAAAACAAGCCATAGTTAATGTAAAGAACCAGGATTTACATTGCTTTGCGTGGAGCGTCGTAGCGGCCGTTTATAAACCAGACGGTCCTGCTTGGAGTCCCACATCATATCCACATTACAGTCGCATTTTCAACTTCGCGGGTATGGAATTTCCGGTAAAGTTGGACACTATTAATATTTTTGAAAATTTAAATAATGTTTCGATTAATAGCTATGGCTTAGAGAAAATGTATGACAACGGTAAAACGACTTATGAAATAGTGGGGCCTTTATATTATACAAAATGTAAAAAACAAGTGTATATAAATTTACTATTAATGTCGGATAATGATGGAAATCAACATTATTGCACCATTAAAGATTTATCGCGACTAGTTTCAACGCAAATTTCAAAACGAGATGGAAAAAATACTTGCGATGGTTGTTTGCAATATTTTATATCGGCCGAGTTGCTAAACAGACATTGTGCACAAGACTGCCGTTATTTCTATACTAGATTACCTACCGATCATGCTATTCGCAATCGAATAAGAGGCACTGTTCCTGGTAATATATTACAATTTCAAAATTATCACAAAAAGTTACAAGTTCCGTTTACATTTTTCGCTGATTTTGAGTGTTTGCTTAGGCCCTTGGATACTTCGTTGCCTAATCCCCAACAATCTTGGCAAGTTAAAACTTATAGCCATATTCGTGTGGATATTACTTGAAATGTAGTTTAGATGATAGGTTTTCGAAATTGAAACTTTTTCGCGGTAAGGATTGTACTAGACAATTTTTAACCAGTTTGGATAATGAAGTAAAAGATATATATAATAATCATTTAAAAATAGTAAAACCAATGTTACCTCTTTCACCTCAGCAAGAATTGCAATTTCAGAGCGCGTCCACTTGCCACATTTGTGAAAAATCTTTTACCACTTTTCAGATAAAAGTAAAGGATCATTGTATAGAAACGCTGCACACATGCAATGCAATATTAATTATAAACTACCAAACTTTATTCCGGTCTTTTTTCCACAACCTTACTAATTATGATAGTCATTTGTTCATAAAGCAATTAGCTTTAGATGGTGAAGACATTGATGTAGTGGCGAAGAATAAAAAAAAAATATATAACTTTCAGTAAACAAGTCCTTGTTGGTAAATCAACGGATAAGAACGGTAAAGAAACCGAAACTTTTATAAAACTTCGTTTTGTAGATTCTTTCAAATTTCTTGATACTTCCCTAGAAAAACTGGCTTCAACTCTAAATTCAGACGATTGCATTGACATACGGAAATATTTTAGTGATGATACAAAATTTAATATAATTCGGCAGAAAGGGGTGCTACCATATTTTTTTCTTGATGATTGGTCTAAATTGAATCTTGCACACCTTCCTTCAATTAAACAATTTCATGATTCGTTAAGAAACGAGGATTGCTCTCAACAAGATTATGATAGAGCTAGAAAGGTGTAGGAGTTATTTCAATGCAAAACTTTGGGCGATTATGCTGACATATATCTCAAATCAGATATTTTATTATTGGCAGATATTTTTGAAACCTTTAGGAAAAGTTGTATGCGAAATTATCATTTAGATCCTGCTCAGTATATTACAGTTCCGTCTTTAAGTTGGGATGCAATGCTCTTGCACACCCTAGAGTTGGAATTATTAATAGATATAGACCAGCTCCATTTTTTAAAAAAAGGAATTCGCGGGGGCATTAGTACCTGTATTAAGCGCGCATGCTCCGCGAACAACCGGTTTTTGCCAAAATTATGATCCTACACAATCATCTTCTTATATTATGTATTTAGACGCAACAAATTTATATGGTTGGAGTATGAATCAGTATTTACCAACAGGGAATTTTAAATGGTTAACCGCACATGAAATTGAAACGCTTGATATAAACTCAATTTCTGAAAAGTCAGATTACGGATACGTCTTAGAAGTAGATTTACTTTATCCTGAAACACTACACATGCTTCACAATGATATGCCGTTTTGTCCAGAAAACACGATACCTCCTAATGGAAAGTATCCTAAATTAATTCCAAATTTAAACAATAAAACAAAATACATTATTCATTATAGAAATTTGCAACAGTGTTTAAAGCATGGGCTAATTCTACAAAAAATTCATCGAGTAATTAAATTTCGTCAGTCACCTTGGCTTCAAAAGTATATCGATTTAAATACAAAATTAAGAGGACAGGCCAAGTCCAAGTTTGGAAAGGATATTTATAAAAAAATGAATAAGAGTATCTATGGAAAGACTATGGAGAATGTTGAAAAGCGTGTTGATATAAAATTAGTCTCGCACTGGGAAAAGATCGGAAAAAAAATTGGAGCCGAAACGTGGATTGCCAAACCGCATTTTAAAAATCGCGTAATTTTCTCTGAAAACTTGATTGCAATAGAAATGAATAAAGTACAGGTGACTTACAACAAACCAATTTATGTTGGATTTTGCATTTTAGATTTGTCAGAGACTATAATGTATAATTTTTTTTTATGAGTTTCTAAAGCCACTGTATGGTGAAAACGTATCTTTACTTTACACTGATACTGATTCTCTAGTGCTTCAAGTTTTTACGGATAATGCGTATGACGATATTAAAAGATATTCGCAATATTTTGACACATCAAACTACGCTATTGGCAATCTACACGGCATTGTGCCCAGTCCCTCAATAGTGGGAAAAATGAAAGATGAATATGCTGGTGTAATTATAAAAACATTTTATGGAACTGGAGCCAAAGCATATTGCATTGAGTTGTTGGACAGATTAGACAAAAAGGCCAAGGGCGTTAGCAAGCACATTGTCGACACTAAATTACAACTGACCGATTATAAAAAAGTAGCCACTGGTAATTCCCTTGTCTTATGTACAATGTCTATATTTAAATCTTGCCTTCACGAAATGTTTACTGAATTACGAAATAAAGTCGCTTTATCGAGCATGGATGATAAACGATTTTTGTCTGATGGTACCGTAGACACTTTGGCTTGGGGGCATTATGACATACCTAGAGTAATGAAACTTGATGCTTTATTACAAGCAATGAGAAACGCATGTGAATAAGTCGTTTTACCCTATTTATATCTATAAATTAACTTAACATGTAACATTATTGTATAGTATTGTGCAGTCTTTGTAGGAGAATGGAACATATTGAGTACGTGAAATAATGAAATTTGTTAAACAAACTTTAGAATTAAATGTGGATAATCATGACTATTGTTTTCCATCATCTACCTTCAACAAACACAACAAGTTACTTGGGGGAACCGTTAAACGAGGTATAATTGTTGGGAGATCTGGATGTGGCAAGACAAACGCTTTAATTAGTTTATTGATACATAAAAATGGGCTGCGTTTTTCCAATGTTTATTTATATTCAAAAACACTAAGTCAACCGAAATATCAATTTTTAAAAGACGTGATTGAACCAATTCGTGAAATGGACATGTTGCAATACGATGAAGACGAGGGCATTATTCCACAACAAGAAGCTAAACCTGATTCAGTGATTATATTTGACGATGTTGCCGGTTGCAATCAAAAAATTATTCGAGATTATTATTGCTTCGGGAGACACTATAACATTGATGTCTTTTATTTATGTCAGACATATTCATCGATTCCTAAACAACTCATAAGAGATAATGCAAATTTTGTAGTACTTTTTCCTCAAGACATGACAAACCTGAAACATGTATACAACGATCACATCAGCAGTGACATGGCTTTTGAACAATTTAATGCTTTATGTGCAAAGTGTTGGCAATCACCTCACGATTTTGTTGTAATTGATAAAGATTCACCCCTAGATAATGGTAGGTTCAGAAAGGGTTTTGATAAATATATTGCATTATAAGTGATGATGCATGTTGATATAAAGTCACAGTTTGTTTTGGGCAGTATGGATAAACGTTTACTTCTCAAACTCGCGAAAGCTCGAAAAGATGTTAGGCAAAAGTTACGTGGGCTCACTTCCGACGTGGCAGCGTCACAACTTACTTTTGAAAAGCGATTGCAACCAATCATTAACCCAATTAGTAAACTAATTACTGAAATAAAACAAGAGAAGCAAGAAAAAACAATCAAACTAGAAGATATTAAAAAGAGTATAGCGACATCTCCGATAGAAAGCCCTATAAATCCACTACATTCTACGATGCGTAGTGGATTGATGCAAACCCCATTTTTAGATAGTGTGGACATTAGCGAATATATCCCTGAGGATGAGGTATCAGATAATGAAGATTCAGTTGCTCCAATGCCTGAAGCTACCTCTAACGCTGCTCTCACTGAGTTTCTCGATCAATGGCCTTTACTTCCCCGACAGTATATCGAGGAAATGATAAGTGACGCAGCCAATCAATTTGATCATCAATATGGTGTACGTTTCGATCCGACAACTGCAAAATTTCATATTGGAGATTCCGAATTCGATTTTAAAGACAACGATGTCATTGTTAAAGACAAGCGATATGAAGGAACAACCGGTTTAATGGAGTTGTTATTTAAAAAAGAACCTGGTGACTTTAAAGAAACGGACCGGTTAATGTATAAGGACATAGTGGAAAAGACCAATGCACACCGCAAAAATTACAGTTCATCCGAGCAAATTGCTGGCAATGCTGGTCCCAAATACACTGCAATTATAAAAAAATTCAAATATCAACAACTTATTCGTAAACCGCCAGCACAGTCCAGCTTAAGACCGCGCAGTGGAAGCCTACCTAGTCGGAGTGGAAGCTTACCTAGTCGCAGCTTGCTAAAAAAAGGAAAAGCCCTACGCACACTTGACTTAAATAATAAGAATATAGAATATATTTAATGGAAAAATCCCAACACATTAGTTAATCGCTTGCGTTTATTACTATCTTCTCAAAATGCAGGTAATACAAGTCACCAAAATGAAATTAGTAACATAATAGAAGAGCTTAAGGAATCCAAAATAATATGGTAGGAGTTCATGTGAAACCTTTAGTTGTTAACAAGCTGCCACAGAGATGACACTGAATCGATTTTACCAACACTCTAATGAACATTTGTTAAATAAACGTTTTACCGAACACATTGATAATGCTCCACTTTATTTTTATACTAGTGTTCAACTTCACGGAACTTTAGATCCTGCGACAAAAAAGTATCGACTGCAAAACAACAATTTTACATATATTATTCCATTTCCAAGTGGCCTAATTCATTCAATAAGTTTCAAACCTTCTAAAGGCGTGCTAAACATTAGAATACGGGACAAGGACGAAACGCCCATGGTTGACAATGTGTTTCAGCACCTTGACCAACTTATGTTTAAAAACTACACTAACAGATACTAGTTTTTATGCCAATATTGTATTCAAAATACCCATTGATACAGCATCCATTGATACGAAATGAAATCCGCCGATGTTTCTGCCAGGCAACAACTTGTTAACGAACTGCATAGACCAGCTCGAGTAAAATTTCAAAGAAGACGTGTAATCGTAAAGGGATTATTGGATACGTTTCAAAGTGATATCGCTGATTTGCAAAAATATGCAAAGTTTAACAAAGGATTTCGATATATTTTATTCGTCATTGATATATTTTCTAAATTTGTTTGGGCGTATCCATTGAAAACAAAAACCGGTAGAGACGTTGCAAACGCGTTCTCAGACTTATTTAAAAGTGGGAAAAATATTTGTTGTAATTTACATACTGATGAAGGACGTGAATTTTTTAACAAAAACGCATCTGCAGTTTTTAAGAAGTATGGAATAAATCATTAGCATACTTATTCCTCTACAAAAGCTAACATAGTTGAAAGATTGATAAAGACAATAAAACAATTATTATGGAAACAGTTTAGTATGCAAGGAACTTACAAATGGATAGATATTTTGCCAGAAATTATGCAAAAATACAATACTACTGTGCATTCAACCACAGGTTTTAAACCAAGTGCAGTTAATAAACGCAACGAAAAGAAAATTTTAAATTCGGTGTACAGTCACATCAAAACTGTTGATTTACGACAACCAAAGTTTAAAGTGGGCGATTTTGTACGTGTTAGCAAGTATCGTCAAATTTTTGATAAAAAATATACACCCAATTGGTCCAATGAAAATTTCTCTATTAGGAAAGTCAACGCAACAAACCCGAGAACATATTTATTACAAGATGAAGAACAAAATCCAATCTTGGGTGGTTTTTATGATCTTGAACTGCAAAAGGTTGGTGACCCCAATTTATTCCTGATTGAAAAAGTTTTACGAAAAAAGGGCAGCAGGCTGTATGTCAAGTTTCTTGGTTTTAATAAACGTTCTTGGATCAAAAATCAGACATTGAATAAAGTAGGTACTAACTTTTAATAATTACTATTTATATACTTACCTTGACTTCTTTCAGATACGATATGTGTCACCAGTGTTGTAAATTATTTCTTATACAATATTAAATCTATTTTATTATATGCTTTTTTTAATAATAAAAGACCATTGTTGTAAATTATTTATTCAATACATAAATTTTTTAAATGAACTCTACATGATTATTATTTATCTCTAACCTAATTAATTTTAATTTTATTATATTTATTTAAAATACATGTCAGTAAGTAGCTTACAATTGTTGTTCTTGAATGCATTTAAAACATAAATATCGTGCTGGAGCCATACCATCCACGTGATCTGAAGTTAAACTCATATTTACATGTTTATCGCATGGTAGATTCTAGAGTTCCTTCATGTTCAAATACGAATATGGTAATCTTTCATAAATGCGACTCAGTTGTGCCGGTCTCAGTTTTTTTAGCTTTGCCATTAATTTGTTTCGCATCTTTTCAAAATCCCACACCTCTTGCAAAAGTTCTTCGGATTCTTTTATAAAATAATCTTCATTTGTTAGTGGATAAACCATCACGTGTACACACTTCAAACTGTATAATAAGACTACTCTTACTATTGTAAGAGGTTATATTTTCTATATGGAGAGGGGGATGATAATGAAATATATATTTAAAACAAAAATGATTTATTGATTTTCAAGAAAATTTATGGTTTACTTGAGTTTTGTTGGAGAAAATTCTATTTACGGCCGCTTCTTCTTGTGCTGGTGACGGTAAATGTTCTTTCGATGAATTAGACGATTCACAAAACTGCTTTTGATATTGGCAATCATTGTAGGAATACCACTGCTGCTGCCCGCAGCGCCACAAATGCCTTCTCAAGTGTTTCATTTTTAAACGATGTCCTTCGTTTTGCGGACATGTAACCCAACGTTCTCCATCCATGATTCGTGTTAAACTAACTTGCCTGACTCACTTTCATCACTTAATATGCTTTTTGAACGTTTCCATCAACTTATTCACAATGCTGACACTACAATAGCAATTATCTGTGGTATGATATAAACATGCCGGTCTTCCTGCTGTTAAACGAGGTGATTCGGGTAACTCGACGATTTTTTTATGAAGATATTTCCGAAGAAACATTGCTTTCTCCCTCCCCTTTACATAAATGATATCAATATCATTAGTTAAATGTTTAAGTATATTTTTAAATCTCCACTGAGGGATAAAACCATCATTCCACTGTATACAATGATGGTTTTTTGAAAGCCAGTTTACTTGATATCGAACATTGTCAGGTAGTAAATGTGACTTGAAAGGTGGAGCGAAGACATAATGAGCCACTTTGTCGTTTTTCAATATAGCAAGTTCTTTTGGTAAGAATTGATTGCTTGTTAATTTAAATCCTTGAACATCAACGACTGCACTTCTCTCACTCATACTGCTTACAACTGTCTAATTGCTTTAGTTGCAGAATTATATGTAAAAATTCGATCATTTATCAGCAATGCATGCACCATTGTTCCCTCTTTTACACTCTTGACTGTATCAAATTCAACCCGCACTGTTACCGCTTGCGTTTGAAAGCCTAGTTTTTGCTTAGAGCAATCGACCACTATCAAGGGATATGTGTCCTTATACTCTTTTGGAGTAATACTACATTCCGTTTTTTCATCCAGATAATAACTTGAACGGAACTGGGTAAACATTTCATATACTGTTGAATAGTGTCAAAGTTGTCAAAGTCTATATTTAAATTTTCATAAGGAAATCTTTCATTGTTTAAATAAATTCTGACATTGCTGAAGCTACAGTTATCAAATTTGGAAGTATTTTCTTTTAGTTCTCCGCTCCGCTTTGTTTGGAAACCTAAATAGTAATTTACAAACCAAGTGCGGGAACACAATCTTCCCGCGTGAACGCAGTTTTGAAGCACGAGCGACAAAGGAGCGAGTGCCTTCATTTGCGTGAACGCGGGAAGATTGTTCACGCATGAGGATTGTACAATATTTTTTGAAACGAACATTACCACGATTTTTAAATTAAAGTTATTTTAATATGCAATTAGACTTCAAGATATGAAATAAAGCAAGCCATGGCTTCTATAACAATTGACCAATTACTTGTAAGTCATCAAGCGTAAACGATTCTCTACAAAGTAAAACTAATGTAAGTAGCAAAAAAATTAATCCAACCAAGGCCTGGCCGGCCCATCCACATAAAAGCAAGTTGGAAAGTTCCCATTCGACACCGTTAAGTCCATGTCTGAGCCCATTACTGTGGGGGGTTCAGGAATCACCCCTACCAATTGCATTAATTGCACTATAAATGTTTACAGGAACACTAGTTGAATATTCAAAGGATTGAACACATTGAATTGTAGTATAACCTAAAAAAAGTTATTTTTCTTTGTTGTAATAGTGAAATGATGTACCTTTCCATGATATTGAAATAAATCTTAGGTATAACAAACGTTGTTTTAAATGTTACCAATATATTTAATTCCATTAATTAATAGCTACTGATTTAATTCGAGTTGACATAACCTAAAGAATGTGTCATTTTTTTTCACTTATAATCGTCAAATTCTTTACCTTCAATATTTAAATGAATCTTGGGTGTACCAAATCGTGTTTCAAATGTTGACAATTGGTTTAATTTCATTAATTAATAGCTACTGATTTATTTTACACACTTTTTATTTTCAGTGCTTTTTAGCGTGTTTCCCGGTTTAGTAGACCGGGAAGCAAGTGTTTCGGGTTGCCGACAAAGATCGTAAAATTTCGTTTTCGAGGCGGTGAGTTCAAAAATAACATATCTAGGTGATTCCAAACGCGTCGATGTTTTAATAGTGTAGGAATGTTTGGATGAATTGGGTATTGCTGGAAAACTATGCAATTCCCATGTTCGATGTGCAACACTTAAATCTTTGCCTTTTTTAATCAAGTCTGCCAAAGCTGCTTCTTCTCAAAATCCCGGTGAAATATGTGGAACTCTCCATATAAGTTTATCTATAATAACTCGCGCCTTTTCTGTTGTCGTACACATTAACGCGTCATTGTCACTGCTGTTGCGAATCAGAATTAATTCTTGCGGTGTCTGAACCATGACCTTTTTAAAATCTTTTTTGAAGGCCAGTGTATTTGAAGAAATCTAAAAGATATATTCAAGCCTTTCAAACAAGTATTAATAATAAAACTAAAAAAGACTTAAATGCTTTTCTAAAAACGTTTAATGCCAAAGGATTTCCCAGGAAAAATCAACAAGAACTTAAAAAATTCATAACTGATCAAATTAATAAACCAGAAGAATGTCGATAAATCCAAGGGGAGTAAATTTAAATTAAAATTTAAATATATCTAAGTCGAACTCCGCAAACTTTAATAAGTGTAAAATTACAAATGGAACATGTTTCGGCATAACACTACTGCCATCATCAGCCCTTAAAGAATATAAAAAATTATTAAGAATATAATTAAATTATATAAGAATATAATATTAAGTACACCACAATTAAAAAAATATATATATGATATACATATATTTCTAAATAAAATATATCCGTATGTAGAACAGAATTAATTTTGAAAGAAAAAACAAACACAATATTAGAATAAAAATAATTGCCTTAGCAAAATATATTCCAATAGACCCAATAACTCAAGAACCAACTGGAGATCCTCCAGATATCTTTACGTTTAATTGTAGACATGAAACGATTTTCCCTGATACAAACATACAAGAATTATTACCTAATATGATGAATCGAATTATTACCAATGTTGAGAAATATTTGCAGCGGCCGTCCGAGGCCTACGTTATTTCCAGGCCGGAGTCCTCGATTTTAATGGCGGCGATCGGAGTCCTTATACTCCCGCATAGCTAGCGCGCATCTAACGGATCTAGTGTTTATATTTTTAATTTTTTAATAATCCATTTCTTATGCTAGGATATTGCAAATGTATTTTAATAAACGCTCCCTCTATTTCGGAATTTTTCGGGCCACAAATAATTCAACAAAAAAAAAAGCACAAATTTTATTGACAAACTGCAAAAACACAAATAAACTGTAAAAAACGCAACAAATTAATGGGTACAATTCTTACATTTAATATATAGGATAATAAAATGGCCCACAAATACCTATTTACATTGTATGTATAAGTTACCTACACATCATTTATTATACATTATAATATGTATAAGCAATACGTCTGAATACCTAATTCGACTGCAGCTTGCCCACTTTATCTAGTTTTTTTTGCTTTTTTTGCCCCTTCATTTGCATTATTTTTAATTTTGGAATAATTATTCAATGAAATATTTGTCAAATAGCCAAGACAAATTTCTATCAACTTTATTCCTGATAAGTTACAATCGGGACAAGAATCTTCATTATCGACAAAGCTTTTGGATTTCAGATAATTAACTATTAAAATTATAAAAGACGACTTTTGACAATGAAGTTTTAAAAAATCACTTTCATACCTCTAACTTAAAAAAAAGCGTATGCTTCTGCAAGAATGTTTACCAGGTAATCGGAAGGTACCTTCAAACCACCCCTATCAATAACTTTAAGATAATCATATTGTGAGGGCACTATTTCTAACTATCTTCGGCAAGTTTTTTAAATTTGACGGAGCACAGTGAGTATGATCCATCATCGCGTCTAACGTCTTCGATAATAACATATTGGTGGTGGAAATGTTTCATGCAAACAACGGAATCACTTTTTGGTACAAAATTTTCACGTGGAATATTTCTCGTCCAGGTTTTTTTTTAATTCAGCATCATTAGAAAATCGAAACACGGTCGTATATTTTGTTGTAGTTGGACCGACAACCGGGTACACAGCAACGCCGCGGCATTTTGCCTACAAAAAATAATAAAACGATTCGTAGGAATGCATTAAAATCATGAATTTTTTTTTGTTTGCTTGAGCGTGTAGGTTCCTACCTGGAATTTACGAGTTGAGCCTACTACTATAATGGCACTATATACCATTTATATCACTGGGTTATTGTTTATTGTGTTCAATATTAAAAGCAAAAAATTGTGACCAGGACAAGCTAGAAGATAAGCGAAGGAAAGGACTCCGATTGTGACGTCACAGCGCATCACGTGGTGCGATGCTCCGGCCTGTAACTTACGTAGGCCTCGGTCGTAAAACCGTTTACCTGACTGGCACCGCTCACGATCGCATTCAATCACTCATTCAAGCGAGTCGAGAACGAACTCTTATTCAAAACAGTCGCATTCAATCTTTCATTGAAACGAGTCGAAAACGAACTCAAATTCAATTCAATGCTTATTCAAACAGTCGCATTCAATCTTTCAAACCAACGAGTCGAAAACGAACTCGCATTCATAATTCAATCTAAAACCAAGACTCGGTTATTCAAATTAAGTAGAAACCACCGGGAGAAGATACGTTCAAGAACTATCTGCAATTATTCGAAATATACAAGTGTATAAGTTCGCGAGTGTTTCAATCGAAATCTAAAACATGGTCCTTCGAGCAACACACAAATTCTAAAACCAAATCGACCAGAGCTTCAAACCTCTCTAAATCAAAATCAACCACCAATTCAGCTTAAAACCAATTTTGAATCATTTACAGCTAGACAATCTAGATATAGGTTGGATAAAATGATTGAATTAAAATTACAATCAGATGCATATAATCCACAGAGGTGGTACTTTTATTGAAATGCCAAGATTCGTTAAAGATAAAAAATGTTGTACATAAATATTAAAAATGTAAAAACTAATAAATTTAAATGCCTTAAGCAGGAAAATTTAAGATGTGTAGAATATGCTCTAGAAGCAGCTGAAAATGACTTTAAATTTATAAAATTTAAACACCCCATGAGACCATCAAATTTTGATATTACTAAATATGAAGAATTAAATTTATTATATCCAGTACTTATAACTAATGAAATTAGAGAAAAATATGAAAACCATTTGAATGCGTGTCTCAATTTCTATAAAGTATATGAAGAAGATGGCAAACAATGGATAGATTTATATTTAGATAAAAGTAGCAAATACACGAAAACTGATAAAATATACAATCTTCTAATATGATATAATAATCATTGTGCCTTCATAAAAACTAAGAGTAAATAACCATAACCAAAATATTAAATTGAATAAATGTTAACTTCACTGAATCACTTCAGACAGGTTGGCTTAAATTGGCTTAGAATTATCAAGTTTCAAAAATTTACAAAATTTTAAAACCTGTATCTCGGATAGTATTACGTCCACCGAGCCCATTCTAGTTTCAAATTGTAGCAAATTTAATCTAGTTGTAAAATGTATAGAATAGTCTTTGTCAAAAACGTGCTCCTTCATGGTCAAAATGGGCAAAAAACGAAAAAAATGCGAAAATTTAACAGTTCTTGGGATATTCAAAAGTGATCCGGAGGGCTGCCGAGGTCGAAAACTTGGATTTTGCATCTCAGTCACATCCCATACAAGAAAAAAAAACGAAACCTACTACCACCACTTGATGCAACATAGGATGTACTAGGTTACTGGACTATTAGCAAATAATTGTTACTTTTATGATGAGAAAACAATGAAGACAGTTAAATTACCAAAGGAAAAAGCAGAAGAAATAGGCAACTATAACAGTAAAAAGCATATTAGTTATATACTGCATTTGGACTATAGTAACCTATTATGGCCACAGCTTAAGTCAAAAATTACCTACTGGTGCTTTTAGCGATGTAAAAAATATAGAAAAATTCTCATCAGAATACATCTTAAATTTATCAGATGATAGTGAAAAAGGATACACACTAACAGTTGATTTGGATATACCAGATGACTTACATAATAAATTTGAAGATTATCCATTGTTACCAGAACACTATATTCCAAAGATTGATGAATTATCTGATTATCAAAAAGAATTAATTCAGAATGGAATTGGTAAATATAATCAGAAACAAACTAAATTGATGAATACTCTTAAAACAAAGAAAAATTATATAATTGATTATCGAATGTTGAAAAAATTTTTAAAACAAGGAATTATATTGAAGAAAGTTAATAGAGTCATAGTATATAGACAACAAACGTGGTTAAAACCTTATATAGACATGAACACAAAGCTACGACAACAAGCTAAAAAGATTTTGAAAACGATTTCTTCAATCTCATGAATAATGCGGTTTATGGAAAACAAATGGAAAATGTGAGAAAAAGATGTGAAGTTAAAATAATTAGTGAATATAACAAATTTATTAAACAACGTGATTATGAAAATTGAGAATACTTTGATGGTGAAGATATAGTACTTTTATATAAGAAACCTGATAAGGTAAAGCTCTTTAAGCCAATTTACCGTGGTTTCGTTGTATTAGAATTATCAAAATTATTAATGTTTAAATTTTATTATAATTTCCTAACAAAGAAATACAGAAAGAACATAAAACTTTTAGGAACTGATACAGACTCTTTAATCGTACATATAGAAACTGAAGATGTATACGACGTTATGAAAAATAATATAGATTGGTTTGATACATCAAATTATACGATGGATTGGATACCTCAAAAAAATAAAAACGTACCAGGATTATTAAAATTTAAAGATGAATACTTAGGAATTCCAATCAGAGAATGGGTAGGATTAAGATCAAAAATGTATTCATTTAGAACAGATATTAACGAAAAGAAAATATGTAAAAGTATTAAAAAAGCAAATATAGAAAAGATGAAATTTGAAAACTATAATAGTATATTATTATACAAGTTTCACAAGTCGGCTGATTGTAGCACGAGTAGTTTGGGGCACGACGAGCGCAGCGAGAAGTGCTCCAAAGGCACGAGTGCTACAATTTCGGCTTGTGAAACGCGTGTAATATACTATTTTTTCGAATTTGGCTTTATTTAATTAAGAAAAACTGAAATTTTGTGCTAAATTGATGACTTTGGGACTTTTGAATAACACGAGTGGTATTTCAGTATAATTGGTATTTCTGCTAAATGACGTTTCTGATTTGGAGGTTAGATTTGGAAACTTTTGATTATGTAGACACAAGCTCACGTTTGATTGCCATTTTTTCAATTCTTGTTTTTACCAATGTTTACATCTAATCATGGAACGAAAGTCATTTACTTCTCTTTGCTTTATTTTCGTTCACATCTGGTTCACATTTGACATATGGCGCGATTACTTGACGTTTATAACTTCATTTTGGATTCGCAAATTTAAAGTCAAACTTGACAAATTAATATCATAGGTGTCACAGGGGCCGTTGCTAAGTGAACTGCAATTATTGTTGCAAAGCAACCAGATTTACCTTTTTAATCCCGATCAATTCTCTAGCGTACAGCAAATTTGGACAAAATTTTCAATAATTTTTATCTGGAAAACAAATAGACTTTTACTTGAAACTTTTTTTGTGTTTACGTTCTACTCATCGTCAACTTATTACTGAATTTTTTTGGCAGGTTATATGGGGACCACCCTGTATATACCGGGTGTCCCAGAGGTTTGTGGACCATCATTTACGCCCTTATTTTGAAATATATCAAAACGGGGTTTTCGAGGGACGATAGCCACACGATACCTTCACAATTTAAAATTATTAGAAATCATATACAGTGTCCTAATATTAGTAACATACCAAAGTTGTTTTTTTTTTTTAATGGAATGGCCTGTATATTAGTTGCTGAATTAGAAGAGCAATTAATGTTGAGCAAAATAATATAAGGTACCACAGGTTTATTATGGATAGTTCTTGAGTTATGAAGAATTTTAGGTCAAAATTAGTCCTTTTTAAAAAAATCGCAGAGACCATTTCCACAAAGATAACTGAATATTTTTCTGTCAATAATCTTTTATAGGCCCAAACTTTAATACACACTAATTGAAAGTCATCTAAATGGATATTTCTATACAGGGTGTACGGTTTCGCAAAATGTATAATAACTTTTTTTTTCAAATAGAACACCCTATATTCCATTATACCATCAAATAGCATTTTTAATAAGCTTTCTGCCCATATATGCTTTTGCTAGGCAAATATTAGTACTTTAGATAATTTTTACAAAAACTGCAACAGAATGGTGAATGGAATTACTCTATAGAACGCTGTGTTAATGATTTTCGAAATGCCTACACCAATTTTACAAGAGATTATCAAAAATTAATCTAACAAATTTATAAATGTGTGCCAAGATATCGTGATATTGGGACTGCGGGTAGCGACGCCCAAAATAAGATCTCCTGAGAATGTGAGAGACGTAGCAGCAGTCAGTTTTTCTATTTAATTTTTGCATATTTAACGACAAAAGGGCTTTATTTGTATTGAGTGAAGCGAGATACATAGTTGACCACAGAATTTTAAGTGATTAGAAGAAATTATTCGCTGGAAACCCTCAAACTTTGGTGCATTTTTAAGTTAGGTGACTAGACTAGACAACTTTATTATAACTGTTAGTTATTCACAGTGTGTTAAAGATTGGTCATTGAGAAGGTATAAGTGCTCACCCTTTATCTGATTTTTTATGTATATACAGTCAGAGAGTAGTAGACTCCGCTCATAACAGACCCTGGTGTAAAGTACACCCGCCTATAGCGTACTTATCCTGCGGTCCGTTAAAACTCCTATGAGTGGCCTATAGAAAGTTTTCTGCTATAAGTCACTATATAACGGACACTCCGGATGTAACAGACAAATTTTCCCGTCGCGAACCGGTTTTAACCAGTTGTAACGGACAATGTCACTAGTTGTCAAAAGGAAACGATATTTTTGTTAACCTTTTTATAAGTTTTATGTACACACTTATATATTTCAGTGAAAACAACAAGCCCTACAGCTCACATTCGGCACCTCTATATCCATCACGCGGCTGCGATAGACCAAGGTGTTAATTACACCATCTTGCGTAGCGCAAATGAATCCCTCAGTCTCAGACTTCAGTCCACTTGATCTCAGAAAGGCAAATGTATGCCTTTTGGATAAGCCAAGGTTTTCAATGTTCTTGAAGAAAACACTATGCATTGACTTATCCATATGCCTTCTCATGAGCATATCTTGCTCAGAGATTCTGACGTGGGCTGTAAGACGGAGCAAATTGAGCTCGGTAATAGAATGTGGCCTAGCTCGCTCAACGTCAAAGTCAAGACCGAGTTCATCTGCTGCTCTTTGTGCCGCCCTAAACAAAAATGCCCCGACTCCCCGCCTCTCGTAATCCCTGACAAGAAGCAACAAGGGATCCGAACTTTGGATGATCTTACAGGCTATACCCAAGATTACCCTGTTATGAAGACACTCCAAACTCAAAATTCCTCGGCCTCCCTGGTTTCGTGGAAGATATAACTTCGGAACGGACGATTTTGGATGCAAACTGCGCTGTAGATGCATCATTTTTCGAGTATCCCGATCAATCTGCTTCAACTCATCCACTAACCATTTAACTGCTCCAAATGAGTAGAGCAGGATCGGAACGGCAAGCATATTTGTGGCAAAAATCTTGTTCTTCCCCGAAAGCTCTGACGACCAGATTCGTTGGAGTAGATTTTTGTACTAGCCGCAGAGAGACTTTTTTACCTCGTGTGACGCTTAAATGTGGCACTGCTCCACACCCAAGTACTTGTAAGTCTCTCCGGCGTTCAGATGTCTCAGAACGCTTCCGTCAATGAGTTGAGCATCTTCATCGAAATAGTCGCATCGTCCTCTTTTGAGATTAACCTGAGCGCATTTGTCCCAACCGAACTCCATGCCAATAGCATCTGTGTACTCCTGCACTATGCGCAATGACTGCGTCAGTTCTTGCTTTCCGGAAGCATACACTTTCAAGTCATCCATGTAAAACAAGTGCGTGATCTTATGCTTCCGGTTACCGGGTGTACCACAGCTATAACCCTTTGCACCGCGCAATGCTACGGACAGCGGCAACAGTGAGATGCAAAACAGAAGAGGACTCAAGGAATCTCCCTGGAATACTCCTCTTCTGAATGATATCAACTCTGTCTGAACTCGGTCCCGTCGGGATGTTATCGTGAACCGAGTCTTCCAGAATGACATCAGTTGTTTGATGCATCTCACCAGTGTATCGGGTATCGCAAGACATTCGAGCAAGTGAATAATCAGCTAGTGAGATGTTGTGTCGAATGCCTTACGATAATCGATCCAAGCCATAGATAGGTTGCGCTTATATTGGACGGCATCCTGCGTGACGCACCTATCGATCAGCAGGTTTTCCTTGCAGCCGTCCACGCTCCTTTTACAGCCTCGCTGTTCGAAAATTTTCGAATACACCGGGTTAATGGCGTGGAATATTCGGTAGTACAGGAGTCTGGTGAAAATCTTGTAGCACGCATTTAGGCAAGTTATTGGCCGGTAGTTCTGAGGCTGAGACAAATCACCCGTTTTGGGTACTAAAACGGTTCGCCCCTCGACAACCCACTCCGGAATGGGCCGCTCACCATTAAGCCAGGAATTAAATACCCTGGCCAGACGCTTGTGCGTGCTTCGGAATTTCTTCCACCAAAAGGTATTAATTCCGTCCGGGCCTGGTGCGGCAAAATTTTTGATTCCCTTAAGAGTCTCGCCAATTTCTTCCGGGGTTATCGGATTGCACACCACTGGTCTTAATTGAGATCTTCTTACGAAGTTCTCAAATTGTGCAAGGGCTGGAGTGTCTTCACGCAACGGTTTCGATCCCTCGTATATTTCCCTCCAGAAGACTTCGACCTCCTGCACCGCCGGCAATTTCTCTGGGATAGAGTTTGCCCGCTGGAAGAGCCTCGAAGGATTTGTCTTGAACTTGTTGTTCTCGACCAACCTTCGCCTACTCCTTACCAGGGACTTTCTTGCAGCCACAAGACTGCGAACTCTATCCATGCAGTGCTGCTTCTCAACAGCAAGCACCGCTGCATTCAGTGTATGATGGGTCCGGCGAAAAAGACGCGCGATGCGCCGGATTTTTGGTGTGAAAGGTTTCATCTCTTTGATGAATTCCATCACACACTGAATTTGAGAAATATCCTGAGTAGTTAAGTAGTGCCGGTTCTGGCCCACTTTGACCTCAGTTGACCCTAAGCTTTGAGAATATATTGCCGGTTCTGCCCCAGTTCAATGACCCAGTCGTTAGAGGACAAGTCTGAACTTGAGTGGAGTTTAGCCTTGAGATTATAATGCCGGTCCTGATCCAGTTTGATGACCCAGTGTTGACCTGAAGTAACCTTTGGGTTGATCGAGACTTGAGCCTAGCTCCCCCCACCCCACGCCCACCTTGGGTTAATTTTTGAGCAGTTTTTAATTTAGAGGGTTAACAAATATTATATAAATTTAAGATTTTATTAACTTTATTGTGGAAGTGATTCATACATCCAGTTATACAATTTTTTGACATTATTTAAAGAACATATAAATTTTTTATTCTTACTAGAACTAATGATGTGATTATTACATCCTATAGGGATTTCTTTACATAACTTAGGAGAGTCCATTCTGTTATCTAAATCTATAATTTTAGGACATAGTTTTTCCAGTGCTTTTCGTATATAATTCGCCTTAACTTGTCCTTTGAGGTACACCACATCAATATCCTTTTCAGTAATAATTTTTTTCAAAATATCTGCTGCGTTTTGCTGCTCTTCTGTTCCACTATGATATCTCAACATATGATGATGTTGCTCTAAATATCGAACACATTTCTTAATGCTGTCGTCTAATCTGTGATAGGATTTCGTTGGCTTAAAAGTATGATGTACAATTGTACGTCCATCAAAAATGGTTAATTCCTTAACAATAAATTCTGGAATGTTAAAACCTTGTATCAACGGTAGCAAACCTCATAGCCAGAAGTTTAATTTTTTGAATAGGCTAGCTTTATTGTTTCTCCAACTATTTATACAACTGCTGTAGGAGAAATATTAGACTGATTACGTAATGCTTTGTTTATCTATCCAACTGTTGTGGGCGTTGCTGAATCCCAACCATTTGACTAAAATTTTATTTCCTTTTTTTCGCAAAACCTTTTCAACTAAATAAACACCGGGATGTTTTACCTTTTGTAGTTCCATTTCATAAAATCCACCTAAAATATCTTCACCTCTTTCATCTTTTAGTAAATATGTTGTTGGATTAGTTAATTTCACTTTTTTAACGGTATAAATTTCATTAGACCAATTAGGTGTGTATCATTTTTCAAAAGTACCTCTGTATTTGCTAATTCTAACGTGATCACCAATGACATACTTGTTATGTTTGTTTGCAATTTTAATGTGAATGTAAACATTTTTCAATATGGATTGTTCATTTCGTTTATTAACTTGTGTTGGTTTCATGCGAATTGTTCTGTGATAAGTATTGTTATATTCATTTACTATGATAGCTTACATATTCAGCCATTTATAACTTCCTTGTAAACTAAAACGCTTCCACATTAGGGATTTTAATGTTCTATTTACCTTTTCAACAATAGATGCTTTTTTTAAACTAAACACACTGTAATGATTTATTTTATATTTCTCCATTAATTTTTTAAATTTTTCATTATAAAATTCTTTTCCTTGGTCAGTTTGTAAATTTTTTGGTAGAATCAAAAGCGATAACAAATTTTTTTCCATAGCAACAGTAACTTCATTTGCATCCTTAGATTTAACAGGAACAGCCCATACGTATTTAGAAAAACAATCAATTACTACAAGTATATATTTAAATCCTTTATTTTCTTTGAAATAAGGAATCATTTCAACAAGATCTGCCTGTAACGTTTCGTTGATACCCTTTACAATAACTCTTCGTCTTCGGAAATTAATTCTTGCTGGTTTATGTAATTCCGAAACAATATCTTTTTTGATTGGAGTTGGATTAAATGGAGTTTTTTTACGTTTCATATTTACTTTTATTTTTCAGGAAATTGTTTGTATACTGCTTGCTCAGACTGAACTAATGAATCTTCAAATTTAACAGGACATTTTATGATAATTTCTGCCCGTAAACTTGATGTGAGGTTATTATCATTTGTTGAATTGATTAATTATGACAAACAGTCGTTTTGTTGTAACGGAAAATTTTGCAATTCATGTTTTTGAATCTGCTTTTCATTTATTAATGTGACAATATCCTCATCATTTGTATTAAAAAATCTTACATTTTCAATAAAAGCGTACTCTAAAGGAAAAATATAGTATGGATTTACTGAGTTCAGTATAAATTTTTTATCTACAAGCTGATTAGATTCAAAATTTAAAATGATGTTGTAGTACATATATTTTGATATGTTCACTGAGTCAGTGCTTGTATTACTATCTGTTCTAGCATGTTTAACTATATGACGACCGAACTTATCAAGAGTCATCTTACTTTATTATACCAGATTCACGTAATTCTTCAATTATAGCAACAATTTCGTTTCTGTGACCCGTATGACCTGCTGCTTGAGAGGCAACTAACAAACGCAACCGATCAACTAATTCATTTGGATTATCCCAGTATATATAGTCAACTGAGTTGTTACTAAGTTCTTTAAACATTCCTTTACCAGTCTTTTTTTTTGGTACTTTTTTTACAATCTCCAGCAATTAAAGGTCCTATAATGTTTTTCTTGTTCCCAATACCTGTTCGTTTGGATCAAAAATTTTTTTATATGCACTACTAACGTCTAAAATTTGTTTATAATGTTGCAAGTCTTTATCTGTGTATTGTAAAGGGTGATTTTTAAATAATAGCTCATAGAGACCAGGTGTTCCTTTATAAATCATATTAGATATTTTTATATCAGGACCAACAAAATTTATTTCAGATGAACCAATAAAATATTTTTCTTGAAAGCTATCATGTCGGACTCCAGTTCTATGATCAAAATTTTCATTCTTTTTATCATGTAACATCGCATCGATATAAGTTCTTGGCAATTCATCAAATTCATCTAAATATTTTTCATAAATTGATGTATCAATAACTGTCTCTAAATTATTTCTACTTTCCGATACAGATAGATCCAAAAGTTCATCAAATCCATAGTCATCTACATCTTGTTTGGGATTGTAGTCAGCATTATTTCATCTTTATTCTCCTCTTTTAAAACTGTTTCTTTTGGTGTACTAGGCGTAAAATCATTTTTCAAAGCGTCAATTTTATTTTTTAGATTGGTGACTTTGGTAACTATTCTGCTTTGATTTTTATCGCTTACAGCAGGAGTGTTATAACTGTTGGGAAATAGATTTCTTTTTATCTTATTGCTAGTCGGTGTTACTAAATCCACATCTTTCTTTGGAACATCAAACGATTTCACATTCTGCTCTGTTTTAGAAGTTGCAACATCAAGGTTAGGTGTATGCAAAACGTTTTTCTCATCTAATTTGTCTACGATTGTTTCCAAATGCTTAGTAATTGGAAAAAAAAATTTCTCCTCATGAAATTCCTTCCTTCAGTAGCTCCATTTTATGTTTTAATTCGTTTCTCTTTTTAATTAATTTTTTTTTTTAAATCAATTGTTGTAAATATTGTCTCATTTAAATTCATTTTAACTTTGTGCTTCTTGGTTTGCTAGTTGATGACTGATTGAAAAACACTTGAAAACTGATCTGAAGAACTATCTATGAGGTATTTTATTACTACTGAAAAAATTATTTTGTTATTCAGGATCAATAAAACTATCAAAACCCTTTCGATATCTACCGTTTTTAAGGTCACTGTCTTTATCAATCACTAAAAACCCATAAATATATTTCCAACAGAACGAGCACAGTTCTCTAAACGTATCAAAAGGAACATCCGTATTTACGTGATCTTCATATATATGTCGTAAATTTAAGTTATCTTGTTTAAAAAGTATTAAGAAATTTGCATTATCTCTAACCAAATGCTTAGGAATGTGAGCGTACGTTTGGCATAAATAAAAACAGTCCACATTGCTATGACGTCCCATACTAAAGTACTCTTTCATTAAATTTTGCTTATCACATGCAACATCGTCAAATATGAATAAAGAATTCGGTTTGACTTCATTCGGAGGTGGTATGTTGTTCTCCAAAGAACTGAAAGCAAAGTAATTCATACCTTTAATAGGTTTCAGTAAATGTTCCAAATAGGAATATTTTGATTGATATAAGGATTTCGAAAATATATAAATATTTTCAAATCTTAAACCATTAGGATGTTCAATCAGATTAATCATAAGATTCGTTTTCCCACAGTTAGAAGGCCCTACAATAATAGATCGAATTGTAGGAGGCAAAAGTGTGCCATGTCGTTGATATTTATTCACAACACATACATCATTGTTATTTATGGGTAAGCTAACCGGTTGCTGTATTACTCGCATCTTACTTGCAAACTAGTTTAAGATAGACTCATCAAAGAGTATAAATAGGAGATAAATTAGAAATTTATTTCAGTAATGCTAGTGGCATATATAAAAGTATAAATGATGGTAAAAAAAAGAAAAGTTCTCAGTCGTAAAAAGGTTTCAAAAAAGACACTACGTGGAGGTGGTCTAGTAAATTCCGTAATAAACAATTTACCATTTGAGCTTCACATTCCTGGATATAAGTTTTGTGGACCTGGTACTAAATTAGCAAAAAGACTAGCCAGAGGAGATCAAGGAATCAACAAATTAGATGAAACGTGTAAAGAACACGACATAGCTTATAGTCAAAGTAAAGACTTAAATAACAGACATATTGCCGACGATAAACTTTTTCAAGAAGCCAAAAACAGACTTCGATCCTCGGACGCATCTGTTGGTGAAAAAGCAGCCGCTTTAGGCGTAGCTGCAGCAATGAAAACTAAAGTAAAACTTGGTATGGGTTGCAAAGATAAAAAAATTAAAAAACATAAAAGTCGTTCTAGAGTAAAAAAAAATAAATTTCGAGATAAGTCTGTGTTAAAAAATAAAAAATTTATAAACACCCATGATGCTATTAGCGCGGTCATAAAAGAGGTAAAGGCTTTTAGAGGCAAAAAGAAAGTAAGACCCTTGCGAGTAACCCCAGTACCAAAGGCTGGAGGATTTTTACCTCTGTTGCCTATCTTTGCTGCTCTAGGAGCTTTAGGATCATTAGGTGGAGGTGCTGCTGCTGTTGCGAAAGCTGTAAATGATGCTAGTGCAGCTAAACAACAACTTAAAGAAAAACAGCGACATAACCAAACGATGGAATCAATCGCTTTAGGAAAATCAGGAAGTGGTTTATATTTGAAGCCATACAAATCAGGTCTTGGTCTCTTTTTAGCCCCTTCAAAATTTGAAAAAAACTTCCGATAAACCTGCCTAAAAGAGCGTTAACTAATATTGATTTATATAAATTTATAAAAAATTTAAAAATTCCTAACTTTAGAGGTGTGTTTATGAAAAATTCTTTACCTAAAAATGTTTGCTTTAATGAATGTGGTATAGTAAATTTAGATAACAAAGAAGGTCCTGGAACACATTGGACAGCATACAGAAAAAATGGTAAAAATGTGCTATATTTTGATAGTTTTGGAGACCTCCGACCACCACTTGAGTTGATTAAATATTTAAAAAGCAACGGTACTTGTAACGTAATATACAATCATGAAAAATTTCAAACTTTTAACAGTGTGAACTGTGGTCACTTATGTCTACAATTCTTATACTACTATAATAAATCTTAAAGAAAGCATATTCATTTAGTTGTTACTTAAACGCCCTCAGAGTTACACTACCTCTTCAAAAATGTCAATGACTTTTACGTTAACAGGAAGAAGTTCTATTCTTACTAGCAAATACTATCCTCAAATCACTTTATCAGACGACAGTGATTACGAATTAGGTCTGATTAATTAAGAAACGTATAACTCGTTTCCAAATGTAGATAAATCAAACAACATGTTTCACTTTACAACTGTATACGGCAAGGATGCACATATCAAAATTCCAGAAGGTTCCTATGAAATTGATGATATTTATAAGTATCTTAGAAATGCATTAGTGGAGTTTGCATATAAAGAGAATAAAACTGAAAAATATGAAAATCCCAATAAAAAAAGAAAAATATCAACAATACCACAGCCTGTTTTAACAATATCCGGAAACAATAACACCTTGAAGACCGAAGTAAAATGTACTTGTGACATAGATTTTTCTAAAGAAAATTCTATTGGAACCTTGTTAGGTTTTATACCAAAAAAATTAAAAGCCAATAGAACTCATACATCTGATTTTCCAGCTAAAATTCTAAAACTCAATGCTTTATGTGTGGAATGTAATATTGTTATAGATTCATATAGAAATGGTAGTCAGGTTCACGTCATTCATGAGTTTTTCCAACAGTCCCACCTGGATATAGAATAGTTGAGACACCATCAAACGTTATCTATCTACCAATTAATACAAAGCAGATTAACGAAATAATCCTTAAAATAACTGATCAAGATTGTCAGTTAGTTAATTTTAGAGGTGAAGTCATAACGGTAAGACTACATCTCCAAAAGTCATCATAAAAAAACCGTAATGGGTATAATTTTTAATAACTCTCGCAAGCAATACAATTTTAATCATATAAATACTTTTAATAAAAAGAGTGTGTTCAGTCGTCGTGATACATCAAGACGTTTAACATCGAAGAACAGACAGTTCCTTAGATCACTTGGATTTACTGTTTTAATATAAAAAATGAATTTTGAAGTTTTAAATGTAAATGAAAGAGCTGTGTTTGATAGTTCGATCATTTACGCTGAGAAGCGTACACATCAACCTTATGCATCAACTTCATACAACAACAACGATGAAATTAGAATTCCCATAGAACATCAAGATGTATATACATTGCCATGGTACAGCTCTTTATACAAGGAGGGAAAAGTTACAGTCACCGATCAAGACAATAAAAAAGTCGAAGCTCCCAATATTAGATTTGTTAACAATGGACTTTTGCTACTTTTTGAAGAAATACGTTTAGAAATTGCAGGAAACGTTATAGATCGAGTACGAAATCCCGGTATGGCATCGATTATGAAAGGATACGCAACGTATAATAAAAATCAAAGCAACGCGCTTCAGAATGCAGGATGGTTTCCCAAAGAAACTTCCACATTGATAGATGGAAGCACTGGACATTTTAACGCAGTTATACCATTAAGGTTAATTCTAGGATTATGTGAAGATTTTAAAAAAGTTATTCTAAATGTACGTCAAGAACTTGCTCTAATTCGAAGTAACACTGATGTTAATTCCTTACTATATGAAGATGCAACAAAAAATGTTAAAGTTCAATTAACGAAAATATTTTGGAAGATGCCACATGTGGCTGTATCTGATGCGGAAAGACTAAAATTAATAGATACTTTAGCTAGTGGTAAAGAATTAGACATTCCATTTAGAAGCAGAGAATTTCATGAATATCCCTTATTGCTTCAAACACAGAGACATACCTGGCCAATTAAAACATCTATCGAAAAACCTCAATACATATTTTTTTGGACTTCAAACCGATCGTAAAAATCAACTTTCAAAAGATAACAGTCATTTTGATCATTGCAATTTAACAAACATTAAAGTGTATCTCAATGATGAAATGTATCCCTATGATAATTTAAATTTAAATTTTGCTAACAATCAGTTTGCTATATTATATGATATGTTTATCGATTTTCAAGGCTCATTTTTAGAAAAAGAGTGTGAACCAATATTTACACCGGAAGAATTCAAAAATATTGCACCGATAGCAGTAATCGACTGTAGCAAGCAAAATGAAGCTTTGAAAAGAAGCCCAGTATCTATACGGTTGGAATTCGAAACAAGCACTGCAATTCCAGACAAGACCAGCGCTTATTGCTTAATTCTTCATGACCGTATAGCCAAATATATTCCAGCACAAAGCGTTACCAGAATTATCTAATTAAAATTTGCATTCAATAATTTTACATGAAATTTATTATATTATATGATTATTTAGTAATGTATTTCTGTATTTGATGATACAGTAGTAGGGGTGTAAGGTTTTTAATAAACATAATATAAATATAAAAATCTTTTATTTAATATCTCATCTTTTACAATATTATGAAATAGATTGCAACAAAGATAATGTTTCATTATAATCTTTTAGCTCTGTAGACGGCCATCTTGCTGAGTCGGGTCCATTTTCCCATCCCGTAACAAATACTGAATTTAATCTGTCTTCTGATCCCAAATACTTCTGGAAATTCATAAAAAGCAAATCGACTAACAAAAATATCACTTTACCCATGAAATTTAACAACACGTTGTTGGAAAATCATGTTGATGTATGTAATGCTTTTAAATCTTACTTTAGTAGTGTATATAACAAATCTGGAATTGTGAACTGTAATTTTATCACTGAATGTTCTGTAAACTTAAGGCGACTAAACATAAGCGTTGTTGAAATCGAAAATGCCCTCGCAAAGCTAAGCCCAAACAAGGGTCCTGGTCCGGATGGTTTACCTTCAGTTTTCTTCAAAAATTGCAAGGACTCATTAGTGTTGCCTCTCTTCGTATTGTTTAATTCTTCTTTAGATTCGGGTACATTTACATCTGTCTGGAAACATTCACATATTGTACCGATTTACAAATCTGGTTCAGCTGCTCTAGTTGAGAATTATAGAGGAGTTTCAATTCTTTCAATTCCTTCCAAATTGTTTGAATCTATTTTATTTACGAAGTTGTTTCCCATACTTAAAAATGTAATTTCTATAAAACAACATGGTTTTTTTCAAAAACGTTCTACTATCACAAACTTATTTTCATATATAAATTATATTTCAACTACCATTAGTCAAGGCTTTGAGATCCATTCACTGTATGCCGATTTTAGCAAAGCTTTTGACACAGTAAATCACAGCATTTTGTTGTATAAACTTTCTGCTTACGGTATCAATGATTGCCTTTTAATGTGGTTTAAAAGTTACCTCTCTGATAGAACACAACAGGTAAAGTTTGTTAATTGTTATTCGGATACAGTCAGTGTTCCTTCGGGAGTACCTCAGGGTTCTGTTTTAGGTCCTCTCCTTTTTGCTTTATTCATTAATGATATTGGAATTAACTTCAAAAATGACTTTTGCCTATTTGCAGACGACTTAAAAATTTTCAAGTGCATTAGATCTCACAGTGATGTCGTTCAATTACAAAACGATTTGGATTACCTTTGTAAATGGTGTAAAAATAACGACATGTTGTTAAATCCTAGCAAATGTAATGTTATAAATTTTTCAAAAAAAATTGTACCTACTTTGCCAAACTACAGCTTGAATGGTATAAAGGTTCCAATCGTATCCCTGGTTAAAGATTTAGGCATATATTTAGATTCCAAGTTACTATTCAATAATCACTATGAAATCATTTTTTCCAAAGCGAATAAAGTTCTAGGGTGTATTAAAAGACATGGGAAGGAATTTCGTAATGTTAATACACTAAAGATTCTGTTTGTTACGCTTGTAAGATCAATTTTGGAGTACGGATGCAATATATGGACACCTTATTACAATTGTCATATATTTAGAAAGAATTGAAGCTATTCAGTATAATTTTTTTAAGTTTGTGAAATGGAGATTACCTGAATCTGTAAAACATAGTTACGATCTCAGTTTACAATACCTAAGTTTGTCCAAATTAGAAACTAGAAGATCATTTTTTGCAATTTGTTTCATATATAAAGTTTTAAATAATTTAATTGACTGTTCTGACATTTTTAATTTGTTAAAATTTTATGTACCGCAATATCCCATCCGGAAGGCGCCTTGTTTTGGATTAGGCTTCTCAAAAATGAATTATCTGATGAGGTCGCCCTTAAATGCCTCTTTGTTATGTTGCAATCGTTACTACGATGAAATAGACTTTTTTAATTCTAAGTCGCTTGCGGCCTTTAAAAGCCAGCTAAGGCAAGTTTTAGATTGTTATTAATTTAATCGTTTTTTTTTTGTTTTTATTCGTTCTGTTAATAATGTACAAATGTATCTACACTGTAAAAGCATTTAACTGCGTCAATAAAGACATTATTAAATTATTATTAAATCCCAATATGCTTTCTGGATTTTGTTCTCCTTTACAAATATTCTTCTTTATCCAAGTTAGAATGGTGCAATCTCGTTCTATATTTGAGGGTTGAAACTTATAATTTATATTTCTCATAATTAAAGCTACAATAAAATTTTTTTAATATTTTACAATTAGCCAGATAAGCTGCTTCGCATATGAACTCATCAACTAAAGATTGAAGATTTTTATAATTTTTGCTTATATTTGTTACAGGATAAAGCATATATGATGCTCCTCCAAAGTTAAAGCAAGATAATAGGTTTAAAACATACACTATAAAAGAAAAGTTATGTTCTAAACAGTGTCCTTGCAAACGTGAGGTTAGTTCACTAAAACTGAAGTATTCACGTTTCTCTTTATTACAAATATTTACAATTGAATCAATATAATTATCAATTTTCTTCTTATTGTCCAATAATTGAGCAATTTCACTGTAACAAATGTTAGCATCATATCTAGCAATCCATATAAATATACTGCTAGGTATAATATAATCATTTTTCTTAATCAAGGAACGAAACAAATTTTTACATTCAACCGTTTCATATCCACGTATTGCGTTTTTCAAATAGCTTACATAAACTTTTTCTGAAGCAATATGTGCCTCCAATTAAACTTCAATGTTTAAATTCATCATTTGTATCTAACTGACTAATGATTCTCTTACGTGGAATAGTCTAATTCCCACTCTTACGTTTTCCCCCACTTTTTCTTCTTTCCTTTAATAATATTGATAGCCCCAAGGTTTTATATCAGTTTGTGGAAAATTAAGGATGCGTTTATCATCATACGGACTAAGAACAATTTTATTCTGTTGAATTGAATAAAATACATGATTTTTGGATCTAATAAGCTTTTGATTTCTTTACCTCACGATCAAATAGACTTTTTTTGTAATCATTAAATGTAATATTTCTGATGGAAGATTTTGTGGACCCTTTTGATTTTTTAACAATTTTTTTATCATCTTCACATTCAACTGTATATGCATACATTTTAGATCTCAGACCTATAAATTCAAGCATAATTTTACCATTATTTTCATCTTTCATTAATCCAGGAACTTTTTTATTTTGTAACTCAATTCCATAAATATTATTTCAATTATAATCAGAAGTATCAAAACGATGACTATCTTTTTTTATATATTTATATATATCGTCTACGTGGAATTCATAAATTAAGCTGTCAGTATCGGTATAAAGTAACTTAACATTTTTATTAAAAGTTTTTAAAATATAATCATAATGGAATTCATAAAGAAATGTTTTTGAAATATCTAAAATACAAAACCCTACATAGATTGGTTTGTTCATACATACTTCCAATTTATTCATTTCAATAATTGTTAAATTTTCATCAAATACTACAGAACTATGAAAATTTGGCTTAGAAATTAGGGGAACGCACACCCCACCGACCATCCCATTTGGTTAGTAAACGAATATCTTTATGCTTTCTTACATTCTCCATACATTTACCGTAGATTGCGTTAATCATTAACTTATAAAAATCTTTTTCAAAATCATTTTTTGACTGCTGTCTTAGTTTTGTGTTGAAATCTATATATTCTTTTAACCACGGTGATTGTTTAAATTTTAAAACTCTATGAACGTTAGACTTTATGTATTATGATATTTTCACTAAAGTTTACACGTTTTGGTTTCATTATTGCCACAATAAAACAATGTCTTATTATAATTATACAAAAAATATACTCAATTAGTTAATAATTAATTGGATTCTGACGCACCGACGTACTGTTGTTCCAGATTGTACGGTAAAAATTGTTTCAAGTCTTCAATGAATAAACCTAATTCATGTTCAAAGAGCGAAGCACATAATCATTTTAGATCAGTTTTCTGTGTCAAAAAGTCTTCACAATCATTCATTCCATTAGAATACCTAGTTGCTAATTATTTATATATTTCAGGACTTGCATAGTTGGAATCATAAACTGATGCATGACAAGCTTCGAAGTAACAATCATGAAATTGATGCCACAATCGTTAAACAATGTGCGCGCATACTCGGTCGGATGGGAGGGGAGCTATACGAAGGTGGGCGTGGGGTGGGGGGAGCTAGGCTCAAGTCTCGATCAACCCAAAGGTTACTTCAGGTCATCAAACTGGATCAGGACCGGCATTATAATCTCAAGGCTAAACTCCACTCAAGTTCAGACTTGTCCTCTAACGACTGGGTCATTGAACTGGGGCAGAACCGGCACTATATTCTCAAGGCTTAGGGTCAACTGAGGTCAAAGTGGGCCAGAACCGGCACTACTTAACTACTATCCTGCCTAGCGGTTCCTATCTTCTTGTCTATGTTTTCAAGGCGACATTCGAATTTCCTCTCAGCCTCAGTGCTCTCACCACGTGAGACCGAAGAAGGAAGCCTCGTCGCCTCTCGATAGACCATCTCGTTCAGGAGCAGGATGTCTGGATCCTCAGGGAGGTTCCTATTGAGTGATTCGATTCGAGAGACTTTCTGTTCGGAGGCATCTCCAAAATTACCGGAACAGCGTGGCGGATCTCCGGCTCGTCCGGCTGAACCTCCACCAACTACTCCGGTGCTCTCTCGTATTGAATGCGACGAAGATATGCCACATAGTCGCGGAGTTTTTGTGGCGCGAAAAAGTGATGCTCGGGGTGTTTCTCACCTCACAGAGCATGCATCCTTGCCATGTAACCCCTTCCCCGCGGCTCGCTCGTCTCGTAGCAGTCGAGCAAGTCATTTCTTAGAGTGTTGGTCCACTCAAAGCGTCCATGGGCATTGCCAGAGTCGTCAACGGGTGAATCGTTTTCCGAGATCATCATTATCATCGTTATCATCATTATTATTATCATCATTATTATCATCAGCCCTTAAAGAATATAAAAAATTATAATAATTTTTTAATTATAATAATATAATTTGTTTATATGCTTTAAGGGCGGATGATGGCAGAAGTGTTCTGCCGAAACATGTTCCATTTGTAATTTTAAGCTCATTAAAGTTTGTGGAGTTTGAATTAGATATATTTAAATTTACTCCACCTGGATTTAAGAACATTCTTCTGGTTTATTAAATTTATTAGTAACATTTTTATAGACGTCAAGACCGAGAACCAAATGCAAATTCAAGAGTGTGCAGTTGCCATTTTGTTGGTCAAAGAAGAGAAAACCTTTTTTTCTGCGGATGGAGAGGCGTTTTGACGAATTCATGGGGATTAACTGCGGACCAAATTCGCATACTTTGTTTATTTACATATCCAGAAAGGAAAAAAAATTGAAACCAAGGTATTGTTGTTATTTGGTTTATTCAAAAACAATATTAAAAAATAGTTTGACAGTATCCTATTTGTGCAGGAAAATCTCGTGGAAACAAATCTGGAACGACGGCAAAGAGGAAAACGTAGTGATTTGTTCAGAACTAAAAGTCACCTAACCTAAAAATGCACCAAGGTTTGAGGATTTCCAGCGAACAATTGCATCTTCGACGACGCCTAACTAACTCCAAATTGTGTTCTCCGTTCTTCGGTGGGAGGAGTTATATGGCCCCTAACAAGGACATTCATTGTATTATTATCTATTGCACCATATTATGTCGCTTAGCTTAGCATCTCTGTATGTTATAAATAGTAGTCATTTTGTGTTAGAAGTCAATCTTGTTCCTCTGTAGTCTCGATGTACCACGGGAAGAGTTAAAACAACCATCACGTGGCATAACATTATGTAAATTATAATTAATTTAAATGTTTTCATTACTTTTGTACACAGAAAAGCGATATTTTTGTGTGTAACTTTCAAAAAAGTGTTGCGAAGAGTGGAAGAAGCAAAACAATACTTGTTCAATATATCTGTTCTATATGATATCTACATGAAACTATTTGTCCTTTTGTTTACTAGTTATATCTAACCTTACTCACTATTAAAAATTCTGGTGAATAACCTTTTTCAAGGACTTTCACGTCATATCAATTTAGTGCGCATGACTGTACAGTCGTCAAACACATGGATGGAAGTGTTGTGGTTTGTTACGTTTTTGACGTATTATTATATCTAAAAAGGGTAGATATTACTGTGTGGTGGATTCGTGAAACTGTAGGAATTATGGATCTCGATCGGTTCAAACAAGGAGCGACTAAAAGGTGCGTTTTAGGTGGTTGCAAGATGGACAGCAGACGTGATTCCACGCCATTTCTTCCATTTCCGAAACCGTGATTGTCAGTAAGAAGCGGACTTGAAAGCGGAGGAAAAGGGCACCTGAAAGAGTGCAGTTTGTGTAATAAGTGTAAAATGTGGTTGGTTTTTTATTTGATACGTATTACGTAGGTATTGAGCATTTCCAGCCAACTCCTGTCGACGTCAAGAATGGGTCAAGCCAAGTGCCAACTTTTAAGATAAAAAACGTAACCATAAACACAACCAGTACTAAAAATCCTAAAAATCCCTAGAATATTTAAAAAGCAAAATTTAAACATTTTTATAAAACGAAGAGCTCCAACGTAGAAAAAATAGTTTTCCTAATTTGCTGTTGTAACAAAGCTATTAACGCACTCATTTTGAGTGCGTTAATATTCCATTAACGCACCCAAAATCTAGAATTTTTGTTTCCGTTGCTTAGACACACTGAAACCTTGCACTAAACGAAATGTCAGTGTGATTTTGTGGTTAAGGTTCCATGTAAGTCATCTCAAGTATACGTCAGGTACAGAAAAATCAAAATTTAACAAAATTTCCTAAATTACCAAAATTGATTTTATTTGTAAAAAAATGAAATTGATATGCAAATTAGGAAAAATAACATGAAAAACTCGTTTTGTAAAACTTAAGAGCACTCGTTCTTTACAGGCACTCCTGCCAACGGCAGTCGTGCTGCAAACCTGAACTCGTGTCTTAATATAAGTTTTACAAAACTAGTGTTTCAATATACTAATATTACACTCATTTAAGGAGGCATTGTGACATTCGTTCTATTGGGGAACTTCTCGCTGCGCTCGTCGTGCTCCAAACCCACTCATGTCACAATAAAGCCTCTTGTTATACTTGTATAATAATGTATAATAATGTACTATTTCATAATACCTACCTGTTATTGCATTATATCATAACAGTCACGGCTGTTATAGTTATAATCAATCGCGTCTGTTGTTTGCGTATCGGCCGAATATCATTCAGCACTTTTCATAATACCGTCGGCAATACCGACAAAAAAAACGAATTGTTTAGCATAATTTTTAGACAATTCATAAATCAATTTTGAAAGTGTTGCTATAGAAACAAAGATCAAAAACTTCATGCTGTACTGTTAATTTATATAACAGCCGTGACTATTATGGGTGAGTTTTCACTCAAGTTTTGATATAATGCAATGACAGGTAGGTATTATGAAAAAAAAAAAAAAGCACAGGAGGAAGTTTTTGATAATTGTTTCTAGAGCAACACAAACAAAATTCAAACAAAATTGATTTATGAATCGTATAAAAATTATGCTAAACAATTCGGTTGCAGTCTGCACGCATTGTCCGAGTGAGACGGACGTGTTCTATTTTTCCCTGCTAATAATAGTGCCAAAGTGTTAATAGTCGCGTCAATGAAGTCTTTTTCTCGGAAGTCATCAGAAACAACTCCGATTTTGATGGGGACATAACTATTAATATTATTTAAACAATATGTATGATATTTATCTAAAAAAAAATTGTTTTGCGTTTTTTTTTAACAGACTTCAAAAAAGGAGGAAGTTATCAATTCGGTTGTATGTTGTTTTTTTTTAATGCTTGTTACCTCAGAACATATTTCATTTATGTTCAAAGATTTCTTCGTCAATTGTGGACCGATTTACAAAATTCTTCTTTTATTTGAAAGGGTATACTCTTAAGGTGGTTCCATTATCAAAAAGTTAGAATCTGACCAGGGAATCCCATGGAAATCGAGAAAAATACTAAAATTGTTGCTCCCTTTTATTAATCGACTTCATCTATGTTCACCGATTTATTCGTCAATTGTGGGCCGATTTTCAAAATTCTTCTTATATTTGAAAGGGTATACTCTTAAGGTGGTTCCATTATCAAAAAATTAGAATCTGACCAGGGAATCCCATGAAAATCGAGAAAAATCCTCAAATTTTCGCTCCCTTTTATTAACCGACTTCATTATGTATCTTCACCGATTTCTGCGTCAATTATGGGCCGATTTTCAAAATTCTTCTTTTATTTGAAAGGGTATACTCTTGAGGTAGTTCCATTGTCAAAAAGTTCCATTCTACAAGTATTGATGAACAATTTTTAATTATTTTATTTATAAATGTCTAAAATAAATAATCCACAATTCATAATAATTTTATAATTTACTTTCGTATATTACTTGTAGAATAAGTATTGAAAAACTATTTTTTTTATATAAATAAAATAAATAGTGTTTAAACAATATAAATAATTATTTCCCTACTTCAAAAGATATCTGATTTTGAATAATATATAAAAAAAAAACATTCACAAAAAAATCATTAAAATCGAAGCTGTTTCTGAGGACTTCCGAAGATTGCCTGTTTTATGTATTTATTGACGCGACTATAATTGTTGTTTCTTTCCTAAAAGAAAATCTGGAGAGACCAGCCCATGAGTTTTCTTGACCCCGAGTCGTACTCACAATCAGCTAAGTGAAAAATCAATTTGCATTAGAAATTAAACCATAAACAGTTTTGTCGCGCTAATCTACAATCCGCAAAAACCGGATTGCACAAGAAACAGTATCGCAAAGCGGTATCTGTAAAAACAATAAATGGATCATGTTAAGCAATAATGGTTTAAGCTACATCATTATAATTTTGAGATAATTGCTCTTAAAGTTCGTTTAATTAATTTAATTTATTGCAGTTTGCGTTTGTGGCTTGAGAATACATCGCCCAGATGTCACAGGTTTTCATTTATGGCTTAAATCATTTTTGCTAAATGCATAGAAGCTTAAAAACAATCCATAAAGTTGGTTAACAATTTTTTTTTCAATTGAGGGTTAACTCATTATTGCTTAACAGCATCCAAATTATCTCTCGATATGATTGACCACCTAAATACAATAAACTCCGACACTTTCTAACATAATACTTCTTGAAACTATTGTCTACAGGGTTTCAACAAAAATGACAAATCCACAGAATAATTTATCTTACGCCTCAGCCACAAACACTCAAATATTCCCCCAGAAAGAACAAGCTATTGTTCTTGATGAAATTAACGATCTTAAATTAAAAGACTATGTAGTCGCAATTGGAAACCTCACAGACCCTAAAAACGTTATTTTCGCTTCCAAAATATTAAAAAACCGAATATGCATATATTTGTCGTCCATACAATTGGTAGACAAGTTACTCTTCGATCACCCAAAAATCTACATAAACAAAAAAGAAATTCCAATCCTTAAGGCAAAGACTGCAGTAGAAGCGACCAGCACTTTGAGATTTTCATGTGTAACGGACCTCACAATAGCTCGGCTTTTGGTATAAAATTTCTCTACGTCGCGCGTCGTCCGTCCGATGCGAAATTCTAAACTTATTATGGTGTTACAGATAACGAATTCCACGGTCGGATTTTATTTTAATTTTGCGTTTCGCACATTATATCTCAACAATTATTAACACTTATATTAATTGTAAGATGGAATTTTGGAAAATTGATCTGTTGCTTATTTTCTTAAATATGGAGTTTGCAAAAAAAAAACATTAAATCCAACTCTGCTTTCAACAAATTTTTGAACTATAACAAGTCTTGTTCAACTCGGAAATTACATTGTAAAATGTAACATTCGACAATTTTTTTTATTACTAAAGATAGCAGGGTACTATATCGACAAAATTTGTTAATACTTCCAGGAAACTTTTTATCCTAAACATTTTTTGCTAAAATGATTATTTTCTTTCTAATAGAGCCGTAAAACTGGGCTTATAAATGATGCCAAATTATCTGCAGAATTAAGTAAAGACAACGTGATATTTTTTATCTTCGTTGTTTTGTTATCTATAATATGTTTCAAACAAATCGTAATTTTGGATTAATGACTATTGCTTAGCAAAATGTTGGTATGTACATCTTTTTGAACAAACAGTCGTTTTGTTGTTTTAATTGCTATATGTGACTAAGAAAATTATGTATGTAATTGATTATTAATAATTATGTATTTACCTAAGCTTTTTTTAGACAAATAAAAATGAACTGAATTTTAAGAATAAAATACATATATGTACATAATGCATTAGAAAAAAAGAAATATATCAAGGTCATTCTTTTTTTGCTGTATAATTTCTAGACAACTTTTATGAAAATAAATTGTATTAGGAAGAGATAATAAAGACAAATAAAGCGAAATAAAAAAATGTTTATAGGATTTTGTTGTAAAGGTACATGTTTTTAAAAGTGTACAAAACTATTTTATTTGTTAAAAGCTAAACAAATGATTTTTTAGATACATCTATATTTATATGTTGGATTAAAACTTGGAAAACATTTAATTTTAATACAAGGATTATTAATAAATTATTATTACACTAAAAATTACCCTCGGGTTTGCCCCCATAAATTGAGGTCGGGTTTATTCGCGTGGATATTTGGAATTAGTACAACCGCTTAAATCAGTTTTTAATTAAAAAAATACAAAAGTGAAAAAAAAATTTGTTTGTAAAATCGTCAGGCACGCGTTCAGTCATTTTTACCGAGAATCAAGATCCCAATTTTTAGATATGTACTGTTTGTTTTCCTCCCCTTTTTTCACAGTTGGTAACATTGTTTAACAAAGTCGTCAAACACGGGTCTAGTTATTTAGTAGTTATTTTTAAAGGAGAGTCCAAGTGCCAATTCTCAAACCTGTAACATTGACGATGTTTAAATTATAAGAATTTTGAGAACAATCACTCGCAAATCCGCCCTCCCCTTTTTTCGCAGTTGGTATTTTTTTTTACAAAATCGTCAAACACGAGTTCTCTTTTAAAAAGGAGAATCTAGATTTCAATTTTCACATAATGTAACACTGTTGGTTTTCCGCCCCTTTTTCGCGGTGTGTAAATAGATTTTTGCAAAATCGTCAAACACGGGTCTAGTAATTTTTTACGAGAGTCCAAGTGCCAATTCTCACGCCTGTAACATTGTGGATCTTCAAGTTATAAGAACTTTGAGAACAATCACTCCTAAATCCACCCTCCCCTTTTTTCGCAGTTGGTATATATATATTTTTTAAATCCTCAAACACTGGTCCAGTCTATTTAAAAGGAGAATCTAGATCCCAATTTTCACGACTCTAATACTGTCAGTTTTCAAGTTAGAGTAATTTTAGGGAAAACCACCCCTATTTTTTTCTCGGTGGGTAAAGCAATATTTGCAAAATCGTTAAATATGGGTCGTTATTTTCAAAAGAGGGTTCGAGTAGGAATTTTCACGTCTGTAGCATTTTTGGTTTTCAACTTATGTAAAGTCTAGAGAAACCAATTAACCCCATTTTCACCCCCTTAGAAATTAAATTTTCAAAAATCCTTTCTTAGTGCGCTTCTACGCCCTAAAAACTATATACCTACGAAATTTAACATTTCAAGACAACGATCTCGTTTCACTAGTTTTTTTTTACCCCTAGTGCCGGAAAGCACCCAATTTACACAGGAACTCGTATAATAATATGCTATTGTCCAACAGTTGCATATTTTAAGTTTTTTCACGTTTATTTTGAGTGACTAAAATCAAATTTCATCAATCACTAGTAACTAAAATTAAAAGTTAATTAAGTTAAATGTCAATTTCAAGCAATGTCGCTTCAAAAATTTCTTTTCAAAATTCTTTGTTGTTGGGACAAAACGTCGTATATAACACGTGACCGAATTGTCATTGTAAGCTCGTGAAATGTGTATCACTCGTGCTATGGCACTCGTGATTCGAAAATCTCACTCGCAGACAATTAACAATTTCTGTCACCTGTAATATAATGTACTATTATTGGTATCATCTAAAGTTGTAAAGGGCCAACTCCTGAAAGTTTTATCTTTCCATTTAAGCGATCTACAATAGTGCACATGTAAATAGATATTTTGCGTAATCTAAACTGCATGTTATTTTGATAACGCAGTCTTGAAGATAAAATCTTACTTTATAGTCCAGGCAATGGGGGATTTTTTATCGCAAAGGTCGGACAGAAATGAAATTTGGTGGGATGGTAGACATAGGTCTCCTGATAGTACAGCTTAGTTTGCCACCTCGGGGGGTTGCGCGGTTATTGTAAATGCTATCGAAAAAAAGTTCAAATAAAATATGTACAGAACAAAATTGTACATAATTTTGGTTCAATTAATTTTTTGTTTTCGACCAACAGTTTCCGTTCTACGGGGTGCCAAAGCTGGGGGCTGATTTGCAAATTTCAACAAAATCAAATTTTCAGCGCGGATTACAACGAAGATCGATTTCAAATAATATAATCTAATCTTTCAAATAAGTCCTATCACATTTTCGGAGTGACCGTCTACCACAAAAAGCAGTAAGGCTTCATGACGTCACGTTCGCGAGCGGTTTTTTGGACAAAAAGAGATGAAGCTCCCCCCGGGGAACTGGGAACTCTTCGGATTTTTATTTAGGTGCCTGCTAGGAGTTCATAACCAAAATTTCTAAATTTTATAAATTATTTCTTCTAAAAAGTCTATAGTCCAGGCAATGGGTACAAAAAAGGGTGTTTTATTCGCAAAAGGTCTGACAGAAATTAAATTTAGTTAGATGGTGAACATCCACAAACTCGGAAAACATTGCTCTTTCAGAAAAAAAATATTGCAGAATTATTTGAAGTCGATCTTCGTTGTAATCCGCGCTGAAAATTTGATTTTGTTGGAATTTGCAAATCAACCCTTAATTTTGGCGCCCCGTAAAACGGAAACTGTTGGTCGCAAACAAAAAATGAATAGAACCAAAATTATGGACAATTTTTGAATTTTTTTTCAATAGCACTTACAACAACGGCGCTATTTTCCAAAAAGCGTCGCGGTGCAGAGTTTTCACCCCCCGAGGTCGCAAACTCAGGTGTACTATCGGGAGACCAATGTTTACCATCGCACCAAATATCATTTCTGTCCGACCTTTTGCGATCAAAACCCCCTTTTTAGTATACCCATTGCCTGGACTATTATGGCATTAATCTTTTTTGAAATTACACGTTTGCTATTTCGATGTCTACACAATCTACGCTTTTTATTACCCATATTTTTAATCTTACAAGAGAATACTTTTGGAAACCACTACTCAACACAACTCAATGCTCAATACCGAAACTTTGAAATCCAATACAAAATTAATTTCTTCGAAACTCTTATCTTCTTGTGTGTAGCAATGGAAATTGAGACATCGGGAGCAAGTGCGATAGCGACAGAGGGATAGAATATCACTGTGCAGGGAATCGCTTCGCCCAGGTCCGAAAACATTACCTTGTTCTGATCCATTTTGTCCGTTTAATTTTGCAATATTTCGATTTTTTTTGATGGATCGTTTTTGGAAAGGATATGTGCAGGGCCGAGCGGTCCATTTTTGTAAAGATTTGTTTCACAGAACGAGCTTAAAGTCAATGAAATAACACAATTTTTTGTGTTTTTAGATAACAATAATGCCAAATCTGGCATTCCAATTGAAATTTTAAGACCGCTCGCCTCTAATCTAGATGCAGGAGAACTGTTTTCCAAAAAGCTTGTAAATATATTCGTTTTTATATTGAAGTAAAGCGTTACCAAAGTTCACGTAAAAACAGCGGTTTTGTCGACCGTAGTCTTCCCCTTAAACTCATATCCCCCCCACAAAGAATAATTCTATCAAACGTCTCCTATCCAAGATTACATTTATGCGCGCCGGAGTTTATGGCGAACAATATAGTCATATCCTCAGTTTCCGAAGACAGATATTTACACAACCCGACGAGAACATGACTATACCATCCTCTATAACACTGCAGCATGATAGCACGGACTACCGCATTTTTCTGGGAACTGGAAAACTCACTTGTTTTATTTGTAAGGAAAAAGAACACAAAGCTGAGCAGTGCCCTTCTCTACTACTGACACTATCGCAAATGGGAGACCAATCACATTCAAAGAAAGAATATTGGAAACCTTATCCGACCAATTTCAACAAACTTCTAGTAATGAAAATTACACTAACATTTTCAGACAAGCAAAGGAAATCATAGAACTAGAAGTTATAAAACCCGTAGTTAATTATGAACATCCCTTGAACAGACCGTTCACACTAGATGGATTTCTGGAATCTCTGTCAAGAAGCAATAGCAAATCAACAGGGCGTGATGACATCGCCTACGTGCTGATCAAAAACCTATCAGTGCTAGCGAAAACACGTATTTTATCTTTCTTTAACGCAATATGGAATAAACAGCTTTTCCCCAAAATTTGGAAAGAAGCAATCGTAATCTCGATATTAAAGCCGAATATTAAACCCAAAACTGAACCCTCATCATATCGTCCAATCTCGCTCTTATCTAATCTTTACAAAATTCTCGAAAGACTGGTTAACTACAGATTGATGTGGTAGGTACCTAGAAAAAGAAAACTTCTGTCAGTTTTCTTTGGCTTAGAAAAAGCCTCTGACATGACCTTGGAGATACGGAATCATTAATCAGCTGAAGAATTGGGGTTTTTAACGGTAACATACTAGCTTTCATCATCAACTTTCTAAGCAAACGGACCTTCAGACTAAGAATAAACGGCGTCCAGTATCATAATAAAATATAAAAAATAAAACGGCGTCCCACAAGGCTCAGCACTTTATTTCTTATAGCCATAAACGACATATTATCCAGTATCATAAGCCAAACCGTTCAATGCAGCCTATACACAGACGACATCCTGTTATACATCAAGGGTAAATACCTTAGTACTATGGAGAGCACCCTCCAAAAAGCCGTGACAGCCATTACAAAGTGGACTGACTCAGCTGGCTTTCGTTTCTCTGTCAACAAAACAAAATGCATACATGTCAAAACTTCATGCACAAAAAACTTTCAACTTATGAAAGTGATCGCCAACCATAAATGGGGTTCCGACAAATCCAGCCTCCTAACAATTTTCAAGAGCTTAATACGCTCAAAGCTAGAATAGGACTGTATGCCTATTCTGCGTGCAGAAAGTCTTATCTGAAAAAGTTAGCCCCTATTCAGAACACAGTTATACGAATTGCATTAGGTGCTTTTTCGAACCACCCCATCCTTGAGTTTACACGTACTAGCCTGTGAGTTACGAACTACCGCTACTTATCTTAATCGCTACACATGATTGCCCACTTTTCGCTGACGACAAACTGAAACATGCATTATCCAATACTGCAGACGGTATTAATTCAGGATCCTCTAGCTCCATTTATAAACTTACAAAAATTAAGAACACTTTCACAATGGCGAACTGAAGTTTTACTACAGTCGTGTGGTCTAAAGCACACTCGTATTTTTTTTTTATAACATAATTATTATTCAAAAGAAAACTAATTGACGGTGCACCCAAACTTTTACAAAAACTTTGATAAAAATATGTACTTACTGGCATGTCTGTGCAGCATGATTTATACATCATTCCACGTTGCCAAAAAGTCTGACAGCATTGAAACATTTACAGTGGGAAAATTATGAAAATCAGGTCTTTGAAACCCCTCTTCCATTTCAGATAAATAAATAAAACAGTGATAACAATAAATTATTAATATACAAAAGCACGGCACATCTGGCAACCACGTACTTACTGTATGAGTAGATACAGCGCGCGTAGATACAAACCAATAGGATGGCGTTTCTCGCATTCAAATAAAAGTGGGAATTTCTTCTTGAATTTTTGAGAAAACCACTTTTTTCAAATAAAAATTTTTACAGCTTCAATATAGAAACTATTTATAAACTTTTTAGGTTACAACCAATTCAAAACAGTCATTTAAGGGGGGGCTTTATGAGACAGAAAATTGCCATATATAACTATCTCATATTAATGAATGCGACACATTAAGAAAAAGTGCATCTTGCGGCGAGTAGATGAACTTATTCAGCCGTAATTAAGATGCATAAATATAATCTGTATTACCGGCATGCGATTCGCGCCTTATTGAATGTGTTAAATATCAAAGTTCTGTTCTCGCTGCGTTCCTGTCGCCGTAGGTTTTAATTGAACTTTGCTCATTAGTTGCTGTTTTGTGAAAAAAATCTGTCTTTTTCAAGACAAACCTTTTGTTAAGTCTAGTTTAGTTATTTACCTAACGTGTTTGGAAAGTGAAATTTCCCGCATGAGCACTTTGTTTGAAGCACGACCGAAGGGAGTGCTGCATTTAGTGCGAATGCAGGAAATTTCCCTTCTAAATAAGGTAGGTACAATATTTTTTCTAACGAATCAAGCGCAAAAAGAAATAAAACATAAATAATTTAAAATAATTTTGAATTTTGCACATTTAAAAGTTTGTTGAATGTGGCGAGCCATTTCGTGAATTTGGTCTTACTGTCACTTTCTGTATTCGTTGCAGTGACCAACACCCACCCTATGAAGGAAATGTTCCTCCTTGACGTGGAAAGTAAAAAACACCCCAGTGCGGGAAATTCTTGTTTCCGCGCATCCGCGATAAACGGAAAATAGGCATCTATAAGCAATGAGTACAAAAATGATTTGTTCATTGAAGAAGTACAATAATTCAATGAAAATGTGTGGAATTCAATAATGTTACCAAAGCTCAGAGACTTTTATCTAAATTGCATGGCTCCGAATATCATTGAAGATAGGTTATCGCGTGGTTTAAAATGTAGAGATCCTTCTTATATTATACAGGCTCACACAGAAGAAAGAAAAAAAAAAGAGAAAAAACAAGCGAGTACTAGCTTTGATAGTTTATAAATAACTGTCGCATCGATTTCTAAATTTTGTACTCCCCAGTCCAGATTTCTCCGAATTGATTATTGTGAAAGAGATTTTAAAGTTAAAGTTATTAAGGCTACACCGGACGATGGTTTAGTGTGTTTCTGATCCGTAAGATGTTGCAAAAAGTCCAAAAGTTCTAACGCTTTTTTAAGAAAACGGTACAAATTTTTTAAATTTAATTTTAAATGTATATTTAAGAAAAAAAATTTGAATACTTATACTTACAATAAAAAATTCAAAAAAGTGGCACACAGCGACGAAAGAGCGATTTTTTTGATGAATTTACACGTTTTTTGTTTTTAAATCTAACAATTACAACCCTATCGAAACAGAATTTTTAAGTTTGCCTTTCATCCAGCCGCCGCGCGCTGATCCCTTTCCCCGCGCCTAAGCATAGGTTAGTATTTGGCCCGTCTGCTTCCTGTACGCGATATAGGATTTCCAATAAAAAAAAAAAAAACTGAATATTTGCAAGCACTTTTATTTTGATGACCTTGGTTTAAAGAACATTAAAATGATCATTCTGCAGGTAAATTATTCTTCTTGACACCCTAGTTTTTAATTCTGTTAACTAAAATAAATACAGTGTGGTGATAAAGTAACGAACAAAATTTATAATTGCGTTATTTAGGGGCGATTTCACCAACCTCCGTTAAACTTAATCATCTGTTAGGAACAATTGTTGCTATAGTTTTAACAAACGTATCTATGCAGTTATTTGTCAGTTAAAGTTAATCGATATAGGTGAAACCGGCCCTTTATTATTACACCGTATACTTACCTCGGATCTCTCTGTCAATTTCCACTCGCGTGGAATTGTAAATCTTTAAAATTCGCAAACCCCTATTAGGACCAATTTTTTGCAGACAACCCTATATCAATGTGTTCGCAATAAAACGCTTATGTTGATATAAAAAAAAAATTCTATTGTCCAATCAGTGAAAGTAACTGCCATCGACATACTTGTTTATACTGCTGTTTTGTAATCTGTGGATCATGTACAAGCTTCGCTGGCTGGCAGATTTTGATTTTTTTTCGTTTACAATTTTTTTTTGAAATTTTTTTTGTGGAAAAATGGAATGGTGGCACAAATTTTACTTAGAAATGGATTCTAAATACGTATTTGTTTAAACAATTTATTCAATCATTTCCACATAAATGCGTAAATACTTTTCCGATAGGCTTGTCTTTGTCGCACACTTGATCTCCTGTTTAGCCTTAAGTAGAAGTTGCTCAAATTCAGAAATTCCATCGCCCCCTAAAATATTTGTATGCATTTCCATAACACCGGGTATATAGTGATTTCTTAAGCAGAATTTTACCCAAGCTCTATTTTGTTTCTTATAACTACTTTTAATCAGTTTTTCCCTAAAACACCAAACTCATCAGTTTACTCATCGCCCTGGTTGATGCTAACATTGTTGGCGAAACGTGCGTTGGCAGTTGTAATAAAAATTGTTTTTGGTGTTTTAGGCAAAAACTGATTCAAAGTAGTTACCTACCACCAAAATTGATCCAGACAATTGTTTTGTTTTTGTTTCTTATGTTGATTGTCTTTGTAAGTTTACATATCGTCGGCCTAGTGTGAAAAGTGCATAACTCCAAAATCATAATTTTCTCGAACAGTTTCAATTTAGGTGTTTTTTACGTTGATTTTCAGTGACTCAATGTAACTTTAGTCACTAGTAAGTAAAAAATTTAATTTTTTACTCACTAGTGGTTGAAATTTGATTTTAGTCACTCAAAATCAACGTAAAAAACATCTAAATTGAAACTGTCAAAATAGAAAAGATTGATTATTTGTATTCTTTTGGATGAAATGTTAAAATTTGCTTTTTCGTATTCAATAATTTTTTATCTTAATAATTTTATTTTTTTAAATTTATCTTTATATTTTATCTTTAATCATAAGAAACAATTGGATATTGTTTCTAAATATTGGATATTGTCACTAAAACAATTATTAAAATGGTTCCAAGGCATTTGTTCAGACCATTTACTTGATATCTAAGGGGATGTGCTATAAAAAATAAATTCCGAGTTCAAAACTATACAGAATTCGGTTCTTCACATTCAAGTTCCTTTGGCGCCTGCACTATATTATATGCAGACGCACCTGCATGGATGAAGGCATCAGACAGGTTTTTGCGACGCAAAACAAGTTTCGTATTCAGATGTTTTTCAATTCAGACGCCATCACAAATTAACTGGTCTACTTTGAACGCGTGGCACAAAAAAAAACAAAACATTATAGCCTCAGGCGCCTCTTAGAGATCTTACCGATACATTTTTTACGAGATGCTGCTTTGTATATTGCCGCTCATTGTAATCTGAAACCCAAGCAGCCGTAAAAAACAACATAATTTTACTCCACGTGGACTTGACACGATATGTCATAATCCAAAGGATCAATCACTTCCAGGTTTTATACTTCCAATAAACCCATCTTTGTTTACATCATTGTTGAGAGAAATAGATATATTTCACAATAAGATTACAGTAACCGCCCAGTCGAAATCGGCAGAAGGTGTCAGCGAGAAAACAGCCTTTTAAGTGAATAGGTTTTATAACTGATCAAAAGCTGCGTAGCTTTTTTATAAGTGAATAAAATGCGTCTAGCTCTAAATAATTCATGTAAACCTGTGATGTAAACAGTATGTTTTGAAAACTATTTCTGCCATTATCTGTCAAATTAATTTTTGTCGCAAAATTCTTCAAATCGGTTTGGACACTGATCGCTCAATGAAATAGAGGTGTTAATAATAATGTGTCCCAAAAAGCACCACGAACACTAATAAATCTGTGTTAGGTACGCAGTTTTGCAACGAGCGTAATTATATAGTATTGAAACCGCCAGTTCGAAAGAAGAGTTGAGTTGAGAATTATAAAGAAAGTATGGTGAAAACTTTCTTCAACCTTGCAAGAAAAATGCAAAACGGAAGGAGCTCCAAAACATTCCCGACATACGTAGGCAAAGTTCAAAGTTGTAGTCAATAAAGTTTTTGTAATTTTTTGATTGTTGTGTTAACCCAGAAAAAAAAATAAAACCATTAGACAAAATCGCCCCAGCTAAAGTTGGCGCCAATTTGTCATGGTTTTCTCAAGTTTTCTTCGTAGCAACAAAACTTTCATGCAAAAATAAAATTATATTATCCGAAAATAAAAATTAAGGTCTTGTGTTTTTACCCCAGAATAAACTTGTTCAGTTTACAATACTAAATTACTACTTTTTCTAGTGTAACTAATAAAACGAACTATAAAAATTTATAAAGAATCAAAACAAAAAGAACATTTTAAAATCATATTCACTATTCACTGTTACCTACGCTCCTACCCCCCACTCCCACGCGCTTTGGAATAGTATTTAACGTTACAAGTTCGGTAGGTTACTTGTAACGAGTTAGACATTATGGACGAGGCGACGTTAGGAGCCGAGTCTAGAATGTCTAAACGAGTTACAAGTAACTACCGGACGTGTATCGTTATGTATTTTATTGCATACTGTAAGCCTGTCCTTCATTATTTTATTTCAAAAAATTAAAAAATCACATTTTGTGAAAATCGCATCACCTTTGTTGTATATGTAAAACTTCATCAGTAGCTGACAAATACGTTAATAAATGTCAGGTTAATGTCAGATTTGATTTATAAAGATGAAACTGTCCGGTAAGTGTTGCCTAGCGACACTTACCGGCTCTGATACTGTTCTTAAAAGTTCTTAAAAAGGATACACAGAATTAATAAAAATGGTCAAACAACCAGTCATAGTCTGCACACGCATCTCGCATGTACGCTCGCATGCAGACCGACTCTGTGTATGACATCATCCTGTGTTTTACCCGACGCAACTCGTCGGTTATATTCGTTATTCTTCGGTTATCAGGCGGTGAATTCAAATAAAATCAATTAGATCTAACACGGCCAAACTGACATCATTCCGCTCTCGGAATGCTTTTCAGTTTGTTAAATGTAATTCAAAACAAATAATGTAAACATGTATTAAATATAAGTATTTAAGAAATTCAGCGGATTGAGAAAATCCCTGAATCGGAATAATTTGTTCCCTTCGTCTTCGACGCCAACATCTGAATCGGTTAAGGTGATTTATTGAAACAAAGGGGAATATTACTCCAATGTTTCACTCAAAGCGCTCAATTTAAGTTGGAAAAAATAAACCAATCAGTGACTGAATGACACGATGGAAGTACATACTGTACTTACGATGGGTCATTTTCAATAAGAAATACGTCTAGAGGAACCCGATGGAAATACTGCATCAGCGCATGTATTTACGATGGGCTATATTCATTTCTTTTTTATGACTCGATGGAAATACTGCCAAATGCACGTATTTGCGATGGGTCATAATTATTAATGCTCAAAGATTTTTTATGACTCGATGGAAATACTGCCAAATGCACGTATTTGCGATGGGTCATATTAATGGACAAAGATTTTTTATGACTCGATGGAAATACTGCCAAATGCACGTATTTGCGATGGGTCATAATTATTAATGCTCAAAGATTTTTTATGACTCGATGGAAATACTGCCAAATGCACGTATTTGCGATGGGTCATATTAATGGATAAAGATTTAACAAATCTAACACGGCAACAACCAACATTGGGAGTTACCAAGAACAAAACAAACAGAACAAAAAAAAAATAATACTCAGTACTTTCAGAGCGAAATAGCTTTTGGAAATCGTCAGGTCAGGTCAGGTCAGGTCAGTAATTATTGGTCTTTGGAACACTTAAGTGTTTGCTGAGCGCCAACTTTGCGAATGGAATAACGATCATTTGCCAATAAGGCTTTGATGAGATATGGTCCAACAAATTCACAATTAAATTTCTCAGCGCGCTGTCCTCTGCTTAGCAGGACCGCGTCAGCAACTTTGAAGACTTGATTATTTTGTCATGTCTTGTCTAACGTACTGACTTGTTTTTCGGCGTTTGCTTTCAATCTGGTTGCAATTTTAGTGATATCTAGCGGGGACTTGATTGAATCGGACACAGGTAAATCAGACAAAATCGTACGGATTTGAGGAGTTTGTCCCTTTAGAGTCTAGACCAAACACCAATTTAAAAGGAGAACAGCCGGTGGTCTTCTGTTTTATTGATTTGATGACTAATTGAATTTTCCATAAGTTAGTCGGCCAATCTGACGTTTTGTTGGATTCAATTTTCAACAGGTTGATGAATGTTCGCATAGAACGTTCGATTTGGCCCTTTGGAACTATGTAGGTACACCGGGGGTTGTTACATATAACTCGATACCAAAGTAGTTGTAGCGGTCGGTATAGACAGCAAGCCTAACATGGGTGTGCTGTTGGTTGCCTGCGGCCATGCCTCGCCGTTGTTCCTTATCACGTTGGTGTTGAAATAAACAGTTTTGTTATTTTACATAATAAAGAAATTGACATAAAAAACGGTGTGTTAAAAATACCTCTACAATCAAAGTACTCCAAGCTCTAAAGTGGTGACTCCGACGTGATTCCATAAGACGGAAGTGGGGGACAGAAAAAAAAATGAGCACGCAAGAAGAAAAGATAGCACAACTCCAGCAGCAGCTTGAGGAAGCGCAGAAAGCGTTGCAGCAACAACAACAACAACATGGAGCAATAGAGTCCGAGCCCACGCGAGAAATAGGCGCAACAGCAACGACCGTACGTTTACCGCCATTCTGGCAAAGGAATCCAGCGTTGTGGTTTGCACAAATTGAAGCCCAATTCTATACTGCAAATATCAGGTCCGACACTATAAAATATTATACAGTTGTCGGTGCCCTTGATTCAAACGTTTTAGCATCGATCTCGGACGTGTTGGCGAACCCACCCCCCACTGATCGGTACAACTATATAAAAAGCAAAATAATATCCGCATTTACGGACTCCCAGGAGCGACAGCTACGAAAGCTCTTGAATGAGCAGAAATTGGGGGACAGAAGACCGTCGCAACTTCTCCGCGAGATGAAAACCTTGGCATCTGAGCGAGTTAACGAGGACGTTCTTAAGACGCTATGGCTGCAAAGGTTACCGCCATATGTACAGCTGGTGCTCTCAGCCAGCGAAGGAGTTCCATTGGACATGGCTGACAAGCTTCAGGAAATCCACGTTAGTAATTCCATCGGACAAAACGGAGCGATCGCCGTCGTTGACAGAAACGTGGCAGTGACACCAGCTGTCAGCGGTAACAGTAAAAATCAAACCAACATTTCGGAAATGAAGCAGCAGATAGAGGCACTGACAGCGGCCGTCGAGCGCATGACAAACCATAGGGAACGACACTACCATAAGTACCGCCCGGGATATCAACATAAGTATCGCAATAGAAGCAACTCCAGGAACAGAAGTAGAGGTCACAACAACACTGAAGCATGGTGTTTTTATCACAACCGTTTTGGCAACGAGGCCCGGAAGTGCAGACCACCGTGCAGTTTCACTAGGTCGGAAAACTAGAGACGCCGTCGACACTCGAGGCCGTGCACGACGGGAGCATTCAAAATTTACATCGCCTCTTCGTTACCGACCACAATACAAGCATTCGATACCTGGTCAATACTGGGGCTGAAATTTCAGTGCTGCCCAAAGCATTCTCAGGTAAGGCGTCATTATGCCGAACTGAAACAATGCTATTTGCAGCAAATAACACCCCTATCCCCACGTACGGACAGAAACTGATGGTTTTGGACCTTAAGCTGCGTAGACCGTTTAGATGGGTGTTCGTAATTGCGGACGTCTCCAAGCCGATCATTGGTGCTGATTTTTTAACATATTTTCATTTATTGCCGGATCTAAGGAATAGAAAACTTGTTGACGCATCTACACTTTTGACAACACCAGCTCAACTCATGCCATGCAAACCGGTACGAATCAGCACTATAGCACGGACGTCCAGGTATCACGAGATATTGGCAAAATTTCCTAGCATCACCCGCCCTCAGCCTACTGGAACAACACCGAAAGGAAACAGTTTTCATTATATTTACACTAGTGGCCCTCCAATCGCTGAAAAACCTCGCAGACTCTCGCCAGAAAAACTCAAGGTAGCAAAAATGGAATTTCAGTTTATGATGGATCAGGGATGGTGTCGTCCATCCAAAAGCCCATGGGCCAGCCCACTCCACTTAGTCCCGAGGAAGAATCCAGGAGAGTGGAGACCCTGTGGCGACTATCGCAGGTTGAACAGCGTTACAGTGCCAGACTCGTACCCGATCCCCCACATACAGGATTTCGCCCACAAGCTACAAGGAAAGAAAGTCTTCTCCACTATCGATTTAGTAAGGGCTTATCATCAAATTCCAGTCGCCGAAGAAGACGTACCCAAGACAGCAGTGTGTACACCGTTCGGCTTATTTGAGTTCACTGTAATGACTTTCGGACTCCGAAACGCAGCGCAAACTTTCCAGAGGCACTTAAATTCAGTGCTTGGTGAGTTAGACTTTTGTTTCGCTTATATAGACGATATTCTTGTATTTTCCCGCGACGCTGAAGAACATAAAGTGCACCTAGAAACTTTGTTTAAAAAATTACACGAACATAATTTAATGTTAAATCCAGCGAAATGTGTGTTCGGCGCAACAGACGTTCAATATTTAGGTCACATTGTGTCTGCAAGTGGAACGGAACCGTTGTTGGACAAAGTGAAAGCAATACAACAGTTTCCGAAACCACATACAGTAAAAGAACTTCGTCGATTTTTAGGTATAGTAAACTTTTACAGACGTTTTTTAAAAGACGCGGCAAGAGAACAGGCTCCACTTCACTCTTACCTGCACACTCCTAAGAAAAACGACAAGTCGCCAATATGTTGGACTGCCGAAGCTGAGTCAGCTTTCAACAGGTGCAAAGACGCGCTGGCGAACGCCACTGTATTAGCCCATCCTGCAGAGAACGTGCCACTAAGGATAACAACAGACGCATCCGAAACTTCGATGGGAGCCGTCCTCGAACAGCAACTTGGAAGGACGTGGCAGCCCCTAGGTTTCTTCTCCAAGAAACTTAGTGAGGCACAAATGAAATACAGCGCATATGATAGAGAGCTGCTGGCAATATACGAAGGCATCAAATTTTTTAGATACATGGTAGAGGGTAGAGACTTCTACATTCAAACAGACCACAAACCTCTGGTGTACGCTTTTAAGCAAAAATCAAGCAAGGCATCTCCCAGACAACTTCGCCACTTAGACTTCATAGGTCAGTTTACCACCAAAATCCTACATATAGCAGGAGAAAGCAATATCATCGCAGATGCGCTGTCACGCGTAGAGGAGATACGCACTCCAACTGTAGTCACATCTACTGAGTTAGCATTAGAGCAACAACATGACACGAAGTTAACAGAATTACTAACATCGAGAGACACGAGTTTAAAACTTAAAGAACTGCGACAGAACGCTGGTGAAGAACCAATTTGGTGTGATATCTCTACTGGCACCATTCGTCCCTATGTGCCCCCATCATTAAGGAAACGAATCTTCGACCTGTATCATCAATCAGCTCACTCCAACGGAAAGGCCATTTTCAAAGCCATTCAGAAGAAATTTGTCTGGCCGTTCATGCAGAAGACCATCAGCAACTGGGCACGAACGTGTCTACCATGCCAGAGATCGAAGGTAGGTAGACACACGAGAACCCCTATTAAAAATTTTGAAATTACAGAGAACCGATTTGAGCACGTCCACCTAGACATCGTCGGACCCTTACCTCCTTCGCAAGGACACAGATACTGTCTAACAATGACAAACCGATTCACTCGTTGGCCAGAGGTAGTCCCCATGATAGACATGTCAGCGGAGACAGTGGCAAGGACTTTCTATACCACTTGGATTCCACGTTTTGGATGCCCACGCTTTTTAACTACAGATCAAGGTCGCCAGTTCGAGGCATCCTTAACCACGTCACTGACAAACCTCCTAGGAATCAAACGCTGCCGCACCACACCATATCGACCACAGTGTAATGGAATGATCGAGCGCTGGCACAGGACCATCAAAGCAGCGATCATGTGCCACGAGACGACCGATTGGTACGACCTATTACCCACCATCCTGTTGGGATTACGCACAGCGATAAAGGAGGACGTAAAATGCTCACCAGCCGAGCTTACATACGGAATGCAGCTTCGGTTACCTGGGGAGTTCTTTTTTGACACCGACAACGACTACGTGGACCCTACCAATTTTGCTCACAAGTTAGCTCAACAGATGCGCAAATTGAGAGCAATCCCTGCGACTCACCACACTGGCGCACAGAAACTATTCATACATGCAGCTTTGAACGACTGTTCGCACGTTTTTCTTCGCGACGACGCCGTCCGAAAACCTTTGCAGCAGCCCTATACCGGCCCACAGCCAGTGTTGAAGAGGGACCAAAAAACAATTACTATCCAAAAGAACGGCAGACCCTCAACAGTTAGCCTTGATAGGGTGAAACCAGCATTTTTACCCCAAGAAGTCGAAAGGCCATCACAACCGTCACAGCCGCAAAACGCGAAAACGCCTCCCAACACCACGACCACCAGATGCGACAGACAACGTCGCCGTCCAGTCAGATTTCGTGACTAGGTCACTGGGAGGGGAGTACTGTAGCGGTCGGTATAGACAGCAAGCCTAACATGGGTGTGCTGTTGGTTGCCTGCGGCCATGCCTCGCCGTTGTTCCTTATCACGTTGGTGTTGAAATAAACAGTTTTGTTATTTTACATAATAAAGAAATTGACATAAAAAACGGTGTGTTAAAAATACCTCTACAATCAAAGTACTCCAAGCTCTAAATAGTCAACGAATATCTTGGCGACTTTTGCTATAAAGTTGGTGCCGGCATAGTGAATCAATTTACTTGGTGTGCCAAAGATACTTATGAAGTTTGAAAAACTTAGCTTTGTTTCTTCGCTAGTAACAGTCGATTGTGATAAATAAGGCAAAATTTCGAAAAAGTGTTAACGACGACGATTTGCTTTCATGTATAATAAGATCGGCAATAATTCCTCGAACAATCAGAATATCAGACTCTGATATTCGATATGTTTGACAGTAGACAGTTTTATTTTCGGTGAAGGTTGTTGTTAATTCGCCGGTGTTAACGGCGTTAACATTATTACCTGTCGTAATCAATTCTTTAAAATTTGAAAATAACGTGAGCAACTGTTGACTATCCAAAGATTGCAAATCAGTTACACATTCCTCAAAATTAGACTAAATTGCACAATTTCGAATCATTTTTCTTTTTTATGTTTTTGTCTTTGATCAAAAGTCGTAAATATTTTCGACGACAACATCGTCAAAACTTGAATGATTGGGTGGAGCGATAACAAAATGTTTAATAAACAAGAAGAATGTTCTTAAATCCAAGTGGAGTAAATTTAAATTAAAATTTAAATATATCTATGTCGAACTCCACAAACTTTAATAACTGTAAGATTAATAATCTTACAGTTATTAAAGTTTGTGGAGTTCGACATAGATATATTTAAATTTTAATTTAAAATGTTTAATGTTACATCAGGAAATTCCACTAGGGCTTTTGTGCAAAAATGTGAATTATGAGTTGTGCCATTAAACAATTGCGAAGAGGTAATACAAGGAATTTTTTCAAGGTTTCGTTCGGTCACTAATGTCTCTAATTAATGAGTAAGTCGAACCAGTGTCAATAAGACAATCAGTGCTATAGGCAGAGATTGAAACCTGCAATGTTTTCAAATTACGTTCTCAAGAGTTTGTCAGCGTGAAAGAGTTGAGTAATAAATACATTTTCTGTTTTGACTCTTTTATCGGCCTGCTGTAGCCCGGATTCGGTTTCATGGTCACGAGAGTGTTTAGGTACTTTGCGGGCGAAAACACTGCTCGATGTTGTGACCCGGCTTTTTGCAATATCTGCAACTTAGCTGGATCCACACTTACGTTTTAAATTATCCATATTTCTAGGATTGCAATCACGTGAAATTTGTCCAAACTTAAGGCAAGAAAAACAATAATTAGTTTGCTTTGAAGTTGAGGGCAACTTGGTTTTCATTACTGATTTTTCGGGAGGTTTCACATAATTTGTGAGAAATGCGATCAAATTGCCAACACATCGCACAACAATAATTAAAAGCTGTTCTCACCGCAACATCGTCTATTGAATGGGAAATATCTCGATCAAATCGATTTTTCAAGTTTGATTCGAGCATATTCAACATAACTTCGTACAATCGTGCTTTGATAGTTCGCGGCTTCAATAAAGTTTTCCCAAATTTCTGTTTTTGGAAAAAAAATGAAAAACCTTGCTTAAGATTATCCCAAGTTTCATCGGTGGGTTGCCATGCCGAAACCACCTTTGTGCTGATTTTAGTAAAAAGGGACCAACTCTACTTACAGTTTCGCAGTCTGACCACCCAAACTCGTCTTTATAGCCCCCAATTTTTTATAACCAGATACTAGTGCCGGTGCTGTCGGAATCAAAACTTGGCAGTGCCAAAGAAGCAGGAATTTTCACACAAAGTGCGGTGGGTTGGATTGGAGGTTCACTTGTGTTCACACGTCGTTGAAGATTTCGTAAGATCGACGCAATAGCTCCCAAAGACCCCATTGGATGTATCTTTGGTCGTTACAATTTCACTAAAATTTCACGGCACGTGTACCCCACACCTGATCTTAAAAGTTCTTAAAAAGGATACACAGAATTAATAAAAATGGTCAAACAACCAGTCATAGTCTGCACACGCATCTCGCATGTACGCTCGCATGCAGACCGACTCTGTGTATGACATCATCCTGTGTTTTACCCGACGCAACTCGTCGGTTATATTCGTTATTCTTCAGTTATCAGGCGGTGAATTCAAATAAAATCAATTAGATCTAACACTGTAATAGCTCACCTACCGGACGCAAATTGATCCTTTAATGGAACATCTACCGGACAGTATGAAATAAATGAATGAAACATATCCTCGGAATCACGTCTCATTAGTAAAATCTTTTTTTTGCCACCTCGAGTTGCCAGACAGAATTTCCCCTTACCTCTTACCTCACCTCAACCTACCTGCACGATCATGCGACAATAATTTAATTGTGAACAATGCCCTCTGTTCACGACTTGCCAAAGCGAAGTATGGGTTGGTATCGCGGATATTTGTATTTACATCCATTCTTCTTCATGGAATCCGATTAAATTTTTGTGTAGACAATTTCTCGACAACTACACGTTATTTTTAAGTGCGGTTTTTTTTATCAGAAAGAAAATGTATTCTCGGGAGTGGATTCTTCTGGATAGAGTTGGATTACAGGAAAATCAGGAATCACTGAACACAAGGGTAAAAATGAAGCCATATAATTTCCGTGATATTTAACACGAAATAGCTATAAACATAATTTTTCTATCGGGTTGAAAATAACTGACATCCTGTAGACGAGTACCTAGATTGAAAATATTCAATTGTTTTTTTAAAATATGCATTACTTTTTACGAAATTGTTGACAAAGTGGAGGTGTGTTCTCGCTATACCGATGCGTGTGTAGGATAGGGTACGAATGATGCATCGTCCGTCTCATAATGCGCGGCCTTAACACTCCGTAAGGTTCCCGTCAAGGAGAGAGATGTTCGCCGGTGACTCTATCTCATGTTATTGGTTAAGGAAGTGCTGATACCTATTATCGAATGGACGAACTAAACAAAACATCTTAAAGTGTACTATAGTTCAAATGGGTCTCAGATAGGTTCCTTTTCAACCTGCGAGCTGTTTTGAGAGAAATGTTTTTTATAGAACGAAATGTTGTGAAATATTGTGGATGGATGAAAAACAAAATAGGCCGCCTAGTCAAAGGACGCCCGCGGCAGATGTGGATCGTCGAAATTGATGGTTATTGAAAGAATTTATAATTAAAGAAAACCAATAAATAAATATGTAGTAAAGTAAATAAAAACAGTTTTGTTAAATAGAAACCATACACGGTCAAATATGTTTGCAAATAAGTGATATGTGAGTATGTTTGGCGTTATTTGTAAACAAGTTTTAGTGTTTGCGAAAACATTTTATAAAATTAAAAGTTGTTAATTTTGCATGGGGCTTCTTTTTACGAGCAGAGAATTTGCACGTTTGTGCTGAAAGGGTCAAATCAATTTGCAAACATATATTTAAAATTAAAATTTAAATATATCTAAGTCGAACTCCACAAACTTTAATAACTGTAAAATTACTAATGGAACATGTTTCGGCAGAACACTTCTGCCATCATCAGCCCTTAAAGAATATAAAAAATTATAATAATAATATAATAATAGATAATTTTTTATATTCTTTAAGGGCTGATGATGGCAGAAGTGTTCTGCCGAAACATGTTCCATTAGTAATTTTACAGTTATTAAAGTTTGTGGAGTTCGACTTAGATATATTTAAATTTTAATTTACTCCATTTGGATTTAAGAACATTCTTCTTGTTTATAAACATATATTTGCAAATAAATCTGATCGTGTATGGTCCGTTTAATAAAATAATTAGTTTTAAAAAAAAAGAAACCGACTTCAAAAAGACCAAAGAGGTTAACAAATTTATAACCTATTGTCATTATACAAATATATCAACAACGTTATAGCGCATCAAAAATTCAATATCAGGCCATCAACGATGTCTGCCCGCACGTGTCTGCCCGTTTGGGATGTTTTGCACAGCGCGAGCCCCCCACCCACGCTCACGCATTCCGGCGCGCGCGCGGTGGGACTTGCGATGTGACGGGAGCGGACAGCTTATCTATCTGCTACCTATTTTTTGGCTTGGCACCGACTTCAACCAGATCAGTAGGTAGCACATGTAATAATACATGTACTGAGTTATTTCTCGCTTTTTGAAGTCGGTTTCTTTTTTTTTAAAAGCTAATTATTTTACAATTTTAAGTGATGGGTAGACCTAGTAAGGACGCTGCTCGAATGAGGAAACGACGGCTGGTTGAAAATGAAGATGAAAGACGCAAACTATAAAAAATTAGAACCCGAAATACTGAAATAATGATGAATTAATATTACTACCTGAAAAATCTAAGGCAATGATGACTGCCAGACGCAAAGACCTGCATAATTATTATTAAACGACTACATTTGAGAGAGTTCATAATAATTATAAAATCTGAGGATTTCGCCCGGTTCCCATGCGATCACCTCATCAGGTCCGGACTTGCTGACAATGGGACTACTTCCGGAGTATACCCTTTCAAATAAAATAAGAATTTTCAAAATCGATCCACAATTGACGAAGAAATCGGTGAACATACATAAAAGGAAAAATTTGAGAATTTCCCTCGATTTCCATGGGATTCCCTCATCAGATCCAGGCTTGCTGTCAATGTCACTGCCTCCAGAGTATACCCTTTCAAATAAAAAAAAAATTTTCAAAATCTATCCACAATTGACGAAGAAATCGGTGAACATACATAAAAGGAAAAATTTGACAATTTTCTTTGATTTCCATACGAGCCCTTTATCAGATCCGGACTTGGTAACAATGGGACCACCTCTGGAGTATACCCTTTCAAATAAAAGAAGAATTTTCAAAATCGGTCCACAATGAACAGAGATATCGGTGAACATACATAAATGGAAAAAAAACATACATACAGACGAACATAGAACCTCCTCCTTTTTTGAAGTCGGTAATAAATACAGTAGACTCGCGATTATGTATACTAATTACAACGAAGGCTATTCATATAGGCGATTTATTCAAATTTACCAGTGGAAAATAAATAATTGTGGACTGAGTTATTACTTTTTATTCTATACAAGTTTTATACAAATTGTAGCCAATATTTTCAGATTTTTTATATGTAAAATCCATTCTACATCCGGTACATACACTAATTTTTTTTAATTCGCTAAAGGGATTTTGTTGTATTTTTCACTTGATGTTAACTTTTGATTGGTACAAGACCTTGAAACTTGAAATTTTTAAAGGACATCGTTTGGTCCTTTCTCTTAATTTCAACAACTCTAGCTCTACAATTCAAAAATATTTCCAAAATAAAATAATTATCTTCGCGTTTTTATCGATTTTATTGGAGACGACGGAGTAAATTCTATCATGATCTAACGTCTACAATAAAATCCAGAAAAATGCGAAGATATGTTGTGACGATATTTTTTAATTTAGGAGAACAATTGGCTTTTCAAACTAAGATAATACTTCTCCTGGAGTACAAAAGAAAAATTAAAAATGATGCTGGACCAACACCCTAATTATTAACTATTGAAAGAAATTTTCAGTTATAATATAATAAGAGTTGAGATTTCGTCGGAAAAATTTACCGATTGTTACGAGAGTTCGCCTAGCAATTTTGCGAATGACATTGTCATAAAAATCACGAAACGCAGTTGAGTGACTTTTGATCAATGTCATGAGCAAAATTGTAGAACTCGAGTCCACAATGGGGTCGTCCCACAATTTTCAAAAACAGCTTTTCTAGAAACTAGACGGAAAAGTATTATACCCCTATTTTTTTTTGTTTATTCGAGATCACGCGTTTACTAGGTAAAAAAAATCTAAACATTTGTCTTATTTGAAACGCGCGCCTTTCTGTGACGTCAAAATTCACCAGACAAAATTCAAAGTTACTAGACGCGCGGACTAATGAGAGACGCATGAACCAATGAGAATGCTCTCCCGAAATGACGTCACAAGAGGTGGTAAATGTACAGCGTTTGAAAATCCTAGCCGAAATTACGATTTTTGATGCGCTCTGTTATCTCACAAAACAACTATATTAAACAACAGAACACGTTTTAGAGCTTCATGTTATATAGTGTACGAGATGCTACAGTTAAAGTCGTCAAATTCAGTTCAGAGGGACGACCCCATTGGTAAATTTTTCCAGCGAAATCTCAACTCGAATTATATTCCTCAGACTATTTCACGAAAACGCCCAAATTATTGATAATATGGTGGAAGGTAACAGGTAATTGAGGTATTTGACATGCAGTATGCTGCCACAGTGACTGCAGCAATTGTTATTTTTTCGCTGAAAAATGAGGTACGTTGTGTAATAGCGACCCCCGATAAAATTTTGACAAGTTGATTTTTTCAATTTAAATTTTGATTCCATTGTTGAATGATCACATTTGATTGGTTAAAATATATATGAGTGAAATAGTCAGTGTAAACAGTAATTTAGTCTAGTCAAGTACATAGTTGAAAACCTGCGAAAAATAGTTGCAAGGATCCGAAAATATGAGCGATAGCTCATTCGTTTCTGGATTTTATTCTGAGAAAAACTTTTTTCTTGTTTGTTCCGCAAATAAAAATTACAATAATTATTGTTATTAACAAAAAACTAAAAAAATAAGGGGTTTAGTTTTTTGGCAATAACTCATGGTTAAAATCGAAAATCGGAAAAAATATTCAAAAACAGGAGGAAATTTCTGATTAAAAACTCCCAACTGCCGGAGTTCTATCTCCTGCACTCGCCGCCTCTGAAGAGAGTAAAAATTTGAATAAATTATGGTGTGCTCTTAACACTTGATGGAATGAAAACCCGTTGGAAAAATCGATTTTACTTCACTTTTCAATAAGTTAGGCAATTGTTAATTTACAAAGTTTTATGGGACCTCCGCTTTCAATGAAGACAACAAATTTTTTTTTTTAAATTGACCTATAAATTTTTCACTTCTTGGAGCCTTTCTTATACATACATGGTGATTTTTTTAAAACGATCCACCCTAAATATGTAGAAAACAAAAACGTTATGTGCAAAATTCTGAAACTGGTCAATTTTGTTTGTTAGGGGGACACTTAGTAATTAGTGTAGTTTTAGACCTGCAAGTGCACCCCCTTGGCCGGGGCAGCAGTCCCCTCAAAGATCTTAAATGGAACAGGGAGTTAAAAAGTTTATTTTTTGAAAGGTTCGTGTGACCTCTTTTTGGCGATGTTGTAGTTTTTTATTTCTACGATTAGTTTTTAAGAAAACATCACTTTTGAGCCAAAATTTGGAAGTTAAAAAGGTTAATCACTGTTTCTTATTCCTTGACATTGACAATTATTCAGTTTTACAGTAAATATGCATACGTTCGGATGAATAAATGGTCAACTCAGTTGAGTTAAAATTATTTTTATTAATGGCTCCCAAAACAAATGTGCTAAACATATTCATAGAAGAAATTTCAACAAGATGGAGCTCCACCACGTTATGCCTTAAACGTTTGCAATTGGCTTAACAACCGATTGCCGAACCATTGGATTGGGAGACGTGATGCAATTGAGTGGCTAGCAAGATCACCGGACTTGACAAGTTTAGATTTTTTTCTCTGGGGCCATTTGAAGTCACACAACGAATTGTTGATGAATGCAGGCAAATTCCGCGAGAAACATTTCAAAACGGTGCTCATTTTGAGCATCTCTTGTAATAACAATAGGCGCTTAACAACAATGTTGTTCAGGAAAAACATAAACGTGGGATGTGCTACAAAACAAGCGGTTTTCTCAAAAACTAATCGTAGAAATAAAAAACTACTATGTACATCGCCAAAAAGAGGTTAAATGGACCTTTCAAAATATTACATTATTATACGAGTTTAATAAGATGCTTCATTGTGACATGAGTAGGTTAGAATAATAGAACTAAGCTGACCAAACGTACTCCTTTTGGGAGTTTGGTACTTATATTTTATGAGCTGTACTCCGGAAGATAGTTGTACTGCAAATGTACTCCATTTGTATTCGAATGTACTATACCTGTACTCCTTTTCCTTTGCTTCTTTAATTTTTCGGCAGATATCATCGGCAGACGTCGAAAAAATCATTTTAGAGATAACTTATCTACAGAAAGAATTTCCTTTTAAATATACATATTTTTAAATACCCCCCCCCCCCCTCGCGATACCCACTATGTACTCCTTTCTCGTCAGCAATAAATGCTCAGCTTAATATAACGAATGTCACAATGCCTCGTTAAACGAGTGTAATATACCAACTATTTTTTCTACTTTGGAGCTCTTCGTTTTATGAAAATGTAAAAATTTTGCTTTTCATTTATTCTAGGGATTTTTAGAATTAGCTAGTACCTACCGGTTGTGTTGGTGGTTATATTTTTTATCTGAAAAGTTAATACTTGGCTTGGCTTCGATAGGAGTTGGTTAGAAATGCTCAATACCAACGTAATACGTATCAAATAAAAAAAAAAAAGCAGTTGCATTATAAGTTCCATTGTGCAACAACTTTTAGTGACACTTTGTGACACCAAAGTAGAAAAAATAAACTTTTTAACCCTGTTTAAACTCTGTTCCATTTAAGATTTTTGAGGGGGCTGCTGCCCCGGCCAAGGGGGTGCACCTGCAGGTCTCAAAGTACACTAATTAAGTGTCCCCTTCACAACCAAAATTGACCGGTTTCGGCATTTTGCTCATAACGTTTTTATTTTCTAGATATTTAGGGTGTATGGTTTTCAAAAAAATCACTTTGTATATGTACTCAAGAAGTTCATGTTCAAAAAGTTTTTAAAAGTTAATTATTTTGTTATAATAATTGTTTACAGTTGAAAAAAAAAAATTAAAAATCCAAAAAATTTTTAACATATTTTATCGTTCGACACTGTCAGAATTTTCAAATTTTCGCTTGTGTAAACACTCTCTGTCATGAAATAATGAAAATGACAGATAAACGTCACACTAGTTTTATGGATTTTAAACAATTTAAAGGCTTTCTGGGGTGGTGTCGAACGATAAAACGTCGTATTACACTCGTTCCTGTGTAGATTGAACGCTTTAGGCCACTCGGGGCTCAAAAAAGCACTCGTTTCACTCGTGCATTTATAAACCCCTTGTGGAATAAAGCGTCCAATTTACACAGGAACTCGTATAATAATCTACTATTTTTCTACTTTGCTTTCGTACTGAGGCTATTACAATACTCTTTTGCGTCTCATAATAGACAAAAAAGGTGTTATATTAATTCTACTAAAAATAGTATATTATTTTTTTAATACATATTGGCAAATTGACTAGTTTAATATGTAAAAAAAAATCCCATTTTGTTGTCCCCAGGAAATAATGATTTAAAAAGAAATTCTTAAAAACAATTTTTATTGTTTATAATCGTTTTTTATATTTCTAATGTTTAAATAATTATAAATAAAAAAAATGTTTTTATTAAAAATTTTATTGTTCATTAACAATGTAGTAGATAGAACTCCGGGAATTTTTCATCGGAAATTTCCTCCTCTTTTTGAATCTTTTTTTCCGATTTTTCCGATCACAGTTTTTTTAGGCGATGATTACAAAAAAGGTAATTTTACGGCCCCTTTTGGAGCCGTAAAGTTTAACTTTTTTGTACGCATCTGTCAAACTCTACTTTTTTGGGACTGATCTGTCAAACTCCACTTTTTTGGAACCGATCTGTCAGAATTTGACAGATGTGTACAAAAAAGTAAAACTTTACGGCTCCAAAAAAGAGGCCATACAAACACTTTTTTGGTAATCTTCTCCTAAAAGAAAATTATGACCAAATATTTGAATTCTTTTGTGATCATCACCTAAAAAACGTCGTGTGCACCTCGGCCAAAAGTGCTTTTTTTGGCCTTATCTGCATTGTGTCCTCACGCCTCGGCCACAAACAGCAGATGCGTCCAAAAAAGACAACTTTTACGGCCTAGGTACACAAATTACTACTAAAAAACTAAACCCCTTATTTTTTTTAGTTTTTTGTTAGTAACAATAATTGCAATTTTTATTTGCCGAACAAACAAAAAAAAAGTCTTTCTCAGAATAAAATCCCCAATCGAATGAGTTATCGCCAGGTTATCGCTTATATTTTTCGGATCCTTGTAACTATTTTTCGCAGGTTTTCAACTTCTTGACTAGACTCAATCACTGTTTACACTTTGTAGGTATATTATTCCTAACAAGTTCACGAAAAACACAGTTAGAACTACAGTACAAAACACATCGGAATGTTCAAGAACTTCCCCCTTGTGCGTACGAGTCTAAATGAATATTTTTGTCCTGATTTATGAGAATCTTTTTTTACGCTATTTTTTGCTCTGAATGTCCAGAGATTAAATAGTGCCGCCGCCGCCGGCCCGTTGCCGAATTGTGAACTATAGACCGCAAGACACCACCTCGTAACCAAAAGCTGAACCTTTTTATTGCCTTTTAACTGGGAAACGGACCACAATACATGGCGGCAATCTTGAGCACTTTGGAATGAATGTGTCATTTTCATTCCCGACTCCTGCACAATCTAAGCCATTATTTCAAATAATTTTAGTGGCATACGCATTCAGTGCACTTTCTTCATGGGACTAGGTATTTTGAACAGATTTGGTTAGAGCATCGCTGTAATAAATGCGTTTTTCTCAGAATTATTTGTAGCCTTCCGGAAACGAAATATTTAACTTTTTTTTTTCTCTGTTACAATTCATACTACACCTGTGCAAACACTTCGTCTAAATCCTTGATATCTCTACTTTACAAGGATAATTTTTGTTTTTCTATAATTGCACTGGTTTTTCCGTGAAGCTGGAATGAAATAGACCGTGTTTTTACACAGGCGTTATATCTATATACAGGCTGTCCCATTTAAAACTCCCCAGTCCAGATTTCTCCGAATTGATTATTGTGATTGAAAAATCCTCGAACAGGTCGATTTTGTTTGCCAGGGGCACATCTTCTCAGGTTCCTTTCAAGTTCCGGCATTTCGCCCTCTTGGGACCTCTTTACAACTAACCACTTACTTTTCAATCTTTTGGTGATTTGGCCGCAAAAAAAAACGATAATTTTCAATTCTCAAGATAATCCACATCTTCTGATACTGTGTTCTACAGCAACCACAAAGACAAACATGTCATTGCTGAAATTAGGCTTACTGAACTTGTAGCATCACGAACGGTTTTGAAAATCGTCTGTATTTTTGCATGGAAATGAATGGTGGCCATATCCAACATTTATTACGTTAATTAGATCATTTTATTGAAAAATAATAGTGTCGCATACTCTACATTCAGTTTTAACTCCTTCGCGCTATTTAGCAATCAAAATCAACAACCTAATGACCCAAAAATTTCAATAAATTTAATTTCAAAATTACATGTTGGTCTTTGTGGTTTCTGTGGGACATAGCATGAGAAAATGTGCATTATCTTGAAAATTTGAAATTATTGTTTTTACGATCAAGATATTGAAAAGTAAGTGGTTAGTTGTAGAGAGGCCTTCAATACCTTTCAAATGAGGCATCACTCGACCCATAGTGCCATTTAAGATTTTGGGGCTAACAGCCCCCTCGCGAAGAGGGCGAAGTGCCGAGAGTTGAAAGGAACCTGAAAAGATGTGCCCCTGGCAAACAAAATCGACCTGTCCGAGGATTTTTCAATCACAGTAATCAATTCGGAGAAATCTGGACTGGGGAGTTTTAAATGGGACAGCCTGTATATCGACTCAAACGGGCCCCTAAAAACTACTAGGTGCAGTTGACTCCGATGTTCTGCTACATATTTTATTATTGCAAGATGTGAGAAAAGAAGAAAAAACAAGGAAAAAGACGATGATATCACTCGGTTTTCTTAGATAATTTAAAAAATATATTATATTTCAATGTGCATTGGGTCTACTATGAACATGATGCAGATTTGACAAGAAAAACGGAAGTAGTGAAAAATGAGGAAAGTGAAAAAAATTGAAATGAGGTTAGGATGGGATACGAGAAATTAATGGGAATACTGTAACGTGTAAGTAGGAGTGTAAGAAGGGCATAAATAGTACATCATCTACCAAAGAGAAGTCGTTTTTCTCAGTTGAGCAGTATTATTAGATTATTGAAATTAAGTTGCAAAGCTGAGACTACTAGCACTACTAGTAGCAGTTTAAATCCTATAAATAATATTTTTCTGTCTATTCTTATATTTATAATTACATAAACAATTTCACGAATATTCTGCCAACTTCTAAGAAAGATATTTTTTTCATGAAGTCCTGCCTTGCATTAAAACCCGTCTCTCCTTTATTAACTACTAGTCAATAATGATTATTATTAACTACTAGGAAAGGAAAACAATTTCACACATCCTCTACAAACTATATAAGTAAAAAAATATTAAAAATACCACTGGCTATGAGAATTGAACAGAGCGGCGAAAGTAGCTTGAATATCCTTTAAAGGAGATCCTGTGAAGACATTCTGACAAAATTAACTTCTTTGGTTGTATAAAATATTACAAAATAGACTTCTTTTTTAATTTTCAAAGAATTTACCATGAAGTGTTATCATTTTTTATGGAGTGTGTTATTTTACCTAAATCCATTTAATTCTTTAGTTTTCTTCTAGTTTTACTATTCGACCCGAAGATCTTTAAGAGAATTAAATGGATTTAGGCAGGCTTTTATGCTCTATAATTTTTATGTTTAACGTTTGGCTCGAAACTAATTAGGGGAACCAATATTCTCAAATCTTTAAAAATTCTGTCTACATCCATTCGACACCAGGCATATTATTAATTTTTTTTTATAAGATTTGAACTTTAATTGAACCACACATTATACGTTATAAATTCTAACATCAAGTTAAATGTTTACATAATAAGGTACTAGCTGAATATTCTAGTATATTTAACGATATTTGCACAAAAACCAAACCACCTTTCCAAAAACGGAGAGATCTTTTTATGTAGGATAAGTAAAAAAAGTCACTTAAACAGATACGTGATATAAGTCACTTAAATACTCCTATAAATGTAAATATATAAGGGTTAGAACATAAATCCATATGACAAATTTAATATAGACCAAAGAAACCGACGTACTCTACTTTGCAAATAATAAAACCGCTATTTATTAAGATGAGATCTTTCTTTAAGGCATTTGTTTAAAATATATTTACACTGATTACAAGCTTAAAAAGCTTACCTACCAAAATCATTTTCATCTTGTTAATCCAAATTGAAATAACACTTCACATCCGCGAAAGCCATATACGATAAGCACACAAATCAATGTACTCATTCGCACTGTCACTCACTAGCTAAAGATCTTTTTTGCAGATCACGACTGTGGTTCAGGGCCTCCCTGTCAGCATCCGTGCATCCACTGCGGCGGCGGGCGTCCCGACGCGCACACTCCAGTTGCCAGCTCTATCTGTAGACCCGGTTCCGAGGTAAAACCGGGAAGAACGTTGATGACCAGCTTTTCCAGCGTATAGTCACAGCATATCAATTTAGATTGGTATGCTGTGGTATAGATGACACCTAATGTATAATATGCTTTTCAATAGCTAAGATGAAAAAATATTAAATTGTTTTATTCGTACAGGATATAACAGAAATAGGTATCAAAATTTTAACCAGTAACAGAACTTGACAAAAGCAACAAAATTTCCAGCCACCATATTTGCGAAAACCCACATTTTTTAGCATTTTTGACCTTTCACATAATTCGCATTGACGACTCGTCTCTGCTTGCATCAACAATAATAAATAATTAGTCCTATTATTTACCTCTGAGAAAAAAGAAAAGATAGGTACTTTTTTGTTCATATTTTTATTTAGTTATTTGATTTATGGAGAGGCTCTTCAAAATGCTTCGGCAGCTCGAATTAAAGATTTACAATCAACGTTTTCCCAATCGCCAGCTTCCAAGTCGTCGAACATTTGTAAAAACTGAAACCCCTCAAATGTTGCATCATGAAGTCGAAAAAAAGGTCAGAAACATTAATTTATTATTGCGAGCACGAGAAAAAAAATCCTAAAAATTTTCATTGGCAATAGTGTGATTACTTATAACATTTTTTTGTTGATCGCATTTTAAGTCATCTTTTTAATATCTGAATCCATGAACATGAACAACGTTTTGATGCGCTTTTCTTCTATGGAATAAATTGAATACAAATAATCTAATTTCAATGGGAAATTGCGAACTTACCTTCTCATCTAAATAGGCAAAAATTACCTCTTCTTTTACCGAAAAGATTTTGATATTTTCTCTCCAATGGCAAAAACTTGCATAAAGCTTGTCGTAAGCAGCTTTTGATTTCACAGGAACAGTTTTTCCAGAAATAATTTGCCTTTTTCTAAAATATTTTTAGGAACTTCATTCGACTTTTCCATTTTCGTTTTAAATAACATTTCTATAGCAACTCATACGTAGTTGATATAATATTGTTGCGAGAACGTTTAAAGTTTTCGGTTGTAAAATGAAACTCGACTGCGTTTCTTTGCATAACAACAACCTTAAACTACGCTCGGGTTCTCGCACTTACATATGTCGTTATGTTAATTCATAACAAAATAACAACAAAACTGCAAAACAGGTGATCCCGGCTGTGCCTCCCTCGAAAGTCTCGTCGTGACTGCCGTTCATGGCGTCACGTGAACTTCCCAGCATAAAACTTAATAAACCACTCGGCCATTCTGATTATTAGAGGAAACTGACTCTTCACGTGTAATTTCTATCATGACAAAATTATTACTTCTATGACTCGAAAAGTAGCATTGACTTCATCACTTCCTTCCAGTGATACAACAAAATTATTACTGCTATTAACATCAAAATAATTCGGTCACTTCCTTGCAGTGAAAAAAAAATTATTACTCTATTAACTCGAAAAAAAACAAAATTGACTTTATCACTTTGTTCCAGTGATACAATAAAATTATTACTGCTATTAACATCAAAATAACTCAATCACTTCCTTCCAGTGATAAAAAAAATACTTTTATTAACTCAGAAAACAAAATTAACTTTATCACTTCCTTCTAGTGATACACCACAATTAACTTCGTCAGTTCCATCCAGTGATAAACAAAATTGATTTCATCACTTCCATCCAGTGGTAAACAAAATTAACTACATCACTTCTCACCATTAATAAACAAAATTAACTACAGCACTTCGCTTCAGTGATAAACAAAATTCACTTTATCACTTATAACCAGCGATAGAGAAAATTAACTATATCACTTCTCTCCATTAATAAACAAAATTAACTTCATCGCTAACATCCAGCGTTAAAGAAAATTAACTTCATCGCTTACATCCAGCGATTTTAACCAAATTTTAATGAAATTTACAATCTACTCTGTTCAACAATTTCTACAACAATGATTTTGAAAAATGATGCGGCTGCATCGAAGGTGCATTTTTTTTTGTTACGTTTCTTTTCCACGGTTTCTTTGTTCCATCCCAACGAAAGCTTATTTTTTGTTTTCATTCTCGGTTGTCACTCCCAATGTGTTGACATGTTTATGACAAAAAAACAAAAATCGTCGTTTTGATTTAATTAGCACGAACTCATCTTTAAAAATGATCCATTCCGGGATGTTATGCCTCAATCTATCACCGATCAAATTTTTGAACTGCAATTCACTTACCGATTTGCCAATCTGTTTTGCCACAAACCCTTGAATTCAATCCGTTCTTATATTTACTCAAACCTCAATTCATTAAATCCGTCCTTTGAAATTCGTCTCGACTTCCACACTGCTTATTGCTTCCACAATAATTCAGACCTCAGGTACTACGAGGTTTTGCACTGGGACACCTGCACTCGAGCTTCTTTGGCACTTTGGGTTCATAATTCCACTTCTGATGTCGGAGATTGACCCTCCCCCTCTATGCTGGCTCACCACGCACTTAATTCATAACAAAATAACAACAAAATCGAGAGGTACTGCAAAACAGGTGATCCCGGCTGTGCCTCCCTCGAAAGTCTCGTCGTGACTGCCGTTCATGGCGTCACGTGAACTTCCCAGCACTCTCCGATTTCACCCAAGTGTATGCAACCAACTTGGCGTTTCACAATATCCCGACACATATATCATTAATATCTATTATTTGTAGGTTCAAAAAATTCCATCTTTATATCTTTATCTTTATGTTTTAAAATTTAAATTTGCGTTTGTTTTTGTTAAATGTCCAAAAAGTATCTCAATATATATTTTTTTTCCTACCATCTCCAACAGTCTGCGAGATACCTTAAAATGTAATGTAATGATCACATTAATAAATGATCTACCACTTTCGCTTGTATCTATGCTAGGGTTCATTGTTTTTGCGATATTTACGTAGAGGGATTTCGGTTTTTTGTGTCTGCGATAACGAAGTTGAACTAGCCTGCAATGGCGTACGATGATTTTTGTGCTACGTTTTGAATTTTTTTTAACTTTACAACCATAGAGTTTCTGACAAATGTATTGAGAAATATTGTTGCTATTAGTGAGATCTATAGTGACTTGATGATTTATTTATATTCATAGTAGCGACAAGCACGGCTTTGGTGCTAATGTCAGATGTGACATTCTGACCTGTCACTTTTGGAGCGAAAAGTCGACCAGTGCAGAATGCCTTCGTGTTTTGTATTAGACTGCAAAAATTCTTAAGCGAAAGGATTTTCAGATGTTTCGATTTCCAAAATACCCCGAAAGATGAAAATTATGGCTGTCTAAAATTAATGAACCTGATGAACCTACCACAAATTGCTGCATATGTGAAATATAAAATTACTGTCTTATTAGCTTTTCAATTCGATTATGTCCGTTTTTGTAAATTCATTAGGTCCATTTTGAAGAAAAGATGTTTGGAATTGATGGAAAAGGTAGAAAAAGAAAGTTAAGATTAGATGCTGTGCCAAATAAAAGATCTCGTGTGGAATCAAACAACACAAGTACTTCAACGATTACTGCACAAGTAACAACTAATTTAGATGAATTAGATAGGTTTTGATCATTTTGATCATTAATACACAAGAGCTCCGATTCACATTTTGTGGTTCTTAGTGATGAATCACTTGAATCACTTACGCGGTTTTCACACTGGCACAGTTGTTGCCGCTTTAATGGTTGATAAAGCAAAACATCGTAGGTAGGTCAGCAGCATTTTTTAAAGAAAAGCATGGAATCTTTTACATTAAGAGCGTTCATTACCAGACGCCATCTTGGATAATTTGTTTCTTCGAATAAATCGATTACCATATTGATTTATCGATTTTTAAAAACGCGGAAAGTTAGAATCTTGGACCGATGCGTTTACGAAAGTCCAAAATTTTTTGTTTCTAAAAAAAATTGAAAAAAAAATCGTTAATTGACAGAAAAATTTTGTTTAGGGGAGTTTCGAACATTGCTACGACTTATTAAAAACGTTCCGTGTAAAAAAACAAATCATTTACGCAAGTACTAAGCACATGAATGGAAAAATTTGTTTTAATAATTGTCTAAGCGGTTGGTGTCGCCATCTATAGCAGATTGAGGGTTGTGAACAATTTGGCAACAAAGCTCTCGGTCCTATGGCTCTCACAACGCACTGTTTTGTGCTCAGTAGAGCGGCAGCCAGCGCTCGTAGAGGATGTACTTGTCTTGTAGATCGATGATCGATAAATAAAGACCAACATCGATTGAAATTTCAGGGCAATTTTAGAATGAAAGAAGAAGTTATTACCCACATAGTTAATTTTTCAAAAACCAATTCAAGGGTCCTTTTGAATTACGTCAGAATTTTAAAAATCGTGAATTTTTGTTTTATGGGTTGTGAGAAAACGAATCAAATTAGAGCAAAAATTCACAGGAATTCAATAAATTATAACAGTAACTGCGTATAGCTGCGTATTAGCTTTATGATGAATTGTTATTGAGTTGCCTATTATGGAAATAGGTATTTCCCAAGACATACTTTTACATTGATTTTTTTTCTGGAGATCAGTTCATGATATCAAAAGGGCCATTTTAATAACGAATTAGATACAAAGAAACGCCGAACACACATAATAATTTTGGCAGTTCTTAAAAAAATACTTCTTGGTTGTCAAAGAGACCGCCGGCGCCTTTCAGTATGGCGTTAAGAAACAAAATAAAAAAATTAATAATGCCAGTTATAAGAGCACAGAATCTGAGAACAGTCTTGACTGCAGTAGGCTTTTAGTGTTTTCAAGTGTTGTTACTTTTGACTAATTGTTAGTGTAAAAACTAGACCTTTCGTCATATTGACTCCAACAGACTTTGCGTTTTTTGTATTCTTAGTTTTGACTATTGTTATAGTGTTAATAGTATTGTTAGTGATAGTTTTTGTGATATGGCGGGTGTGTGTAAAAGACGCGATAGTGGTAAGGGTAACAGAACTTTATCGGGGAAAAGAAAAAACCGGCGATTGGCTCAATTGGGGTGGGTATTGAGAATTTTTTTTTAGATTTGTGCACGGATAAGTGTAGAATCGATATACAGACCGTTTCAATCGAAACGAGGCACCCTCAATAACTTTTTAGGAAAAGATATTTAAGAAAAATTTAAAAACAGGTCAATTTTTATCTCGAGGGGGACATGTTTTGATGCAATAGTAAGCAGGCTTGGTGCAACCCCATACGCCTGACAGGAGCAACCTCGATTTTTTAAATAGGGAATAGGGGTCGAGTAACATGTCGTTTGAAAGGTCTTTTAATTGTCTTTTCGGCCACATAATAATTTTTATATTTGCATAGTCTATAGGTTAGTAATTAAAAATGAAACATTTTTTTACGGATTTGTTTTGTATTTAGGAATGCCTGCAATTAACGATAAAAAGCTTGCAATAAACATTATTAGACAATTTATTATTGATCTGAATAATGCTGTAATCAAATTTGTCGCCATCCATACTCATTTATACCAATCCTGAGCGATAAAGCAAGTGTAGCATTGAACACTAAATTTGATTTTTTTTTTTTTGTATATTTGGTAAGTATGAGAATAGGTGGTAAACTATTTTTCACATAGACATGGGGGCCCAGGGGCCCCCCTTGAGCTGGACCGATTTTTCGGGTCGACCGATTCTTATGATTTTTTTTGTATATTTGATAGGTATGGGAATAGGCCGGTAAGTATTTTTCAAATGGATATGGGGGCCCAGGGGGGCCCCTTGGGCTGGACCGATTTTTCGGCTCGACCGAATTTTATGAAGTATTTTTTATATTTGGTAGGTATGGGAATAAGTCGTAAAGTATTCGCCCCGAATAGCAGAATAACTATTAAAACATGGACATGAAGGCCCAGGAGGGCCCTTGGGTTTATAATTCAAGAAGGGCTTTTATGATATTTGATTTGTTGGATTTGTCTCCGCCCCGAATAGCAGAATGACTATTGAAACATGGACAGGGGGCTCAGGGGGAACTCTTGGGTTTATAACTCAAGAACAGCTGGACCGATTTTTATTATCTTTGATTTGTTGTGTTTGTCTCCGTCCCGAATAGCAGAATAACTATTAATAAATGGGCATGGGGGCTCAGGGGCCTCCTTTGGTTTATAACCCAAGAACGGCTGGACCGATCTTTAATTTGTTGGATTTGCCTCCGCTTCAAATAAAAAAATTGAATTCAGCTAATAAGTTAACACAACATTTATTGATTCTGAGGCGATACAAAGTTCGCCTGGTCAGCTAGTTTTTTATATAATTGTATACCTGTTTTTTTTTATTATTTGGAGTCCAAAAGGAATTCTATATGAAGTGGTAGTTTTATTTGACTGTATAAAATGTACAAAATAACCAACATTTGCAATCTTTAGATTAATTTTGACGAAGAATTCTGGAAAGAACAAATGTACCCGCATTTAAGGATTTTTTATTTTAATTGTTTTTTACCTGAGTTGTTAGATCCAAGGTAGAAGCGAGGAAAAACAATAAGGGACCCCCCAAGGAATGAGGAATTAACTTTTGAAATTATTAGACAATACTAAATAGTTATTATTATTGTTTTTAAAATTTATCAGAAGGAAATCCTCGTGATTCCGACCTTCACGAGGTTTCTTGCTGATCAGATGTTTTAATCGCACATCGTAGCCAGCCCCAAAACCATGGGGTGAGTAACTACGAATACCGAGAATTACCCTGAGCAAACGCAACGACCTCAAGATAAGCGCCTTCTGCATTCCAATAGTTATTATTATGATTGTTTATTTTATTTTTATTATTATTGTGATTTATTTTCTTTCTCCATTTCCGCACAACTAAAATAGTAGATTATTATACGAGTTCCTGTGTAAATTGGACGCTTTATGCCACAAGGGGTTTATAGAAGCACGAGTGAAACGATTGTAATACAACGTTTTATCGTCCGATACAACCCTGGAAAGCCTTTAAATTGCTTAAAATCCATAAAAATAGTTTGACGTTTATCTGTCATTTAAATTATTTCATGACAAAGTGTTTACACAAGCGAAAATTTGAAAATTCTGACAGTGTCGAACGATAAATGTTATTTTTATTATACCTGCATCAGAATCGCCGTTTAAAGCACGCCTGAACGTGCGAATACAAGCGATTAAAGCACGGCGAGCTTTAAAGGTTGTCAAGGAAATAGGTATCATTATAACTTCATCAAATTTGAAAACTTTTCATATTCCTTCAGGTATGGGTCTTTTGACTTCGATGGTAGTATTTTGGATTCTGCTTGTTCGGCCAATGCTTCTATATCGAGTGAAATCTCGTTTTAACTCATTTTTCCTCGATTTTTGCTGACACGACTAAATGCAATGACAGACGTGGACGCGAGAAAAACGTAAACAATAATTGTCGTAACTAATGGCAATATTATTACGCCATTTCGATTTATCACGACAAAAAATATTTCTAAGTTTTTAGTGCTTAATTTGTTTCCAGTATTGCTGGTATAATAAAAAATAGCGTAAAGTATTCATGGATAACTGGTCTTTAAAACACTTGCTCTATTTCGAGCACTCCCGGCTACGCCGTCGTGCTCGAAAACTCGCGCGTGTTTTAAAGACCTTGTTATCCACTCATACTTTAATATACTATTATTTAATCTTTAATGTCAAAATTGAATTGTATCTACTCTTTACCGCATGTTAAAATGCAATTTTATCGTTTAGAAGTTAAAAAAAAAACTTCTATACCAACATCCATTGTTGTATTACTGTCTAACGTTTTTTTGACATTTTGTTTGACAGTTGAATTTTTCACGTCAAAGAATTAAATTCATGTTGCAGTAAAAACCGTGAAGATTGAATAAAATTTTATATTATATACGACGATAAAATTGATGATTATCTATCTTTTCGAGTGACTTTAACGTCTCGGCTAACGCGTCCACGTTATTAAATAATTAATATATACCACATAAATAACTATTACCTTTTGCCACGACGTTTTACCATGACAATAATACAAAATTAGGGCATGTGGTTTCTACAGAGACGGAAGACGAATGTTTGTTAACATTTGAAAACTTGACCGACTAGAGAACGCTCTTAACACCGTCACGACGCAACCTCAGTGCTAAGGAGTGTAGATCTATTCACTTTCAAAAGAAAAAAACGCCCAATGTGAGAACAACGTTACTGGTGCAATACATTTGACAAATCAATAATAGTTTCTGAGATTGTCACTTTGACATTAGCACCAAAGTTTGGGCAACCAATCAAAAATCATCACTCCTTTGTCGCCACTATGAATATAAATAAATCATCAAGTCACTATAGTGAGATCTATTACCGGTCACAACCTTGATACCTATTTTTGTTACACCTTGTATAACGTAATCATAAAGTTAGATCCCACTTGGGCCAACTTGAGGTGCACCTCACCCGGAACCATCCTAGCTTTTTTCGATGATGTCGGATGGTTGGATGAGAGACAGGAATGAGGGACAATTTTAAGTGATGGGTAGGCCTAGTAAGTAGCAGTTATCGAAGCTGTGATGGAAAATCCACATATCGGCCAAAGGGAGTTATCAAGACAAGTTTGAATAAGTCAGTCGTCAGTTTGCAGGATTTTGAAAGAAAATACATTTGAATTTTATTTCATCCGTAACATATTATGTAACTTGTCCAGGAGTTAAGAGTGCCGTATTTTTCTGAGTTTGGTGGTAGCGGGGAAGTGCAGTAAAGGACGCAAAATTTAGAGCTTAAGTTTCTGGATGGCGCTGTATTTAGTGCAAATAAGTGGTATCGTAGCGCAGTAGCGATGTTTACTTCATTGTTATCTGTGTTAAAATGTTTATAGAAGAAATTGAGTTTCTGTTTGTATAAGATATATTTTGGCATAAGATGTAAGTACAATTAATAGGTAATTAGATATTTGTAGTATCTGTTGTGCTGATTTCATATGAAGTTTTAATGGGTACTGTTACGTTTCGGATTTGCAACACATTTCGAAGTACGGCGCGAATGAGCTAGGACCATAGCAGTCGTGCAGTTGGCGGCTCTGGGACTGCTATGAGAAAAACGGTTGGGTCTAAAACTTTCTTTTCCACTGTTCAAGTGTTTTTGAACATGAAGATGTAAGACGATGATGTTTGGTTTAAAACTACAAACTAAAAGTGGTGCGTGGCCGCCCCCCACCTTTTTGGGGAGTGCGTTACAACCACCACTTTTGGGGTGGAAGGGGTTGGAGCCTGAACATCCACTGTTGACCGTCGGCGAGGCAAGGTCACTTAAAATTCCACAAGTATATTGTACGTTTAAGGATGGGGTCCTCGTTGAATAAACCTAACAGGCGCCTGTAGATGGTGCTTAAATCGGACTTTTAGTCTGTTTAACACGTTAGCTACCACGTGTAGTGTACATGTGGGTATCACAAAATTAGCCATTCTTGCTCCGTGACACTGGGTTTGTTCTCACATCAGTAGGATCTAATTTTTTCTGTGACACATTCTGTGGTTCTTAGCGGCTATATCTAATGCGTTATTCTGACTTAACGTGAAATTTAGAAGCCATCGAATATATAAGATATATAAGACTGATAATTCAGAACAAAACTTTATTTGAAGTAAAGGAAAACCGCCGAAGTGAACCAAATTCAGTTCAGAGATATGTCCAAACGTATGAACTACCCTTGACAATTATTATTATAAAATCCATGATTGTTTTTGATAAGCGCAATTATTGATCGCACTATAATTTATTATATCTATTGGTGCCGGCCATTTGGGGAAACCCAGGGTCATAAACCCTTACCTGACTAGCGAGACCCATGAACGCATAATCCGATGATACTTTATTCAAATCTTTCTAAAAAATTACACATGGTCTGTGACACTAACGATGTGACTCAGTTCTGTTCATACCAGACAGATTTGCCCTGTGGCCCACACGACGTGTCTCATTTCTTCTGAGTCTTGCCATTGCTGCGTCGTGACACCGGGTATGTGTCACAAAGTTTTTTTTAATTATCTTTCGGAAAAAGCCGCATAATTTTGTTTTTATTATACCGTCGTAATCAGTAAACAAAGCGATTTTTTTTTCTTAAGGGGCAGCTAACATGTTAAATTTGTTTCCTACCCCGGGTATCTGCTAACTACCAAAATTGTAGAAGTCATAAAACTCAAACCGTTTAAAAATTGAAGGGTCTGTCCTGGACAAGAACGACCACTTTCTTTGCGGTAATTTCTAATTCCATGTCGGAACTCTGTATCGTTTGTAAACGACCTTCGTACCTGTTGTACTCGGTAGCGGAGTTTCCACGCTGCGATCTGTTATTGAGACTCAGTCCTCAGCTTGGGGATTCATCTTGTCAATTTGAAAGTGTTGCTATAGAAACAATGATCAAAAACTTCCTCCTGTACTGTTAATTTATATAACAGTCGTGACTGTTATGAGTCAGTTTTCACTCAAGCTGACAGTTTTGATATAATCCTATAACAGGTAGGTATTATGAAAAATAAATAACGTCGTTGGATGTTAAATTTTAATAAGCCTAGGCTGTTAATGACATATCAGTGACAAATAGATGACAGTTAAAATGACATAACGTAAAGGTAAGAACGATTACAACAAAAAGCACTAACATGTAGGTATGTCTCCACCATTAACATTTAACATTACAAATTTCTCCAAAAGAACTTTTAGGAGGAAAAGCAAGACATGTTCAAAGCATGTTGGAGGTTATGCCAGCCTAAGGGTCGATTTCACCAGCCTCCGTTAGACTCCTAAATCATCTGTTAGGAACAATAATTGTTGCTATAGTTTTAACAAACATATCTATGCAGATATTTATCAGTTGAAGTTAATCGATGTGGGTGAAACCGGCCTTTGAAAAGAATTTTATATTATATTTAGCAATTTCTTTTCAAAATTTTCAAATATGTAGGTACATATTTGGTTTTCTTGAAATATAAAAAATGATTAAAAATTTTTTTGGACGATTTTAATCTGTTAATTTCAAACAAACTATTAGAAGAATGTGAATAGAATAGAGAATAGAAGAGAATAGAGAATAAGAATAGAATGTGACATATTAAACTTATTACCTATTATTTATTGTTTCCTAATCAACTGTTAAACGCATGGATGGATTTTATCTATTTTATTTACCTTTTCACAAGATTGAATATAACGATTTAACTTTTTTTTTTACGTTTCAGTTCTTGCATTTGTGTTCTAGTCTGTTCGTTTTTAATTAACCTAAAACCTAAAGTGCTGAATATCGTCTTGATTAGGGCTTTGTGTGACTTCGGGTACAGTCGACCACACTCGACCATGCAGATGTCTCAAACAAGCACTGAAAGAGGTCGGTCAACTTGGCCCCCGACTTTTAATTTTTGAATATTTTATTATTGTAATCAATTGTGCTCGTTTTGTGCCCAATTGTGCCGCTGTTTGTTTCAATTGTGCTCATCTCTAAATAACAAAAAAACGCGAAACAAATCCGGGGGCCAAGTTGACCGTCAGCCCCCGGTTTTTTTACGTTTTTTTTTAAATATTAGGCTTATTCAATTGTGCTCGTTTTGTGCTCAATTGTGCCGCTATTTGTTTCAATTGTGCTCCTTTGTAAATAACAAAAAAACGCAAAACAAATCCGGGGATCAAGTTTTTTTTTTAATATTAGGCTTATTCAATTGTGCTCGTTTTGTGCTCAATTGTGCTGCTATTTGTTTCAATTGTGCTCCTCTGTAAATAACAAAAAAACGCAAAACAGATCCGGGGGCCAAGTTGACCGTCAGCCCCAGGTTTTTTTATGTTCTTTTTTAAAATCTTAGACTTATTCAATTGTGCTCGTTTTGTGCTCAATTGTGCCGCTGTTTGTTTCAATTGTGCTCCTCTCTAAATAACAAAAAAACGCGAAACAAATCCGGGGGCCAAGTTGACCGTCAGTCTCCGGTTTTTTTTACGTTTTTTTCTTTAAATTAGGCTTATTCAATTGTGCTCGTTTTGTGCTCAATTGTGCCGCTGTTTGTTTCAATTGTGCTCCTCTCTAAATAACAAAAAAAACGCGAAACAAATCCGAAGGCCAAGTTGACCGTCAGCCCCCGTTTTTTTTACGTTTTGTTTTTAAATATTAGGCTTATTCAATTGTGCTCGTTTTGTGCTCATTTGTTCCGCTATTTGTTTCAATTGTGCTCGTTTGTAAATAACAAAAAAACGCAAAACAAATCCGGGGATCAAGTTTTTTTTTTAAATATTATGCTTATTCAATTGTGCTCGTTTTGTGCTCAATTGTGCTGCTGTTTGTTTCAATTGTGCTCCTCTGTAAATAACAAAAAAACGCAAAACAGATCCGGGGGCCAAGTTGACCGTCAGCCCCAGTTTTTTTTACGTTCTTTTTTAAAATCTTAGGCTTATTCAATTGTGCTCGTTTTGTGCTCAATTGTGCCGCTGTTTGTTTCAATTGTGCTCCCCTCTAGATAACAAAAAAACGCGAAACAAATCCGGAGGCCAAGTTGACCGTCAGCCCCCGGTTTTTTTACGTTTTTTAAAAAATATTAGGCTTATTCAATTGTGCTCGTTTTGTGCTCAACCTTGCCGCTGTTTGTTTCAATTGTGCTCCTCTGTAAATAACAAAAAAACGCAAAACAATTCCGCGGGCCAAGTTGACCGTCAGCCCCCGGCTTTTTTACGTTTTTTAAAAACTATTAGGCTTATTCAATTGTGATCGTTTTGTGCTCAATTGTGCCGCTGTTTGTTTCAATTGTGCTCCTTTGTAAATAACAAAAAAACGCAAAACAAATCCGGGTATCAGTTTTTTTTTTTTTAAATATTAGGCTTATTCAATTGTGCTCGTTTTGTGCTCAATTGTGCCGCAGTTTGTTTCAATTGTGCTCCTGTGTAAATAACAAAAAAGAAATGCAAAACAAATCCGGGGGCCAAGTTGACCGTCAGCCTCCGTTTTTTACGTTTTTTTTTTTTTTTAATATTAGGCTTATTCAATTGTGCTCGTTTTGTGCTCAATTGTGCCGCAGTTTGTTTCAATTGTGCTCCTGTGTAAATAACAAAAAAGAAATGCAAAACAAATCCGGGGGCCAAGTTGACCGTCAGCCTCCGGTTTTTTGACGTTTTTTTCTTAAATATTAGGCTTATTCAATTGTGCTCGTTTTGTGCTCAATTGTGCCTCTGTTTGTTTCAGTTGTGCTCCTTTATAAATAACAAAAAAACGCAAAAGAAATCCGGGGGCCATGTTGACCGTCAGCCCCCGTTTTTTTTTACGTTTCTTTTTTAATATTAGGCTTATTCAATTGTGCTCGTTTTGTGTTTAATTGTGCCGCTGTTTGTTTCAATTGTGCTCCTTTGTAAATAACAAAGAAATTCGAAACAAATCCAGGAACCGATTTGACTTTCAGCCCCCAGTTTGTTTTTTTTTATTCTAAACAACAATTTAAAACACGTTGCGAGGACAATAGTGTTTTATTATTATATAGATTTTAATTAGGAGAAAAATGATTGGGTCTTTTATGTTGTCTCTCCTAAAACCGAAATTTTATTCTTTTAACCTATTCATCAAATTGTGTTATGATTGTGCCGAATTTGTCTGCAAATTTCATAAATTGTGCTGTTTTGAGGGATGTGATCTTAAAGGATGAGCAATTGTCCCGAATTGTGCCGTTTAAACGATAAATTTCGCTATTTTAATTACAAAGTTATAGCAAAAAACCTTGGGGTAGATTAAGACAACATTCACCCCTCATTAACTTATTACTTTATTTAATAAATAATTGCATACATACGTTTGTTTCTATGATATGATATGATAGGATATGATTAAATTTAACGGAGGTTGGTGATTTCGGACCTAAGAAAAAGTTACGAGAGAAAGAACAAAGAGGGGTGAATTTTATCAATACACCTTTTTTTTGCTGTAACTTTGTTACTAAAATAGCATCCTTCAAGTTGTACAATTTACCACAATTACAAGGATTTTCAATGAAACATTAAATTTTTTGTTTATCAGTTTATCGTTCACACGGCATAACTCAGCACAATTGCTCTCCTTATTTACTATACAAAGCTTGTTTATTTCAAGTGTGAAGAGATTGTCAAGTGTTGAATGTAAAGTGATGCTGTCGGTCTCTGATTTAATTCGTTTTTCGTCGTCCCCAAATTTGCTTACTTTACATTCTTAAATATCGGAAACTGATGTAGGGGAGAGTGGGATAACCTTGAATATTCGTTTTTTAAATTTCACCTCATAACAAAGAAATTTATCTATCTGTATCATAATCTTCTGGCTTAATAGTGATTAAACAGAAAGCCGTTAGGGTAAATTTCTCATTTTTAGGAATGGAAGTTAAATGGTCATCTGTCCTACAGTTGAGGCAGTTTTGAACATACATTATAAGTAAATATTGCCAGTCGGAACAATTAAATATCATTTTGCTGACAATCTGGTTTACAACAATGTTAAGGTCATAAAATAGACAAGAAATTGAAAGGTTGTTACCGCTTTAACTAGAATGGTTACGAATGAAAAACCGTTTTATCTGAAATTTCATAGAAACCATAAAGTCCTTAAAAGAAGTGGTCCCTACCACCTTTTGTGCATGCTTATAAAGGTACTTAAGTTGCTCATTTTTTTTATAAAAGAACTGTTATGTATTTCAAAAGATGACAAGGTAAAAACAATGAAAGGCTTGAACGTCGCAGAACTTATTAAAAGAGTAGCAAGAAATTTATGGAGGGGGGCTGCTTCAAATAAGTACGAATTTTTAAATTTTTACATCGATAATAAAAAAAAGTATAAAGCTTGGAAACACTAGAGACAACTGTGGCAATTGTGGGTTACGGCTAAAAATTGCATTCAAACTTACTATGTACTAATATTTTACATTACGAGTGCCGAATGTAACGAATAGCACAAAACGAGCACAATATTGAATAAGCCCAATATTTTTTTAAAAGCGTGAAAAAACGTGGGGCTGAAAATCAACTTGGCCCCCGGATTTGTTTTGCGTTTTTTTGTTATTTAGAGAGCAGCACAATTCAAACAAGCAGCGGCAAAATTGAGCACAAAACGAGCACAATTAAATAAGCCTAACATTTTAAAAAAGAACGTAAAAAAAGCTGGGGCTGAGGGTCAACTTGGCCCCCGGATTTGTTTCGCGTTTTTTTGTTATTTAGAGAGGAGCACAATTGAAACAAACAGCAGCACAATTGAGCACAAAACGAGCACAATTGAATAAGTCTAACATTAAAAAAAAAAACGTAAAAAAACCGGAGGCTGACGGTCAACTTGGCTCCCGGATTTGTTTTGCGGTTTTTTTGTTATTTACACAGGAGCACAATTGAAACAAACAGCGGCACAATTGAGCACAAAACGAGCACAATTGAATAACCCTAAAATTTAAAAAAAAAATTGATCCCCGGATTTGTTTTGCGTTGTTTTGTTATTTACAAAGTAGCACAATTGAAACAAACAGCGGCACAATTGAGCACAAAACGAGCACAATTGAATAAGCCTAATATTAAAGAAAAAAACGTAAAAAAACGGGGGCTGACGGTCAACTTGGCCCACGGATTGGTTTTGCGTTTCTTTTTGTTATTTGCACAGGAGCACAATTGAAAGAAAACAGCTGCACAATTGAGCACAAAACGAGCACAATTGAATAAGTCTAACATTTAAAAAAAAAACTTGATCCCCGGATTTGTTTTGCGTTTTTTTGTTATTTACAAAGTAGCACAATTGAAACAAACAGCGGCACAATTGAGCACAAAACGAGCACAATTGAATAAGCCCAATATTAAAGAAAAAAACGTAAAAAAAAAACGGGGGCTGACGGTCAACTTGGCCCCCGGATTTGTTTCGCGTTTTTTTGTGATTTAGAGAGGAACACAATTGAAACAAACAGCAGCACAATTGAGCACAAAACGAGCACAATTGAATAAGCCTAAGATTTTAAAAAAGAACGTAAAAAAACCTGGGGCTGACGGTCAACTTGGCCCCCGGATTTGTTTTGCGTTTTTTTGTTATTTACAGAGGAGCACAATTGAAACAAACAGCAGCACAATTGAGCACAAAACGAGCACAATTGAATAAGTCTAACATTAAAAAAAAACAACTTGATCCCCGGATTTGTTTTGCGTTTTTTTGTTATTTACAAAGTAGCACAATTGAAACAAACAGCGGCACAATTGAGCACAAAACAAGCACAATTGAATAAGCCTAATATTTTTTAAAAAACGTAAAAAAACCGGGGGCTGACGGACAACTTGGCCCCCGGATTTGTTTCGCGCTTTTTTGTTATTTAGAGAGGAGCACAATTGAAACAAACAGCAGCACAATTGAGCACAAAACGAGCACAATTGAATAAGCCTAAGATTTTAAAAAAGAACGTAAAGAAACCTGGGGCTGACGGTCAACTTGGCCCCCGGATTTGTTTTGCGTTTCTTTTTGTTATTTGCACAGGAACACAATTGAGAAAAACAGCGCCACAATTGAGCACAAAACGAGCACAATTGAATAAGTCTAACATTTAAAAAAAAAACTTGATCCCCGGATTTGTTTTGCGTTTTTTTTTTGTTATTTACAGAGGAGCACAATTGAAACAAACAGCGGGATAATTGAGCACAAAACGAGCACAATTGAATAAGTCTAACATTTAAAAAAAAAAACTTGATCCCCGGATTTGTTTTGCGTTTTTTTGTTATTTACAAATTAGCACAATTGAAACAAACAGCGGCACAATTGAGCACAAAACGAGCACAATTGAATAAGCCTAATATTAAAGAAAAAAACGTAAAAAAAAACGGGGGCTGACGGTCAACTTGGCCCCCGGATTTGTTTCGCGTTTTTTTGTTATTTAGAGAGGAGCACAATTGAAACAAACAGCAGCATAATTGAGCACAAAACGAGCACAATTGAATAAGCCTAAGATTTTAAAAAAGAACGTAAAAAAACCGGGGGCTGACGGTCAACTTGGCCCCCGGATTTGTTTTGCGTTTTTTTGTTATTTACAGAGGAGCACAATTGAAACAAACAGCAGCACAATTGAGCACAAAACGAGCACAATTGAATAAGTCTAACATTAAAAAAAAACAACTTGATCCCCGGATTTGTTTTGCGTTTTTTTGTTATTTACAAAGTAGCACAATTGAAACAAACAGCGGCACAATTGAGCACAAAACAAGCACAATTGAATAAGCCTAATATTTTTTAAAAAACGTAAAAAAACCGGGGGCTGACGGACAACTTGGCCCCCGGATTTGTTTCGCGCTTTTTTGTTATTTAGAGAGGAGCACAATTGAAACAAACAGCAGCACAATTGAGCACAAAACGAGCACAATTGAATAAGCCTAATATTAAAGAAAAAAAACGTAAAAAAAACGGGGACTGACGGTCAACTTGGCCCCCGGATTTGTTTTGCGTTTCTTTTTGTTATTTGCACAGGAACACAATTGAGAAAAACAGCGGCACAATTGAGCACAAAACGAGCACAATTGAATAAGTCTAACATTTAAAAAAAAAACTTGATCCCCGGATTTGTTTTGCGTTTTTTTTTTTTTTTTTTTTTTGTTATTTACAGAGGAGCACAATTGAAACAAACAGCGGGATAATTGAGCACAAAACGAGCACGATTGAATAAGCCTAAGATTTTAAAAAAGAACGTAAAAAAACCTGGGGCTGACGGTCAACTTGGCCCCCGGATTTGTTTTGCGTTTTTTTGTTATTTACAGAGGAGCACAATTGAAACAAACAGCAGCACAATTGAGCACAAAACGAGCACAATTGAATAAGCCTAATATTAAAGAAAAAAACGTAAAAAAACCGGAGGCTGACGGTCAACTTGGCCCCCGGATTTGTTTTGCGGTTTTTTTGTTATTTACACAGGAGCACAATTGAAACAAACAGCGGCACAATTGAGCACAAAACAAGCACAATTGAATAACCCTAAAATTAAAAAAAAAAATTGATCCCCGGATTTGTTTTGCGTTGTTTTGTTATTTACAAAGTAGCACAATTGAAACAAACAGCGGCACAATTGAGCACAAAACGAGCACAATTGAATAAGCCTAATATTAAAGAAAAAAACGTAAAAAAAAACGGGGGCTGACGGTCAACTTGGCCCCCGGATTTGTTTCGCGTTTTTTTGTTATTTAGAGAGGAGCACAATTGAAACAAACAGCAGCACAATTGAGCACAAAACGAGCACGATTGAATAAGCCTAAGATTTTAAAAAAGAACGTAAAAAAACCTGGGGCTGACGGTCAACTTGGCCCCCGGATTTGTTTTGCGTTTTTTTGTTATTTACAGAGGAGCACAATTGAAACAAACAGCAGCACAATTGAATAAGCCTAATATTAAAGAAAAAAACGTAAAAAAAAACGGGGGCTGACGGTCAACTTGGTCCCCGGATTTGTTTTGCGTTTCTTTTTGTTATTTGCACAGGAGCACAATTGAAAAAAACAGCGGCACAATTGAGCACAAAACCAGCACAATTGAATAAGTCTAACATTTAAAAAAAAAAGTTGATCCCCGGATTTGTTTTGCGTTTTTTTGTTATTTACAAAGCAGCACAATTGAAACAAACAGCGGCACAATTGAGCACAAAACGAGCACAATTGAATAAGCCTAATATTTTTTAAAAAACGTAAAAAAACCGGGGGCTGACGGTCAACTTGGCCCCCGGATTTGTTTCGCGTTTCTTTGTTATTTAGAGAGGAGCACAATTGAAACAAGCAGCGGCACAATTGGGCACAAAACGAGCACAATTGAACAAGCCTAATATTTTTTAAAAAACGTAAAAAAACCGGGGACTGACGGTCAACTTGGCCCCCGGATTTGTTTCGCGTTTTTTTGTTATTTAGAGAGGAGCACAATTGAAACAAACAGCAGCACAATTGAGCACAAAACGAGCACAATTGAATAAGTCTAACATTAAAAAAAAAAACTTGATCCCCGGATTTGTTTTGCGTTTTTTTGTTATTTACAAAGTAGCACAATTGAAACAAATAGCGGCACAATTGAGCACAAAACGAGCACAATTGAATAAGCCTAATATTTTTTAAAAAACGTAAAAAAACCGGGGGCTGACGGTCAACTTGGCCCCCGGATTTGTTTCGCGTTTCTTTGTTATTTAGAGAGGAGCACAATTGAAACAAACAGCGGCAAAATTGGGCACAAAACGAGCACAATTGAGTACAATAATAAAATATTCAAAAATTAAAAGTCGGGGGCCAAGTTGACCGACCTCACTGAAAGTCGATGCGTTTGGATATGTATCAAACTAACAGTAAGATTATGTGAATTGCATTACGGTCGAATCTGGCATACGGTGCGCGTGGTCTGTTGAAAGTGATTCCCTTGTGTTTGGAATTAATAAACACACTAACGAGTGAGAGAAAAAAATCGTGATCGTAGGAGCCTCTGAATCTAAAATTTTGTTTCTTGATCGATACGATTGTGTAAAAAGTCATCGAGTAATGTGAATTGACGATTAATGTAAACAGTAAAGTAAAAGAACCGATATACGTTTAGCCAACTGCGATCACGAATTTTGTTGCTCACTCGTTATAATCATCCCAAAACTTATCAAGAACAATGAATAAACTACCGTTTTTACCATTTCAGACGTGTACAGCTTTATTTTTCAAACAATTTGACGATTTAACTCTAATTTCAGTCAAATAGCCAGTTTTTATTTATTCTGTAGCATTAAATAGTAAAAGTCTGACATTATTAGATACAAAACAAGAGTTCCTGGCAATAAAACTTGCTGGTTTTGCCTAAAAGAACTCGTTTTAATTCTAAAACAGCGATAAATTGATTCCATTGTGTTTGGAATTAATAAATACACTATAATCGTTCCAAAACTTGTCAAGAACAATGAATAAACGCCCGTTTTTACCATTTCAGAAGCGTAAAGCTTAATTTCTCGACGAATTTGACAATTTAACTCTAATATCAGTCGATTATCCGGTTTTTCTTTATTCTGTAGCATTAAATAGTAAAAGTCTAACATTATTAGGTACAAGACAAGAGTTCCTGGCAAGAAAACTAGCTGGTTTTGCCTAAAAGAACTCGTTTTATTTCTAAAACAGCGATAAATTGGTTCCATTGCGTTTGGAATTGATAAATACACTATAATAATTTCAAAACTTATCTAGAACAATGAATAAACCCCTGTTTTAACCATTTCAGACGTGTAAAGCTTTATTTCTCCAACAATGTGACGATTTAACTCTGATTTCAGTCGATTAGCCGGTTTTTCTTTATTCTGTAGCATTAAATAGTAAAAGTCTCACATTATTAAGTACAAAACAAAAGTTCCTGGCAAGAAAACTTGCTGGTTTTGCCTAAAAGAACTTGTTTTATCCCCGCACAAAAATACAAGGTGCTGAAAAGACTATGGATATGTGAAGTCTGTTGACACATTATTGCAAATTAATGTATGAATCATTTATAATATAAATGATTTTAGGTTTATAATTTTAAAATGAAAACAGGATTTAATGACAAAGAAACTTTTTATCAAAATTTTAATCAACCATTTTAGGTAATATTAATATTTATTCATTCGTTTTTTCTTCAAAATGATTCTCAATTTCATTGTCACGAATGATGTCAAAGTCTAATGTATTTCCTAGTCCCTCAACATCATCATGCAGATTCAACATTTTGAAATTATAAAATATAGATGTTACGGACAAAACACGAAATGTAGACAATCTGCGTTTGGTCTAGACAAATTGCGAATTGACCAAGCTTTTTAGACAAAGTCCAAAGTGGATTACAAATTGTGTACTTATTTTATTCTTATTTTAAATAAAGCATTTTCATATAATAATAATCTGCTCTTTACTTGTGAAACTAGTTAAACAAGGGTTCCTAGAACTTTCAAGATGAAAAAGTTTTAGAAACGAAGAAGAAGCAAAATTTTACCAAACACTGTGAGGATAAAAAAATATTCACAACAATACATAATTATTATATTAATTAGTCCAGGCAATGGTTTTTGATCGCAAAAGGTCGGACAGAAATGAAATTTGGTGGGATGCACTACACCGCGACCCTTTTCGGAAAATAGCGCCGGTGTCGTAAATGCTATCGAAAAAAAGTTCAAATCAAATATGTAGTAGAGAACAAAATTGTGGATAATTTTGGTTGTATTCATTTTTTGTTTGCGACCAACAGTTTCCGTTCTACGGGGAGCCAAATTGATTTGCAAATTCCAACATAATCAAATTTTTAGCGCGGATTACAACGAAGATCGATCTCAAATAATTCTGCAATATTTTTTTCTAAAAGAGCAATGTTTTCCGAGTTTTTGGATGTCTCATTTGATAGATTTGGTTGCATAGATATGATTTTTTTAAGTGTGCCTCTCCCTACTCCAATATAGGTTTAGTCGAAAAATTCAGACTTTTATCGGTTTTCGCTTATAACTCGGAAACTATGTATCCTGCGTAAAAAATCATTGGAACGAAAATTAAAGCTAATAAAATTTGCTACAAAAATTATATGCTTAAGAATGTACTAGGTTGAATCGTTCTCGAGATATGTGCCGATGAAAATCTAGTCCAAGCAAATTAGACTTGTTGGAAGAAAGAATTTATAAAGTTTAAAAATTTTGGTTCTGAACTCCCAGAAGGCACCCATATAAAAATCTCTCCCGGGGGGGAGCGTCACCCACTTTTGCCCAAAAAACCGCTCCCGAACGTGACGTCTGCCTTTTTCTCGTAAACGGTAACTCCGATGAGAAAATGTTATGGGGATTATGTTCTCCATTAAATTCTGCATAAAATTGGTCTCATAAAGATTTTCCCATCCACCGCTCACCAATGACGTTGAAAAATGAGTTTAGTTATCAGCGTACATAAAGAAACAACAGTTTACATACATAAACCATTTTTGCAAAATAAAAATTCTCCAATAAAAAAAATATTTTCGACTTTCATAGTAATTTTTTTATAACATTTTTAATAAAAAATATTATTAATTATAGAATTAAATACTATACAAATTTTTACCTGCTCACTACCAAATTTGTAGAAACCGTCAAATCTGAATGAAAAAGCAAACGCCTCTGAACAAATAACCCGAACGAACCGTTTTTGTGTGTCCTTATTGTTGTCGGCACATCAAACACATTATATGCACGTTTAGTGGAGACGTGCTTGTAAATAAACCTCCCTCATTACGCCTTTTTATATTCTACGACTTATTGCAAATCACCAAAAATTACGCATTCATAATAGTTTCATTCTGAAGGGTAAATATCAGGTAACTAAGTTCACGGTGGTGGCACAGCATAGATGCTGTAGCAAACAGAAAAACATAACAAAGCAATGAAATAGGGTATACCTGTGACAAATTTAGAAATCCACAAGATCGTAATATAATAGTTAGAACGATGCAAACAACACATTACATAATAACCATGAAGATGGTAACAATTAAAGGAAGTTACCTGGATCTCCCAAGCACCCTTTCGATCCTTATTTTTTAGCTCCATTTTAAGTAATACCAAGGGTCAAAATTTATTTTGGTATTCGGATTCGGAATCAGCATAACGGCTTTCATAAATAAAGTCTCAATCTCATCAATTTTTTCCAAACTTGATTGGTTTCTAATTGTTTTTTGAAAAACCACTAGCACTAGGATTTTCAAAATAACATAGAGTAAAAAGTGTGTTTATTGGTTCTCATAGTTCTTATGGAAGAATAACACGGAAGGATCCCACCCTTAATGTTAATTTAATCACTCGAAAGCGGAGAGAATTGTTGTTTATCTAGTAAAGCCGTAGAATGAATTACCGAGAAATTTGCCACTGATATATTCGCCGGAAAAACGAGGAGTAACTCACATGTAGCCTTTATTTCTAGTTCTAATTTCGGGCTCTGTCTCATATAAACTACCCAAAAATGAATAAGGAATTCGATTTTTTTTTACAGATCTAATTAATTTGATTGAATTCAACGTATTTTCTCACACTATAAATATATCAAAAGATCCAGAGTCGTTTGTGGACACATCATTTTATTAACGCCTCTTCTGAGTGGTAAAAATTTGAAAATTGTGTTTTATCAATAATGATAATGTTTTTATTTAGGTTGTGAGAACTTGCCTGGAGTTTTTTGTTCCTGTCCGAATTTTAGTTAACGAGTCCCATGAACGTCCTCTATGACCCTATTTCTTGTCTATTGTGTAATTTAACTCAAATTTGGTGTGCTCATTGTGTTTTTTATATTTTGTATTATTGTTATTTCGATGCTTATTGTGTAATTTATCTTAGTCACTGGTGTCGTTATACATATATATTTTTCACTGGAATCCTCACAAGCGGCAAATGTGAACGTAACATTACCTACTTGTACCTTCCCATTTTAAATTTCAGTTCGAATAAATTACTACCCAGTAAATCATAGGGAAAGTAGATAAATTAATCCGACAATATTTTTCCCTTGGCTTCAGCCAAAAAGAAATATTGATATTTTTACAAAACCGGCATAGTAAGTCTTCGAACCTTGAAGCGAAATCTGCACACCCAGAAACTGTTTAGAAGAAAACCTTTTACTGATATTTTCACTGTAATTACATTTTTACAAGAAGAGATTCAGAAGTCCGGGCAGTTGCATGGTTATCGGTGGATGCATACGAAATGTTTGCAAAGAGGTATTACTGTAACCCAGAATACCATTCGCATGACTTTGAAGTTACTGGATCCACATAGAGTAAAAATTAGAACAAGAAATTGTTGAGAAATATTTACAGCGGCCGTCGCGTCGGCCAGTAGGGAAACCCAAAGGGTCGTAAAACTTTTACCTGACTGGCGGCGCTCGCGAAGAAATGTTCAACATCAATCTGCAGCTATTCGTAATACACAAGTTCATTTAGTTCGCGAGTGTTTCAATACAAATCCAAAACATATGGTCCTTCGAGTAACACAAATCTACAGTACAGAAATCGATTACGTATACGACAATACTATAATAAAGGTCCAAATTTTTATGGCATTTGGATTCTTATGATAAACTAAAGCCATTTGGAATTGCAATTAATGGATGCATCGATGGTTTCTATTATGAAGCACTAGAAACATTGAATGGAACATTGAGGGTAAAAAAAATAAAAGTCAATTTCACGTTATATTCAAATTATTTTGTAAGAAGTATAGCTTACACTAACATTCTTCTCTTTTAGCAAAACTAGATGATTTTTGTACTTTTGTGGAAAGTGATAAACCCTCTATCATCCTACTAACAGAATCATGGCTTTCTTCTGAAATACCATATGGGTTGGTTTCTCTGAAGGGTACACGCTTTCCAAGAGCGATCAATTAATTGCGCAAAAAGGGTGGGGGTGTTTGTATGTATTTTTCAGATCAGGTTCTATTAAACTTTCATATCACTCCAATATTTATTAATTCTAGTAGTATTGAAGCTCTATTTTATAAAGTACACAACAAATCATTAACTTTTATTTTGGGCTGTGTTTCTGTTCTTTGTTTCTGTTGAAGACGGCAAAGTTTTGATAGATTTCATTGGTGAATTAACAAGCACTTATGAGAAGACTTTTTTTATCTTTGGAGATTGTAATATGCCTGATATCTCATAGCCCTTAGATCCTGGTCGATCCGTTAGTGCATCTTCGCAACTTATGGTCGATTTGTTTACTAACAGCCATTTAACTCAACTTGTCTCACTGCCAACAAGATATACATCCAACCAAAAACCTTCTACTCTTGATCTAATCATTTCTTCTGATGATGGTTCACTTAGAAATGTAAAATAGTCTCAGCCCTATTGGTATTTCGGACCACGTAACTTTAAAGGTCGACCTGCAGATCTGTTTTATACCTCGCATGAGGACTATCTCATTTAAGAGGGCACTTATAGACTTTAAAACAGTTAATCAGTGTCTAACCGAACTAAACTGGAAGTGTCTTTTATCCAACAATTCAGTTACTGATAATTGGAATGTTTTCAAAAACACTTTGCAATATACCATTGAACAACATACAACCACCTTCACCAATAAAACGTCGTCGAAAAAACCCTGGATTAACGGTAGGATTTTAAAACTAATCAGAGAAAAACGATCATTATGGCGTACCTTCAAAAGATCAGGGTCTGAGGCTGATTATTAAATCCACAGAGTATTTTCAAACCGATTGTCGACAAGTATAAGGGAGGCTAGAACTGCCTATGAGAGTCATATTGCAGGCGCTAAAAATCAAAACAGTTTTATAAACACATTCGCACAAAACTGTCAGGTCCAATCGGGACACTACAGGTCAGAGACAATTCTGGTTCGATTGTAGACAACACTGATACAGTTATATTTGCCAACAACTTCTCTAGAGTTTTCACTAAAGAACCTCAAGATCTAATTCCTGTTATTGTCGGTCCTCCCAATTCAGCCTTTCTTACAGACATTGATTTTTCTCAAAGTGTGACATGTGAGAAACTAAAGAAGTTAATGGTATCTAAGTCTCCTGGCCCTGACCTTATTACCGCAAAGATTCTTAAAAACTGCGCAAATAGCCTTAGTTATCCTATTCGTACTCTAATGGCACAGTCTTTTAGATCCGGTACCTTACCATTGGACTGGCGTAAGGCTATTGTACGCCCCATTTTCAAAAATAGCGATAAATTTGACCCCAGTAATTATAGACCCATTAGTATCACTTCACTTATAGGAAAAGTAATGGAATCAATCATTTACGACCAAATAATTGAATTTTTTCTACGTTACGATGTAATTCCACCAGAACAACATGGGTTTCTACCAGGGAAATCCATCCAGTCTAACCTGCTTTGGTGTCTGTCTGATTAGACCAAAGAAGTTGACTGTGGAAACACCGTTGATATCCTGTATCTTCATTTTTCCAAAGCTTTTGATCGGGTTCCTAGACGTCGATTACTCTGTAAGCTTCAACATCTCGGAGTAGCAGGGAGCCTTCTGCAATGGATTAAGTGAACGTACATTTTAAGTTAGAGTAGGTAATTCACTGACTAGGTCCGTGGAAGTACTAAGTGGAGTACCTCAGGGTTCGGTATTGGGACCTTTGTTATTTATTGCTTATACGGCCGATCTCAAAAATATCTTAAAATCACCTTTTGCAATGTACGCAGACGACATAAAATTGTACAACAATAGCTTTCAGAGAGTACTTTTACAACAAGACGCTCTTTCAATTCATAAATGGTCCCGTGACTGGCTGCTTCCACTTAATAGCGATAAATGTAGTGCTCTTTATATCGGCAACTTAAGTTCAAAGCTTCTATATTATATCAATGGCAAGGAACTACTTAAATATAATAGTTATCACTAATTGCTAATCTTTCTTCTGGTTCAAGAGCATGATTCATATTTTTCCTTTGAACCAAATTATTGAACGTTGGAATATCCATTCGAATATATTTGAAGAATTGGCTTGGATCTATATCCTTCATTTTAAAAAAATAACTTTTATAGAAACCATTTATAGAAACCACCGTTTCTGATTCAGAGGCCTCACTTTGAATTGCCTCTTTTTACGCGTTTTAATTTTTGTGCTGTTTTCCTCGGCCTTTTTTTTGCTAGTAATAATATCAATGCAGCATACTCGACGTGTTCGTTCATTGTTTATACCAATTTATTACACAGTTTTTAGGTTAATTATTAGGTACAACACTGCGCAGTTGTGACATGTGTTGATAAACCTAGCGCATTCTAAGAGCCGTTTAACACTATGTTTATTTCAATACTGAATTCCGTACTAAGAGGCGTTTGACACTATGCTTATTTCAATACTGAATTCCGTACTTAAAATTACGCACTGAAAATTTGATGCGTTCTAGTACGAGAAATTAGAACATATTCTATTTTCTAGTATACAAGTTCGCGTTTCGCACTTAAATTGAGCAGATCAGATGCGCATTGCACCAATCAGCTGATATACCGACCACTCACAAAATTATTTGCTACAGACACAATGGTCACCCATATCGCTGCTGATCCGGATGAGATCCGGTATTTGGTGATTTTGTTGTTGTGTCTTGTCGTAACAATGTGATCTCAAAAGCAAGTTTCCATGCTAATCTCTTTATTTAAAAACAACGAGTGCTTATATGCTCTAAAACATAATATATTATAGTTATATAAACCGCAACGCCAGGAACGAGGTTCTAGAAAAAATTCAACGCGAGCTTTTAAAGTTGGGTCTGAAGGTATCTGTATTCATGATTCGCCCTCAATACACCGTAGATAAAGAATTATAATAAAGAATGACACAACAGTAAAACCGGCAGGTTGTAGTTTGACAGCCACAAAATTGACACCTGCACCTAAGCTAGTGCGCATGTGCATATACTAAAACATGTATTGAAAATTCATAATAGTGGCACACAGAGACGAAACTTCTCTCATACTAAAACGGCGCGCGTATACAATTTTCAGTACGAGAATTTTGAGTACTGAATTCAGTACTGAAATAAGTATAGTGTCAAACAGCTCTAACAGTCATTTTTTTAGCGTTACCTTCTACGATCGCGACAACGACAGCGGCTTTTATAAACCAGCCTTTACTGTTAGACACGGTGTTGCGACAGTACCAGCAGGCAATGATTGATACAATTTATTTTGAAAACCAAATGAGAAAATAAAGTACCCAATTTTTACTTATCTTATTTTTACGATATTATTTACCACTAGCAGTTACCCGCGGCTTTGCCCGCGTAAGTTGGGGTCGGCTTTACTGGCGCTTATATTTGGAATTGGTACAACGGCTTAAAGCAGTTTTTAATAAAAAAAAATAACAAAAAATAATTTTTGCTTTCTTCAATCACGGGCCCAATCTTTTTAAAAGGAGAATCTACATCCAAATTTTTACATATCATAATGCTATACTGTTTGTTTTGCAGTTAGGATAATTCTGGGGAAAACTACTCTCCCCATTTACGCCCCCTTTTTGCGATTTCTAAAGATTTTGTAGTTATTTTTAAAGGAGAGTCCAAGTGCCAATTCTCATGTCTGTAACATTCTCGATCTTCAAGTTATGGAAATTTTGAGAAAAATTACTCCCAAATTCACCCCCCCCCCTTTTTTTTTCGCAGTTAGTATTTTTTTTGGAAATTCGTTAAATACAGGTCCGGTCTTTTTTAAAGGAGAATCTAGAACCCAATTTTCACGTATGTAACACTATTTGTTCTCTAGTTATGAGAATTCTCAGGAAAACTATCCTCCCCATTTACGCTCCTTTTTCGGGGTTTGTAAATATTTTTTTGCAAAATCGTCAAGCACAGGTCTAGTTATTTTAAGATGAGAGTCCGAGTGCCAATTCTCATGCCTGTAACATTCTCGACCGTCAAGTTATAAGCATTTTGAAAAAAATGAACCCCCAAATCCACCCTCTTATTTTCTCGCCGTTGGTAATTTTTTTCCAAAATCGTCAAACACGTGTCTAGTTATTTTCAAAGCTGAGTCTAAATCCCAATTTTCACGTTTTTAGCATGCCGAGTTGTCGAGTTATGAATTTTTTTATAAAAACCGTTTTCCCCTTTCGCCGTCTGTGAATAATTTTTTGGAAAATCGTCAAAAAGGGGTCGAGTTATTTTCAAAAGCGAGTTCGGGTACGAATTTTCACTTCTCTACCGTTTTTCCTTTTCAACTTAGTTGGAGCCTAGAGAAACCAATTAACCCCATTTTCACCCCCTTAGAAACGGAATTTTCAAAAATCCTTTCGAGACACTGCTATTTTTTTTGTAGAAACGAATTGATAAAAGTAGGTCTGGATAGAGAATTGAATAAGGTTTAAAATGATGTATCACACTACCCCCCATGCCATTTAAAGTTTTTAAAGGGGTGGCTCCCCTGGCTAAAGGGGTGAGATCTATGACTTGAAAGTTTGGTACAATTTGGTCCCCCTTGATAACAAAATTGACCTGTTCGAGCGTTTTCTTCTGAGTATTTCGAAATTGGAATTGTGAGGGGGTACAAATTTTAGTTGGGACACCCGGTATATATAGAAGATGATGATTTACGAGGAACCACTCGCGTCCCATTGGCAATGTATAAGAGATAAGATTTGGAAATTTCTGCATTTGGGAAAGCAGATGGAGCAGATCTGTGACCGTCGCAAATAATTTTGTGGTTGGTCGGTATGTTTTTCCAGAAATAATAAAACAATATAAGAAAAAAATTATATGACTTAAACATGCAATAATAATTATGCAACTTTTAATGAAATATGCATGCGTATACGTGTTAATTAACTCTAATCAATGTAATTCGTCCACATAATTGAGTATATTTATACACGCTGTCTCAACGAAAATTGTCCAGTTCAATTCACTCCACTTACAAATATTTTCTTCAACTAAATATTTTCCCATGACTCAAAAACTACGTGTGAAAAAAAATTGCATCATCATTGGAAGTCTTTGTGCCTACAAAAATGACATTTATCCGATAAATTTGAACAAAATTGATGTTCCGAATATATCTTCAAGGAAAAATATTTCTTATCCCAGAAGAAGCGAAAAATACACCATTGAATATATAGAGAGTCAAAAGATCTTATCAATGATATGTCGCTGCCCCACTTTGTCAATGCGGAGGAGGTATTTATTTTAATTAGAAGTTTGAAATGTACCTCAAAGTAATCCCCTTACAGATAAACATTTTTTTGCTAAAATTTTTGTTAAAATATTTTGCGCTTTGCAAATAATCTGCCCTTTATTTATTGTTTCAATACAGATGGCTCACGTATAGGCATATTTCTACAAACGCGAGCATCTATAATTTCAGGAAGTAAAACATTTAAAAAAAAAATGTCAGCTGAACCTCCATTTTATCTTTCCAAAAATTGTCATCTCTTGGAATGCGTTCTATATGACTATTTCACTCATATATATTTTAACCAATCATATGTGATCATTCAACAATGGAACCTCATTTATCAACGAAAAAATAACAATTGCTGCAGTCACTGTGGCAGCATACTGCATGTTAAATACGTCCTAATACCTGTCACCTTCCACCACATTATCAATAATTTGGGCGTTTTCGTGAAATAGTCTGGCGAATATAATTCGAGTTGAGATTTCGCTGGAAAAATTTACCAATTGTGGACTCGAGTTCTACAATTTTGCTCATGACATTGATCGAAAATCACTCAACTGCGTTTCGTGATTTTTATGACAATGTCATTCCCAAATTGCTAGGCGAACTCTCGTAACAATCGGTAAATTTTTCCGACGAAACCTCAACTCTTACTATATTATAACTGAAAATCTTTTTTCGTCCACAGAACGAAGATGAATATGAACGTTCAGTGATACGAAGCTGGCCTTGAATTTGAAAAAAATAATTATGCGGAAAGCGCACTAAAATTTCAATTTCCATACAAGCGCTTTACATGAACTACCAACGAGCTGAAAGTAGCCATCACTGCTTTTCAAGCAGGACCTTCGATGGTGTTCCAATGTTCGCAATTCCTTCAGAGAGTGACGGCCATTTACAATAGATCTACCTGTGATCGTCTGAATATAAGGATCATTTCCTGGATTAGGTATATCTTTTTCAATTACCAATTCTTCGTCAATACAAAATAAATATACTGGCAGTGAAATCCGAACACACAAAAAAATTATTTTATTAAAATGAAATTTTGGTTAAATATTGAAGGAATCGTCCCCTAACAAACGATTAAAGTTTTATATGATTCGGACAGTGTGTGCATTTTTTTTTAAGAATTACCTTTTCAGCACTTGAAAAAGAAATTGAGAAACATTATCTACAGTATGTCCCCGGATTGAGTTTACAAGAGGATTTTTTATTTTATTGTTGACTTTATGCCAAAACCTCAAAGGAATAACATTTTTTGCTTGTCCTGAAACCAGCAAATCTGTAGTTTCATTATTCTGACTCAGTGGAAAGAAAAGTTGATTTTTCTAAATATCAAGAGAAAAATATACGTTTCTTTCAACTCGGTCGGAATAATGAAGTTTAATTACAGATTTGCTGGTTTCAGGATAAGCAAAAAATCTTATTCTTTTGAGTTTTTGGCGTAAAGTCAAAAATAAAAAACAATTCCTCTTGTAAACTGAATCCGGGGTAATACTGTATATATTATTACGTGAAGCGAAAACTTTGGATCCCTCTTGAAGCCTATTGCGGGCACGGAGGACTGTGAAATTTGGCATAGTTAAAGTTCATATGGAGAAAAAGTGCACAAAGCTAAAATTTATATTTAATATGCGTTAGAAATACATTAAATTAGTAAAATAAAATGTGAGCAACAAAATTCGTCATCGTAGGAGCCTCAGAATCCAAAATTTTGAGTCGATACTTGATCGATACGATTGTGTAAAAAGTCACCGAGTTGTCAAATCTGACTTGAAACCAGTAATCTTTTATGGTAGCTACCATAGGGGGCCCTTGAGACAGGGAGGCTACCTACCATCAAGGGCCCTTGAGACAGGAGGCACAGCTACCGTTGGGGGCCCCATAGACACAGATGGGCGCAGCTACCATCGGGGCCCCATTGAGACGGAGGGGCGTAGCAGTAGTATGTACTGCACTTGGGAAGGTCAAATCAATTAACTTTCACTTTCACTTTTGGAACATTAGGTTTTAATGACCATCATTAAGAACCCATTAATGACATCATCACCTCGTTTATAATGCATTAGTTTTAATGAACTCGGTTATAATGCATTAGGTTTTAATGAACGTCATTAGATGACATCTAGGCCGTAAAATTTGAAAAATTTTTGAGTCAAGATGGCGTCTAGGCGGTAAAATTTGAATCTCCTATATTTAAATTATTTTGACATCATGGAAATTTTGCTATTCAAGATGGCGTCTTGGCGGTAAAATTTGAATGTTCTGACTGTTCACAAAGTGATACTGATAGGAATGATAGAATATGTCAAGAAATAACTGTTCACAAGTGATACTGATAAAAATGATAGAATATGTCAAGAAATATTTGATATGTATTTATATTTTTATTAAATATATTTTATTATACAAAAAATACATGCTGTGATGATGGGGTAGATTCAAGTATATAAATCCCTTTTACTTTAAAGTGTGATTTATTCGGAACCGCGCATATCGCGGTCCCAACCAAGACTGTCTTTACGTTTCCTCAATATCGAACGTTTACAATATGCTTATTCTATACAATCTAACCTATCGCCTCGACATGACCATATATGGACATGTCGCTGCGGAAATGCCAATCAATCATTTAGGGTATTGCACTATTTCAGGTCAACAAACTGCTGAAGTTGCCAGTTCGCTAACCTGTACCCGTTTTGTAATATCTTAGCCCTATACTACAATGCAATACAAGACACGTACAATTATTCCTACTACCTTACATACTATTAGTTTCTAAATCCATAGGGTAAAGTGTCAAACGAGTCTTGTAACTGTCGAAATCCAGTACATGATCTTATGAGCCATGATGTCTCATTGTAGATTAATGTTTTACTATATATATATTCGTGAAATCTTGAGTGCTTCGGTACTTTCGACCAGTTTCTAATAATGGTATTGGAAAATTAAAGAGACGACCGAACGCCATCAGGACCCGAGTAAACAAGAATCTAAGAAACTTTAAACCTGTAAATTGAGAAATTGAAATCTTGAGAAAAAGTTAGAACCTAAAAAGTGAAATAAACCTGACGAAGTACGAGAGTCATAAGTGAGAATCTTTTCGACCAACTTTTGTACATACTTATATAGGCGTTTATTTTTTGACACATGTTTGTAAATCAGTTCTTTTAGGAATGTTTTTAACAATAAATTTTACATGTATCTTTTTCTATTTTTTACCTATTGTGAAAACGTAAAAAACTTTGTTTACCACAATCTTGAAATTCAATTAACATACTTTTACTTTTTACTTTTGGAAAATTATTATACGTCATGGAATTTTTTAGGGTCTTATATAATTGATGACTGCATCATATTTTCGCGCTGACCAAACTTTTCCCAAAAACTATTTAACATTAATTTGGAGTTAAATCGAAGCCCCGCGTTATGTGAAATGTTTTCTGGTTGTAAGGTTATGCCTTCTTTTTCAAAATACGATTTTACGTACTGGTCCTTGTCTTCGGCAGTTTGACACTTACCAGGCTACCCGCTATTTTCAACTTTTTGCTTTAAGTTATTTACGTATCCCGCAAACAAACCACCTGATTTACTCACTGGATCATATTGTTCTACGTTGTATTTCCAAATTTCGTATGTGGTCAAAATTTGGTATCCCTTTTCTATGGCTTTTTTAAATTCGTCGGCAACAAACGTGTCAGTAAACTGATGTTCCTCGTTTATTGAGTTATGTTTGAAAAGATGAATCTGATAGTGGTATACAAAATAATCGGTGGAAAAAAGAATTAATTAATTATTAAATTGAAAGAAATTTTGATCTAAGACAGTCTGACAAAGTGAATGTAAATTTAGTGCATGTATGGTTGGGAATGAGTCTGCAAAAACTTTTTAGGTATACTCGTAACAAACAATGGTTAGTGTTGCTATAGCAGCCTACACAACAGCCAATGCACGATTAGAACTTTATAAATATTTAGAGATACTGGATAGACGCGTCATTACAAATTCAGAAAATCTGAGAAATTAAGATATTCAGCTCACCTTCAGAGATTCTGCTTAATTTCGTATCTAGCAATTATAAAATGGCGTCCGGTCGTCTGTTTAATTTTCCAATACCATTATTAGAAACTGGTCCAAAGCTCTCAAAATTTCACGAATATATAAATAGTAAAACATTAATCTACAATGAGACATCTCTGTCCAATTTACCCCAAAACGAGCTAAACTAATTTTAACCCAAAAAGAAAAACGTGTTCAAAAAAAGTTATATTCCTTATTTCACTGTTAATTTTCCCTCTGTCTAAATTTACCCCAAAACGAGTTCATCATCAATAATTTAATCGTTTTTATGGACAGACACACTGTTCGTTGCATCTTCTCTGCTGCAAGAACCATTTCTTCATCTATATCCGTCATAACGCCTGCTATCAGTACGCGCCATCGTCGACGATGTAGTCCATCGCAATGATCGGATACTGGTTCGCCAAAATTCTTATTTTAGGGCTCTCTGGTCCGGCATCTTGGGCATAAGTGCGCTTTACGACAGGAGCCATTTCTTAAATTAAAATAATAAATTATAAAACAACCTTAATAAATAAAAATAATGATATAACTTACCAGAAATATTTGAAAAAAAAACTTCACAAAAACTTTGAAAAAAAAAATACAGGTAGGTACACTTACAATTTGCAGTGACAATCGTTGTATAGTGAGGAATACAAAATGTACTTGCTCTATATATTGCAAAACGACGCAACTAATAACGGCTATTAGAAATTTTCGACAAAGCAAATTGACGTCACATTTTAGAAACCCACTAGTAATTAGCTAGTCATTAAAACTGCCCGAATGTACCACAAATGCAATTGCCCAAAGATTAACAGACATTTTTGACAAGGGCAAATTGACGTCACATTTGTAATGAGGTATCGATTATTTAGAGGCTGTCGAGCTTGTTTGAAGATTTCCTTACTTAGTTTTAAATGTTAATAATGTATCCAACTTAAGAAAAGAAAATATTAATCTGATATTGGTATACAAAATAATCGGTGGAAAAAAGAATAAAAAGCTGCAAATTTATGGGAAACGGGGTGACAAGAGTCAAAAGGTATTACGCAATCTGTGATACTAGGTTTTCTATAAATGTCAAATTTAAAATATTATTATTTCTAGTGATTAACAAGGCTAAAAAGGGAATTTGGGAATTGATTTCAATTTCAACGGTGAATTTAATGAATTGATTTAAAGAATTTAAGTTGCTAGTTCAGAATCAGATCCTTTGAATAAAACAATTATGTCATCTACATATCTGTACCAAAGAGAAAATGATCTTTAAAGGGTGAAGAACTTAAAAACTGAACTTCTAAGTTATTCATGAATATTTCTGCTAAAAAAAAAACATTGCTAAGCCTGAGTTTTGTGAATAAAAATTATTAAATTGAAAGAAATTTTGATCTAGGACAGTCTGACAAAGTGAATGAAAATTTAGTGCATGTATGGTTGGGGTACTAGAATTAAATAGTAGGTTTTTTAAAATTAATAATTAATTAATTCTTTTTTCCACCTATTATTTTGTATACCACTATCAGAGTCATCTTTTCAAACAGAACCTAATAACATTACACAAATTGCTTCAAATAATGGATATTCTCCAAAAACTATAAATAAATTATACTTTACATACTACAATGTGTCCCCGGATGGGGTGCCCATGAGGTAATTTTTTCTAGTAAGTTGTTTAGAAAAGAATATTTTTGGTCTTGACTGGTTTTGCTTGTTATAAAATTACAAAAAAATATAAAACATTGCAAATCATAGTTGATTGTTTTAATTGGGAGCTTTTTTCTTCGAACAGGATCGAATTTTTGTCCAAGTCCCAATATTTTTGATAAATCTAGTATTTAAAGCCGAGCACTGCCTAGCAACGCCTAAAAAATATCATTGAAACTTTATGAAACTTCATTGTTGTCAAAAAAATCGGAATACTAATTCATCAGCAAAGAATTTTTTTAATTTAGTGTTACGGTCTTGGCGACCTATCTATCAACACGTAATCCAAGAATTTCAAGAATGCCTGGGGTTCATTTGAGCCGCAATGAATTTTTTAAATTGTTTTGTTAATTATTTTACTCGAAATAAGGTATCGGCCGTGACTGCCACTGTGTTCAGGTTGCTAGGCAACTTTGCCTTCAGTTTATGGACTTTAAGAAAAAATTGAACTTTTTTAATTGAGCAAGTAATATTTTAATTAGTATTGAAATTTTAAGACGCAAAATATTCCGACGCGGTAGCGTTTTCACTCGTCAACGACGAGTGAAATACGGAATATTTTGCGACTCAAAATTTCAATACTAATTAAAATATTACTTGCTCAATTAAAAAAAGTTCAAATTTTTCTGAATATGTATGTTGTGTTTCACTTAAATGAACATGGAAGATAACTATGTATCACTTTACGATAATAACGAATTTGCATCATTGTTAAGGTTACGAATACCAACATGAGCTGTGAATGAAAACCATAAAATGCAATTTTTAAAATGATTCAAATTAAATCGGTTTAAGTAACAGAGTTCAAAATTTGTAATATATTATATATTAAAGAACTTTCTCTCTACTGGAAGCGATTATTATTAGATGCATTTGGAAAATTATTGTTGTGAGATCTTATTTTTTTCAGCGTAGATGAATTTTGTTTATAATTTATTGAAAACAGATCATGCAGCTTTAATTTATGAAGAGGAACCAAGGCCGATTCGTTATAAAATCTTTGAGTTAATATTAAAACTAAATCAAAACCTGTTAAATCTGCTTTATATAGACTTGTGATTCAAATATCATCTGCAAAGCAATTAAACTTTAATGTTTAAATTTAATTTGCGATTAAAAATATAAAAATATATAATTGCTGAATTATATTCCGACGCTGTAGCGTTTTCACTCGTCAGCTGAAAATGCAAGTTTCAAAATAATCCAAAATTAAATCGGTTAAAGTTACAGAGTTTAAAATTTGAATAACTTTGCACTCTGGGTAAAGTAAAATTTAATTAGAGTTAGATAGAGAAATCGTATAATAAGGACAACCTTATTGATTTATCTGTTTATTATAGATTTAACTGAACCTTGTAATAACTTAAAATTCGTTGAAATTAAATTAAATTTAAACGCGCAACTGGCAAACTTCTGCTATCCAGAAAGAAGACCCAAATTCAGAACTACGATACACAATCAACTCACCATTTCGTTTACGCAATCTAAAACAGAAAATATTAAAGTTGAAGAAACAAGGCTTGATAATATTTATCTGCTAGGAATTTTAAGGTACATTTCAAGCTGCCTTAGTAATATCAGAAGGAAATAAAATAAAATGAAAATTTGCCACTGAAGTTTAAACAGACTACCGGACGTCATTTTACAATTATGCTACATACGAAATTAAGCAGCAGAATCTCTGAAAGTGAACTGAATATCTGCGACATTACAAGTTAAGAAAATCTGAGAAATTAAGATATTCAAGACCTGAGTAAACAAGAATCTATGAAACTTTAAAACCTGTAAATTGAGCAACTGAAATTTTGAGAAAAGTTAGAACCTAAAAAACTGAAAACTTAAGACCTTGAGACGAAAAGTTAGAAACTCGAGAGCAATTTGAAAACATAAAACGAGGCGATGAATATAAATCTGCGAAATTAAAAATTCAGAAAATCTGAGAAATTAAGACGTTCAGGACACGAGTAAACAAGAATCTAAGAAACTTTAAAACTGTAAATTGAGAAATTGAAATGTTAAGAAAAAGTGAAATGAGCCTGACGAAGTACGTGAGTCATAAGTGAAAATCTTTTCGACCAATTTTTGTGCGAACGCGTTTATTTTTTGACACATGTTTGTAAAATCAGTTCTTTTTAAAAATTCCTAGCAGATAAATATTATCAAGCCGTGTTTCTTCAACTTGAATATTTTCTGATTCAGATTGCGTAAACGTAGTTTTGAGTTGATTGTGTATGGTAGTTCTGAATTTGGGTCTTCTTTCTGGATAGCAGAAGAAGTTTGCCAGTTTATCTTAGACGTTTAAATTTAAAGCAATTTCAACGAATTTTAAGTTATTGCAAGGTTCAGATAAATCAATAATAAACAGATAAATTAAAATTTTAATATATTTAAATCGAACTCCACAAACTTTAATAAACACAAAATTACAATTGGAACATGTTTTGGCAGAACACTACTGCCATCATCAGCCCTAATTTAACAAGAGATTAATGATAAAAATTGATGAATTACAGAAGGGTTCTTACCTTAAAGAATATTTAAAATTGTGACGTTATTTTAAATTAAATTTTTGACGTTTCGAAAAAGATACATGATTTTTAAAAGATTTCGTAAAAACAACATTTTTTAAAATGTAAAAATTAAAAATGGATCTGTAAGTTTGTTTGAGTGGTAAAAAATTAAAATAGTGAATTAATAATGGAATTATTGAAGTTATTCTGTTTGTTTAAACAAGATTTGTTTTCCAGTTTCAAGGCTTTCCTTATCTCCTTAATAAAAATCTGGATAAGTTGTTATCTGTTTTAAATGAAACTTTAAAACCGTTTTTTCTTAAGTATTTTAGAACATTTCTTTGAGACGACGCCAAAGTATGTTAATGAATTTGTAGAGGAAAGGATTTTTAACCAAAGTGGTGTGTGTATTTGAATTTGTTATACAGTGTGTCCCTGGATGGGGTGCCCATAAGATGATTTTCTATATTAAGTTGTTTGGAGAGGAATATTTTTGGTCTAGACTGGTTTTGCTTATCTTACAACTGTAGAAAACTAAAACAGTCAAACATTTTAATCAACCTGTTTTAAATTAAGCGGTTTTTTCTTTAATTTTGAAGATTTTTTTTTCATAAACTGAAGGCAAAGTTGCCTAGCAACCTGAACACAGTGGCAGTCACGGCTGATACCTTATTTCGAGTAAAATAATTAACAAAACAATTTAAAAAATCCATTGCGGCTCAAATGAACCCCAGGCATTCTTGAAATTCTTGGATTACGTGTTGATAGATAGGTCGCCAAGACCGTAACACTAAATTAAAAAAATTCTTTGCTGATGAATTAGTATTCCGATTTTTTGACAACAATGAAGTTTCATAAAGTTTCAATGATATTTTTTAGGCGTTGCTAGGCAGTGCTCGGCTTTAAATACTAGATTTATCAAAAATATTGGGACTTGGACAGAAATTCGATCCTGTTCGAAGAAAAAAGCTCCCAATTAAAACAATCAACTATGATTTGCAATGTTTTATATTTTTTGTAATTTTATAACAAGCAAAACCAGTCAAGACCAAAAATATTCTTTTCTAAACAACTTACTAGAAAAAATCACCTCATGGGCACCCCATCCGGGGACACATTGTAGTATGTAAAGTATAATTTATTTATAGTTTTTGGAGAATATCCATTATTTGAAGCAATTTGTTTAATGTTATTAGGTTCGTTTTGAAAAGATGAATCTGATAGTGGTATACAAAATAATAGGTGGAAAAAAGAATTAATTAATTATTAATTTTAAAAAACCTACTATTTAATTCTAATACCCCAACCATACATGCACTAAAATTTCATTCACTTTGTCAGACTGTCCTAGATCAAAATTTCTTTCAATTTAATAATTTTTATTCACAAAACTCAGGCTTAGCAATGTTTTTTTTTTAGCAGAAATATTCATGAATAACTTAGAAGTTCAGTTTTTAAGTTCTTCACCCTTTAAAGATCATTTTCTCTTTGGTACAGATATGTAGATGACATAATTGTTTTATTCAAAGGATCTGATTCTGAACTAGCAACTTAAATTCTTTAAATCAATTCATTAAATTCACCGTTGAAATTGAAATCAATTCCCAAATTCCCTTTTTAGCCTTGTTAATCACTAGAAATAATAATATTTAAATTTGACATTTATAGAAAACCTAGTATCACAGATTGCGTAATACCTTTTGACTCTTGTCACCCCGTTTCCCATAAATTTGCAGCTTTTTATTCTTTTTTCCACCGATTATTTTGTATACCAATATCAGATTAATATTTTCTTTTCTTAAGTTGGATACATTATTAACATTTAAAACTAAGTAAGGAAATCTTCAAACAAGCTCGACAGCCTCTAAATAATCGATACCTCATTACAAATGTGACGTCAATTTGCCCTTGTCAAAAATGTCTGTTAATCTTTGGGCAATTGCATTTGTGGTACATTCGGGCAGTTTTAATGACTAGCTAATTACTAGTGGGTTTCTAAAATGTGACGTCAATTTGCTTTGTCGAAAATTTCTAATAGCCGTTATTAGTTGCGTCGTTTTGCAATATATAGAGCAAGTACATTTTGTATTCCTCACTATACAACGATTGTCACTGCAAATTGTAAGTGTACCTACCTGTATTTTTTTTTTCAAAGTTTTTGTGAAGTTTCTTTTCAAATATTTCTGGTAAGTTATATTATTATTTCTATCTACAACTGATTAATAATTGACGTATTATACTTGTAACTATGAATACTTAACTAGGTCTATTAAACACAGACAGCCAGGCCCGGTTTTTAAGAATTATTATTAACTAGCCATGAAATAATGAATATTGACAACTGTTGACATTTCTTCTCCACGTCGAGTTTTTCACAAGGTTTGTTTTATTCTTCCTTTATTTCTTTATCTAGAACTGATTTAATTTACGTATTATACATGTAACTTATGAATACTTAACTAGGTCTATTGAACACAGACAGTCAGGTTAGGTTTTTAAGAATTATTATTAACTGGCCATGAAATAATGAATATTGACATTTTTTCTCAACGTCAAGTTTTTAACAAGGTTTAATTTCTAGTTTTAATTATAAAAGTGCAGTTGTAGATAAAACGTCGTATTAAACTCGCATATAATGGTGGCTACTATACACTCGAATGGTTAAAATCCTCGCCTGCTGCTCGTATTTTAATTTCCATTCTCGTGTATAGTGACCACCATTATATGCTCATTTAATAATCTACTATTATTTATTAAGGTTGTTTTATAATTTATTATTTTAATTTAAGAAATGGCTCCTGTCGTAAAGCGCACTTATGCCTAAGATGCCGGACCAGAGAGCCCTAAAATAAGAATTTTGGCGAACCAGTATCCGATCATTGCGATGGACTACACCGTCGACGATGGCGCGTACTGATAGCAGGCGTTATGACGGATATAGATGAAGAAATGGTTCTTGCAGCAGAGAAGATGCAACGAACAGTGTGTCTGTCCATAAAAACGATTAAATTATTGATGATGAACTCGTTTTGGGGTAAATTTAGACAGAGGGAAAATTAACAGTGAAATAAGGAATATAACTTTTTTTGAACACGTTTTTCTTTTTGGGTTAAAATTAGTTTAGCTCGTTTTGGGGTAAATTGGACAGAGATGTCTCATTGTAGATTAATGTTTTACTATTTATATATTCGTGAAATTTTGAGAGCTTTCGACCAGTTTCTAATAATGGTATTGGAAAATTAAACAGACGACCGGACGCCATTTTATAATTGCTAGATACGAAATTAAGCAGAATCTCTGAAGGTGAGCTGAATATCTTAATTTCTCAGATTTTCTGAATTTGTAATGACGCGTCTATCCAGTATCTCTAGATATTTATAAAGTTCTAATCGTGCATTGGCTGTTGTGTAGGCTGCTATAGCAACACTAACCATTGTTTGTTACGAGTATACCTAAAACTTTTTGCAGACTCATTCCCAACCATACATGCACTAAATTTACATTCACTTTGTCAGACTGTCTTAGATCAAAATTTCTTTCAATTTAATGATTAATTAATTCTTTTTTCCACCGATTATTTTGTATACCACTATCAGATTCATCTTTTCAAACATAACTCAATAAACGAGGAACATGAGTTTACTGACACGTTTGTTGCCGACGAATTTAAAAAAGCCATAGAAAAGGGATATCAAATTTTGACCACATACGAAATTTGGAAATACAACGTAGAACAATATGATCCAGTCAGTAAATCAGGTGGTTTGTTTGCGGGATACGTAAATAACTTTTAAAGCAAAAAGTTGAAAATAGCGGGTAGCCTGGTAAGTGTCAAACTGCCGAAGACAAGGACCAGTACGTAAAATCGTATTTTGAAAAAGAAGGCATAACCTTACAACCAGAAAACATTTCACATAACGCGGGGCTTCGATTTAACTCCAAATTAATGTTAAATAGTTTTTGGGAAAAGTTTGGTCAGCGCGAAAATATGATGCAGTCATCAATTATACAAGACCCTAAAAATTCCATGACGTCAGAATAATTTTCCAAAAGTAAAAAGTAAAAGTATGTTAATTGAATTTCAAGATTGCGGTAAACAAAGTTTTTTACGTTTTCACAATAGGTAAAAAATAGAAAAAGATACATGTAAAATTTATTGTTAAAAACATTCCTAAAAGAACTGATTTACAAACATGTGTCAAAAAATAAACGCCTATATAAGTATGTACAAAAGTTGGTCGAAAAGATTCTCACTTATGACTCTCGTACTTCGTCAGGTTTATTTCACTTTTTAGGTTCTAACTTTTTCTCAAGATTTCAATTTCTCAATTTACAGGTTTAAAGTTTCTTAGATTCTTGTTTACTCGGGTCCTGATGGCGTTCGGTCGTCTCTTTAATTTTCCAATACCATTATTAGAAACTGGTCGAAAGTACCGAAGCACTCAAGATTTCACGAATATAAAACATTAATCTACAATGAGACATCATGGCTCATAAGATCATGTACTAGATTTCGACAGTTACAAGACTCGTTTGACACTTTACCCTATGGATTTAGAAACTAATAGTATGTAAGGTAGTAGGAATAATTGTACGTGTCTTTATGTTTTATGTTTGATTTATTTAATGATGTAAAGTATTGCATGTATTTTTTGTATAATAAAATATATTTAATAAAAATATAAATACATATCAAATATTTCTTGACATATTCTATCATTTTTATCAGTATCACTTGTGAACAGTTATTTCTTGACATATTCTATCATTCCTATCAGTATCACTTTGTGAACAGTCAGAACATTCAAATTTTACCGCCAAGACGCCATCTTGAATAGCAAAATTTCCATGATGTCAAAATAATTTAAATATAGGAGATTCAAATTTTACCGCCTAGACGCCATCTTGACTCAAAATTTTTTCAAATTTTACGGCCTAGATGTCATCTAATGAGGTTCATTAAAACCTAATGCATTATAAACGAGGTCATTAAAACTAATGCATTATAAACGAGGTGATGATGTCATTAATGGGTTCTTAATGAGTGTCATTAAAACCTAATGTTCCAAAAGTGAAAGAGAAAGTTAATTGACCTTCCCAAGTGCAGTACATACTACTCGTAGCTACCATCGGAGGCCTCACTGAGACAGAGGGGCATAGCTACCATCGGGGGCCCCTTTAAAAAAAAGGGGCGTAGCGACCGTCGGGGGCCCCATTGAGAGAGAGGGGCGTAGCTACCATCGGGGGCCCCATTGAGAGAGAGGGGCGTAGCTACCATCGGGGGGCCCTTTACGGCAAATTTTTTTTTATTTTTACAATCCCACCATTTTAGTGACTTTACACATTGACATGTTGGCACAACCATGTCAGATTGCCTAATTAAATTTGGAACTTGATTTTGTGTAATAGATGTCTGTTTTATATACAGGCTGTCCCATTTAAAACTCCCTAGTCCAGATTTCTCCGAATTGATTACTGTGATTGAAAAATCCTCGAACAGGTCGATTTTATTTGCCAGGGGCACATCTTTTCAGATACTTTTCAAGTTCCGGCGCTTCGCCCTCTTCGCGAGGAGGCTCTTAGCCCCGAAATCTTAAATGGCACTATGGATCGAGTGATACCTCATTTGAAAGGTATTGGAGGCCACTCTACAACTAACCGCTTACTTTTTAATGTTTCGCAGTTTTGACCGTAAAAATGATATTTTTCTATTTTTAAGATAATCCACAACGTCTCATGCTGTGTCCCACATAAACCACAAAAACAAACATGTAATTGCTGAAATTAGACTTATTGAATTTGAGGGAACAGGTCCAGTTTTGAAAATCGTCTGTATTTTTGCACGGAAATGAATGGTGGCCATATCCAACATTTATAACGTTAATTAGATCATTTAATGAAAAATAAACGTGTCGTATACTCTACATTCAGTTTTAAGTCCTTTGGGCTATTTAGCAATCAAAAGCGACAACGTAATGACACTATTACATGTTTGTCTTTGTGGTTTCTATGGGACCCAGCATGAGAACATGTGGATTATACTCGTATAATAATATGGCGGGTGATGATGGTGACGATTCCGATCATCGTCCCGAAAATAACGATGTAAAACAGTCACATAATTGTAAATTCTGTGGTAGTGGCGTACGCAGTAACGATGTTAAGTGTAGCAGATCGAAGTGCCCGGTTACGTTACACCAAAAGTGCTTTGAGTCGGTTGCTAAGGTGTTTTTGTTGAACCAAGCAACTGGAAATGCAAAAATTGTTGCGTGAAGGTGCAAAGTGACACGAATAAACTACTTGTTGACCTAAGTGTTGTGCAAAAAGAAAATGAAAGTTTGTTGAGAGAAAAGCATCTGTTAGAAAAGCTCAATCAAGAACTGGAATTTTCGAACAAATTGATGAAGGACAAACTCGAAGCCGCAAGTAGCCGTGAAGATGGAGATATCGTATCGTACAGTGATAAACTCAAAAAAGTGGTGAGTAAGCAAAACTCATCCGCTGTTTTAATCGTCAAGCCAATGAATGAAATTATTGAAAATTCGCAAATTGAAAAGGACATTAAATCGAAATGCAACATCAGCCGCATCGATGCAACTGTTGAAGCCACGAGACGAATAAAAAATGGTTTGTTGATTAGCTGCAGCAACCCTCAATCTATGGATGCCCTAAAAGTTAGCTTACAATCTCAGATAGGTAGCAATTACAGCATTGTTTCGTCTGAAAAACGAAATCCTAGAATTATTGTCTACGGAGTCGAGCCAGATGAAATAGACAATCCCACTTTCGTAGAGGACTTAATGCGTCGTAATATTTGCAAGGTGAAAGTGAGAACATCCGTATTATAACTAAGTTAAAATTCAACAAGGTATTTAATGTCATTTTGGAAGTAGAATGTGATCTTTTTGCTCAAATATCAAAGGAAGGGTTTTTATATCTTGGATGGAAAAAATGTATTGTAAAAGAAAACTTTAATATAATAAGATGTTTCAAGTGTTGTAAATACGGTCATTTTAAAAAAGACTGTAGAAATGATAGTGTTATTTGCCCTAAATGTTCGGGCAACCACGAACTTCATACATGTCAGTCTCAAAACCTTTGTTGTTCAAATTGTAAATTATTTAATCATCGTTATAAGCGTAACGTTTCTACTGAACATATGGTTTCAGATTCAAAGTGTCATTTATTTAAATCTAAAGTTGAGTATATACAAAGTCAAATTAACTATGGATCATAAGTTCAACAAACAAAATTTGAAAATTGGTTTCTTAAATGTACGATCGCTATTTACTGCCTTCAATGAATTATCATCGTTAATACGAGACAACAGTTTTGATATAGTTGGTATTTGCGAGACGTTCTTATCACCTGATGTTCCTTCAGATGTGCAGATGTTGTAAATATTCCTGGCTACGCCTTCTACAGAACAGATCGCTCTAGACGTGGAGGTAGAGTGGGTATATATGTTAGACAATCAATTACTGTAAATATTATTTTGAATGATTTCTGGATAATTGAAGGAATTGAACACATTTGGATAAATTAGAACTTTGATAAATTTAAACTTGCTATTGGTACGATTTATAGGCCACCATCTAACAATACTGTTAATCCCCGTCTGGAATTTTTTGACAATTTGTTGTCATATACTTCTCCCCAATATGACTATATGATAGTGTTAAGTGACTTAAATATAGATCAGTTATGCGACAATAAACTTGAAGAATGTTTCAGCTGCTACGACTTTGTGCAATTGAGCCAACTCGAATCACAAGAACAACCAGTACTTTAATTGACGTCATCTTTACCAGTAATCATAACATCATATCGGATTCGGGTGTTATTAATAGCGACATTATTTCTGATCACAGTCTTGTCTTTTGCGTTCTAAACTTTCGACCACCGCGCAGAATTCCTAAAGTAATTACTTATACAGATATTAAAAATATTTGTTATGAAAGACTTCTGGAAGATTTAAATGTGGTACGGTGGGATGAAATTATTTACATGTGTGATATTAATGAAAAGGTCCAGTTCCTTACTGCCAATCTTCTAAGAGTTTTTGATAAACACGCTCCATTTATTACATCCTATGTGTCAAAATCATATGCACCTTGGTTAACGTACGTTGTTCGAGCTATGATGAAGCAGCGTGATAAAGCTTTGAGTAAATATAAAAGAACTAAAGCGGAAAATGATTGGTCTAACTATAAGATGCTCCGTAATTTAACTGTCGCGTCTATTAAGCGTAAAAATCAGTTTATTTGGCAACACAAGATAAACTTAATAATAAAAAAGAATTGTGGAAAGCTCTGAACAAATTAAATGTTAAAAGCCATAAAAAAACAAACCAATAATAACATTAATTTTAAACCAGATGACGTAAACGACTTCTTCCTATCAGTATCAGTATCCAAAATTACAGAGAAAATGATTTATGAACAAGTTTATGATTATGTTATTTCTGAGAAAATTATTTCTAGCAACCAATCAGGATATCGTAAAGGTTTCAGTACAAGTACAGTTCTATCGACAATTTTAGATGATTGTCTCAGGTCGCTTGACAAAGGCAATGCGACAATTTTAGTGCTGTTGGATTACTCCAAAGCTTTTGATTCTATCGATCATATGTTGCTTTGTGCAAAGTTGCAGTAGGTAGGGTAGAGCGGGGCTAGTTGAGCAACGGGGTAAGTTGGGCAATCGAAATATCTCGAAAACTACAGACCATAGGCTAATTCATCAAATGACGGAAAGAAGCGGACGCGGAAGGGGAACACACCCCAGGACGACTATTAACGACTTGTCGATGAAGTCAGGTATCAGGACGCTTTGTTTTTTTTGCGACGAAAAAGTAAAAAAAAAAAAGTAAATTTCTTCTGTACACGTTAAAAAGCAACTTTTTTCGGTTATGTAGGTGTTAAACTTTCATACATCTATTATATTTATGGTATCTAAAAAGAATTTGGTTCTTATTCAAACCGATTTTTCATAAACTCACTTTTGTTTAAAATATTTGGTATGGGGCTAGTTGAGCAATGCTGGTCTTAAGTATGTTAACGATGATTAATTTTATATATCACATTAATATCTTTTTGTTGTATTTAATGTCTATTAATTGTCACATAGCTGATGTTACCTAAGTATGATTTTAAGTAGAAAGATTGAGACTATTCCAAAAATTAAGAGTAACAAATGTTTTATTTAATATTTGAAGAAATAATAGTTTCCGTTTCACTATTATATCACTAAGGGACTATAAATAAAAGGTTGATTATAAAAAGCTAATTTATTCCATGTCTAGCAAACATTCACGTCATTACATGACTTAATTTTCTAATTGCTCAATGTGCCCCATACCCTTGCTCAACTTACCCCATCTATGGGGTAGGTTGAGCATGTCTGATCTTGTTCGTTTAAAGGACCGTAGCTCTTAAACAAGATTTATGAGAGATAAATGACTTAGGACTTGTTTAAAAAGGAATAAATTACCTATCTATGAGAGTACATATCAAGGAATTTGGACTTATCGTTTAGGAGCTATAGCCGATGAAGTGAAAAATTGCTCAACTAGCCCCGCCCTACCCTACTATGGATTTGATGAAGTTGCTATTTTGTTCTTCAAGTCGTATCTATTAAACCGCAGACAGACTGTCATTATTAACAATGTTTCTTCTAGCTTCGGATCCGTCACCTCCGGCGTCCCACAGGGTTCCATTTTAGGACCGCTCTTATTCCTTATTTACACGTCTGAACTACTGATTCCATCGAATGACATAACAATGCATGCCTATGCCGACGATACTCAGTTATACATGGACTTTGATCCTAATGAAATCTCTGCTGCTTGCAATTCTATTAATGAAAACTTAGCTAATTTGGCTTCTCAATCCTTAGGTTTGCAGTTAAATCTCAGTAAATGTAAAGCACTGTGCTTGTTTTCAAAGCAGATGAGGGAAGTTTTAAAGAACCAGATTAACTTAAAGATCGGCAACACCAAAGTGGAGGAGTGGACAGCACAAAAAATCTAGGATTAATCTGCGTAAAAAGTTGTGCGAAAGTCTAGTCTTATCGTTATTAAATTACTGTATTGTTGCTTACTACCTCTGACTTGACTTCAAAGCCAAATTGAGATTGCAAAGAATACAAAATTCTTGTTGTAGATTCGTTTACAAATTAAGAAAATATGATCATATATCTCAAAGAATAAAAGATTTAGGGTGGCTAAAAATTAATTACACTTTCAAATATCATCTTGCCATATTTATAATTAAAATGCTTGCCGCTTCTTCACCTCCATACCTACGAGAGAAATTTCATTCTAGAAGGAGTTGTCATGGTGTTCTGGTACGACGTGTCTATGAGCTTTCCATGCCAGCATTTAAAACTGCACTGTTTGAAAGATCGTTTACCTACAGCTGTATCAAAACATACAATTCAATAGATTTATTTCGACGGAATTACAATTTGAATAGCTTTCTGGCGAAAATTAGAGATTATCTCCTTAATATTTAATTATCAATATTTAGATAAATGGCACCAAATGGTATTTTTAACCATAATGTATATGCATACATATAGGTATAAATATATATATATACCTATTACAAACATAATAAAAAATCAGCTATTCATATATAATGTATGCATATACATTATGGTTAAAAATACATATATATATAAATACAAATATAATATAAATATAAAATACAAATATATATATATATAGGCTAGACACTTAACATCAAATAACAAAAATAAGTCTTAAAGAAACAAAATATATATATATATATATATTTTGTTTCTTTAAGACTTATTTTTGTTATTTGATGTTAAGTGTCTAGCCTAAGTGTCTAGCCAAGCTATTCGCACAGCTTAGGCTAAACTTCGCCTCTTTCTTAATAAAGCCCATTTTTTTTTGCGTATTGACCAGAAGGAGCTCTCCGTGATTCCGACCTTCACGAGGTTCCTTGCTGGTCAGGTCCTGTTCGTACATCATAGCCACTCCTCAAAACCATGAGGTCAGCAACTATGAATCCCGTAAATCATGTGCCCTGTGCAGACGCAACGACCCCAAGATGACCGCTTTTTGCATTTCAGCCGCAAGGTTCTCTGCCGGTTTACGGCAGGCAGGAATGATTTTGAGATTGGAGACGAGCGAGTCCTTGATGCCTCCCATGCACCCAATTACCAAAACGACGAGCTTCACTGAGTAACTTGAGTACAGCCTCCTAAGTTCAAAGAACAGGTCTTGATATTTTGTCCGCTTTTCCTCCTTCTTGACGCAGATGTTATTTTTAGCAGGAGCCGAAAATTCAATAACAAACATCTGCTTGGAGGAGTGGTCCAATACAACCACGTCAGGCTTGTTCGCTGTTATCTGCCTGAGGGTGGAGAACGAGAAGTTCCAATAGATTCGGCACCTTTCGTTCTCCACAACGAACTCAATATCGTTCGGGACATAGGGCAGCACTGGTGTCTGGTCTATCGCTTAATGGTGTCTTAAATGAAAGTATAACACTCTCAATGCCGCATTGTGGCGATGGATATAGGCCGAAGCTGCATACACCGGGCATGCCGCCAATATATGCATTGCTGTTTCAGGGGCCTTGTGACAAGACCTTACATTCGGCACCTCTATACCCTTCACGCGGCTGCGATAGACCAAGGTGTTAATTACACCATCTTGTGCAGCGCAAATGAATCCCTCAATCTCAGACTTCAGTCCACTTGATCTCAGAAAGGCAAATGTATGCCTTTTGTATAAGCCAAGGTTTTGAATGCTCTTGAAAAGAAAACACTATGCATTGACTTATCCATATGCCTTCTCATGAGCATATCTTGCTCAGAGATTCTGACGTGGGCTGTAAGACGGAGCAAATTGAGCTCGGTAATAGAATGTGGCCGAGCTCGCTCAACGTCAAAGTCAAAACCGAGTTCATCTGCTGCTCTTTGTGCCGCCCTAAACAAAAATGCCCCGACTCCCCGCCTCTCGTGATCCCTGACAAGAAGCAACAAGGGATCCGAACTTTGGATGATCTTACAGGCTATACCCAAGATTACCCTGTTATGAAGACACTCCAAACTCAAAAGTCCTCGGCCTCCCCGGTTTCGTGGAAGATATAACCTCGGAACGGACGACGTAAGTACTTGTAAGTCTCTCCGGCGTTCAGATGTCTCAGAACGCTTCCGTCAATGAGTTGAGCATCTTCATCGAAATACTCGCATCGTCCTCTTTTCAGATGAACCTGAGCGCATTTGTCCCAACCGAACTCCATGACAATAGCATCTGTGTACTCCTGCACTATGCGCAATGACTGCGTCAGTTCTTGCTTTCCGGAAGCATACACTTTCAAGTCATCCATGTAAAACAAGTGCGTGATCTTATGCTTCCGGTTACCGGGTGTACCACAGCTATAACCCTTTGCACCGCGCAAGGCTACGGACAGCGGCAACAGTGAGATGCAAAACAGAAGAGGCCTCAAGGAATCTCCCTGGAACACTCCTCTTCTGAATGATATCAACTCTGTCTGAACTCGGTCCCGTCGAGATGTTATCGAGAACCGAGTGACATCAGTTGTTTGATGCATCTCACCAATGTATCGGTTACCGCAAGACATTCGAGCAAGTGAATAATCAGCTAGTGAGATGTTGTGTCGAATGCCTTACGATAATCGATCCAAGCCATAGATAGGTTGCGCTTATATTGGACGGCATCCTGCGTGACGCACCTATCGATCAGCAGGTTTTCCTTGCAGCCGTCCACGCCCCTTTTACAGCCTCGCTGTTCGAAGATTTTCGAATACACCGGGTTAATAGCGTGGAATATTCGGTAGTACAGGAGTCTGGTGAAAATCTTGTAGCACGCATTTAGGCAAGTTATTGGCCGGTAGTTCTGAGGCTGAGACAAATCACCCGTTTTAGGTAGTAAAACGGTTCGCCCCTCGACAACCCACTCCGGAATGGGCCGCTCACCATTAAGCCAGGAATTAAGTACCCTGGCCAGACGCTTGTGCGTGCTTCGGAATTTCTTCCACCAAAAGGTATTAATTCCGTCCGGGCCTGGTGCGGCAAAATTTTTGATTCCCATAAGGGTCTCGCCAATTTCTTCCGGGGTTATCGGATTGCACACCACTGGTCTTAATTGAGATCTTCTTACGAAGTTCTCAAATGGTGCAAGGGCTGGAGTGTCTTCACGCAACGGTTTCGACCCCTCGTATATTTCCCTCCAGAAGACTTCGACCTCCTGCACCGCCGGCAATTTCTCTGGGATAGAGTTTGCCCGCTGGAAGAGCCTCGAAGGATTTGTCTTGAACTTGTTGTTCTCGACTAACCTTTGCCTACTCCTTACCAGGGACTTTCTTGCAGCCACAAGACTGCGAACTCTATCCATGCAGTGCTGCTTCTCAACAGCAAGCACCGCTACATTCAGTGTATGATGGGTCCGGCGAAAAAGACGCGCGATGCGCCGGATTTTTGGCGTGAAAGGTTTCATCTCTTTGATGAATTCCATCACACACTGAATTTGAGAAATATCCTGCCTTGCGGTTCCTATCTTCTTGTCTATCTTTTCAAGGCGACATTCGAATTTCCTCTCAGCTTCAGTGCTCTCACCACGTGAGACCGAAGAAGAAAGCCTCGTCGCCTCTCGATAGACCATCTCGTTCAGGAGCAGGATGTCTGGATGGAATTTTGTGGAGAGATTTTCTGTTCGGAGGCATCTCCAAATTTACCGGAATATCGTGGCGGATCTCCGGCTCGTCCGGCTGTACCTCCACCAACTGCTCCGGTGCTCTCTCGTATTGAATGCGACGAAGATAGGCCACATAGTCGCGGAGTTTTTGTGGCGCGAAAAAGTGATGCTCCGGGTGTTTCTCACCCCACAGAGCATGCATCCTTGCCATGTAACCCCTTCGCCGCGGCTCGCTCGTCTCGTAGCAGTCGAGCAGGTCATTCCTTAGAGTGTTGGTCCACTCAAAGCGTCCATGGGCATTGCCAGAGTCGTCAACGGGTGATTCGTTTTCCGAGACCCCACCACCTTCACCTTGGTCCCTATCCGACTGGGACCGGTCGTGGGGGTCTTTCCCTGTTGGGGTAGTAACAACAGTTTAGGGGTCCAATTGGTTGTTAGCCAAAAGGAACCCCGGCCGGTACTGGGGTCAAGATGGCTTGACCTCCCAGGTGCGCCAAGAGCTACCGGTCCGATTTGCACCTTCAGCTCGGCAAGGTGGTGGCGCTACTCACCAAGACCAAAGATGTTATGTGGCCTGCCCGCCTCCGATTATTATTATTATTATTAATGTTATTATATTAAAAATAGAAAATTATCATTTTTACGGTCAAAGCTGGAAAAACTTGAAAGGTAAGCGGTTAGTTGTATAGAGGCCTTCAATACCTTTCAAATGAGGTATCACTCGACCCCTAGTGCCATTTAAGATTTTGGGGCTAACAGCCCCCTCGCGAAGAGGGCGAAACGCCGGAACTTGAAAAGTATCTGAAAAGATATGCCCCTGGCAAATAAAATCGACCTGTTCGAGGATTTTTCAATCACAGTAATCAATTTGGAGAAATCTGGACTGGGGAGTTTTAAATGGGACAGCCTGTATTAGTGAAGTAGTACACATGTTGCAAAAGGAATATTTTGTAGCAATAATTTGAATTCACTTGCTCTCGCCTACCTATTAGTGTTTTCAACAAAGTGAATATGTAAGTGCATTTAATTACTTCAATTATTAATTGTCTGTTCACTATTTTATAGTATTCATTTAAAAATGTGCTGTATTTTCATTTCAAGTTGAACCAATTTGTAACAATTTGAATTGACTTACTCTCGCCTCTTGTCGGTGGTTTCAAAAAAGTGTGTACATTTTATTATTTAAATTGAACTTGGTTCATAGTTAGTAATCTTAGTTTCAGTAATTTCATTATATGTTTTTTTTACATTCAGATATTGGCATCTACTTCCATTATGCCTCGAATAAGAACATTCACGGGTCGGACTGATAGACAAAGAAGAAGGCATATATATTCGCGTGAAATAACCCAAATGCAAATTTAATTAGTGAAAATAGTACACAGAATGATGAAATTATTTTGAGGGATACATTTAATCCCGCACTGAATGTCATTCCAAGAAATTTTAATTCTTTTGTTTGTGGATTAATGGATTTGCAATGCAAAACATTTCGAATCTGAAGTCACTTTAGGTGAAAGGACTGCATTCACTTCATGTTGTCATAAGGGTAAAGCAATATTACCGGCCTTAAGTCAAAATGAATACTTTAAATCATTGTATGATGGACTTACTTCAAATGAACCTTCAATAAAAAGAAAGTCAAATCATTATTTTGAAAACATTCGTAAATACAATTCATCATTTGCTATGGTTAGCTTAACAGTTAAATTTCTGATACAGTTACGCGTGGAGTCTATCATTTTAAAATACATGATGTTTTTTATCACAGATCAGGTCCAATGACTCCTGGCTATAAATACAAGTACAAGCTTTTTTTAAATAATTGTTACTAACATTAAATTTTTAATTTCATAGGTATTGCAGGGAATTAAGACAACACATGCTAATGACATATGTATATAATTATTATAGAACAAAATTTTAAAAAATTGCAATGACTATAGAGACAAAAGAACCTCATTAACGTTCAAACTTAAATATTTAATGAAGTACGGTCGAATTTCGACCATTGGGCGACCACTAGTAGACATTATTACTGCAAATGAACCCCATGAAATGGTCGTAGTGTGAGACAGGTGGAACGTGGTGCTTCGTAACGTGCAATCGCTGCAACTATGGGGCGCAGTGTGGCTACCGTGATGGCAGCATGACAAGTGTGGTCTGATGGAGGGCGAACACTTATGGTTTGGGGAGCTATTGCTTTTGGTAGCAATTCTCCTCTAATCGTAATCCGTGGCACAATGACATCCGCGTTGTGTCAAGGCCGGTTGTTCTTCCTTTGTAAAGGGGGATTGAAGATGGTGTTTTCCAGCAAGATAACGCCCGCCCTCATATTGCACAAACCTCCTGGTTTGCCAGATTTATCGCCCATCGAAAAAGTGTGGGATTGTATGGATATCCATATTCAGAATTTTCCGCAGCCCCCGCAGACCTTCATAGAAATTCTAAATACATATAAGAATTCTTTCAAATAGAATCCGAACACACCATTAACGAAGTGACATTGGAAAAACGAAAATTAAAAATATGAGTATAGTTTTAAACGCGAAGACAACTAAGATTTTTGCGGCGATATTATCTCGAAAAGCATTGGTGAAAGCAAAAATGTATAGAAACAAAATTGTAGAAAAGTTTTTTTTTGTACAAGGTCCATATTGAATAAAACATTTGCATTAAGTTGTTATTGGTCAAAAAACGGAGGTCGACTAATTTTTGCCTTCGCACTGAAAACTATAAACATTTTCCAACGTCATTTATGAGCGTTGGGTAGGAGATAGATAATAACTTCATGCAGAATTGAATGCAGAACATAAATCCGAAAACATTTTCTCGTCGGAGTTACCGTTAAAAGCTTCATGAGGTCACGCTCGGGGGCGGTTTTTTGGGCAAAAAGAAATGAAGCTCCCCCGGGGGAGTGGAAACTCTTCGGATCTTTATTTGGGTCCCGGTTGAGAGTTCATAACCAAAATTTCTTAATTTGCTAGGACTATTATTTTACAATTGAGCAGCGATTGAGCAAAAACGGGATAACTTTTTTTAATTCTGTAATCCACAAAATGTTGCCACTCAAAGGCCGTTTGACATAAAAAAAACACGTATTGCATATTATTACGGATATTTGGCATTTTTTAGATCATTGGGTTGCAGTTTTAAGAAAAAATAATACATATTTTCAGCTATGGTCAAAAAAGCATTGAATTTAACTCATTTTAGCACGTTTGGGTCAAACGGTATATGGATTGAACCCGGTTTGTTGCTTATTTTCTTTACCTTTTGGTGTGGATCGGTACTGGATAGGAACTGCCAATTTTTAATCAAATTTTATGTCCTTAAATTAAAAATTAATATGTACATTAAAAAAGCGGTGTTAGAATAGCATAACTGGTTCATCAACTGATTCATCACCAAGAAGATCTTGAATCTGCTCGAGGTTATATGGATCTGGAAACATGATATTTTTGTACCAAGACAGATTCTCCGCCTTCGACTCAGATGTTTCCAAATTATTCTTGTTGTAAAAGTTTAATTTTTGTCACGAATAGATTGCCTCAGTTCCACTTCCTTTACAGAACGATTATTGTCTGTTTTGCCTCTGTTCAGAATACTCTTCGATACCTTAAATTCACTTTCGTATCTAAAGTTTTCAAAAGACTTCTCTTTGCCAGTAGGTATACTTGTTTTCGTTGTTTTAGGTATACTTGGATAGGTTAATTCTCTTGTAATCGGATATTACAGCTATTTTCTTTGTGATTTTTATGTATTTCAGGTTCCAATGGGTTCCCAGTCCCTTCACTAAATCAAATTGCTTGTATATGTTGATGTAGTCTTCCTTATTTGTAATGGATTCCTTCCGCACATTTTTCCACACGGCCGAAAACCCTATCGAAACTTCTCTTACAGGAAACGTAATCCATATTTTTTATTTTTTTATTTATTATTTTAAATAATGAAGTGGGTAATACAACACATAAGTAAAAACAAATGTAATTTAGACTGGGATGCGCCTTTCCAGATTTTTCTCTAGAATTTCCCGTTTTATTTATTTATTTATTTTTTTCAGTTGAAAACATTCAATCGAGTTATTTCCATAACGAGGGCATAACGAACAAAACAAAAAAGAATCAAACAATTAAAACCCTATCTTTAGCTTGACGCAGTTCACCATGACAAAATTAGGTCAACATTTGAGAGGGAACAGTAATGACTCGCCCAAACAAACTTCTAAGGATGTAGAATGCAAAGAATGTAAAAAAAATGTTTATTATTATAATTATTGTTCTTTTCACATAGACAATAGCAAATAAATAAGAAATATTTTGGAATTGTTACCATTTGCATTAAATTTAATAATAAAATTGTCTTTCTTGTTTAAATTTTTATTCATGAAATAGTCATGTCGAATACCATTTGTGATATAATTTTGCCTGACAAAATTTATAGATTATTCTACTCAAGTTAGACGGTAACTCCGACGAGAAAATGTTTTCGGATTTATGTTCTGCATTCAATTCTGCATGAAATTGATCTCATAAGTTTTTGCCTATCTCCCACCCAACGCTCATAAATGACGTTGGAAAATGTTTATAGTTTTCAGCGCGAAGGCAAAAATTAGTCCTCCCCCGTTTTTTGACCAATAACAATTTATTGCAAATGTTTTATTCAATATGGACCTTGTACAGAAAAAACTTTTCTACAATTTTGTTCCTATACATTTTTGCTCCCACCAATGGTTTTCGAAATAATATCGCCGCAAAAATCGTGAGTTGTCTTCGCGCTGAAAACTATACTCATATTCCTAATTTTTGTTTTCAAAATGTCACTTCTTTAATGCTGTGTTCGGATTCTATTTGAAAAAAATCTTATATTTAGAATTTCTAAGAAAATTGTCGGGGGCTGCGGAAAATTCGGAATATGGATACTTATCCAATCAACCACTTTTTCGATGAGTGATAAATCTGACGACCCTGGTGGCCAAGCGCCTTTTCTAAAAACTTTATACAGGTTCGCGCAATATGAGGGCGGGCGTTATCTTGCTGGAAAACACCATTTTCAATCCCCCCTTACATAAGGAAGAACAACGGGCCTTAAGAGCGTTCTCCAGTGGCAGGTAGATTTCTGCCGGTCGAGGTATATTTTCCCGCAATATCTTTTTTTAATTTACAATTTTCAAAAAAATCGCTCTGTAGCTGCAATAATCTATATTTTATCAACACGCCCACAAAATTTCAACGAAAAATCTTCAAAAATAAAAAAGTTATATTCAACGGCGCGCAAAAATGTACAAAAATGTGCGGCATTGAATGTAACTTTTTTATTTTTGAAGATTTTTTGTTGAAATTTTGTAGGCGTGTTGATAAAATATAGATCTTTGCAGCTACAAAGCGATTTTTGAAATTTTTAGATTAAAAAAAAGATATTGCGGAAAAATGTACTTCGACCGGCAGAAAAGTACCTGCCACTGGAGAACCCTCTTAATACAACGCGCGGATGTCATTGTGCCACGGATTACGATTAGTGGAAAATTGCTACCAAAAACAATTGCTCCCCAAACCATAAGTTCGATGGTACGGTGGACGTGATGCTCAACAGCAAACTCGAGATGACGCCGTTCTCCTCGTCGTCCCCTGACTCGCCCTCTACCATCCTAACCCCCAAACAGAATGCAGATTTGTCAGAAAAGGCGATGTGACGCCCAGTTTCTGCGTTCATTGCTCCAGTCCAGACGCTGACGACGGTGTTGAGGCGTTATGGGGCGGCCGAGACGCCGACGGCGACGGTAAGAAGTTAGGCCCATTAAACGTATTCTGTGGTAAACGGTGCGAATCCGAATGGGCCTTCCTATTGCTGCATCAAGCAACTGACCGAGTAGACCTCCGTCTTTCTCTTAGGGCCATTAATTGAAGAAGACGATCTTGCCGTTGGGTAGTTCTTCTGGAAGCTCCTGTGCCTCTAGGTATCACGGTAGCCACACTGCCCCATTGTTGCAGCGATTGCACTGTACGAAGTACAACGTTTCCCCTGTCTCACACTACGACCCTTTCAAATGGGGTTCATTTGCAGTAATAATGTCTATCAGTTTCTCAATTTCTTTTTCAACTGTTGAAAACGTAATTCTTAAAAAAAAATGCAAACATTGTCCGAATCATATGAAACTTTAATCGTTTGTAATGGACGATGCCCCCAATATTTAACCAAAATTTCATTTTAATAAAATAATTTTTTCGTGTGTTCGGATTTCACTTCCCAGGATATTTATTTTGTAGTGACGAAGAATTGGTAGATGAAAAAAAAACGAGTGTGCTTTAGACCACCCGACTGAAGTAAAACTTCATTTCACCATTGTGAAAGTGCTCTTAATTTATGTAGGTTTATAAATGGAGCTAGAGAATCCTGAATTAATATTGTCTGCAGTATTGGATAATGCATGTTTCAGTTTGTTGTCAGCGAAAAGTCGGCAATCATGTGTAGCGATTAAGATAAGTAGCGCAATTGCATACAAAACTGACACATGCAAATGGCTGTTTGAAGTGAAGCGAGAATTCACAACATAAAGACGCGGGTTCGAATCCCGTTAAAGCAAACATTTTTTCTATGAATTAATTATTAAAACTTCCGTTCGCTTCGCCCGATCACACTTTTCGTAACGCTCTCGTCAGGCATTCACCCCAGCTTACTCCCCAAGTCAAGTGTCCGTAAAAAAGTATTTACTTCAAGAAGATATACCTAATCCAGGAAATGATCCTTACATTCAGACGATCACAGGTAGATTTATTGTAAATGACCGTCAATTTCTGAAGGAATTGTGAACATTGGAACACCATCGCAGGTCCTGCTTGAAAAGCAGTTACGGCTACTTTCAGCTCGTTGGTAGTAGAGCATTAATGGTCCAGGAAAAATATTTCAACGATTATAAAATCAATTTTTTTTCCGAAAGCTGTTTTAAGAAAGCTAAAACTGCTCGTGATGCCAAGAAAAAACTTCTTCAGGAAAATTCTGATACATGGAAATTGAGTGCCGAAGCTCTTGAATTACACAAGATTCATACCATGGCAAACAGCTGTAATAAAGAAAATCCGGAAGGCCTGAGTGTCCGAAAGCACCCAAATTTACACAGAACGAGTGTAATACAACGTTTTATAGTTCGACACAACCCCGGAAAGTCTTTAAATTGCTTAAAATCCATAAAAATAGTGTGACGTTTATCTGACATTTTCTTATTGCCTGACAGGAGAGTGTTACACAAGCAAAAATTTGAAGATTCTGACAGTGTCGAACTATAAAGTTTATAAAATTGACAATAATTCTTCATCGTCACTTATATCTCTAACTATATCCTTACTTATCCACTTATAGTGAGAAGTGCGGATTCACAACGGATAAGACGCGGGTTCGAATCCCGTTAAGGGGCATTTCGCAAGGACGAGCAACTACTGGGTGAGAGTGATCAAGAAGTTCGAAGTGTGACATACATATATTCAACTGGAGGACTCTATAACTACACATGAAACGCTCGCCGACATAACACCTACGCTACAGAGGGAATTAATGAAAAACTTTATTAAGCTAGCCCCAAAACCAGAAAACACCTCTACAGCAGTTAGCACTACAACGACTAAACCCGACAATCCAGAAATTCGTTTAAATATTAAACCATCCAAAGGAAAAGGAAAGCTTAAACAGCAACATACCGAAGATGCACCACATCAGGGGTTTCATAACCGAGGCAATATAAACCCAACCACCATCTTAAGGCGAAACGCTCAGTCGCCTCAACTTTGGAACCGAATTACGGCTTTCATTGTTAGGCTATCTTAACGTATTGGGCGTCAAAATTAGTAAAAAAAAAACCTTCATCACGGCAAAACGTTGTTTGTTCAGAAAAAAAAATTATTGCCAAAATGAAAAGCCAAAAAATTTTTTTCTTTAACAAACGTGTTGGTGCTTGATTTTTACTGATCTCTGTATTCGGTAAATGCAAGGTGTTTTTATAAATATTGAAAAATAAATTTGCAAATTGTCCCCAAAGTTCGCTAGTTTCAAGCAATGTTGGCGTGATTCAAGGTAACACAGGCCCCGCCCCTCAGCGGCAGGCAGACGTATCGAAAGCTGACCGTATTATCTTTCGTGTGTGCCGCAGCTCGTTCTTAAAAAGATAACGAAATAGTAAAGTAAACAAAAACGGGCCAGTCGCCTTAAAGAAGAGTGTCGACGTGAAAGGTAAAGACGACTTTCAAGTAATAGAGCGCAAGAAGAAGAGGCGTAAAGTTTATATTGGAGAAGACTCCAATGAAGATAATGTATTTCAAGCTCCAAGCCCTCAACCCAAAAAGATCTGGCTCTTCCTGTCTGGAGCCAAAGACACTGTGGATGAGCAGGTAGTAAAGAAATATGTCATGAAAAAATTAAACGAAACCCAGTCAGTGTGTGTTAATCAAATCACAACGCTCCACCCTAAACAAGACAATCACTGCTTCTTAGTTGGTGTACCTCCACAACACAAAGACACAGTATATAAAACAGACTTCTGGCCCTGTGGTATACGGTTCAGCCGATTTGACTTCAAGAAGGGTCAACGTTTTTTAGAGAAAAATGTTCACACAATAACAACACAGAAATAACATTATCCAGAAGTTGTAGTAACAAAAAGGTAGAACATAATAGTAATTTGGGGATACTCCACCTGAACGTACAGTGCTTACAAATAACAAAACCGGAACTACTTGTACTTAATGTCGCGACTATTAATATCGATAAAATTAATCACATTGAAACTATGTTAGAAGAATTTAATACTTTGAAGATTCTATGTTTCTCGGAATTAGGTGTTAGAAGCGATTCTTTGAATAGTCTACAAATTAGCGGTTTTAGTTTGATAAGTCCATACTGCCGACCAACCAAATTGAAAGTGGGTGTCGGTATATGGGTAAAGTCCGATGACGACGAAATCTCTTTAGATGTAGAATACTTTTGTAAAGAATTAGACTTTGAGGTCTGTGCGGCCTTAATAAAAGTACCTACATAGTAGTGAACTGTTATCGGTCCCCATCTGGAGACATTAATACGTTTGTAACCAGGATATCTGAAGTCCTGGATTATTTATACAAACCAGCAATGCGTTTAATTGTTTGTGGAGATTTTAATTTGGATGCCTATAAAAACAATTCTTTTAATCTATTATGTACTGCCTTGTACGGTTTTAATCTTAATCACATCGTCAAATGGCCTACTTGAGTAACGGATACCACCTGTACGCTTATCGATCAAATTTTTATAAATTTTTACAATGAGGGTGCCTGTTTTGTTCTTGACAACATCATCTCTGATCATAGATCAATATTTTTAGAATTAGACACATATAATAAACTACAAAAAAAAGTTGGTGTGATAAAAAGAAATTTCAACAAATATAATATCGACAAATTCACTAGAGTTTTATGTGATGAAGATTGGTCACATGTGTTCTCATTATCTACTTTTCAAGATGCATTTAAATATTTTTTTGATGTTCTTCTGTACCATTTTCATACATGTTTCCCAGTTCGTAAACATTCGCAACATATCTCTAAAAAAAATGGGTTGACGATGAAGTCGTATTATCCAGTACAAACTTAAAAGATTTGTTTTTCCTAAAAAATGTATACCCTGAAATAATTCCGTTCTATAAAGTAGCGAAAAAAAATCATACGGCACTACTGGCCAATAAAAAAAAGATTTATTATCAAAGCCGCATTTTTCAGTCATCTAATGTTAACAAAGAGGTTTGGAATGTTGTGTCGGACTTAACAAATAAACCAAAAAAACATCATGACACTTTAATTAATAACAATGGCGTTCTTATTGGTTCAAATATTGGTAGCAAATGAATTCAATAATTTTTTTGTTAATGCTCCTAAAAATTTAAACCAAATTAATTTTAAAGGTACCCCTATTAACAATTTCGAGGCTAATTTAGAACACAACCACCGTACTATGTTTTTAAATCCGTTTACTGAAATCGAACTCCTTAAACTCTTGGAGTCTAGATTAAAACCGAAAACTTCCTCCGGAGCAGATGAATTTCCTGTATTTCTCTTAAAAAATATAGTAGGACACATAATAAAACCTCTTGTCCATCTTGTGAATTTGTCATTTGAGTGTGGTGGCAAGGTAATTCCTTTACATAAAAAAAATGATCGCACACTACTATGCAACTATCGACCAATTACCCTACAGTATATCAAAATATTCGAATATGCCTTTCTTGACCGTCTTCAACAGTTTTTGAAGAGCAGTAACATAATAAATGTGCATCAAAATGGTTTTCAACCAAATAAATCAACAATGACGGGAATGTCCGCTTTTTACTGCCAATTAATAAAACTGGTGGACGCGGGCGAGTGGCCTGCTGCAATCTTTTGCGATTTAAGCAAGGCATTCGACTGCGTCAACCATAATAAATTGTTCGATATCTTGTATAAATACGGTATTAGAGGTAAGTCACTAACCTGGGTCACATCATTCCTCAAAGAGAAAACAATTTGTGTCTCTGTGGGTTAAAAGTGGACATCATCTTCAAACAATAAAATCCGATGTTGTGGACGTGACCGTGGGAGTACCGCAAGGCTCCATACGTGGTCCTATATTATTTATATTATATACTACTCAGATTGAGAATTGTCATTTACCCTGTCATTACACTTTGTATGCTGATGACCTAACACTGCTAGTTTCTGATAAATCGACAGTTTCCTTAACAGAAAAATGCAAGGGCATTCTTAATGAATTAGTCACTTTTTTTAACCAAAGAGATCTGTGTTTTAATCCACAAAAGACTGAGATTATGAGAATACATAACCACCAAAGGAAAATTGAGGATATGGACTTTGAATTCAATAATACAAACATGACCAATACGCATGACAGCACACGCTTTCTTGGACTCTATTTGGATGAACATTTAAATTGGAAGTATCACTGCTCCCAATTAGTATCCAAGTTAAGTTGTACGATTTCTTTTTATTAACCTTCGCTCTGTGCTCAGTGACAGTCAGCTTCTGAACATCTACTATGCAAAGGTAGATTCAATTTTGAGATATGGTATCTGTTTCTGGGGTAATTCCACAGACGTATTTCGTGTTTTTGTTGCACAAAAGACTATTTTCCGATGTGTTGCTCGTATATCTACTAGAACATCATGTAGGCCCTATTTTAAAAAAAATCAAATTTAAACATTAGCTTCTTTGTATATTTTTGAAACACGTGTTTATATTTTTACAAAAAGAAATATATATATACCAACTTTCACCTACCTTTTGCAAAAAATAATATGGTGTATAAAACCTCAGAATATTTAGGTCTAAAAATATTTAATAAATTACCATCTGAGTTCAAATCTTGTAAAACTCAGGCTATAGTCCAGGCAATGGGTGCAAAAAAGGGGGTATTGTTCGCAAAAGGTCGGACAGAAATGAAATTTGGTGGGATGGTAGACATCTGAGTTTGGGACCTCGGGGGCTTGCCGCTCGAGGGGTGGGGGGGTAAAAACTCTGCACTGCGACGCTTTTCGGAAAATAGCGCCGTTGTTGTAAGTGCTATCAAAAAAGAGTTCAAATAAAATATGTAGAGAACAAAATTGTGCATAATTTTGGGTTCTATTCATTTTTTGTTTGCGACCAACAGTTTCCGTTTTACGGGGCGCCAAATTTGGTGGTTGATTTGCAAATTCCAACAAAATCAAATTTTCAGCGCGGATTACAACGAAGATCGACTTCAAATAACTCTGAAATATTTTTTTTCTGAAAGAGCAATGCTTTCCGAGTATGTGTATGTTTACCATCTCACCAAATTTCATTTCTGTTCAACCTTTTGCGAATAAAACCCCCTTTTTTGTACCCATTGCCTGGACTATAGACTTTTTAGAAGAAGTAATTTATAGTTTTGAAATTTTGGTTATTAACTCCCAGCAGGCACCCAAACAAAAAAACCGAAGAGTTCTCACTCCCCCGGGGGGAGCTTCATCACCTTTTGTCCAAAAAACCGCTTCCGAACGTGACATCATGAAGCCTTTCTGCTTTTTTCTCGTAAACGGTAACTCCGATGAGAAAATGTTTTAGGACCTATGTTCTCCATTAAATTCTGCATAAAAATGCTCTTGGAAGTTTTTGCGTATCTCCCACGCAAGACTCATCAATGACATTGGAAGATGACTATTGTTTTTAGCGCAAAGGCAAAAATTAGTCCACCCCCGTTTTTTGACCAATAACAATTTATTGCAAATATTTTATTCAATATGGACCTTGTACAAAAAAAACTGCTTTACAATTCTGTATATATACATTTTTTGCTCCCATAGTGGTTCTCGAGATAATCGCCGCAAAACACGGGGATTGCCTTCACGCTGAAAACTAAACTCATTTTCTAACGTCATTGATGAGCGGTGGGTAGGACATAGGCAAAAACTTCATAAGAGCATTTTTATGCAGAATTTAATGGAGAACATAACATTATAACATTCCATCCGGACTGGCACCGAAAAAACAATTTTCCTTGTCAAAGTACCCCATAGTCTTTTTCAAAGTGCCACTTCGTAATTGCTTTATGCTCTCTTCCCCATACTATCTGCGCTCTTTCGAGATTCAGAACAGACAATATTTCGAGCTAGCTTTGACGTATTCCTAATAAATTCGTTTTCATCTAGATGAATTTCTGTCAGACCGTAATAGCAGTAGTCTTTCTTTTTTTAATTCGTAGAAATAACTGCGAGTTTTATTATACTCGCATTTTCTTTTCAGTCCCGCGATATACTTTTTAGCGAATTTTCCTGGACTACAAAATTTTCCTGTGTAATAGGACTAAATATTCTTTCTTTTTATTATATGAAATTGCCCCCTACAAATTTACAGACGATAGAATTATAAGTTTCTGCTGCATTATTTTTCATATTCAAAATTAGACTATGCACATTTTGAACAAGTCTTTTTCCACACGACTCAATGTCGTCAAAAAAGCCAGACTCGATCATGTCTGGAACTGTGCTGATTTCGCCTTCCTTGCTTCCTTGAGAAAAATAGCCTCTCAATTTATTACAATAGTTACGTAGTAAATGGTTTACGCACTCTATCTTTATTATAGGGAATTTATGGTCGTATAGGGCTTCGCGATGCAAAGTTTTTTTTAACACACTGCTGCTTCTTTTGCCAGCAAAGTTTTGTTGCTCTGTTATTAGTGATGTAATTATCTATGTTAATTAAATCGAAAAGAATAGACTTCTCACATTGCAAAATTTTATAAAAATATCAATCAACGAATCAAGTAAGATACCAACCGATCTGTTAAAAACGACGTAGCCGAGTTGCGCGCATTACCTGAAAAAATTCCGAGTTGCGCGCGTTTTCCTACTTTCTTTTAAAACTTCGCAAAAAAACATAAATATCTGGATGGCAAGAACCAAAAGAATCATTAAATTTTGCGTGAAAAGACTGGCAGGCATTTATCGTAATTCCGAATTTTTTGTGTCCAAACGCCCATATGTTTATTGAAAATTGTGCATTCAGATGGATATAATTTTCCAAAAGATAGTCACAAAAATTCCGAATTTTTTCCGGGACGTTTGCTATGAGGTCGTCCGTAAAAGCGTCCTCAACCTCAAAGGGATTTAAGAACGGAAACCCAAAACACCAGAATCTACATTCCGAGTCCTTGTCATTCATTATATACCTTTGACAACCCTGCAAAAATTACAAAAATAATTTTAACAATTATAATCGAAAATAGAATAAATGAAAAAAGAAACTTTTACCTGCCCAAGTTTAGGTAGGTAATGCGCGCAATTCGGAATTCTCATCTTCACAAAATGCGCGCAACTCGGAATATTTTCGGTTTAAAATTCAGGTAATGCACGCAATTCGAACTCTTCCGTCAAAAAAATAGGTGTAATTGAAAGCGTAATACTAGTGAATATTCTACTACTAATGAATATTTCGGGTTTGGGACAATTTCAATGCTCATTTCTAGTATTGAGCACTTTATTCAGACACTGTCCAAATTCGTATATTGAGTGTATTTTGTGATCATCGCCTAAAAAACGTCGTGTGCACCTCGGCCACCAAAAAAGCTAAATCACTATTTTAAATCTCCTGTAAATCGACGACCTGATAGGAAAGTTTCATTTGTACAAAAAAAAATCTACGACTCTATGTTCAGGTGGCGCACCGTGAAGATAGTTTACAGAAAACTGTCATTTTCAAACTTCATTTAGTTGTATGTGCAAAATTGAAATCATTTCGTAACTTTGAAATGAATGGAATAGTGAAAGAAAATAAAATTTGTCGTCTTGTGCCGGTACATCAAAAGGTTGATTTATGGCGAACAGCAAAGATAACAGGACCCCTCCATCTCACATGGTTTTGTCACTTTTGTCTGGTAAAGGTCTAAGATTTTACTCGGACTGTACACGGCAAATTTGTAGCATGGCTGTATAGGTGGAGCTACTTTCTTGACGTAGAAATCAACAGAACAGGGTTTTATTTAATAGATATTTACGTAACCAGTTATGAAAAGAGCGATATTGTTCAACAAGCGGAATATTTGCCAAAACGAGCGCCAGCGAGTTTTGCAAATTACGCGAGTTGAACAATATCGCATTTTCATAACGTGTTTACGTACAACGTTTTATCTAATTCCGTAAATAAATCGTTCTTTCCACTGAGTATTATACTTACATACCTGTACAAATAATAATTCGACATTGTCAACATCTAAAATCAAGTAAATCTGTATCTAAGTATTTCAAAAACATCTGTCAGCAAAAAAATAAATGTTGATTCCGATTCCGAAATACCTTCACATATAGAAGAAGGTGCCAATTCGGCCGTGTTGGATTTAATACCCGAAAAGTCTAAACAGCGTTACGATCTTGCGTACGAGAAATAGTCCAAGAGCCCGCTGCAAAATACCTGCCCGATCGGGCTACAGGGTGGAATGTTTTTTAAATGTTAGTACATACTCACATCAACCTTAAGAAAAACCATGGTGTGCCTGGGCAGAGTCTGTTAACAAGTTTAGGGGGCCAAGAACTCAAAGATTATGACAGTTCAACAACTGGCAAGGGAAAAGCTTTGAATAATATGTAAGTCCAGCTTATATACCGACGTGATGTTTCGACTACACTCGTTGGCGTAATAGCCTATGTGATAACGTTTTTGCTTTTCGTCTGGATACTCAGGTTTCGATTCCCGCTCATGTACGTACTTTTTTTATTAAAAAATCTTTTTTTTACTTTAATTAATCTAATACTTAAAAACAATATAAGTATTAAATTAAACAATTAAGTATTAGATAAATTAAAGTACAAAAAAGCGTACATGAGCGGGAATCAAAACCTTAGTATCCGGACGAAAAGCAAAAACGTTATCAGAGTGTAGTCGAAACATCACATTGGTATAAAAGCTGCACTAACATATTCAAAGTTTTCCCTTGTCAGTTGTTGAACTGTCACAATCTTTGAGTTCTTGGCCCCCTTAAACTTGTTAACAGATTCTGCCCAGGCACACTATGATTTTTCTTAAAGTTGATGTGAGTACTAACATTTAAAAAACATTCCACCCTGTAACCCAATCGGCCAGGTTTTTTGCAGCGGGCTCTCGCTCTAAAATTCTAAGATTAGTGTAAACAGAAGAAAGTTAATGCTTCTTTTAGTGATTTCATTACATAACTAGTTATGTAATGATTTCATTACGTAACTAGTTATGAAAAATGAGACGTTAAATAACGGAATTAGATAAAACATTATTACATACTTGTATTTGCGCTTCCATCTTCAATAATGTAGCAAACAATAAGAAAAAACTATAGGCAAGGCGATACGCATGTTTCTTGGTGGGTTTTAAATTCGTAAGTGTCAATAAAATGGTGACAAAAGTTATGTATGTTCAGTTCGACATTTTTGCATATTTAGCAAAACAATTTTGAAAACAAATATGCGTAGGTTCTAAAGCAGTCCTTTTTCTGTAACTATACAAAATTTGAAGATTATTGATCAGTAATTAACAATACAGCGACTTTTATAAATGTACACTGCAAACATGGGGTGAGAGAAGCGCCTTAAGGCAACAAAATCTATGAATTAATTATTGTAAAATCGTGCATTAAAGAAAACTTCCACACTTTTCGTAACGCTCTCGTCACGCATTCACAAGCTTTCTCCCCAAGTCAAGTGTCCGTAAAGAAGTTTTAATTCAAAAATCTAATGGAGTTCGATCTGGGGACCATTCTATTGGACCTCTTCTTCCATCTTCCTGGGAACACTTCGTCCAAATAACGCCGCACCGGGCTTAGAGTGTTGGAGCACCATCCTGTTGCAACCAGATATTATTATTTAGAAGTTAATTTTTTATTTAATAGAACATAGCTAACGGTCAAATCCATGCAATAACCTAACGAACTTAAACGAACTTTTATGATGCTTTCTTTAGATTACTTTGTTTAATTTTTACTAACATATGTTTTTTTAAACAACAGTTGGAGATTTACTTGTGAGACAATTGCAATTACAACCGCAAATTTGTTCGATTCCTGTAAAAATTGTTAATTCTTAAGTGAAGATAACCGAAAAAGTTACATTAATAGTTGAATTTCCAGAGTTAACACTTGAAGCAGATTTTTAGGTTATTCCTGAAATGATAGATCGACCTGTGGTAATTGGTACCGATATTTTTGATAAAGAATTAATTTCTTATGAACGTAAGCCCAACGGAGAAATCCCATTATTCAGAAATGCAATACCTTCTGTAATGCCCTTAAATAAAAATGGACAGGAACAAATTAATAACCACAATGACATCATAAATAAATGTTCATTTCTTTTGTGATAATTTTGCGGGATTTTTCTTTACGGGCCTTTTCTTTACGGGCTTTTTACTTTACGGGCTTTTACTTCACGGGCATTTGCTTTACGGGTGTAATGTTCCATTTTCAATCATGGTAACCACGATGCAAACAAATATAAAAGATGCAGTTGTGCGTAATAGTTATTTACACTCGCGTGCGGTAACTTACATTTTACAGCGCGAAATAAGTTTGAAGCACGACGCGTAGCGGAGTGCTTTAATGATTCAGCGCTGTAAAATGGTTAACTCACAAGATTTGTATTAAACTTTTTGGCCGACAAATTTTTAAAAATCATTGATTATATTTTTCATTAAATATCACAAAAAGGTGGTTGTATGTCCGAAATTGAACAATCGCAATAGCTATGCAGGCATTTTCTTTTATTCATTTGTTTCAAAATAAATGTCAAACGTATATTGTGTCATTCTTGTGTGAAACAGTAAGAAATGGTTTTATCTTGTTACTGAAACTTACAAATAACAATGTCCAGTGATGACAGTTTTACAGGTACGCCCCCAGAAGTGCGAGAGATGGCTGAAAGTACTTCAGCTCAATTATTAAAATTATCAATTCAACGCTTTTACCAAGTGGTTTGAAGAAAAAGGCGCAAAGCTTTATAGTAGAGATAAGTAAGTAAGAGATAAGACTAGAGATAAGTACAATATATAAAGGAATATATTCTGGTAAATATGGAAATGTTTTTGTAGGTATATAATAATAAGGCTTTTTAATAAGACAGGAGTCAGGATTAGGGGACGAAACACTGCGATAACCTCATATTCTTATTCTCAACCTAAAATTAAGGTAAAAAAGGTAAAGGAGTGAATTACTACAAGAATGCATTTAACCCAACATTACGTTTTTCGTTTTGATTAGAATTAGTTCACATCCATGGTTAATTTATAACTTATAAGTAATCAAATAAAATTAAATAAATAGAAGTCCGTGCTGTAAACACAAATCTGTCAACAATATACCAGAGATAAACGAAACTGCAGTGATCATTAATGATTTGTTATTGGCGCACAAGATGGCGCTAATTCGATTCAAACCAAAAAATATAAGAAATCTTATTATCTTCTACCCTACAACAATAAAAACATATGTAACTGGTGTTTCTACACATATATTTTCGTTGTATAAAGAGATTTTTATTTATAAACGTATCTGAGGAGTGGACGATTTGGTCAATTTTTACGCACGGCGAGTGGAAAAAATCCGGGTAACTGTAAATATGATGTTTCCGAAGTTGTCATTGGAATGTTAATTTAACGTTTACACGCAAGGAGGCCAAAAAATTAGATTAACGACTGATGTTCCTGCCAGGTATCGCCCTTATCGTTTTTCATACCCCGAGAACAAAAGGTTTGCGCAATTCTTGATGATTTAAGCCAAAAGGATATAATTCGACCATCATGTTCTCCGAATGATGCTAGTCTCATTTTATTAATAGTCACTAAAAAGGATGGATCTTACCGATTACCTTTATTGCAGTTGTATCATGATGAAAATTGTCATGTTGGTACTGAAAAGGTTTTCAAACTACTTAGTCCAAATTTCTGGGTTCCAAAATGCGAAATTTTGTAACAAAATATTGTAAAACATTTCTCACATGATTGATTCACAAACAGCTACGGCTGAGAACCAATGTTCCGTTGCATTTAGTACCCAAAGGCGATACCCCATTCGAGACATTACATTGTGACTATTTTGGCCCTTTAAAATCTCCTGAAAATTGCGAATATGTGTTTGTCATGATAGATGCCTTCACAAAGTATTAAATTTGTTAAGTGTTTGTTAATACATACCAAACCGAGAAATTACAGTTGCTATCTTTGGAAAGGGTTTGATCAAAACGATTTCACTGTTCGGATACCAAAAGGGCTTGTAACTGATAATGGTTCCTCTATGAATGCTGCCGCCAAACAGCTGTTGGAAGAATTTCGAATACACCTGGAGCGCTGTATCTCAACACTTGCAGAGGTGTTCCGTATCGAGTGTCGAAAGGGTCCATGCACTTGGTCTAAGAAACTTTGGAAGATTCAACTTGTTCTAGATACCACTAAGCAGAAGTCTTCAGACCTTCCCAAACCTTGCCTGCGAATGGTGAAATGTTTTGGGAGGAGTAAAAGTGCTAATTGGAAACACGAACTGTATTGTGAGTGTTACGGAAGCTAGAGAGGCGAGCATGGTTTCTATGACTTTCTCGGGGATGCCACAGCGGCGGAAGGCTTCGTTGAGACACGTGTGGCCCCCAGGAAAATTTGTCGCCCCAGTGGATGAAAGTTGTTGAAAAGGACAAGTCGGGTTGTGTTCACCTGGAGGGAACACGATTGGAGTGCTAACAGAGACCTGGGTGAAAAAAGGGGGTACCAAGGTTGAGAGATCCAATATACGACAATAGGAATGCCCTTCCTCTGTTTGGTCGTGGAAAATTTTTGTATTTTTATATCTTTCATAAAGTAATACAAAAGGAAGAAATGGGTAAAAATAAAAATCGCCTCAGTCATATTTAAAGGCGTTGACGCCAAAGACGCCAGGGCCCCTAAAGCATGAAGTTATTTAACACCTTTTTTTTGAGATGCGAACGAGTTGACCCTTGGTGCTTCAAACTTTCCTGTGGTACAATGGATTCACGATCTACTTTTTTTTTTGGTGAGCCAGACTTGAGAGCTCTGGAACACCACGAACGGTGTTTGAGACTTGATATTAGCAAAACATTGAAGCCCCAAGCTTGTAACTCTAAAATATTTATGTAAAAGCGATCGCTTAATGTCCACCACGAATAAGGGCGTTTTGTGCTCCCAACACCCCAACTCCTATGGAAGACATCCGAAAAATCGTTAGGACAAATTTCCTATTTTTGGCACTAAACACCTTATGTATGTTCTGATGCCACCAACGAAGATCTGTCTCATTGCTCTTGAAATGCCCATGTGAGCCTATTTTGTAACCTATTTTGTCGAAGAACTAGTAGTTTGGTCTCGCTAAAAAAACTTGGTATAAAGCCATACGTAATTGACGCTCTGCGTCCACAGGCTAGGAGGCCAATTAATTAAGCGTACTCACATTGCACATTTTTGGGTGTAATGGGTAGAAAAATATTGTTTTTTCCTTGGGTTTCTTGATCTGGAGGGTGTGAGAATCGAGTATTAAACTCGGAAATTTTCATCGTTATGACGAAACATGATGATTTTTTCATAGTTTAGAACAAAACCTAAATCGACAGTTCGAGAAAACCTTCCTGGAAAAATCGCCATAATCCGCCCCCAAGACCAGGAAATCGTCCAGATAGATAAAATTCCCTCGGATCGAAGTGTTTTAACTATGAGTTTTTCAACTTGGTAAAAACCATAGGAGGTGAGGCCTGTACAAAAGGGTCACAGGTGAACTGATAACCTTGGCCCTCGTGTTGGAAACGTAAACATTTTTATCCCTGGGACGGATTGAAATTAATAAAAAGTAGGCGTCCTTGAGGTCAATGGAAGCTCTAAAACAGCTCTCAGAAATGAGACGCAGCGCAGTGCGAATATCGTCCATCTCAAAGTGTACGGTTTGAATGAACTTATTTTTTATTTATTTAATTAAGGATGAAACGTTTTTTGCCTGATGATTTTTGGCGAGAAATGAGCTGGAAATCAATTGACCTGGCGCAGGAAAACAGGGATTAATGGCCCAATTGCTCTTAATTCCTCGACGTATTTGTGCATATAGGGAGCGCCCCTGGTCAAAAGCTGCGGCCGAGCCGGGGCGTGTTGTGTTGAAATTACTACAAATGGTAACTGTCTATCTGAAGCTGGCAGAACCTGTGGTGATTTGTTGCCACGCAGAGTGAAAAGATTTTAAGCGCCCCGCCAGGCTTACCTCTAGCGTCTCTGATGACAGCGCCGGTCTTCTCTCTACTTCCTCGAGGGACGCGCCCGTGGAAGTTTCGTCTCCCTCTGACCAACCGGGCGATACCTGTTTAAAGGTCTTGTTATGATACGGGAATAGGGTTGTGCCCCCCCCCCCCTCTTCTTTCTTTTGCAAAACCTCTATTTGTCTAATACAGGCCTGAAAAAGTAGGAGCATTCTCCCTGGTTTCCAGATTTTTCCTTGTTTATTTTTCCCCCCAAATCTGGCCGGAATAAAATTTTCCAGAATGAATGCTCTCGATCAAGCTCCTAAATGATTTGTTTAAGATTGGGAGAATATAAACCATCGAGACGAGCTGATGTCGTAAAATAATGTGAGAGGAGGCGGCCAGAGTCACCTAGGGGAGATTTTCTTCCACTAAGGCTTTGGAAGAGTTTCCGATTTCTCTATTATTAGTGTAAAACCTTTTCCTAAGGCGGACAGTGGTGCGCCGAGTTGTTTCTAGGAACCCATAAAGTGAGCCACGCGATGTATGTGGGCGGCCGACATAATGGCTGCCACTTCCGGGTTGACGATCAGCAGCATCAGCCTGTCGCAATTGAGCGGTAGCCGGTAGCGAGGAAAAACAGGAGACCACACCCTGTTAAAGAATCGGGTGTCAGATAGCCGGAAGTGCTTTTGCACCTTTGACTGGGTGCAGGGCTGTTCTGGTTCGCCTCCTAGAATTCTTAGCATGTCATCCCCCAATTCAATGGAGAGGAGATCGTCTTCGACGGCAGGCTAGGCGTCTCCTGCTGGCGGAGAGTCGGTGGGGTGGCGAGGAAGCGACGCGACGCCTCGCGGGCGGTCATCATCGCTTTGCACACGTGTCGGTTCTTTCTGTCCCCGATCTATGTGCCTCCACCCCCGAGATGAACGCTGTCTCGAGTGTTGAGAGAATTATAATATAAATAAGGAGAATTTATTAGACAAACCAGACCAGCTGTGGTACGATGTGACAAATCGAAGCACAAAACCGAGAATGACTCAAATGGCCGGGACAGTAGGGAAGGGGAACGCGCTTTAAACATTGTGATCGAAGTAACACAGGACCGGACTACATTGTTATTATCTCAGTGATATCTGAAAGAATGGATGCCGAAATATAATTAAGGCCAAATCCAACAACACTTTAATATGATTCAAAATCAATAGATGGCGGGCCAAACAGTTTTTCCAGTTTTTAAACAAAGTTATAGAATTTTTTTAAGATCCGACAGCGGATTTGTGTTAAGAAGTACAAACTACAGGGAGCTAGTTTTTAGTTTTTCAATTAATAAAAAGAATTAACTTTTTTTTCTTTCGGTGATGGTTTGAGGAATTCGAAAATCTAAAGTATACATTTATTAGAGCTGTTTCAGTGAAAACCAACACTTTTTCTAGATCTAAAATCGGACGAAAAACGGCGTCCGAAAACGTGTTTGAAAATACGTCCTTGACGCATCGTAACAACAATGACATCCTTTGATAAGGTGACATCATAAATCCAGTCGGCGATAGAGTTTTCACCAAAATCAGATGTTATTGTACATTCAAAATATAATAATTGCTTTTTTTATATAATTATTGTTCTGCGTTTCAGAAAAGGAAAATCCACGATTTCAAACAGCAGTTGTATGAATAATGTTACAATTATTAAAATAAATAGATTTTGAACTGCTTTTATCATGTAGGATGCAGCGTCTGACAACATAAGTAAAATAAGTATAATATTCAGAAGACAGCAACTCTTACTATTGGACACGTTGTTGCGATGCAAAGAATGATAAAATTTATTTTGAAAACCAAATGAGAAAATAAAGTACCCAATTTTTATTTATCTTATTTTTACGATATTATTTACGATTACATAATTGAGTATACTTATAGAAGCTGTCTCAACGAAAATTGTCTATTTCAATTTACTCCACTTATAAATATTTTCTTCAACTATTTTCTCCTGACTCAAAAACTTCGTGTGAAAAAAAAAATGGCATCATCATTGCAAGTGTTTGCGCCTACAAAAATGCCATTTATCTGGTAAATTTGAGCAAAATTGATATTCCGAATATATCTTCAAGGAAAAATATTTTTTATACCCCCAGAAGCGAAAAATAAAAAGCGAAAAATACAAAAATACATTGAATATGTAGAGAATCAAAAAATCTTTTCAATGATATGTCGCATGCCCCACTCTCCCTATTTAAAATTTAAGGGTGGGAGTCAGTGCGGAGGAGGTACTTTAGTTAGAAGTTCAAAATGTACCTCAAAGTAGTTCCCCTACAGATAAAAAATTTTTTTGCTAAAATTTTTGTTACTCAAGCGAATTCAAGTGAAGAATTTTCGTTGACAGCCTGCAGAAAATATGCAAAAAATAAAATTTTGCGCTTTGCATATAATCTGCCCTTTATTTATTGTTTCAATACAGATGGCTCACGTGTAGGCATATTTCTACAAACGCGAGCATCTATAATTTCAGGAAGTAAAACATTTAAAAAAAAAAATGACAGCTGAACCTCCATTTTATCATTCCAAAAATTGTCATTTCTTGGAATGCGTTCTATATGAAAATCTTTTTTCGTCCACAGAAACGAATATGAATATAAATATGAACGTCCAGTGATACGAAGCTGGCCTTGAATTTGAAAAAAAATAATTATGCAGCAAGGGCACTGAAATTTCAATTTCCATACAAGCGCTTTACATGAACTACCAACGAGCTGAAAGTAGCCGTAACTGCTTTTCAAGCAGGACCTGCGATGGTTTTCCAATGTTCACAATTCCTTCAGAAATTGACGGCCATTTACAATAAATCTACCTGTGATCGTCTGAATGTAAGGATCATTTCCTGGATTAGGTATATCTTTTTGAAGTAAATACTTCTTTACGGACACTTGACTTGGGGAGTAAGCTGGTGAATGCCTGACGAAAGCGTTACGAAAAGTGTGATCGGGCGAAGCGAACGTTTTAATAATAATAATTAATTCATAGAAAAAATGTTTGCTTTAACGGGATTCGAACCCACGTCTTTAGGTTGTGAATTCTCGCTTCACTTCATACAGCCATTTGCGTGTGTCAGTTTTGTATGCAATTGCGCTACTTATCTTAATCGCTACACATGATTGCCGACTTTTCGCTGACGACAAACTGAAATATGCATTATCCAATACTGCAGACGGTATTAATTCAGGATTCTCTAGCTCCATTTATAAACTTACCTAAATTAAGAGCACTTTCACAATGGCGAAAAGAAGTTTTACTTCAGTCGCGTGGTCTAAAGCACACGCGTTTTTTTTTCAATTACCAATTCTTCGTCACTAAAAAATAAATATCCTGGGAAGTGAAATCCGAACACACGAAAAAATTATTTTATTAAAATGAAATTTTGTTTAAATATTGGGGGCATCGTCCATAACAAACGATTAAAGTTTCATATGATTCGGACAATGTTTACATTTTTTTTAAGAATTACGTTTTCAACAGTTGAAAAAGAAATTGAGAAACTGACATTATTACTGCAAATGAACCCCATTTGAAAGAGGTCGTAGTGTGAGACAGGGGAAACGTGGTACTTCGTACAGTGCAATCGCTGCAACAATGGGGCAGTGTGGCTACCGTGATGGCAGATGGCAAGTGTGGTCTGATGGAGAGCGAACACAGCGAGCTAGAGGCACAGGAGCTTCCAGAAGAACTACCCAACGGCAAGATCGTCTTCTTCAATTAATGGCCCTAAGAGAAAGACGGAGGTCTACTCGGTCAGTTGCTGATGCTTGATTTGCAGCAATAGGAAGGCCCATTCGGATTCGCACCGTTTACCACAGAATACGTTCAATGAGCCTAACTTCTTACCGTCGGCGTCTCGGCCGCCCCATAACGCCTCAACACTGTCGTCAGCGTCTCGACTGGAGCAATGAACGCAGAAACTGGGCATCACATCGCCTTTTCTGACAAATCTGCATTCTGTTTGGGGGTTAGGATGGTAGAGGGCGAGTCAGGGGACGACGAGGAGAACGGCGTCATTTCGAGTTTGCTGTTGAGCATCACGTCCACCGTACCATCGAACTTATGGTTTGGGGAGCAATTGCTTTTGGTAGCAATTCTCCACTAATCGTAATCCGTGGCACAATGACATCCGCGCGTTGTATTAAGGCCCGTTGTTCTTCCTTATGTGAGGGGGGATTGAAGATGGTGTTTTCCAGCAAGATAACGCCCGCCCTCATATTGCGCGAACCTGTATAAAGTTTTTAGAAAAGGCGCTTGGCCACCTGGGTCGTCAGATTTATCACCCATCGAGAAAGTGGGGGATTGGATAAGTATCCATATTCCGAATTTTCCGCAGCCCCCGACAACTTTCTTAGAAATTCTAAATATAAGATTTTTTTTTCAAATAGAATCCGAACACAGCATTAACGAAGTGACATTTTGAAAACAAAAATTAGGAATGTGAGTATAGTTTTCAGCGCGAAGACAACTCACGATTTTTGCGGCGATATTATTTCGAAAACCATTAGTGGGAGCAAAAATGTATAGAAACAAAATTGTAGAAAAGTTTTTCTGTACAAGGTCCATATTGAATAAAACATTTGCAATAAATTGTTATTGGTCAAAAAACGGGGGTGGACTAATTTTTGCCTTCGCGCTGAAAACTATAAACATTTTCCAACGTCATTTATGCGCGTTGGGTGGGAGATAGGCAAAAACTTCATGAGATCAATTTCATGCAGAATTGAATGCATAACATAAATCCAAAAACATTTTCTCGTCGGAGTTCATAACAAAAATTTCAATACTACAATTAGTTATTCTATTCGCCGTTTTTTCGTCTAATTTGCTTGGACTATTATTTTATGAGAATTGAGCAAAAACGGGCTAACTTTTTTTACAAAATGTTGCCACTCAAAGGCCGTTTGACATAAAAAAAGCATTATTAAGGATATTGGGCACTAGATCCTTGGGTTGCAGTTTCAAGAAAAAATAATATAGAAAAAATAGTTATAGTCAAAAAAGCATTGAATTTAACTCATTTTGGCAAGTTTGGGTCAAACGGTATATGGATTTAACCCGGTTTGTTGCTTATTTTCTTTACCTTTTGGTGTGTGGATCAGTGCTTGATAGGAACTGCCAATTTTTCATCAAATTTTATTTATTTAACTTAAAAATTTATACATTGAAAAAGCGGTGTTAGAATAGCATAATATAGAACCATACGCATATACGAGTAAAAGTGTTTAGATATGAAGGCCACAATCAGCGTCTAAACAATTACATTGCTCGGCAATATCATCAACTGGTTCATCAACAAGAAGATCTTGAATCTGCTCGAGGTTATATGGATCTGGAAACATGATATTTTTGTACCAAAACAGATTATCCGCCTTCGACTCAGATGTTTCCAAATTATTCTTGTTAATTTTTGTCAGGAGTAGAATGCCTCAGTTCCACTTCCTTTACAGAACGATTATTGTCTGTTTTGCCTCTGTTCAGAATACTCTTCGATACCTTAAATTCACTTTCGTATCTAAAGTTTTCAAAACACTTCTCTTTGCCAGTAGGTATACTTAATTGTTTTCTTTGTTTTAGGTATACTTGGATAGGTTAATTCTCTTGTAATCGGATATTACAGCTATTTTCTTTGTGATTTTTATGTATTTCAGGTTCCAATGGGTTCCCAGTCCCTTCACTAAATCAAATTGCTTGTATATGTTGATGTAGTCTTCCTTATTTGTAATGGATTCCTTCCTCAAATTTTTCCACACGGCCGAAAACCCTATCGGCCGGGAGGAAACTGTGTTCTCTTACAGGAAACGTAATCCATATTTATGTAATACAAATACAAATGTAATACAAATGTAATTTAGACTGGGATGCGCCTTTCCAGATTTTTCTCTAGAATTTCCCGTTTTATTTATAATAAAAAATCACATAATCATGTTTTAGAAGGGTTTCCCTTGTCGGTTATTCAAAAGGTTAACATTACTTATTTTTGGATCTCTACAAAATGTATACCTTCACTTTTTCAAATTAATTTTAAAAAGTGCTTTTCTTGCAGTTATTATTTCTTTCTTTTATCAATAACCAAAATATAAAAAACTAGCTCCTTGCCGATTACCCTTCTCTATTCAACTCCATATTCAAAATTGTAATAGGATTGTATTTAACAACACTATGCAAGTTCTTCGTGTCTCAGCTGAGTGGGGCTTTCAGAAAGTTATTTCTCTATTTGCATTTGTGGGTTTTAATAAAAAACAGAAATTACTCCTTAGTGACTTAGAAACCGTCTATAAATGTGCAGTCCTTTTGACGAATTGTCACACGTGCTTGTATGGAGGTCAAACTGCTGAATATTTTTAATGTTATACCACCTATTTTAGAAGAGTATATAGGTTGATAATTAAGAAATTGCCATAATTATCACTTAAACGTGACAAAAATGAAATACATACCTCCTACCTCCATGTCAATAAAACATATGTAGGAGTATTACATTTAAGTATTAATTGTTTTTTTTTTATTACGGATAAACCAGATCAGCAGCAGCATGCTGCTATACATAGTTTTGTTGATCGGAAATTAAATAGAAAAAAATATATAAAAATATAAACTTAAATAAACATAAATCAAAATTCTAAGAAATGTGAGAGGCCTACTATGCGGCACTACAGTCTTAAATTAGATAAGAGTATCTTGCGGAAGTTTTCTTTTTAGTCGCGTGTGAAGATTTTGGCGTCCTAGATGAAAGTGTTCGGCACTGCTACAGTTGTGGATGTTGGCGTGGAATTTTTGCGTGAGTTTTATAACAAATTCTTCTACGGTAAGTATTCCAAGTTCATAATGTAGCTGTTCGTTCCGTACGAACCAGGGAGCATCCACCGCCATTCGGAGAACTTTATTTTGAAGAGATTGCAGTTTCTTCATGTGGGTTTTGTTAGTGTTTGCCCAGATTGGACAGGCATAAGTTATGACTGGTCTGATTAGCGATTTGTATAGCAGAAGCGTACATTCTAACTGCAGTGAGGAATTTCTGTTTATTAATGGATAAAGTTGTTTTAACCTTGAGTACCCTTCGTTAAGCTTTTTCAGGATGTGATACTTCCACGTGAGACGTGTATCAAGATAAACGCCAAAATATTTGACTGCTTCGTCCTTGGTCTTCCACTGAATTGGCTTCCCATTCAGAATTAGCTGTTCTGGTTCAGAGAATCGTCGCAGAGTGAAAATTTTTGCTTCGCATTTATTCTCGTTTATAGAGATATTCCATTTATGAAACCAGTTATTTATTGTTTCGGCAGCTTTCTGCAGATGATTTATCGCTTCATTCAAGTCTGAGTCTTGTGACATGAGTACCGTGTCGTCGGCGTACATGGCGATGTCTTTTTCCGGAAACGGGATATCACTCATGTAGATATTGAACAACTTAGGCCCGAGTACGCTTCCTTGCGGTACTCCAGCTCTGACATTTTTTATTACGGATAGCTCAGAGTGCACTTTCACGCAGAATGTTCTTTCTTCTAGAAACGAAAATAGAGTTCTTGTTAAGTACTTGGGCAAGGAAGCTCTCAGAAGTTTGTACTGGAGTCCTTGAGTCCAGACCTTATCAAACGCTTGTCGAACATCTATGAACAGAAGTAGTGTGTATTTTTTGTTTTCATAACCCTCTTCGATTTTTTCCGATATTCTCTGTAGCTGATGGGACGTGGAGTAGTTTTTCCGAAATCCAAATTGGAATGTTGGAATTCAATTGGTTCGCTCGATTTCTTTGTGCAGTCGCCTCTCTATTAGTTTCTCGAATATCTTTGAGAGAGTGCATAAAAGACTAATTGGTCGGTAGCTGGTGAGGTCGGTTTTATTTTTTCCTGGTTTGTGAAAAAGCAAGATGTGCGCCATTCTCCAACTTGATGGAAAATGCCCAACCCGGAAGCAAGCATTAAGTATGGTGGCAAGGTAGGTTATAGCTTTAGAGGAAAGAAATTTCAGTGCAATATTTGGGATAAGGTCATGGCCTGGAGCCTTGTTAATAGGTAAGGACTTTATTATTTCTTTGATTTCTCGTGGTGATATCGGATTTGTAAAATCGTCTGCGGTTGGGTAGTGAGTTTCAATGTATTGTTGCACATAGCTGTCGAAGTAGGGTGGAGTTGAGCAGAGGGGAGTAAACTGTGCTTCTAGGTGCTCTGCAAATACGCCACATTTCTCTACGTCACTACTATAGGTGACATTATCTTGTGTTATTGGCGGAATTTCTTGCTTCTGTCTCAATATTTGTCTTGTGGTCTTGTAGAGACCTGGATCTCCAGGTTCAAATGCGTTGATGTGCTTCTGATAGGTGTGTATTCTGTATTCTCTCAGTCAAGTATTAATTGTGTGCAAGTTTCTTTATTATAAATATGGTACATAATTATAATATGTAAATAATACAATTTTTTCAAAAGTTTAACAGTTGCGCATGCGCAGATGTCAAATAAAGGAAAACTTTATTAAAGGATTCCTTAAACCGAGGTTGCAATAACTCTGTAATGTGAACCACTAATCATCAACTGTGAAGGAAGCTTTAGTATTTACTAACCTAACTTTTGGTTTTGATCTGACAACCTATCATAAAATGTGACAACTTTGTCAACATTAGTAGGTGCGTCAAGTTGGCCCCCCTTTTTAAGCGATTGTTTTAAAAATTATATTTTTGGATTGTGCTCGATTTGTGCCCAACTGTGCTGATGCTCGTAAGGATTTTTTGACGCCAATCAATTGTGCTCGATTTGTGCCGGATTGTGTCGGTGTTTATTCACATTGTACTGGTCATAAAATATGAAATATTTAGGAAAACATTACTGGGTCGCACACTATCTGCTCAGTGACTCATACATTTTGGAAATTTGAGGATTTTTTAAAGCCAATCAATTGTGCTCGATTTGTGCTCAAATGTGCTGATGTTCGTAATTTTGTGCTATCAATAAACAAGAAGTTATAGCCAAATCTTGTTAGGGGGGCTATCTTGACGCTCAGCCCCCCCTATATTTTGGAAATTTGAGGATTTTTTGACGCCAATCAATTGTGCTCGATTTGTGCCGGATTGTGCCAGTGTTTATTCACATTGTACTGGTCATAAAATATGAAATATTGAAGAAAACATTACTGGGTCGCACACTATCTGCTCAGTGACTCATACATTTCGGAAATTTGAGGAGTTTTTTAGGCCAATCAATTGTGCTCGATTTGTGCTCAAATGTGCTGATGTTCGTAATTTTGTGCTATCAATAAACAAGAAGTTATAGCCAAATTTTGTTAGGGGGGCTATCTTGACGCTCAGCCCCCCCTATATTTTGGAAATTTGAGGATTTTTTGACGCCAATCAATTGTGCTCGATTTGTGCCGGATTGTGCCGATGTTTATTCACATTGTACTGGTCATAAAATATGAAATATTTAAGAAAACATTAGTGGGTCGCACACTATCTGCTCAGCGGCTCATACATTTTGGAAATTTGAAGATTTTTTTACGCCAATCAATTGTGCTCGATCTGTGCTCAAATGTGCTGATGTTCGTAATTTTGTGCTATCAATAAACAAAAAGTTATAGCCAAATCTTGGTAGGGGGGCTATCTTGACGCTCAGCCCCCCCTATATTTTGGAAATTTGAAGATTTTTTGACGCCAATCAATTGTGCTCGATTTGTGCCGGATTGTGCCGGTGTTTATTTACATTGTACTGGTCATAAAATATGAAATATTTAAGAAAACATTACTGGGTCGCACACTATCTGCTCAGTGACTCATACATTTTGGAAATTTGAGGATTTTTTAAAGCCAATCAATTGTGCTCGATTTGTGCTCAAATGTGCTGATGTTCGTAATTTTGTGCTATCAATAAACAAGAAGTTATAACCAAATCTTGTTAGGGGGCTATCTTGACGCTCAGCCCCCCCTATATTTTGGAAATTTGAGGATTTTTTGACGCCAATCAATTGTGCTCGATTTGTGCCGGTGTTTATTCACATTGTGCTGGTCATAAAATATGAAACATTTAAGAAAACGTTACTGGGTCGCACACTATCTGCCCAGTGGCTCATACATTTTGGAAATTTGAGGATTTTTTGATGCCAATCAATTGTGCTCGATTTGTGCTCAAATGTGCTGATGTTCGTAATATTGTGCTATCAATAAACAAACAGTTATAGCCAAATCTTGTTAAGAGGGCTATCTTGACGCTCAGCCCCCCCTATATTTTGGAAATTTGAGGATTTTTTGACGCCAATCAATTGTGCTCGATTTGTGCCGGATTGTGCCGGTGTTTATTCACATTGTGCTGGTCATAGAATATGAAATATTTAAGAAAACATTACTGGGTCGCACACTATGTGCTCAGCGGCTCATACATTTTGGAAATTTGAGGATTTTTAACGTCAATCAATTGGGCTCGATTTGTGCTCAAATTTGCTGATGTTCGTAATTTTGTGCTATCAATAAACAAAAAGCTATAAGCAAATCTTGTTGGGGGGGCTATCTTGACGCTCAGCCCCTTCTATATTTTGGAAATTTGAGGATTTTTTGACGCCAATCAATTGTGCTCGATTTGTGCCGGATTGTGCCGGTGTTTATTCACATTGTGCTGATCATAAAATATGTAATATTTAAGAAAATGTTACTGGGTCGCACACTATCTGCTCAGCGGCTCACACATTTTGGAAATTTGAGGATTTTTTTACGCCAATCAATTGTGCTCGATTTGTGCCGGATTGTGCCGGCGTTTATTCATATTGTGCTGATCATAAAATATGGAATATTTAAGAAAACATTACTGTTTCGCATTATATGCTCAGCGGCTCATACATTTTGGAAATTTGAGGATTTTTTTGACGCCAGTCAATTATTGTGCTCGATTTATGGTCAAATGTGCTGATGCTCGTAATTTTGTGCTAGCAAGAAAACAAAAAGTTATAGCCAAAACTTTTTGGGAGCTATCTTGACGCTCAGGCCTAAATATATTTTGGAAATTTGATGATTTTTTGACGGTAATCAATTGTGCTAGATTTGTGCTCAATTTTAAATAAGGAGAGCAATTGTGCTGAATTGTGCCGTTCGAACGATAAATTGTAACTATTTTTTAATAACCAATAAATAATTTATAGAAAAAAAAAACGTAAGGTCGAATAAGCCGAAATTAATCCCTTTCTCTTTTTTCAATTGTGATCCTCTGTAAATAACAAAAAAACGCCTCCGGTTTTTTTACGATTTTTTCTTAAATATTAGGCTTATTCAATTGTGCTCCTCTCTAAATGACAAAAAACGCAAAACAAATCCGGGGGCCAAGTTGACCGTCATCCCCCGGTTTTTTTACGTTTTTTTTTTAATATTTGGCTTATTCAATTGTGCTCGTTTTGTGCTCAATTATGCCACTGTTTGTTTCAATTGTGCTCCTGTGTAAATAACAAAAAAAAAAAACGCAAAACAAATCCGGGGGCCAAGTTGACCGTCAGCCTTCGGTTTATGTACGTTTCTTTTTTTTATTTTGGGCTTATTCAATTGTGCTCGTTTTGTGTTCAATTGTGCCGCTGTTTGTTTCAATTGTGCTTCTTTGTCAATAACAAAGAAACTCGAAACAAATCCAGGGACCGATTTGACTTTCTGCCCCCAGTTTTTTTTTCCATTCAAAACAACAATTTAAAACACGTTGCGAGGACAATTTGTGTTTTATTATTATATAGATTTTAATTATGAGAAAAATGATTGCGTCTTTTATGTTGGCCCTCCTAAAATCGAAATTTTATTTTTTAACCTATGCACCAAATTGTTTTATGATTGTGCCGAATTTTTCTGCAAATTTCATAAAATGTGCTGTTTTGAGGTATGCGATCTTAAAGGATGAGCAGTTATCCCGAATTGTGCCGTTTAAACGATACATTGCGCTATTTTAATTACAAAGTTATAGCAAAAAACCTTGGGGTGGATTAAGACAACATTCACCCCTTATTAACTTATTACTTGTTGTACAATTTACCACAATTGCAAGGATTTTCAATGAAACATTAAATTTTTTGTTTATCAGTTTATCGTTCACACGGCACAATTCAGCACAATTACTCTCCTTATTTACTATATAAAGCTTGTTTACTTCAAGTGTGAAAAGATTGTCAAGTGTTGAATGTAAAGTGATGCTTTCGGGGTCTGATTTCATTTGTTTTTCATCGTCCCCAAATTTGCTTACTTTACATTCTTTAAATATCGAAACTGATGTAGGGGAGAGTGGGATAACTTTGAATATTAGTTTTTTAAATTTCACCTCATAACAAAGAAATGTATCTATCTGTATCATAATCTTCTGTCTTAATAGTTCTCAAACATCAAGCTGAGGCAGTTTTGAACATACATTATAAGTAAATGTTGCCATTCAATTGAATATCATTTTGCTGACAATCTGGTTTACAACAATGTTATGGTCATAAAATAGACAAGAAATTGAAAGGTTGTTACGGCTTTAACTAGAATGGTTTTGAATGAAAAACCGTTTTAATAAATAAAATTAAATATTCCATATTTTATGATCAGCACAATATGAATAAACGCCGGCACAATCCGGCACAAATCGAGCACAATTGATTGGCGTAAAAAAATCCTCAAATTTCCAAAATGTGTGAGCTGTTGAGCAGATAGTGTACGACCCAGTAATATTTTCTTAAATATTCCATATTTTATGATCAGCACAATATGAATAAACGCCGGCACAATCCAGCACAAATCGAGCACAATTGATTGGCGTAGAAAAATCCTCAAATTTCGAAAATGTATGAGCCGCTGAGCATATAATAGTATGCGAAACAGTAATGTTTTCTTAAATATTCCATATTTTATGATCGGCACAATATGAATAAACGCTGCACAATCCGGCACAAATCGAGCACAATTGATTGGCGTAAAAAAATCCTCAAATTTCCAAAATGTATGAGCCGCTGAGCAGATAGTGTGAAACCCAGTAATGTTTTCTTAAATATTTCATACTTTATAACCAACACAATGTGAATAAACACCGGCACAATCCGGCACAAATAGAGCACAATTGATTGGCCTCAAAGAATCCTCAAATTTCCAAAATATAATGTGGGCTAAGCGTCAAGATAACCCCCCCAACAAGATTTGGCTATAGCTTTTTATTTATTGATAGCACAAAATTACGAACATCAGCACATTTGAGCACAAATCGAGCACAATTGATTGGCGTCAAAAAATCCTCAAATCTCCAAAATGTATGAGCCACTGAGCAGATAGTGTGCGACCCAGTAATGTTTTCTTAAATATTTCATATTTTATGACCAGTACCATGTGAATAAACACCGGCACAAGCCGGCACAAATCGAGCACAATTGATTGGCGTCAAAAAATCCTCAAATTTCCAAAATATAAGGGGGGCTGAGCGTCAAGATAGCCCCCCCACAAAAAAGATTTGGCTATAACTTTTTGTTTATTGCTAGCACAAAATTACGAGCATCAGCACAGTTGGGCACAAATCGAGCACAATTCAAAAATATAATTTTTAAAACAATCGCTTAAAAAGGGGGGCCAACTTGACGCACCTAACATTATTAAGAGTACAGGATTTTTTTTTTATTGAGCAATAAAACCACCTAGTAAGGTATCGTAGATACATTTGTTACAAAAAGACTCTTATTTAATTAGTAATTGGTATGTTAGTTGTTTTGATGAATCTTCATTGTAATTATTTCTGTTGTATGGTTCAAGAATGTTCTGGACGCTCTCAGTGTTCACGAGTAGATGAGAGCGTTTCCAGAAAGGTGCACGCTGAGTGTAAAGACAGTAAGCGCAGTGCTAATTAGAGACATAAAGCTTTAAAATTCATTCTGCAATTATTTAAAGAATCCAAGAACGTAACAAAATCATAACAAATAATTAAATAAATAAGTAAGAAATTGTAGATTATGCCCTGCTCTAACGAATTATCGTGAAGGGTACTATACTGCTTATTAATAAAGTTGTGCATTGTTGTGCTGTGCTTGGTTGTTCTTGCGAAGGTGAAGATTATTAAGTGTTTAGCATCACTTGTGGACATGGATGAAGATTGAGAAGAAATGGAGTATTGCACTCCTCCAGAAATAAATGACAGACCGAAAGAGACTAAACAGTATTGTTTCAGGTGGTATGAACTCACAAAAAATACCACAAATGATGTGATTGACAAAGACGATATTTTAATCATTAATATTCCAGATTCAAAAATATTTATCAACGAAAATTTACGGTATGTAATGCCAACAAGGAAAACTTTATTGATATTGTATCGATTTGCCAAAAATTATTTCTGATTTCGTCCTTGCAAAATGACTTCTCAACGGTTATTTGTAAAATATAATGCTGGAAAATGTGCAGCCCGAACCGTGGGGCATTGCGTTTTAAAACGTCAACCACACTTCTAGTCAATTATGAAGCATACTATCACTAAAACAACAAGGCGGATGGAAATCTGCTATCGTAGCAGAAGGCTATGTCTACACGATCAGAGAAGTCTTCTATTCTTGATATAGATAAGCCTAACAGTAGTACCTCACTTGTTGAAACGTCAGTCATATGGGTGAAGAAAAGGTAGTACTACAATTTCTGAAAAAATGCAATTTTTTGTTTGTGATTTTTGTTTATTGGAAACTAGCATGTAATATTCTGAAATAAAGTTTTTGTTTGTAATTTTTGTTTATTGGAAACTAATAATATGTACTGTAACGGACATAGACCCTTGATGACTCATTGCAGTGGCGGCGTCATCAATTGCTGGACTGTACTGGAATTTACTACAACGTACTCGAGGTAGTATGACTCATCTTCTGGAATATCCGGTACAGGTCGAGAGCGCCATGAAAGATCTGGAGCCGAATAGAAAGATTTAGCTGGTATATTTATTAGAGGACGTTCCAGCGGGAGTTAGTCTAGTTTAGTGGTGTCATCGAGTCTAGTCGCATCAGTCTATCATCGAGGTCGAAGTGAGTCGGGTCGGACAGTTGCTTTTATCTATCCGGAATGCTGCGTGATGTGTAAATAAATAATACGAGATGTGCCCGTGAAGTAGTAAATTGTAAATAGTGTAAATAATGTAAATAGTGTAATATTAGAAGTATAAATAAATTGTACATAATGTTTAAATAAATAATGGAACCCAGAAACGCTACATTGGTGTCAGATGTGGGGTATGAAGATTTGTAAGAAATAAATAAATCGTATGAAGGTTAGGAAGAAAAGAAGAAATACGAAGCTGGGCACGAATAAAGAAGAAAGAGTGTAAGGTTACTTGACAGAGAGCTGGAGCAACGTGAGTTATAGAAATAACTGGAATAAAATCGGGGCTCCAGAGAAGGCTGCTTAAGGACCTGGAAAGAAGACAGGAAGTTTGTGTCACTCACTTTCGGATTAGATAATGGTGCTGACTGAACTCGACTCACCGAAGCAGAAAAAGAGGTTTCAATAGAATGAAAGTTGGAGAAAAAGTTCTACTTCGACGTAGAAATAAATCATGCTGGTATGAAGCCCTGAGACTGTGCCCGGAAGATTTGACTACAAGACTGCAGCCACTATTGTAGTTGTAAAGGACGAGAGTTAAACAGGAAGTTGGAGAGACCCGAAGAACGACCCGGACTTGCGATTGGTGCTTGGATGGAAGAATGCAGACCACGGGCGGACGCGAATGCAAGTTGCACGATAATGACCTTGAAGAAAATCCTGCTGGACCCAATGGGATTCCATGGTTGTGGAGATGGAGTCTGGACACGTGTGCTGAAGAAGCGTGTGGGTCATATGGAAAGTGAGCAGCTGATGGCTCCCATGGTTAGAATTCCGGAAGTTCTTGAGGAACTCCATGAGGGAGTACCTGGTGGACACCTAGGGGTGTCAACGATGTTTGGGGACCTGTGTGAAAGGTTTTATTTGGTCCCCATGGTGAATGGACAGAATTCCGGAAGTTCTGGAGGCACTCGGTTGCGGAGTACCTCGTGGACACTTGGAAGTGTCGAAGAAGTTTGGGAAGCTGCGAGAGAAGTTTTCCTTAGAGAATTGGAGGAAACTGAGCAGTGGAGCAGGAAGTGTGTAACTTGCGCTGCAAGCAAGAGTCCATCAAAATGTCGAGGGGCACCGATACGTCAACACAGTGTGGTAGTCCTTGTGGTAGTTGAAAGCGTACTCCTCCTGGCAGACACCCGACAGGAACTACGAAGGGACATGTGTACAAGAAGGCCACCTACCACAGTGCTTGGGATACTTTATGGGAGTGGAAGTATACTGATTTGTGCCAGGGTATCGTGAAGATCGCCTGTGAATTCGACTGTTTGGTTTGGAGGGCGGTCGGAGGCATGTTGGAAGGAGTCTTCCGTTTCACTTGGCTTAAGCGAATGGTGTACTGCTGCAACCAGAAAGGTCATCGGAAGGAGGATGTAGACATCGGTAGAATGTCTTGTGACGTTTCGGGACGAAACATCTTTAAGGAGGGGGCAGTGTAACGGACATAGACCCTTGATGACTCATTGCAGTGGCGGCGTCATCAATTGCTGGACTGTACTGGAATTTACTACAACGTACTCGAGGTAGTATGACTCATCTTCTGGAATATCCGGTACAGGTCGAGAGCGCCATGAAAGATCTGGAGCCGAATAGAAAGATTTAGCTGGTATATTTATTAGAGGACGTTCCAGCGGGAGTTAGTCTAGTTTAGTGGTGTCATCGAGTCTAGTCGCATCAGTCTATCATCGAGGTCGAAGTGAGTCGGGTCGGACAGTTGCTTTTATCTATCCGGAGTGCTGCGTGATGTGTAAATAAATAATACGAGATGTGCCCGTGAAGTAGTAAATTGTAAATAGTGTAAATAATGTAAATAGTGTAATATTAGAAGTATAAATAAATTGTACATAATGTTTAAATAAATAATGGAACCCAGAAACGCTACAGTACATATGTAATACATACAAGTTTTTGTCTGTAATTTTTGTTTATGGAAAAAAAAATATTACGGTAATGTGTTTATGATAAAAAATAATGTGTAAACCACAGCAGTAAAGTGGTTTTCCAGGCATCAAGAAGTGGCCAGGCTCGGGTACGCCTCGCCTGTCCATATCTTCTTTCGTCCTGAAAAACAACCACTTTACCGCCTAGATATACAATATACTATTCTACCGAAAGATATTCCAACTAGACGTGGAAGTCGCTGTTTCCAGTTTGCTTCCGGTAAGGTCGAGACACATGGAGGAGAAAGAGTATGATCTGTTCATGAAGAGGAAGGCAGAGAATTACATTACATTACATGTAATCATATTACCATTTTTAATTACAACTGACAGCTGTCAGATTTACTCACTTGTGAGTAGCTTTATCTCTTGTGATTAAGATTTGATTTCTGTCACCGAAAACAATGGTATAAGGTACCTAAAAAACTACACCTGTAAGATAATAGAAGATTATTATACGAGTTCCTGTGTAAATTGGACGCTTTAAGCCACAAGTGGTTTATAAAAGCACGAGTGAAACGAGTGCTTTTGTGAACCACGAGTGCCTTAAAGCGTTAAATCTACACAGGAACGAGTGTAATACGACGTTTTATCGTTCGACACCACCCCGGAAAGCCTTTAAATTGCTTAAAATCCATAAAAATTGTCGAACGATAAAATTTTGAACACTAACAATTTTGAACACAGAAAAACATTCAAGTTCTTTCCATCAAAGATTGAAAGGTGTTGCTGGGGCATCAAGTAGAGCAAGTAGCATCGCAAAGCAAGAAGCCGTTTTGGATGCTGTGGAAGAAAACGGTATTTTGTATGCGGTGTGCTTTATGATTGTTTTCTTCCATGTAACAGAGATTTTCCAAGTCAGATTTTATTCACAGATGAATGTTATTTTTTTTGCGAAAGAATGTCCAACACACACCAAGCACTACCGATCTAAAGATGAAAATCCAAATTTTCTTAGAAAGAACAATTAAACTAAATTCTGTGTTCAAAATGTAAACCATTTGAAACAATACAAGCGGTGACTCGTCGAATAAAATTTTGTGGGCATTTTGTAACATCTCTGGTGTAATGCTTGCAATTCATGCAGTTTTTGTGTTAATTCCTCCATTGTCTCTATTGGTCCCGGTATACAGTCCTTTATTTGGTTCCACAAGAAATTCAGTGGAGTCAAATCTGGCGACCTGGGAGCTACACTACAGGTCCACCTACAAATACCCATCTTCCTGGATACCTAGTTTCCAACAATCGGCGTGCAAATCTTGATTTATGTGGCGGAGCGTCATCATGCTGGAACCACATGTCCCTCCGAACTTCTAAGGGAACATCTTAAAGTAAACCAGGAAAATCTTCGGTAGAAAAGATGTGTATTCGGGTCCATTTAGACGAGCTGGGAGTTCATGCGGACCCACAAATTAAAAGGATTGGATTATGTGTCATCTTTTCAAAATTAGTATTAATCATTATAGAATTTTCTAATTCTATACGATCTGGCGGACAAATTCGCACGCTGTGCTGGAGTGTGTTAGAAAGTAGCAGTTTGACGGGACGACCAGTATTCGTCAAGTAAAGTAAACTGGATATCCATTTCTCACAGCCTTTCGAGAAAGATTTGTGGGCCACCCTCTATATTATATGATTAGCTACTTTTGTATGTTCTTTTTTTTACACATCATCTATGACTAGATACTTTGTGTTTTGTCAAATACTGGGCTATCAGATCGGTTCAATTTGTTACACATTGCATAGCCCCATTCCGCGAAAATACGTAGTTTTTTAGAATAAGAATTAATTAAAATAGGGAGCGTGTGACGTCAGCACTGGTCAGGTCGCCAGTCTGGCGCCAATACGCCTCTCGACCCTGTAGTTTATTTGTTTAGGCTATTTTCCTTATTGTAAAAGGAACACTTCTCACTACCTGGGACGGACTCTGGGATTTTCCAAAGTAATGTTATTAAAGAATAGTTCGGTCTCAACGGAAAGGGAGCTATTCCGTCAACGGAAATAGACAGTTAAAGCCCCTGCATGTATTTTATTTTCAACGACACTCTTTCACTCGAGACTCCGCCCTGTGGATCCTCGACATCTCCACATGAGTCCCATTCTCTATCACACGTCCATTTAGGGCCGAAGCCCTGGTAGTGTGCATCAGCTGGCGTTGCACTACCTCCTGGGACCGCAACCCTTTGTGGCTTTTGGGGCCCCCGAAACACACCCCTTGCGTCAAATTCAGTATTTAGTAAATTTTTATAAACTCGATAAAATTTCAAAAAATAAACTTCAATGAGCAATAATGTTTACTATACATAATAATCGGTACATATAATAATAACATAACTATACATAATAATCGGTTTTAAAAAGTTAATTCAACATTTTTTACTACATTGGTAAAATCTATCTTGGAAGGTATTAGGTAAAAAGCAGGGGAAACTTTGATACCACAAGGACACTGACAACCCATAACCCAACTAAATGATCCTATTTTTGCATTGCATTTAGGGCAATATAACTTGTCTTGAGTTGTTTGAGCAACGTTCATCCAAGCTAAAGGTTCAATAAAATATGTTTTAGTACAAAATTTCTCACCAACATTATGAGTTATTAAATTAGATTCACATGCTAGTACTCTACGACATTTTTTACAACGATAAACATTTGGCTCTGGTTGAGTCTGAGTCAACCCTGGATCAAATTTTATTAGATTCATAAAGTTCTGGGGTAGAATTTTAACTTTTCTAACATGTTCAGCAGCTATATTTAGCCTAAATATTTTATACTTCATGTTATTAGAATCTAGTTGATAACACATTTCTTTATATAAAATTAGTTGAGAAATAAAACCTTGGTTAGGATATACTATACGTCTTCGCAATTTCACTTTTTCAAAAGCTTCCTTGTAAGATAGTTTATATTTCTTCATTATGTAGGCAATAACTACTGTAGCACTCCTGGATACACCAAAATGGCAATGCACCAACACAGCCCCATTTGACATCCCTTCAAATATAAAACCCTCAGTTTCTTCAAAATGACTTAGTAAGTCTTCCTTTGGCTGATCTGATAGTTGTATAAATTTGATTGTAAGATATTTCTGATCTAAAATTTTTCGAGGTAATGGACATGTATCTATAGTTAATATATGAGTTATTTTAAATTTGATAAGAGTGCTTATATCTCTAGCTGCTGACAAACCACCAAGGTATAAATTTGGCTCAATCAAATCAATACTTATGGGAGACAGAGCGCAATCATTTGTCATCAATGCATCCATTACTTAACCTGAAATTTATATAACCAATTAAATAAAAACTTTCTTGAAGAAATGTTTCATTACCTTGTTTGCACAAATTCCTCAATAAACAGGCAATATAAAACAAAAATGTTTCAAGAGATAGGTTAGGTTTACGTATCATAATTCATAATAATCCCGAAACAATGATACAAGCCTGCCCAACCAAAACATACGCCAGAGATACACTGCATACACTAGATCCAACTCCTGCATAAATTTTCAAGGACACTTTAGTTCGTGACTCCAAGCACCCGAGCGCTGGTGGCGGTAATTTGGTGAAATTTGAAATGTTAAGTTGGTGAGTTGGTATTGAAACCTTGAATTTGGCCTCGCGTTAACCGTTGATGGATTCTTGTTTTGTTTTGGCTTCCGTTTTCGCCAGTTGTGCTGTTGTTGTCTTTCTTGTAAGAAATTTACAGAAAAAAAACATACACACAGTTGAACATAGAACCTCATCTTTTTCTGATGTCGGGAAAATGGTGTTTTATTGTTGTGTCCATGGTCCAAGAGGATTTAATAGATTTATTTACCTACTCTCTACCATAGTTGTAAAAACACCTGTGTAAAACAAGGGTCTGTCACGATAATGTTAATGGTGATGTTAGTGTTAACCGAGATGGTAATGGTGACCTAGTGTTCACAATCATGTGAACGTGGATGTTAAGAAGATGTAACATTTAAAATTCGCGCCTTCTAAATTACGACAGCAAAGGTTTCAAAAATCAGCTGATCAATGTTGGCAGAAACTTCTTATTGTTAGTTGTATTTGTTATTTTAAAATTTGTTTCATACGAAAAATGCAATCGAATTATAACATTAAAAAATTAAAATTATTAATGCTGCTGAAAGCAATATAAGAATGTGAAGGTCAACAAACAACGAAGAGACGTTGTGCTTTTTATCGTAAATAAAAGGGTATTGTTGGATTAACTCCAATAACAACGAAACATCTATTGAAGGCATGGTTCGAATTGGTTCGAATAAAGCTTGAAGCTTGATTCATACTATCGGTACGGCAACGCTCCGCGCACGCTCCAGTCACGGTCCAGTAAAATATTGTTCAATGTATTTTGTATTAGACCATACAGACTACCCGGTCCGCTCCAGCAACGGTTCGGTAAATTGACCGCGGTGTTTCTTCGCCACAATACTTTACCGGACCGAGATCGAACCGAGAGCGGACCTTCCCGATGTAACACTGCTGGTCTGAACAGGGCGCAGTCAGTTTTCGACCCGTTTAGCTCTAGTATTGGCCCTTTTATGCTATGCCATGCTTTTTCTATGGGATTTTTGCATGAACTGAATGGATATGCGTAATTATTTTTTTGTTTTGACCATTGTGGTTATGGAAAAGTTTTCAATAGTAATAGGACGAGATGTCAAAATATTGCCGACAATAATTTTTGCGATTCAGATACGAGTTTCTCTTGCGACGAAAATAATGACGAGTGCTTGCACGAGTTAGAAATAACTCAATTGAATGTTCCCAATCGAAAAAAAAAATCGGAAAGATCTGGAGAATTCCAGCCTAAATTAAAATAAAAGTACATTTTTTTACTTTTGTTTCGCTCGCGATTTATCCAAAAACGAATTTATTGATTTTTGGACAGGACAACGTCTATGGGGTCAGCTAGTTATTAAACAAAAACTTAACTCGCTTTTATACAATGACGCGAATCGAAGAAGTCAAAAATATATTAGCAACCATTAACAAAATAAATTTGTTATAATTAATAATTAGGAGTATTATATATATTGTATTATAGTCATAATGTCTAAGATAAGTGGCTTAGGTTTGGGGTTTCTTCGACGTCAAGAATATATGCCATCACGTAGTTTTGAGATTAAAACGTATTCAACTTGACCGAAACAAGACCGTTGGTAAATCGTACAGTGTGAATGGTACACCAATTTACTGGACCGTGACTGGAGCGTGAGCGGAGCGTCGCCGTAGCGATAGTATGAATCAAGCTTAACACTGCTGGTCTGAACAGGGCGCAGTCAGTTTTCGACCCGTTTAGCTCTAGTATTGGCCCTTTCATGATATGCCATGCTTTTTTTATGGCATTTTTGCATAAACTGAATGGATATACGTAATTATTTTTTTGTTTTGATCATTGTGGTTATGGAAAGTTTTCAATAGTAATAGGACGAGAGGTCAAAATATTGCCGACAATAATTTTTGCGATTCATATACGAGTTTCTGTTGCGACTAAAATAATGACAAGTGCTAAAAGTGTTCCCAACTAAAAAAAAAAATAGAAATTTGAAAAAACTCATTCCAGCCTAAATTAAAATAAAAGTACATTTTTTTACTTTTGTTTCGCTCGCGATTTATCCAAAAACAAATTTATTGATTTTTGGACAGGACAACGTCTATGGGGTCAGCTAGTTATTAAACAAAAACTTAACTCGCTTTTATACAATGACGCGAATCGAAGAAGTCAAAAATATATAAGCAACCATTAACAAAATAAATTTGTTATAATTAATAGTTAGGAGTATTATATCTATTGTATTATAGTCATAATGTCTAAGATAAGTGGCCTAGGTTTGGGGTTTCTTCGACGTCAAGAATATATGCCATCACGTAGTTTTGAGATTAAAACGTATTCAAGTTGACCGAAACAAGACCGTTGGTAGATCGTACAGTGTGAATGGTACACCAATTTACTGGACCGTGACTGGAGCGTGAGCGGAGCGTCGCCGTACCGATAGTATGAATCAATTATCAAGCTTTACATCGGGACGGTCCGCTAGGTGCGTCAAGTTGGCCCCCCTTTTTATGCGATTGTTTTAAAAATTATATTTTTGAATTGTGCTCGATTTGTGCCCAACTGTGCTGATGCTCGTAATTTTGTGCTAGCAATAAACAAAAAGTTATAGCCAAATCTTTTTGGGGGGGCTATCTTGACGCTCAGCCCCCCCTATATTTTGGAAATTTGAGGATTTTTTGACGCCAATCAATTGTGCTCGATTTGTGCCGGATTGTGCCGGTGTTTATTCACATTGTACTGGTCATAAAATATGAAATATTTAAGAAGACATTACTGGGTCGCGCACTATCTGCTCAGGGGCTCATACATTTTGGAAATTTGAGGATTCTTTTACGCCAATCAATTGTGCTCGATTTGTGCTCAAATGTGCTGATGTACGTAATTTTGTGCTATCAATAAACAAAAAGTTATAGCCAAATCTTGTTAGGGGAGCTATCTTGACGCTCAGCCCCTCCTATATTTTGGAAATTTGAGGATTTTTTGACGCCAATCAATTGTGCTCGATTTGTGCCGGATTGTGCCGGTGTTTATTCATATTGTGCTGATCATAAAATATGGAATATTTAAGAAAATATTATTGGGTCGCACACTATCTGCTCAGTGGCTCATACATTTTGGAAATTTGAGGATTTTTTACGCCAATCAATTGTGCTCGATTTGTGCCAGATTGTGCCGGCGTTTATTCATATTGTGCCGATCATAAAATATGGAATATTTAAGAAAACATTACTGTTTCGCATACTATATGCTCAGCGGCTCATACATTTTGGAAATTTGCGGATTTTTCAACGCCAATCAATTGTGCTCGATTTGTGCCGGATTGTGCCGGCGTTTATTCATATTGTGCTGATCATAAAATATGGAATATTTAAGAAAATATTATTGGGTCGCACACTATCTGCTCAGTGGCTCATACATTTTGGAAATTTGAGGATTTTTTACGCCAATCAATTGTGCTCGATTTGTGCCAGATTGTGCCGGCGTTTATTCATATTGTGCTGATCATAAAATATGGAATATTTAGTTTTGTGCTAGCAATAAACAAAAAGTTATAGCCAAAACTTTTTGGGGGGGCTATCTTGACGCTCAGGCCCAAATATATTTTGGAAATTTGGTGATTTTTTGCCGGTTTGTTTGTTTCATTTGTGCTCCTCTGTAAATAAAAAAAAACGTAAAACAAATCCGGGAACCAAGTTTTTTTTTAATATTAGGCTTATTCAATTGTGCTCGTTTTGTGCTCAATTATGCCGCTGTTTGTTTCAATTGTGCTCCTCTGTAAATAACAGAAAAAAAAAACGCAAAACAAATCCGGGGGCCAAGTTGACCGTCAGTCCCCGTTTTTTTTTTTTCGTTTTTTTTTTAATATTAGGCTTATTCAATTGTGTTCGTTTTGTGCTCAATTATGCCGCTGTTTGTTTCAATTGTGCTCCTTTACAAATAACAAAAAAGCGCAAAACAAATCCGGGGACCAACTTTATTCAATTGTGCTCGTTTTGTGCTATTCGTTACTTTCTTCACTCGTAATGTAAAATATTATTACGTAGTAAGTTTGAATGCAATTTTTAGCCGTAACCCACAGTTGCCACAGTTATCTCCAGTGTTTCCAAGCTTAATGCTTTTTTTTATTATCGATGTAAAAATTTAAAAATTTGTACTTATTTGAAGCAGCCCCCCTCCATAAATTTCTTGCTACTCTTTTAATAAGTTCTGCGACGTCCAAGCTTTTCATTGTTTTTAACTTGTCATCTTTTGAAATAACAGTTCTTTTATAAAAAAAACAACAACTTAAGTACCTTTATAAGCATGTACAAAAGGTGGTAGCAACTTCTTCTTTTAAAGACTTTATGGTTTCTCTGAAATTTCAGACAAAACGGTTTTTCATTCATAACCATTCTAGTTAAAGCCGTAACAACCTTTCAATTTCTTGTCTATTTTATGACCATAACATTGTTGTAAACCAGATTGTCAGCAAAATGATATTCAATTGTTCCTAATGACAACATTTACTTATAATGTATGTTCAAAACTGCGTCAACTGTAGGACAGTTGACCATTTAACTTCCATTCCTAAAAATGAGAAATTTACCCTAACAGCTTGCTGACAGAAGATTATGATACAGATAGGTACATTTCTTTGTTATGAGGTGAAATTTAAAAAACGAATATTCAAAGTTATCCCACTCTCCCAGGTCGGTCAACTTGGCCCCCGACTTTTAATTTTTTAATATTTTATTATTGTAATCAATTGTGCTCGTTTTGTGCCCAATTGTGCCGCTGTTTGTTTCAATTGTGCTCCTCTCTAAATAACAAAAAAACGCAAAACAAATCCGGGGGCCAAGTTGACCGTCAGCCCCCGGTTTTTTTACGTTTTTTAAAAAATATTAGGCTTATTCAATTGTGCTCGTTTTGTGCTCAATTGTGCCGCTATTTGTTTCAATTGTGCTCTTTCGTAAATAACAAAAAAACGCAAAACAAATCCGGGGATCAAGTTTTTTTTTTAATATTAGGCTTATTCAATTGTGCTCGTTTTGTGCTCAATTGTGCTGCTGTTTGTTTCAATTGTGCTCCTCTGTAAATAACAAAAAAACGCGAAACAAATCCGGGGGCCAAGTTGACCGTCAGCCCCCGGTTTTTTTACGTTTTTTAAAAAATATTAGGCTTATTCAATTGTGCTCGTTTTGTGCTCAATTGTGCCGCTGTTTGTTTCAATTGTGCTCCTCTGTAAATAACAAAAAAACGCAAAACAAATCCGAGGGCCAAGTTGACCGTCAGCCCCCGGTTTTTTTACGTTTTTTTAAAAATATTAGGCTTATTCAATTGTGCTCGTTTTGTGCTCAATTGTGCCGCTGTTTGTTTCAATTGTGCTCCTTTGTAAATAACAAAAAAACGCAAAACAAATCCGGGCATCAAGTTTTTTTTTTAATATTAGGCTTATTCAATTGTGCTCGTTTTGTGCTCAATTGTGCCGCTGTTTGTTTCAATTGTGCTCCTCTCTAAATAACAAAAAAACGCAAAACAAATCCGGGGGCCAAGTTGACCGTCAGCCCCCGTTTTTTTTTTTTTAAATATTAGGCTTATTCAATTGTGCTCGTTTTGTGCTCAATTGTGCCGCTGTTTGTTTCAATTGTGCTCCTTTGTAAATAACAAATAAACTCAAAACAAATCCAGGAACCGATTTGACTTTCAGCCCCATTCAAAACAATTTAAAACACCTTGCGAGGACAAATGTGTTTTATTATTATATAGATTTTAATTAGGAGAAAAATGATTGGGTCTTTTGGCCGTCCTAAAACCAAAATTTTATTTTTTGACCTATGCACTAAATTGTGCTATGATTGTGCCGAATTTTTCTGCAAATTTCATAAATTGTGCTGTTTTGAGGTATGCGATCTTAAAGGATGACCAATTGTCCCGAATTGTGCCGTTTAAACGATAAATTTCGCTATTTTAATTATAAAGTTATAGCGAAAAACCTTGGGGTAGATTAAGACAACATTCACCCCTCATTAACTTATTACTTTATTTAATAAATAATTGCATAGATACGTTTGTTAAAATTACAGTAACAATTGTTTCTAGGATATGATTAAGTTTAACGGAGGTTGGTGATTTCGGACCTAACAAAAAGTTACGAGAGAAAGAACAAAGAGGGGTGAATTTTATCAATACACCCTTTTTTTTTGCTGTAACTTTGTTACTGAAATAGCATCCTTCAAGTTGTACAATTTACCACAATTGCAATGATTTTCAATGAAACATTAAATTTTTTGTTTATCAGTTTATCGTTCACACGGCATAACTCAGCACAATTTATTGCTCTCCTTATTTACTATACAGAGCTTGTTTATTTCAAGTGTGAAGAGATTGTCAAGTGTTGAATGTAAAGTGATGCTGTCGGTGTCTGATTTCATTTGTTTTTCGTCGTCCCCAAATTTGCTTACTTTACATTCTTTAAATATGGGAAACTGATGTAGGGGAGAGTGGGATAACTTTGAATATTCGTTTTTTAAATTTCACCTCATAACAAAGAAATTTATCTATCTGTATCATAATCTTCTGGCTTAATAGTGCTTAAACAGCAAGCTGTTAGGGTAAATTTCTCATCTTTAGGAATGGAAGTTAAATGGTCAACTGTCCTACAGTTGAGGCAGTTTTGAACATACATTATAAGTAAATATTGCCAGTAGGAACAATTAAATATCATTTTGCTGACAATCTGGTTTACAACAATGTTATGGTCATAAAATAGACAAGTAATTGAAAGGTTGTTACCGCTTTAACTAGAATGGTTACGAATGAAAAACCGTTTTATCTGAAATTTCATACAAACCATAAAGTCCTTAAAAGAAGTGGTCCCTAGCACCTTTTGTGCATGCTTATAAAGGTACTTAAGTTGTTGATTTTTTTTATAAAAGAACTGTTATGTATTTCAAAAGATGACAAGATAAAAACAATGAAAGGCTTGAACGTCGCAGAACTTATTAAAAGAGTAGCAAGAAATTTATGGAGGGGGGCTGCTTCAACTAAGTACGAATTTTTAAATTTTTTTCATCGATAATAAAAAAAAGTATATAAGCTTGGAAACACTAGAGATAACTGTGGCAATTGTGGGTTACGGCTAAAAATTGCATTCAAACTTACTACTAATATTTCACATTACGAGATCCGAATGTAACGAATAGCACAAAACGAGCACAATATTGAATAAGCCTAAGATTTTAAAAAAGAAAGTAAAAAACCTGGGGCTGACGGTCAACTTGGCCCCCGGATTTGTTTTGCGTTTTTTTGTTATTTACAAAGTAGCACAATTGAAACAAACAGCGGCACAATTGAGCACAAAACGAGCACAATTGAATAAGCCTAATATTAAAGAAGAAAACGTAAAAAAAGCCGGAGGCTGACGGTCAACTTGGCCCCCGGATTTGTTTCGCGTTTTTTTGTTATTTAGAGAGGAGCACAATTGAAACAAACAGCGGCACAATTGAGCACAAAACGAGCACAATTGAATAAGCCTAATATTTAAAAAAAAAAACGGGGGCTGACGGTCAACTTGGCCCCCGGATTTGTTTTGCGTTTTTTTGTTATTTAGAGAGGAGCACAATTGAAACAAACAGCGGCACAATTGGGCACAAAACGAGCACAATTGAATAAGCCTAATATTAAAAAAAAAACTTGATGCCCGGATTTGTTTTGCGTTTTTTTGTTATTTACAAAGGAGCACAATTGAAACAAACAGCGGCACAATTGAGCACAAAACGAGCACAATTGAATAAGCCTAATATTAAAGAAAAAAACGTAAAAAAACCGGAGGCTGACGGTCAACTTGGCCCCCGGATTTGTTTTGCGTTTCTTTTTTGATATTTACAGAGGAGCACAATTGAAACAAACAGCGGCACAATTGAGCACAAAACGAGCACAATTGAATAAGCCTAATATTAAAGAAAAAAACGTAAAAAAAACGGAGGCTGACGGTCAACTTGGCCCCCGGATTTGTTTTGCGTTTCTTTTTTGATATTTACAGAGGAGCACAATTGAAACAAACAGCGGCACAATTGAGCACAAAACAAGCACAATTGAATAAGCCTAATATTAAAAAAAAAACTTGATGCCCGGATTTGTTTTGCGTTTTTTTGTTATTTACAAAGGAGCACAATTGAAACAAACAGCGGCACAATTGAGCACAAAACGAGCACAATTGAATAAGCCTAATATTAAAGAAAAAAACGTAAAAAAAACGGAGGCTGACGGTCAACTTGGCCCCCGGATTTGTTTTGCGTTTCTTTTTTGATATTTACAGAGGAGCACAATTGAAACAAACAGCGGCACAATTGAGCACAAAACGAGCACAATTGAATAAGCCTAATATTAAAGAAAAAAACGTAAAAAAACCGGAGGCTGACGGTCAACTTGGCCCCCGGATTTGTTTTGCGTTTCTTTTTTGTTATTTACACAGGAGCACAATTGAAACAAACCGCGGCATAATTGAGCACAAAACGAGCACAATTGAATAAGCCTAATGTTAAAAAAAAAACTTGATCCCCGGATTTGTTTTGCGTTTTTGTATTATTTAGAGAGGAGCACAATTGAAACAAACAGCGGCACAATTGAGCACAAAACGAGGACAATTGAATAAGCCTAATATTAAAGAAAAAATCGTAAAAAAAACGGAGGCTGACGGTCAACTTGGCCCCCGGATTTGTTTTGCGTTTTTTTGTTATTTACAGAGGAGCACAATTGAAACAAACAGCGGCACAATTGAGCACAAAACGAGCACAATTGAATAAGCCTAATATTTAAAAAAAAAAACTTGATCCCCGGATTTGTTTTGCGTTTTTTTGTTATTTACAAAGTGGCACAATTGAAACAAACAGCGGCACAATTGAGCACAAAACGAGCACAATTGAATAAGCCTAATATTAAAGAAAAAAACGTAAAAAAACCGGAGGCTGACGGTCAACTTGGCCCCCGGATTTGTTTTGCGTTTCTTTTTTGATATTTACAGAGGAGCACAATTGAAACAAACAGCGGCACAATTGAGCACAAAACGAGCACAATTGAATAAGCCTAATATTAAAGAAAACAACGTAAAAAAACCGGAGGCTGACGGTCAACTTGGCCCCCGGATTTGTTTTGCGTTTCTTTTTTGTTATTTACACAGGAGCACAATTGAAACAAACCGCGGCATAATTGAGCACAAAACGAGCACAATTGAATAAGCCTAATGTTAAAAAAAAAACTTGATCCCCGGATTTGTTTTGCGTTTTTGTGTTATTTAGAGAGGAGCACAATTGAAACAAACAGCGGCACAATTGAGCACAAAACGAGCACAATTGAATAAGCCTAATATTAAAGAAAAAAACGTAAAAAAACCGGAGGCTGAGGAGGAGGTTTCTTTTTTGTTATTTACACAGGAGCACAATTGAAACAAACCGCGGCATAATTGAGCACAAAACGAGCACAATTGAATAAGCCTAATGTTAAAAAAAAAAAACTTGATCCCCGGATTTGTTTTGCGTTTTTGTGTTATTTAGAGAGGAGCACAATTGAAACAAACAGCGGCACAATTGAGCACAAAACGAGCACAATTGAATAAGCCTAATATTTTTAAAAAAACGTAAAAAAAACGGGGGCTGACGGTCAACTTGGCCCTCGGATTTGTTTTGCGTTTTTTTGTTACTTACAAAGTAGCACAATTGAAACAAACAGCGGCACAATTGAGCACAAAACGAGCACAATTGAATAAGCCTAATATTAAAGAAAAAAACGTAAAAAAAACGGAGGCTGACGGTCAACTTGGCCCCCGGATTTGTTTTGCGTTTTTTTGTTATTTACAGAGGAGCACAATTGAAACAAACAGCGGCACAATTGAGCACAAAACGAGCACAATTGAATAAGCCTAATATTTTTTAAAAAGCGTAAAAAAACCGGGGGCTGACGGTCAACTTGGCCCCCGGATTTGTTTCGCGTTTTTTTGTTATTTACAGAGGAGCACAATTGAAACAAACAGCAGCACAATTGAGCACAAAACGAGCACAATTGAATAAGCCTAATATTTAAAAAAAAAACTTGATCCCCGGATTTGTTTTGCGTTTTTTTGTTATTTACGAAAGAGCACAATTGAAACAAATAGCGGCACAATTGAGCACAAAACGAGCACAATTGAATAAGCCTAATATTTTTTAAAAAACGTAAAAAAACCGGGGGCTGACGGTCAACTTGGCCCCCGGATTTGTTTTGCGTTTTTTTGTTATTTAGAGAGGAGCACAATTGAAACAAACAGCGGCACAATTGGGCACAAAACGAGCACAATTGATTACAATAATAAAATATTAAAAAATTAAAAGTCGGGGGCCAAGTTGACCGACCTCACTCTCCCCTACATCAGTTTCGATATTTAAGGGGGCACTGCACGCATCTTGGAAATCTGTGTTGGTGAGTACCGCAAAGTTCGGAATAAGACATAAGATACCTACGTGCGGAAAATTTTATTGTTGATACTGTGTTTGATATCTACTACTGCTTGAGTGTCGAGCTATGTCGAGCGCTCGACTCGATTACTTCTCAGAATCAGATCTGCCGTGAATAATTTAGTTCGGAACTCATTATCTTCATTTACGGATTGGATTAATTATTTGAGTTCTCAGATTGTGGATTTGCCGAAATATAAATATGTTTGAAATTAGTTTGTCCTGGACCAAAGGATAAAACAGATAAATTAAATAGAGCGTGATTAAACAAAATAATGTTTTTAATGTATCAAATTATTGTGTATTTACATTTCTAACATAATAGTGTTGCACATAATATCACATTTAACACATTAAAAACAAGTACTTGTACCGCAATGTTTTACAATAAAAAATCTTACGTTAACAATTTAAAATTGGTGACACCTACATATTATATACCGGGTGTCCCAACTAAAATTTGTACCCCCTAACAATTCCAATTTCGAAAGACTCACAAGAAAACGCTCAAGCAGTTCAATTTTGTTATCAAGGGGGACCAAATTGTACCAAATTTTCAAGTCTTGTATCTCACCCCTTTAGCCAGGGGATCCACCCCCTTAAAAAATAAATGGCATGGGGGGTCGTGTGATACATCATTTTAAAGCTTATTCGATTCTCTATCCAGACCCAACATTTATGGATTCCTTTCTACAAAAAGAAAGCATGAATTCGATATTTTCCAAATCTACATAAAATACTTTACAAAAATTTGTACCCCCAAAAATTCGAATTTCGAAATACTCAGAAGAAAACGCTCGAACAGGTCAATTTTGTTATCAAGGGGGACCAAATTGTCCCAAACTTTCAAGTCTTGTATCTCACCCCTTTATCCAGGGGAGTCACCCCCTTAAAAAAATTAAATGTCATGGGGGTTCGTGTGATAAATAATTTTAAAGCTTATTCAATTCTACTTTTATCGATTGGTTTCTACAAAAAAGAGTATGAATTTGTTATGTATTTTCGAAATCTACATCAAATACTCTTGATTTGGAAAATAACAAATTCATGCTTTTTTGTCGAAACAAATTGATAATAGTAGGTCTTGATAGAGAATTGAATAAGCTTTAAAATGATGTATCACATGACCCCCATGACATTTAATTTTTTTAAGCGAGTGGTTACCCTGGCTAGGGGGGTGAGATCCAAGACTTGAAAATTTGGTTCCCTTTGATAACTAAACCTGTTCGAGCGTTTCGATTCTTTCGAAATTGAAATTGTTGGGGGGTACAAATTTTAGTTGAAGAGTGTTTTATGTAGATTTGGAAAAGAACGAATTCATGCTTTTTTTGTAGAAACGAATCGATAAAAGTAAATCTGTATAGAGAATTGAATAAGCTTTAAAATGATGTATCACACGACCCCCCCCCCAATCCATCTGAATAAGGGGGTGGCTCCCCTGGCTAAGGGGGTGAGATCTAAGACTTGAAAGTTTGGTACAATTTGGTCCCCCTTGAAAACAAAATTGACCTGTTCGAGCGTTTTCTTCTGAGTCTTTCGAAATTGGAATTGTTGGGGGGTACAAATTTTAGTTGGTACACCCTGTATACATATGTACTACATTATAATTAATACTTACGTAATGCTGAATTCTGAAAAGAATGAAAGAAAAAATATGTTTCTCTTTCCTATGGAATTATACTTACAAATTAAACACAAATGTCGAGCAGAAAAAATATCAGCTCTTTGTTTACAAGTGGAGCTTGGTTGTTTTAAAAACAGTATCGAGAAGTCGAATACAAAACAGCGTTTCATGTTCCGCGATATTCAATATATCGACTGCCCTACGTCATCTTTGAATTACTTCTCGGTTGCCTATATTAAATTGTTCCAAAACATGGGTTCACTTGAGCCAAGATTACTCGACAACCCTTTGATGGATTTCAAAAATCTTTTGTTTTATGAAAAGAAGAAAGTTCAACGCCGGTACTTACGAAGTCCTTTTTTGATTTTTTCCCTTTGGTACAATCAAAACTTTGATGCAAAAATAACATATGTTTGAGCGTCTTTAGCAAAGTCCCTATGGACTTTTCGAAAAAAAGGACTTCGTAGGTACCGTCTTTCAACCTTTCTCAACGAGTCCTTTTTTTATTTTTTTTATTTGGATCAAAAATAAGGTCAGAATCCTGTCCCACACAACACGTTGCAAATTCATAGCTGCAGTACCCCCTTAAAGAATGTAAAGTAAGCAAATTTGCGGACGACGAAAAACAAATTAAATCAGACACCAGGCATCACTTTACATTCAACACTTGACAATCTCTTCACACTTCAAATAAACAAGCTTTGTATAGTAGATAAGGAGAGCAATTGTGCTGAATTGTGTCGTTTGAACGATAAATTATACTATTTAATTAATTATTTATTAACAAAGTTGACTGAGATAAAATTCACCCATCTGTTTTTTCTGTCGTAACATTTTGTTAGAAAATTGTATTTTTTGTTTTTTTTTTATGATTTTTAACGTGAGTATAACAAAGTGGCATATGCATACTTCGTACCTGTAAATCTATTTAGAGTCAAAAAAGCATAAAATAACACAAAATACAATTTCATAAAAAACATTACGAGAGAAAAAACAAAGAGGGGTGAATTTTATTTTAATCCATTAAAGGTATTTTGCTATAACTTTGTGATTAAAGTAGCAGAATTTATCGTTTAAACGGCACAATTCAGCACAACTGCTCTCCTTTAAGATCGCATAATTATTTTGTTTATATCGAAAATTTTGGTTGGGCTGAGTGTCAATGTAGCCACCTCAAAACACCACAATTTATGAAATTGGCAGAAAAATTCGGCACCATCATAGCACAATTTAGTGCATAGTTCAAAAAATAAAATTTTGGTTTTAGGACGGCCAAAAGACCCAATCATTTTTCTCCTAACTAAAATCTATATAATAATAAAACACATTTGTCCTCGCAAGGTTTTTAAATTGTTTTGAATGGGGCTGAAAGTCAAATCGGTTCCTGGATTTGTTTTGAGTTTATTTGTTATTTACAAAGGAGCACAATTGAAACAAGCAGCGGCACAATTGAGCACAAAACGAGCACAATTGAAAAAGCCTAATATTTAAGAAAAAAACGTAAAAAAACCGGATCCTGACGGTCAACTTGGCCCCCGGATTTGTTTTGCGTTTTTTTGTTATTTACAAAGGAGCACAATTGAAACAAACAGCGGCGCAATTGAGCACAAAACGAGCACAATTGAATAAACCTAATATTTAAAAAAAAACGTAAAAAAACCGGGGGCTGACGGACAACTTGGGCCCCGGATTTGTTTTGCGTTTTTTTGTTATTTAGAGAGGAGCACAATTGAAACAAACAGCGGCACAATTGGGCACAAAACCAGCACAATTGATTGGCGTAAAAAAATCCTCAAATTTCCAAAATGTATGAGCCACTGATCAGATAGCGTGCGACCCAGTAATGTTTTCTTAAATATTTCATATTTTATGACCAGTACAATGTGAATAAACACCGGCACAATCCGGCACAAATCGAGCACAATTGATTGGCGTCAAAAAAATCCTCAAATTTCCAAAATATAGGAGGGGCTGAGCGTCAAGATAGCCCCCCTAACAAGATTTGGCTATAACTTTTTGCTTATTGATAGCACAAAATTACGAACATCAGCACATTTGAGCACAAATCGAGCACAATTGATTGGCGTAAAAAAATCCTCAAATTTCCAAAATGTATGAGCCCCTGAGCAGATAGTGCGCGACCCAGTAATGTTTTCTTAAATATTTCATATTTTATGACCAGTACAATGTGAATAAACACCGGCACAATCCGGCACAAACTGAGCACAATTGATTGGCGTCAAAAAAATCCTCAAATTTCCAAAATATAGGAGGGGCTGAGCGTCAAGATAGCCCCCCTAACAAGATTTGGCTATAACTTTTTGTTTATTGCTAGCACAAAATTACGAACATCAGTACATTTGAGCACAAAGCGAGCACAATTGATTGGCGTAAAAAAATCCTCAAATTTCCAAAATGTGTGAGCCGCTGAGCAGATAGTGTGCGACCCAGTAACGTTTTCTTAAATATTCCATATTTTATGATCAGCAGAATGTGAATAAACACCGGCACAATCCGGCACAAATCGAGCACAATTGATTGGCGTTAAAAAATCCTCAAATTTCCAAAATATAGGAGGGGCTGAGCGTCAAGATAGCCCCCCCTAACAAGATTTGGCTATAACTTTTTGCTTATTGATAGCACAAAATTACGAACATCAGCACATTTGAGCACAAATCGAGCACAATTGATTGGCGTCAAAAAAATCCTCAAATTTCCAAAATATAGGAGGGGCTGAGCGTCAAGATAGCCCCCCTAACAAGATTTGGCTATAACTTTTTGCTTATTGATAGCACAAAATTACGAGCATCAGCACAGTTGGGCACAAATCGAGCACAATTCAAAAATATAATTTTTTAAACAATCGCTTAAAAAGGGGGGCCAACTTGACGCACCTCGGTCCGCTCTCGGTTCGATCTCGGTCCGGAAAAATCAGTAATGAATTTAAATGTGCAACGAACACCAAGTTGCCCTCAACTTCAAAGCAAACTAATTATTGTTTTTCTTGCGGTAAGTTTGGACATATTTCACGTGATTGCAATCCTAGAAATATGGATAATTTAAAACGTAAGTGTGGATCCAGCTAAGTTGCAGATATTGCAAAAAGCCGGGTCACAACATCGAGCAGTGTTTTCGACCGCAAAGTCGGTCAACTTGGCCCCCGACTTTTAATTTTTGAATATTTTATTATTGTTATCAATTGTGCTCGTTTTGTGCCCAACTGTGCCGCTGTTTGTTTCAATTGTGCTCCTCTCTAAATAACAAAAAAACGCGAAACAAATCCGGGGGCCAAGTTGACCGTCAGCCCCCGGTTTTTTTACGTTTTTTAAAAAATATTAGGCTTATTCAATTGTGCTCGTTTTGTGCTCAATTGTGCCGTTGTTTGTTTCAATTCTGCTTCTGTGTAAATAACAAAAAAACCGCAAAACAAATCCGGGGGCCAAGTTGACCGTCAGCCCCCGGTTTTTTACGTTTTTTTAAAAATATTAGGCTTATTCAATTGTGCTCGTTTTGTGCTCAATTGTGCCGCTGTTTGTTTCAATTGTGCTCCTCTCTAAATAACAAAAAAACGTTGGGGACCACGTAGACCGTCAGCCTCCGTTTTTTTTTACGTTTTATTCTTTAATATTAGGCTTAATCAATTGTGCTCGTTTTGTGCTCAATTGTGCCGCTGTTTGTTTCAATTGTGCTTCTCTCTAAATAACATAAAAACGCAAAACAAATCCGGGGATCAAGTTTTTTTTTAACATTAGGCTTATTCAATTGTGCTCGTTTTGTGCTCAAATATGCCGCTGTTTGTTTCAATTGTGCTCCTATGTAAATAACAAAAAAGAAACGCAAAACAAATCCGGGGGCCAAGTTGACCGTCAGCCTCCGGCTATTTTTACGTTTTTTTTTTTAATATTAGGCTTATTCAATTGTGCTCGTTTTGTGCTCAATTGTGCCGCTGTTTGTTTCAATTGTGCTCCTCTGTAAATAACAAAAAAACGCAAAACAAATCCGGGGGCCAAGTTGACCGTCAACCTCCGGTTTTTTTACGTTTTTTTTCTTTAATATTAGGCTTATTCAATTGTGCTCGTTTTGTGCTCAATTGTGCCGCTGTTTGTTTCAATTGTGCTCCTCTCTAAATAACAAAAAAACGTTGGGGACCACGTTGACCGTCAGCCTCCGTTTTTTTTTACGTTTTATTCTTTAATATTAGGCTTAATCAATTGTGCTCGTTTTGTGCTCAATTGTGCCGCTGTTTGTTTCAATTGTGCTTCTCTCTAAATAACATAAAAACGCAAAACAAATCCGGGGATCAAGTTTTTTTTTTAACATTAGGCTTATTCAATTGTGCTCGTTTTGTGCTCAAATATGCCGCTGTTTGTTTCAATTGTGCTCCTATGTAAATAACAAAAAAGAAACGCAAAACAAATCCGGGGGCCAAGTTGACCGTCAGCCTCCGGCTATTTTTACGTTTTTTTTTTTTTTAATATTAGGCTTATTCAATTGTGCTCGTTTTGTGCTCAATTGTGCCGCTGTTTGTTTCAATTGTGCTCCTCTGTAAATAACAAAAAAACGCAAAACAAATCCGGGGGCCAAGTTGACCGTCAACCTCCGGTTTTTTTACGTTTTTTTTCTTTAATATTAGGCTTATTCAATTGTGCTCGTTTTGTGCTCAATTTTGCCGCTGTTTGTTTCAATTGTGCTCCTCTGTAAATCACAAAAAAGAAACGCAAAACAAATCCGGGGGCCAAGTTGACCGTCAGCCTCCGGCTTTTTTACGTTTTTTTTTTTAAATATTAGGCTTATTCAATTGTGCTCGTTTTGTGCTCAATTGTGCCGCTATTTGTTTCAATTGTGCTCCTTTGTAAATAACCAAAAACGCAAAACAAATCCGGGGGCCAAGTTGACCGTCAGCCTCCGTTTTTTTTACGTTTTTTTCTTTAATATTAGGCTTATTCAATTGTGCTCGTTTTGTGCTCAATTGTGCCGCTGTTTGTTTCAATTGTGCTCCTCTGTAAATAACAAAAAAACGCAAAACAAATCCGGGGGCCAAGTTGACCATCAGCCCCTGGTTTTTTTACGTTTTTTAAAAAATATTGGGCTTATTCAATATTGTGCTCGTTTTGTGCTATTCGTTACATTCGGAACTCGTAATGTAAAATATTAGTAGTAAGTTTGAATGCAATTTTTAGCCGTAACCCACAATTGCCACAGTTATCTCTAGTGTTTCCAAGCTTTATACTTTTTTTATTATCGATGTAAAAATTTAAAAATTCGTACTTATTTGAAGCAGCCCCCCTCCATAAATTTCTTGCTACTCTTTTAATAAGTTCTGCGACGTTCAAGCCTTTCATTGTTTTTATCTTGTCATCTTTTGAAATACATAACAGTTCTTTTATAAAAAAAAAATCAACAACTGTCCACTGTACTCATCGACTGACTAAATGGAGGAGAAATAACAACCATTTATTGATTTTTTCCTTTAAAAACTAGAAGTTATTCTCGTGTTGAATCCAAATTAGAAAATGGTTGTCATTCCAATAGCATTAGTCAATCGGTCAGTTGTAGATGCGAATTTCATTTTATTTCGTTTTCTTTATTTTAATGTTTTTTTTTTATGAAAATTACTTCAACATGGAATCTTTCTTCATACTAGTTTTAAAGTTGTTGTCGCAGCCGCACATGCGACATTTATAAGTACCTTTATAAGCATGCACAAAAGGTGCTAGGGACCACTTCTTTTAAGGACTTTATGGTTTCTATGAAATTTCAGATAAAACGGTTTTTCATTCGTAACCATTCTAGTTAAAGCGGTAACAACCTTTCAATTTCTTGTCTATTTTATGACCATAACATTGTTGTAAACCAGCAAAATGATATTTAATTGTTCCTACTGGCAATATTTACTTATAATGTATTTTCAAAACTGCCTCAACTGTAGGACAGTTGACCATTTAACTTCCATTCCTAAAAATGAGAATTTACCCTAACAGCTTGCTGTTTAAGCACTATTAAGCCAGAAGATTATGATACAGATAGATAAATTTCTTTGTTATGAGGTGAAATTTAAAAAACGAATATTCAAAGTTATCCCACTCTCCCCTACATCAGTTTCCCATATTTAAAGAATGTAAAGTAAGCAAGTTTGGGGACGACGAAAAACAAATGAAATCAGACACCGACAGCATCACTTTACATTCAACACTTGACAATCTCTTCACACTTGAAATAAACAAACTTTGTATAGTAAATAAGGAGAGCAATTGTGCTGAGTTATGCCGTGTGAACGATAAACTGATAAACAAAAAATTTAATGTTTCATTGAAAATCCTTGCAATTGTGGTAAATTGTACAACTTGAAGGATGCTATTTTAGTAACAAAGTTTCAGCAAAAAAAAGGTGTATTGATAAAATTCACCCCTCTTTGTTCTTTCTCTCGTAACTTTTTCTTAGGTCCGAAATCACCAACCTCCGTTAAACTTAATCATATCCTAGAAACAATTGTTACTGTAATTTTAACAAACGTATCTATGCACTTATTTATTAAATAAAGTAATAAGTTAATGAGGGTTAATGAGGTCTTAATCTACCCCAAGGTTTTTTGCTATAACTTTGTAATTAAAATAGCGAAATTTATCGTTCAAACGGCACAATTCGGGACAATTGCTCATCCTTTAAGATCGCATACCTCAAAACAGCACAATTTATGAAATTTGCAGAAAAATTCGGCACAATCATAACACAATTTGATGCACAGGTTAAAAAAATAAAAATTCGGTTTTAGGACGGACAACATAAAAGACCCAATCATTTTTCTCCTAATTAAAATCTATATAATATTAAAACACTATTGTCCTCGCAACGTGTTTTAAATTGTTGCTTTGAATGGAAAAAAAAAACTGGGGGCTGACGGTCAACTTGGCCCCCGGATTTGTTTTGCGTTTTTTTTTGTTATTTAGAGAGGAGCACAATTGAAACAAACAGCGGCACAATTGAGCACAAAACGAGCACAATTGAATAAGCCTAATATTAAAAAAAAAACTGATCCCCGGATTTGTTTTGCGTTTTTTTGCTATTTACAAAGAAGCACAATTGAAACAAACAGCGGCACAATTGAGCACAAAACGAGCACAATTTAATAAGCCTAATATTAAAGAAAAAAACGTAAAAAAACCGGAGGCTGACGGTCAACTTGGCCCCCGGATTTGTTTTGCGTTTTTTTTGTTATTTAGAGAGGAGCACAATTGAAACAAACAGCGGCACAATTGAGCACAAAACGAGCACAATTGAATAAGCCTAATATTTAAGAAAAAAACGTAAAAAAAACCGGAGGCTGACGGTCAAGTTGGCCCCCGGATTTGTTTTGCGTTTTTTTTTTTGTTATTTAGAGAGGAGCACAATTGAAACAAACAGCAGCACAATTGAGCACAAAACGAGCACAATTGAATAAGCCTAATATTTAAGAAAAAAACGTAAAAAAACCGGAGGCTGACGGTCAACTTGGCCCCCGGATTTGTTTTGCGTATATTTTTGTTATTTACACAGGAGCACAATTGAAACAAACAGCGGCACAATTGAGCACAAAACGAGCACAATTGAATAAGCCTAATATTAAAAAACGAAAACGTAAAAAAACCGCGGGCTGACGGTCAACTTGGCCCCCGGATTTGTTTCGCGTTTTTTTGTTATTTAGAGAGGAGCACAATTTAAACAAACAGTGGCACAATTGAGCACAAAACGAGCACAATTGAATAAGCCTAACATTTAAAAAAAAAACTTGATCCCCGGATTTGTTTTGCGTATATTTCTGTTATTTACACAGGAGCACAATTGAAACAAACAGCGGCACAATTGAGCACAAAACGAGCACAATTGAATAAGCCTAATATTAAAAAAAGGAAACGGAAAAAAACCGCGGGCTGACGGTCAACTTGGCCCCCGGATTTGTTTTGCGTTTTTTTGTTATTTAGAGAGGAGCACAATTGCAACAAACAGCGGCACAATTGGGCACAAAACCAGCACAATTGATTGGCGTAAAAAAATCCTCAAATTTCCAAAATGTATGAGCCACTGATCAGATAGCGTGCGACCCAGTAATGTTTTCTTAAATATTTCATATTTTATGACCAGTACAATGTGAATAAACACCGGCACAATCCGGCACAAATCGAGCACAATTGATTGGCGTCAAAAAAATCCTCAAATTTCCAAAATATAGGAGGGGCTGAGCGTCAAGATAGCCCCCCTAACAAGATTTGGCTATAACTTTTTGCTTATTGATAGCACAAAATTACGAACATCAGCACATTTGAGCACAAATCGAGCACAATTGATTGGCGTAAAATAATCCTCAAATTTCCAAAATGTATGAGCCCCTGAGCAGATAGTGCGCGACCCAGTAATGTTTTCTTAAATATTTCATATTTTATGACCAGTACAATGTGAATAAACACCGGCACAATCCGGCACAAATTGAGCACAATTGATTGGCGTCAAAAATCCTCAAATTTCCAAAATATAGGAGGGGCTGAGCATATATACATACATACTGAGCATACAACGACACCAATTATAACACCAATCCGTCCGACCTAATTCTAATAATTCATTATGTATTTTTTTGTCACTTAGCTTTGTAAGAAATAGACTCGTCGAATATAGGAAAATCGTTCACACAGCGGCGTTTGTTTACATAACGTTACCAGACCCATAAATTAGCTTTCTTTGGATTGTTTAAGAGGGTCGTTTTCGGCGACTCGCCCCAAAATTAACACATATTGAGAGACTGTAGTCAGTCTTGCTTTGTTCTTCATTCAAACAAGTGTTCATTATCGAGGTTTGATTTAAGATTAATTCAAAAGTGATTGAGGTGAGGTTTTCACTGAGCAAATAATCCAGGTGCATTTGTAATCATTTCTGAGTCTAAGTTAAAGTGTTTTGAGTGATTTATTGCTGTGAAATTGCCAGACAACAGCTTGGTGAGTCCGTTCTAATTTACATTTAACTGTTAACCAATTGCAAGTTGATATTATCATGAGAGTACTATAGTTATTTTGCAATATTGCTGAGATTGAAGTACTGGTTGATTCATTAATTGAGTCATTGTTGAGTTATGATATTTGTACAAGAGACATTATTGAGATTGAGCCTTGACGTCAAGTTAATTAATCTGTAATTATTCTGCCGACCTCCCAATGTGAATCCAAGGACTACTGGGGGTGCTGGTGGGAGATCGTTGATCATTGCACTGGCCCATCAGCACTTTGGGGAGATTTATGATATCTCCAGGATGAATTCTAGAGTTCTCCATTTGTATTGATTTTTGTACTCGTTGAGTATGCTGGCAGTACGAGTCCGGATTAAGTTTAATCCATTGCACGGATACTACTGTCGGAGTTGAACCAGTTAGTCATGACTCAGGTAGGGTAAAGCCCAGACGGTCACGCGGACAAAGGCTCTATCAGGGGATACCCCGTGATGGTATTGCACATCCTTTTGATAGGCCTAAGACTAGTTAAGATGGAGCGGGGTGGTACATTTCAGATATCTACACCGTGGTGACTGAAGAGTAGCTGTTCTTACATCAGCAGCTCTACCATCTTGCCATCATCATCTCTACCATCTTGCCATCATCATCAACATCAACATCATCATCAGTATGTCACCACGTGCCATCGTTAGCAGGGGTATCGTTATGATGCTCAGGTACCGCCCATTGCACGACTCACTTCTAGTTGTTTCAGTAATAGTCTAGGCAGGAGCTCTGGGTTTCCCCGGTCAAAGAAGGACCGCGTTTGAGGTCGGTCAACTTGGCCCCCGACTTTTAATTTTTGAATATTTTATTATTGTAATCAATTGTGCTCGTTTTGTGCCCAATTGTGCCGCTGTTTGTTTCAATTGTGCTCCTCTCTAAATAACAAAAAAACGCGAAACAAATCCGGGGGCCAAGTTGACCGTCAGCCCCCGGTTTTTTTACGTTTTTTAAAAAATATTAGGCTTATTCAATTGTGCTCAACTGTGCCGCTATTTGTTTCAATTGTGCTACTTTGTAAATAACAAAAAAACGCAAAACAAATCCGGGGATCAATTTTTCTTTTTAAATATTAGGGTTATTCAATTGTGCTCGTTTTGTGCTCAATTGTGCCGCTGTTTGTTTCAATTGTGCTCCTGTGTAAATAACAAAAAAACCGCAAAACAAATCCGGGGGCCAAGTTGACCATCAGCCTCCGGTTTTTTTACGTTTGTTTCTTTAATATTACGCTTATTCAATTGTGCTCGTTTTGTGCTCAATTGTGCCGCTATTTGTTTCAATTGTGCTCCTTTGTAAATAACAAAAAAACGCAAAACAAATCCGGGGATCAAGTTTTTTTTAAATATTAGGCTTATTCAATTGTGCTCGTTTTGTGCTCAATTGTGCCGCTGTTTGTTTCAATTGTGCTCCTGTGTAAATAACAAAAAAACCGCAAAACAAATTCGGGGGCCAAGTTGACCGTCAGCCTCCGTTTTTTTTACGTTTTTTTCTTTAATATTAGGCTTATTCAATTGTGCTCGTTTTGTGCTCAATTGTGCTGCTGTTTGTTTCAATTGTGCTCCTCTGTAAATAACAAAAAAACGCAAAACAAATCCGGGGGCCAAGTTGACCGTCAGCCCCAGGATTTTTTACGTTCTTTTTTAAAATCTTAGGCTTATTCAATTGTGCTCGCTTTGTGCTCAATTGTGCCGCTGTTTGTTTTAATTGTGCTCCTCTGTAAATAACAAAAAAACGCAAAACATCCGGGGGCCAAGTTGACCGTCAGCCCCCGGTTTTTTTACGTTTTTTAAAAAATATTAGGCTTATTCAATTGTGCTCGTTTTGTGCTCAATTGTGCCGCTGTTTGTTTCAATTGTGCTACTTTGTAAATAACAAAAAAAACGCAAAACAAATCCGGGGATCATGTTTTTTTTTTAAATGTTAGACTTATTCAATTGTGCTCGTTTTGTGCTCAATTGTGCCGCTGTTTTTTTCAATTGTGCTCCTGTGCAAATAACAAAAAGAAACGCAAAACAAATCCGGGGGCCAAGTTGACCGTCAGCCCCCAGTTTTTTTTTCCATTCAAAACAACAATTTAAAACACGTTGCCAGGACAATAGTGTTTTGTTACTATATAGATTTTAATTAGGAGAAAAATGATTGGGTCTTTTATGTTGTCCCTCCTAAAACCGAATTTTTATTGTTTTAACCTGTGCATCAAATTGTGTTATGATTGTGCCGAATTTTTCTGCAAATTTCATAAATTGTGCTGTTTTGAGGTATGCGATCTTAAAGGATGAGCAATTGTCCCGAATTGTGCCGTTTAAACGATAAATTTCGCTATTTTAATTAAAAAGTTATAGCAAAAAACCTTGGGGTAGATTAAGACAACATTCACCCCTCATTAACTTATTACTTTATTTAATAAATAATTGCATAGATACGTTTGTTAAAATTACAGTAACAATTGTTTCTAGGATATGATTAAGTTTAACGGAGGTTGGTGATTTCGGACCTAAGAAAAAGTTACGAGAGAAAGAACAAAGAGGGGTAAATTTTATCAATACACCTTTTTTTTGCTGTAACTTTGTTACTGAAATAGCATCCTTCAAGTTGTACAATTTACCACAATTGCAAGGATTTTCAATGAAACATTAAATTTTTTGTTTATCAGTTTATCGTTCACAGGGTATAACTCAGCACAATTGCTCTCCTTATTTACTATACAAAGCTTGTTTATTTCAAGTGTGAAGAGATTGTCAAGTGTTGAATGTAAAGTGATACTGTCGGTGTCTGATCTCATTTGTATTTCGTCGTCCCCAAATTTGCTTACTTTACATTCTTTAAATATCGGAAACTGATGTAGGGGAAAGTGGGATAACTTTGAATATTCGTTTTTTAAATTTCACCTCATAACAAAGAAATGTATCTATCTGTATCATAATCTTCTGGCTTAATAGTTCTTAAACAGCAAGCTGTTAGGGTAAATTTCTCATTTTTAGGAATGGAAGTTAAATGGTCAACTGTCCTACAGTTGAGGCAGTTTTGAACATACATTATAAGTAAATATTGCCATTAGGAACAATTAAATATCATTTTCCTGACAATCTGGTTTACAACAATGTTATGGCCATAAAATAGACAAGAAATTGAAAGGTTGTTACCGTTTTAATTAGAATGGTTACGAATGAAAAACCGTTTTATCTGAAATTTCATAGAAACCATAAAATCCTTAAAAGAAGTGGTCCCTACCACCTTTTGTGCATGCTTATAAAGGTACTTAAGTAGTTGATTTTTTTTTATAAAAGAACTGTTATGTATTTCAAAAGATGACAAGTTAAAAACAATGAAAGGCTTGAACGTCGCAGAACTTATTAAAAGAGTAGCAAGAAATTTATGGAAGGGGGCTGCTTCAAATAAGTACGAATTTTTAAATATTTACATCGATAATAAAAAAAGCAAAAGCTTGGAAACACTGGGGATAACTGTGGCAACTGTGGGTTACGGCTAAAAATTGCATTCAAACTTCAATTGAATAAGCCTAATATTTTTTAAAAAACGTAAAAAAACCGGGGGCTGACGGTCAAGTTGGCCCCCGGGTTTGTTTTGTGTTTTTTTGTTATTTACAAAGGAGCACAATTGAAACAAACAGCCGCACAATTGAGCACAAAACGAGCACAATTGAATAAGCCTAATATTTAAGAAAGAAACGTAAAAAAACCGGGGGCTGACGGTCAACTTGGCCCCCGGATGTGTTTTGCGTTTTTTCTTGTTATTTACAGAGGAGCACAATTGAAACAAACAGTGGCACAATTGAGCACAAAACGAGCACAATAGAATAAGCCTAACATTTAAAAAAAGAACTTGATCCCCGGATTTGTTTTGCGTTTTTTTGTTATTTACAAAGGAGCACAATTCAAACAAACAGTGGCACAATTGAGCACAAAACGAGCACAATTGAATAAGCCTAATATTTTAAAAAAGAACGTAAAAAAACCTGGGGCTGACGGTCAACTTGGCCCCCGGATTTGTTTTGCGTTTTTTTGTTATTTACAAAGAAGCACAATTGAAACAAATAGCGGCACAATTGAGCACAAAACGAGCACAATTGAATGAGCCTAATATTTTTAAAAAAACGTAAAAAAAACGGGGGCTGACGGTCAACTTGGCCCCCGGATTTGTTTTGCGTTTTTTTGTTATTTAGAGAGGAGCACAATTGAAACAAACAGCGGCACAATTGAGCACAAAACGAGCACAATTGAATAAGCCTAATATTTTTTAAAAAACGTAAAAAAACCTGGGGCTGACGTGACCGCCAAGTTGACACTTGGCCCCCGGATTTGTTTTGCGTCTTTTTGTTATTTAGAGAGGAGCACAATTGAAACAAACAGCGGCACAATTGAGCACAAAACGAGCACAATTGAATAAGCCTAATATTAAAAAAAAACTTGATCCCCGGATTTGTTTTGCGTTTTTTTGTTATTTACAAAGGAGCACAATTGAAACAAATAGCGGCACAATTGAGCACAAAACGAGCACAATTGAATAAGCCTAATATTTTTTAAAAAACGTAAAAAAACCGGGGGCTGACGGTCACCTTGGCCCCCGGATTTGTTTTGCGTTTTTCTGTTATTTAGAGAGGAGCACAATTGAAACAAACAGCGGCACAATTGAGCACAAAACGAGCACAATTAAATAAGGCTAATATTAAAAAAAAATTGATCCCCGGATTTGTTTTGCGTTTTTTTGTTATTTACAAAGGAGCACAATTGAAACAAATAGCGGCACAATTGAGCACAAAACGAGCACAATTGAATAAGCCTAATATTTTTTAAAAAACGTAAAAAAACCGGAGGCTGACGGTCAACTTGGCCCCCGGATTTGTTTTGCGGTTTTTTTGTTATTTACACAGGAGCACAATTAAAACAAACAGCGGCACAATTGAGCACAAAACGAGCACAATTGAATAAGCCTAATATTTAAAAAAAAACTTAAAAAAACCGGGGGCTGACGGTCAACTTGGCCCCCGGATTTGTTTTGCGTTTTTTTTGTTATTTAGAGAGGAGCACAATTGAAACAAACAGCGGCACAATTGAGCACAAAACGAGCACAATTGAATAAGCCTAATATTAAAAAAAAAACTTGATCCCCGGATTTGTTTTGCGTTTTTTTGTTATTTACAAAGGAGCACAATTGAAACAAATAGCGGTACAATTGAGCACAAAACGAGCACAATTGAATAAGCCTAATATTTTTTAAAAAACGTAAAAAAACCGGGGGCTGACGGTCAACTTGGCCCCCGGATTTGTTTCGCGTTTTTTTGTTATTTAGAGAGGAGCACAATTGAGCACAAAACGAGCACAATTGAATAAGCCTAATATTAAAAAAAAAAAAAACTTGATGCCCGGATTTGTTTTGCGTCTTTTTGTTATTTACAAAGGAGCACAATTGAAACAAATAGCGGTACAATTGAGCACAAAACGAGCACAATTGAATAAGCCTAATATTTTTTAAAAAAACGTAAAAAAACCGGGGGCTGACGGTCAACTTGGCCCCCGGATTTGTTTCGCGTTTTTTTGATATTTAGAGAGGAGCACAATTGAAACAAACAGCGGCACAATTGAGCACAAAACGAGCACACTTGAATAAGCCTAATATTAAAAAAAAAAACTTGATGCCCGGATTTGTTTTGCGTCTTTTTGTTATTTACAAAGGAGCACAATTGAAACAAATAGCGGCACAATTGAGCACAAAACGAGCACAATTGAATAAGCCTAATATTTTTTAAAAAACGTAAAAAAACCAGGGGCTGACGGTCAACTTGGCCCCCGGATTTGTTTCACGTTTTTTTGTTATTTAGAGAGGAGCACAATTGAAACAAACAGCGGCACAATTGGGCACAAAACGAGCACAATTTATTACAATAATAAAATATTAAAAAATTAAAAGTCGGGGGCCAAGTTGACCGACCTCCGCGTTTGTACGTTTGGGGTCTCCCACAGCTCCATCGCACTGCTTGCTATTACTTGAGTGTCTAAGGTCTCCTAACTACCTAGGCAGAGCTCAATCGAAATGTTAATAATTGATATGTTTGATAATTGAGACAATTGATAATTGATATGATTAAGTATTCAGGTTCTAAAACAAACCAGTATCATCAGTTGATCAGTAAATGACGAACTCAAAGTATTAATTCTAATCTGTTGATTTGAAAGACTCAGAAAAGGTTACAATTTAAGATTGACGAATCTAATTAGGATTAGTTGTTCATAAATCATTTTCCATTTAGAATTGCAACATGACCTTTCGATACTCGATACCTCTCTCGACCAACATAACTGGCCATCCAAGGAGTAATTTTGTAAAACAGGTAAAGCACTTAATATTAAAATTTTAATGTGTTAAAGACGTTAGGCCTTTTGTTCACACGATGTAATGACAAATTTTGATAAATGGGAATTAACACTCAGTATATTTTCAAATAGAAAAACAACGTGTTACACAATTACTTGGAATGAATGGGAAAATAAGCTTAGAACCGCATTTCCACCACATACAAATATCGCCTCCAAACTTGAAGATTTTGTAAACATGGAAAAAAATCCCGATCAAGATGTAATCTCATTTTATTATGAAAAACTTCAAATGGGAAAACACTGCAATCTTCCGGATGAAGTCATCACCGACGTGATTATTTCAACTATAAACAATAATATTATACGAGCAAGCGCCCACGCTGCAAACTGCAAATCCACCGAAAAACTATTATTATTTTTAAGTGATTACAACTACCTCACTCAACCTCATAAACATCATTGAAACGGATCGAATTTCAAGTCGCAAAGATTTATTAAAAAGAATGACCAAAATCGTCCTCATAATAAATTCGTTTCTAAACACTTTAATACCAATAGCCCCAATAATTCTACAGTGACAAATAAACAGAATATCAGCTGCTCTTATTGCAGGAAAAACGGTCATACACGTGAAGTGTTTTAAATTAAAATCGAAAACAGATCACGTCCCGGCAAAAGTACAAACTATATCTCGAGACGATGCTAAATACCACGTCAATGCTAAATTGAATGACGACATTGTAACAGCATATATCGATTTTGGTAGCGCCTGTAATATAATTAAAGAAGAAAAAGCACAACAATTGAAACTACCGATTGATAAAAGTCAAAAAATAATAGTACAAGGATATGGTGGCTCCATAGTACCAACAACCGGATTAATTAAAGCAAAAATTACAGTTGACGCTGTAACACGTGAAGTGCCAATTCATGTTGTTGAAAATAAACATCAAACATACGATCTACTTGTTGGGCGACCATTCACAGAATCACCAAACACTTACGTCATCAAATCTGCTGACAAACTAACCCTTTAACAAAGAAACTGAATTTGAATTGTTATCAAATTACCACATTGAATAAAGTTCTGATAAATTAAAAATTTATACTCAAGAAAATGCGACAGTAGTTCCAGGAATAAATAAAATAACAGTCCGAGCGGATCTTAACTACGGTATTATGATTCCCAATTTTTCAGAACAACAACATAACAACTCATTAATTATTGTTCCTAGTAAACCGATTGAATTCCACAATTGTTTAAGCATTCTGACCGTATACTCACTTAGTTATGCGAATACGCTTTTGCATAACTGTGTCGCGCAGGGAATCCCATCTGGGCAGTCTCAGACTGAAGTACCTGTGAGACCTTCGCTCTTAACAGAAGCGCAACAAACACGTTTAACTAAGCTTTTGGAAGACTATAATGACTGTTTTGCGGCTAATAATTCAGAGTTAGGGAACACTAACGTGGAAATGAAAATAAAACTTACAAGTACCGTACCAGTCTGTTACAGACCTTACAAACTATCTTTTTATGAAAGAGAAATTGTGAGAAAAATAATAGCAGACCTTATCGAAAACGACATCATAGAGCCAACAGTTTCTGAATATGCTAGCCCGATAATTCTGGTAAAGAAAAAGTCTGGAGAAACAAGAATGGTCGTTGATTATAGGAAATTGAACTCCATAACTGAAAAGGATCATTATCCCCTACCAAATATAGAAGACCAACTTGAACGATTGGCAGGAAATACTTGCTTCACAACTTTGGACATGGCTTCAGGATATCATCAACTTCGCGTTGCTATGGAAAGCAGACCATTCACCGCTTTTGTCACTCCAGATGGACACTACCAATACAAAAGGGTTCCGTTTGGATTGACAAATGCACCAGCCGTTTTCCAAAGGGCAATCAATGAGATTCTTGGACCTCTTAGATTTTCGTATGCCTTAGCATATCTTGACGGCATATTAATTCCTTCTAAAGGAATCGAAGAGGGTTTAGAACGACTTAAAGTAGTTCTGCAGACTTTCAGATCAGCAGGTCTAACCTTGAATAAACTAAAATGTTTATTTCTCGAAGGAGAAGTCGAATATCTGGGTTCAGTCATCAGCGAGGGTCAAGTCAGGCCTTCTCCCCAAAAAATCCAAGCCGTCACAAATTTTCCAATACTACAAAATGTACATGATGTACGAAAATTTTTAGGATTGGCTTCTTATTTTCACAAATATATAAAGGATTTTGCAAAAAAGGCGAAACCGCTTACACTACTGACGAAGGCTTCTACCTCTTGGAGTTGGGGTACTACGGAGCAAAATGATTTCGATTTACTAAAACAAGAATTAGGACAAGAACCTGTTCTGGCTTTGTTCGATCCAAAACTGGAGACCCAAGTTCATACGGATGCAAGCAAGGATGGACTTGGAGCTATATTACTTCAAAGACAATTAAATGGTACTTGGAAACCAGTGCAATACATGAGCCAACAGACGTCGTCATGTGAAGCTGGTTACCATAGTTACGAGTTAGAGACTCTAGCCATCGTAGTTGCCGTTAGAAAATTTAGAAATTATTTGTACGGCCGAAGGTTCACTATTGTCACGGATTGTAATGCTCTAAGGCTTACTTGGACAAAAAGAGACCTTACCCCCAGAATCGGACGTTCGTGGTTAGAACTGCAGGAATATGATTTTGACGTCAATTACCGTCCGGGAACACAAATGAAACATGTGGACGCTCTCAGCAGGAAACCACCTGTAGTAAACTTAATAAAGGAATCAGATTGGTTGCAATGTGTTCAAAGTATGGATGATGAGTGTGGACGAATTAAAAACGAAATTGAAACTGGAAAATCCAAAGACGACAAGATTATTGAAGGAAAAATTTGTAAAATCATAAACAACGAAGATAAATTATTGATTCCAAAAGATGTTCGTTGGAGAATTGTTCGCCAGTATCATGACGAGAACGGACATCCTGGGTTTAAGCGAACTTATGAATTAATATCAAAGAACTACTGGTTTGCTAAGATGAAAGAATTTGTTACGAAATATGTCAACGCCTGTATTCCATGTTTAGGTGCGAAGAAACCTACAGGCAAGAGACGAGGTTACCTTCATCCAATTCCAAAAATTAGTCGACCCTTCCATACTCTTCACTTGGATCATCTTGCACCATTTTGCAGAACTGAAAACAACAATGTTTATATTTTAGTAACTGTTGATGCATTTGCCAAGTTTACATGGCTAGAAGCTGTGAGAGATACTAGTTCAAAACCAGTCATCCAATGTTTGAAACTATTAATGAAGTTTTATGGAAATCCAACTCGAATTATCACGGACCGAGGAAAAGGATTTACCAGTAAAGAAATGTCAGATTTTACGAAGAGTGAAAACATAAAACACGTCTTAAACGCCATTGCTAGTCCCAGAAGTAATGGTTAAGTTGAAAGGTTTAACAGTACCATTCTTAACGCTCTAACTGCAGCAATTGAAGGTCACCATGAATCATGGGAAGATCACCTCACTGAAGTGCAAAGAGGCATTAACATGACCATCAATGCCACAACACGACAAACGCCCTCTGAACTTTACGGATTTCGACCACGTTTAAGGTACGATGCTGACTTACCAGACCGCGAACCAATAAACAGACTAGAGCAACTAAAAATCAAACGTGCAAAGGCTTCGGATAAAATCGCTAAAAACGCAATCAATATGAAAATACGTTTCGACAAAAATCGCTTACGTGCCCAAACATTTCGACCTGGTGATATGGTACTAGTGGAAATAACTCCAATCATCAAAGGACTTTCAAGTGGAAAACTATTGGACCAGTCCAGGTGATGGAAGTACTACCAAATGACCGTTATCGTGTCCAATCATTATCAAAGGACAGAAGACGCTTCAAAGGTATTGTAGTAAGTGTTTTGTTTAAATTTTACTGTCTCGTTATTTGACAATGCCTTTCAAATAAGCTATTAAATCAAGCTTATTTTGACTTTAACATTACTGTTTATTTCTGTACTACATTTGTACTATATTTTGCTTGAATTTTAATAAATTTATTTTGCTACTGCATTCAAAACTATTATTTTACTTGTTACCATGCTTCCAAGTAGAGCATTAACTTAAAAGGCAATTATAGCCGTACGCTCAAGATTTTAAAACTTGGCTAAGATTTACAATGGTACAATTACAGTTTGAATCAGTTTAATTTTTGTAATCCAAGCTGGCGCCTGTTGAGTTCTACAGTGCTTGCCGCTTGTTAAGAACTCCAGAAGTTCGCCCTTGTTGAGTACAATTTCGACATTATATTGGTCCTTAGGCGACTCCAGGGTAAACTGTTGAGTTGGACTCCTTATCTGAGTGGACTCCAAGTAGACCTCGGTTGAGTTTATTGCACAGGATGTCGACTACGGTCTCCCTGCTGGACCTTGTCGAGGTCACACCTGATTTGTGGACTCCAAGCCGACCCCTGTTAAGATTGATAACACTTGACGTCTAATTTTAGACTCCCTGTTGGTCCTTGTTGAGGTCATTTGTTGATTTCTAGTGAGCATATTGTACTCCAGATGAGCCCTGTTGAGACCCATCTCTGTGTTAAGCATAAGCCCAATAACAATGACTTTTAAGTTTCTCCTATTATATATCAAACTTTTGGTACTGCTTGCTTATTTACTTTTCAGAAAGCAGTCGATTAAGAAGGCCCGAGACGAGCCAAGTCAGGATGGCCGAATGTTAGGGAGTTCCCCGAACGCGGACTACTTTTCCATGCGGAGTGTTAGTTCCAAGGCGTAGGAGAACCAGCCGGAACTCTGGACACTTCGAATATTCATTCCTACTCCTGCATGCGACTTAATTTCAACTCCGTCACTGTTCAATTATTTTTAATAAATTGTGTAACCGTTTAATCATAGTTAAAATTCACCCCATTGACCTAACAGTACCAAATAAGTTTAAAATATTATCCCTTAACCCATTTCTTGACGAGCAAAACATCATTCGCGTTGGTGGAAGGCCACAACACGTGGATATCCCAAACGACGTCAAAAACCCAATGCTGTAACCAAACGGTAATTTTTTGACAAAATTGATCATAAAGCACGAGTATGAGCGTCTATTACATGCGGGCCCGCAGGCCACGCTCGCGTCATTGCGCCAGCGGTTTTGGATAACTTCAGCAAGAAACGCCGTAAGACAAATGACCTACCATTGCCAAAAATGCTTTAAAACGAATCCCTCGCTGGCAAAAATTAAAATGGGTAACTTGCCTAGCCGCAGAACTCAACCTGCACGACCTTTCATCACGGCCGGAGTCGATTATGCTGGTCCCATATTAATCCGGGAAACGAGCGGACGCGGCAAGCGCCTAATAAAGGCCTACATCGTACTTTTTATTTGTTTGGCCACAAAGGCAATACACAGAAATGGCAACAAATTTCTCGGTGCATTTCGGAGATGCATGAGCGGGCGCGGTCATGCCCGAGATATTTATAGTGACAACGCGGCTAATTTTGTGGGAGCCAAGAACAAATTGAATGACTTGTTTGAATTTTTGAGTGATCATAGAAACAAAATTTCTAATGAGCTCGCAAACCTCAAAATCAACTGGCACCTAATACCCGCAAAGTCTCCCCATATGGGCGGATTATGGGAAGCTAACATAAAGACAGTGAAGAGACACTTAAAAACCGCTACTGGCAACGCACATTTGACATATAGCGAGATGTACACAGTTTTGGTAAGAAAAGAATCATGTTTAAATTCCCGCCCCCTAACACCACTCACCTCAGATCCTAATGACCTGGAAATCCTTACCCCAGGACATTTCCTGATAGGAGAGCCACTAACGGCGTTACCCGAATATGACGTGAATGAAATTCCTATTAATCGAATTTCACGGTGGCAACTAGTCGAACGTATTAGGGCACATTTCTGGACTAGGTGGTGTCGAGAATATATCACATCCCTCCAACAACGCTCGAAATGGTACAAGCAGTCGACGCCCTCGGACACCGAGTTACGTGGGGCCATGGTCATCCTAGTGGAGTCATCACGATAAAAACAACGCAGGGCCTCGTCAAACGCTCTTTGCGGAGGATCTGCCTTCTACACATGCAGGAGTGAAGTGAAGGACTTGCGAAAGTGTGACTGCCTATATAAGTGCCGCGGTAAAGTGTGAGTGCCACCAAAGTCAGACGCCAAGTGCGCGAGAGTGTCGGTGTGATTAGGTTAAGTAATCAGTGCAACTAGTTTTTAGTAATAGTTTTCGTGAATATTTCTTCGCTGATTGTCTATAAATTAATATGTTACTTGTTAATGCATGCTAACTATTCATTATACTAGTTATTTTATATTCATGCATGTTTAGTGTTAAGCAATTGTATTGAAGGTTGATCTTGAATAAACGGTGCTTTTTAGTTAGAAAATAACTGTTCGTTTTCATTCATTAACATTCGACCTACGGTCAAAACAAGCGTTATAGCCTCAAAGAGGTTTCTGGCTTGTCGCAAGTTACGAAAGGCTGGCAAGAGATCGGTTTTAATACAAAGGTACTAAATTATTTAAGTATAATAGTATGCATTAGCGTGAAAATTAGACAATTATTGTTGTTGCCATTCTTCGTCGGTACAATTTTTACACCTATCATCATACTTTCAGCCAAATATACGCACGCGGGCGAATAATTTCTATGCAAAATCTATCAAATAACGGGAAACTTTAAATTTACCGCTCAAACATTATGCGCACCATACACCTGCGATAGGAAACACTACTATTGCGTGAAATTTATTAGCTGCAAAATCAAAACATGCATATGATAAGGTGGTCGTGGCTTTCAAACAATGGAAATAGGAAAAAAAGGTAAATGAAGTGACGGAAGAAGTTATCTTTGCGTATCTTGATACAAAGGTTCTTTGTAATGTCCCTTGTCTTGAACAAAAATTTTACAATTTCACAGTCCCAAAAATTGTATACGACTTCTTTATCGCCAGAGTATTCAATACTCGAAATTGAAAAGGTTGGCCAATGATCGTCAGACAACGAAAGGAAAAGCAGAACCCTACGTTGTGTTATTTTTTTGACAAGACAAGCAATGGCGGGACATTCAAACTTACCCAAACGAAACAAACCCTAGATTCTTCAGATACATGGCGAGAGTTAATCAGGAGTGGAGCGTAAATTGATAACACAAAAATTATGGTTTTAAATGTTTATTAAGTTTTAGTCGTTTTGTGTTTTTGAGTTTTTGTGATCTCGTACTGTAGTTAACAATTTCTAGTGTCTTCGTATCAAGTTGGTAACAATGCAAATTTGATGGTTTTAACAATAATGATTCAGGTAATGCGATCTTAACAATTAACAATTTAGTTCTTCAGAAAATAGTAAACAATAATACAATTTAACAATGCTTGTTTACATGATGAGTGAGGTTAAGCCAGCCAATTTCATTCCACTATGAAGTTTTGTAGTTTACAGAAATCTACAACGGACAGGTACAATAAAATATCTACACAAAGTTATCAAGTTTGTTATCTAAGTTGGGTGCCTGTAAGTCGAAGAGTGGTGGACCACATGTAGATCCAATGGAAAGACTAAAGCGAAGTGAACAAGACAATTGTGTCAGTGGAGCCAGAATTGTAGAGAGTTTACTATCATGGGGGTAAAACTTGCACATCTAACGGACCAAGAGAAATGAGTTTATTACAGAATCTTCCTAGACATAGTTAGGTTGGTCTTTCTTTAAGGCTTGTCCAAAAAAAAGTCCAAGTTAGCGGCACTTCCCTCGGGGACTATTCTTTTAGCTGTTAAGTATTTTAAATATTTGTGAAGCAAGCAATTTGTCAGTAGCCCGAAAACAGTGCTGCAACTTTGACTTCGTAGGTTCAAGGAATTAGTAGCAACTCCCTTTTTCTGGGTCTCTATACCCAAAGAGACAACAACTTTGTCCCGGGCATAGGTATCGCCGAAAGTAGGGCCACCTAACTCCCCCTAACAGCAGCCTGCAACGCGGACCACGAACTGAACACTATTTGGTCGGTCTGTTGTCACGAAACATGTACGAACACACAACATAATAATAAAATATACTGTAACGCAACGTTTGGTTTGGAAGCCATTTTGACACGGATACAATGCGATGACATCAGTGGGCGCAACACGTAACGGGGCGCAACACAAATCACAGTATTTTGCAGTATTTATACCTAAAAATAAAAATCGAAAAAAAGTACAAATATTTTCTTCATTCACACCTTTTGAGAAACTGGCGTATTGTCCAGAAGTAAACTGCGCATGTTTAAAGAGGGTTGGGTGGGTGCGAGTTTGATTTCGAAAATAACATTTTTATTTTGTTGGAAAAACTGTTCCTATTTCCTATCGATGCATCTGTTGTTATAATTTTCGTTGTCGTCGACGTCGGCGTTATTATGACAAATGAAAAGTTGTAGGTGTACCGTATAGTAACCAGTGGGACAGGGGAGAGTAGCTATACCATCTGAACCGCGTAGGTAGATATACCGTGGTCGTAGGTAGTAATGGTCTCGTAATGGGAGGGGGGATGGGGTCCCCTTGGAGCAGGGAAGCGTAGTTTCCACCCGAATCGATCCAATATCTACTACTGAAGCTCGTCGTCGTAAAACGGCTGGAATGCAGAAAGGTCGGTCATCTTGAGTCATCTTGGGGTCGTTGCGTCTACTTAGGGCACATGATTTGCGGGATTCATAGTTACTAACCTCATGGTTTTGAGGAGTGGTTATGATGTACGATATGGACCTGACCAGCAAGGAACCTCGTAAAGGTCGGAATCACGGGAAGCTCCTTCTGGTCGATACGGAAAAAATGTCAATATATAAAAAAACTAACATTCGAATAGAGAACCTTTTTTGAAGTCGGTTAAAAGTCGATTTTGCTATGTAACCAAATCATTTGAGCATCAAAACCCGTTTCGGTTTTTAAAAATTTTACAATCGACCATGTACTTGAAGGCAAAATTATTATTTTCAAAGCACTGACTGCGCAAAACAACTTCTCATTTACATTGACTGAACGCTCACTTTCAACTTCATTATGTCTTTTCTCTTTAATAAGATGAAATTTTCTTTTTCTTATCTACACTTTGGCCCAGGATACAGAATCACCGAGTTTGTTCTGGGGAGTGAGTCCTGGGACACTGTATTATGATGCCATAAGACACAATTTCTAAATGTACAATCAGGACATAGGCGGGCAAAAATGTACAGCAATGTGCGGCGTTGAATATAACTTTTTTATTTTTGAAGATTTTTCGTTGAAATTTTGTGGGCGTGTTGATAAAATATAGATCTTTGCAGCTACAGCGATTTTTTGAAATTTGTAAATTAAAAAAAAAGATATTGCGGGAAAACGTACTTCGACCGGCAGAAATATACCTGCCACTGGAGAACCCTCTTAATCAGGACTATCAATCTACACCGTTGTCAATCAAAAACTTATAGTGTCTGTAATCCATTTATCATAGCACATAACCTTGTTGTAAAAATGGCTAGATTAGACAGTAATTTTCTCTTTTTCCTTATATTCTTTTGACTGTTTGGTACTAGTTTTTAACCGACTTCAAAAAAGGAGGAGGTTATCAATTCGGTTGTATGTTTTTTTTTTTAATGTTTGTTACCGCAGAACTCCGTCATTTATAAACCGATTTGTAAAATTCTTCTTTTATTTGAAAGAGTATACTTGCAGATTGGTCCCATTGTCACCATTTCAGGATCTGATGAGGGGATCTCATGGAAATCGAGAAAAATCCTCAAATGTTCGCTCCCTTTAATTAACCGACTTCATGTATGTTCACCGATTTCTTCGGCAATTGTGGACCGATTTACAAAATTCTTCTTTTATTTGAAAGGGTATACTCTAAAGATGGTTACATTGTTAAAAAATCAGGATCTGATCAGGGAATCCCATGGAAATCGAGAAAAATCGTCAAATTTTCGCTCCCTTTTATTAACCGACTTCATGTATGTACACCGATTTCTTCGTCAATTGTGGACCAATTTACAAAAATTTCTTTTAATTGAAAGAGTATACACTAAAGGTGGTTACATTGTTAAAAAATCAGGATCTGATCAGGGAATCCCATGGAAATCGAGAAAAATCCTCAAATTTTCGCTCCCTCTTTAACAGACTTATCATGTATGTTCACCGATTTCTTCGTCAATTGTGGACCGATTTACAAAATTCTTCTTTTATTTGAAAGGGTATACTCTAAAGATGGTTACATTGTTAAAAAATCAGGATCTGATTAGGAAATCCCATGGAAATCGAGAAAAATCGTCAAATTTTTGCTCCCTTTTATTAACCGACTTCATGTATGTACACCGATTTCTTCGTCAGTTGTGGACCAATTTACAAAATTCTTCTTTTATTTGAAAGAGTATACTCTAAAGGTGGTTACATTGTTAAAAAATCAGGATCTGATCAGGGAATCCCATGGAAATCGAGAAAAATCCTCAAATTTTCGCTCCCTCTTTAACAGGCTTATCATGTATGTTCACCGATTTCTTCGTCAATTGTGGACCGATTTACAAAATTCTTCTTTTATTTGAAAGGGCATACTCTAAAGGTGGTTACACTGTTAAAAAATCCAGGATCTGATTAGGGAATCTCATGGAAATCGAGAAAAATCCTCAAATTCTCGCTCCCTTTTTAACCGACTTATCATGTATGTTCACCGATTTCTTTGTCAGTTGTGGACCGATTTACAAAATTCTTCTTTTATTTGAAAGGGTATACTCTTGACGTGATTCCATTGTCAAAAAATCAGGATCTGATCAGGGAATCCCATGGAAATCGAGAAAAATCCCCATATTTTTTCTTCATTTTATGTATATAATTATGTTCATACCGATTTCTTCGTCAACTTTATTGAGGACCTCAATATTGGAGAAGCGTCTTTACTAGGTATCACTAACTTATCACTTAAAATTGTAAAAAAATTTGCTTTTAAAAAAAAAGAGAACCGACTTCAAAAAGTGAAAAATAATTGAATACATGTATTATTACATGTACTACCCAATGATCTGTCTGAAGTCGGTGCTAAGCCAAATAAGTAGTAGATAGATAGGCTGCCTACTCCAGCCACATCGAAGGTCTCCCGGCGAACGCACCGGAATGCGTGAGCGTGGGTGGGGGGCTCGTGCTGAGCATAACACCCCAAACGGCAGACGTCGTTGACGGTCGTCTCGAATGATATCGAATTTTGTATGCGTTATAACGTTGTACATATTTTTGTATAATTACAATATGTTACAAATTTGTAACCTATTTGGCTTGGCACCGACTTCAGACAGGTCATTGGGTAGTACATGTAATAATACATGTATTCAATTATTTTTCACTTTTTGAAGTCGGTTCTCTTTTTTTTTAAAAGCAAATTTTATATGGCCCTAAAATACTAAGTTTTATAACGGGTGCTCATAAATGAGTCATAGATTATGTGGCTGTGGAAAGCAAAATTTATCTGTAGTTAGATCAAGAATTCTGACGTTCAAAGTGTACTGGATGTATGAATCATTTATGAAAACCGTGTATTTTTCATAACACTAGAACCATAGCAACACTAAGTTCACTTTCGTTTGGGGCGAGCCCCAGAGTTATAATTTTTACCTGAAATACCTTGACAATCTTTCTCTTAATTTCAAAGTGAATATTTAACAATTTAGTGATTTCTTCGTCTGAACTGTTTTGGTACGCTCCTTCATAATCATCAATTGGCGCTACGTACTTGGCGCGAAACTTTAAATTTGCTACTTTTGCAGAGACACGGTATGTATGAACTTGTTATAAACGGTTAGCAGTATGTTGAAATTCAAAATTCATTTTAACAAGGAATGTTTAAATTAAAACCTCATTAATTAGTGCATGTATTTAATTTACATTTTATGTACATTGTAAAAATGTACAGAGTGATATTTACTAACGCCTTAAGACTGGAATTTTAAACTACAATAAACATTTCAAAAGATACATGAACTTGCCACCGCCTGATACAGAACAAAGTATAACAATGTGCAACTCTTTTACTTCAATATAATATGATATGTTGATTCTTTCCTTTTTCATAATAACAAAAACTTTATATTACAAAAAAATTTTGTTTTCTTATAGTATAAGAGATGCACAATTACTTTTTCATTACACACACAAATATATTAAACTCCGCTGTACTTACATCAACTAAAGACTGGAAAACAATGAAAAGTTTTAAGTTAAATTCCAAACTACAACTCCAGTTGATTTAAAATAAGTCACAAAGCGCTAATTTTCCCATTTTTAAAGACCAATTTATGGCACCAGAGGGATCGATGCTTTGAATTATAGAAATGTTTATGAAAAAATAAATAAATTGAAATTCTGTGGCGGTACAAACGATTGGAATTGAAGTTACTATTGGTTCACAAGCTAAAGTCATATAGGGCATCAGTTAAAGATCATCTGTATGTGATGTTTCAACTGAACTGATTTAAGGCCTCTAGTGGCTTTGGACATTTATATAATATAATATAAAATATACATCTTAAAATAATTATTTACAGAAAGTTCAACAAGTAAAATATAAAAAAAAAATTGTACTGAATAAACAAGTACACCCACCAAATTGCTAAACTAAATATACAGTAGTAACAATATAATAGAAATATACACTCCCATCAATTTGTTTTGCTGTATTGATATCATTAATATATTATTTGAGGATGTGTTTCATAACTTCCTCCTTGCATACAAAAGTGACATGAACGCGATTTTTGGTGGTCTTTAAATTTATTTCCCTCAAAAAATATGCAGGATATATTTTTGCAGTTTTTTTTCCATAGAGGTTGGGTCAATATTGTGGAATACTAAAATTCCGGCATTCATTTACGTTGTTTGTATTTTAAATCATTTAAGAAATAAGCCACAATTGGCACTGTATATGCAAGTAAACAGTTTTGAAACTTATTACTGTAGATTAAAAGAATTTTCTTCACTAAACAAAATGATTTAACTCATTAATATAAGGAATTGTAAAGCAAAGTAACTTAATGTTATCTACTTAAAAATTAATTTAAATTTTCTAGAATTGTTAGGACGAACGCTTTCTTTTTCGTGTATGAAGAACACCGTAATCCATTGGCAAACAGTACAAAACCATTACAGCTAGAGTTTTGTAACTAACCTGATTGCAGAAATCATTAGAACGCGAGAGCAACTTTAGAAACAATTGCCTCCTCAATTAAACAAAAATGCATAGAGCGAGTTTTGGAACGCACATCCTCATTTATATTTTTAGGTAAAGGGCAAGTTATCAATATTCAAGAACAAGAACAAAAATGTTAAGTTAAGAATGTCAACCTACAGTAAATTACATCCCAATAAAACAAATTTTGTTTGTAAAATATTTCATCCTAATTCGTGTCACGTTTGTTTCGACTTCTGAACTTGGTCACTCACTTCACATGAGTAGTAGAACAACTCCGAGAATGCATTTTTTTTTAGTGTTTTCAAGTATTTAAGTCGTATAGATTTAGAATTTAAAGCTAAAATTTATTTAGCTATAAAACCAACTGTAAGAATCCCGAATCATTTACTGTTTTCACTGAATTGTAGCAAAACACTATAATTAAGTGCCCATCCACAATATACGTATTTCGTAATTAAACGTCAACCATTGTCAGTGCGTAAAGTTGAAGTAATAAATAGTTTAATACATAACGAGCACGGAAAGTGATAAATAACGCACAAGCGGGAAAGTTGCCGACGAGGCATTAGTGCGTTAGACATTTTCCTGCGAGTTCTGTACACTATTTTTCCGACGACCATAATTGCATTACTAACTCAAACAATTTTTATTTATTATTTTTTATCATCTACAAAAATTTATAGTAATGGTGTTATTTTGACAATTATTAAATATGATTGGATGTGTAAAAAAAATGGTTGTTATAATTTTTTTCTAAGAAGCACCATTCCTGAGATATCGCGATTCTAAAAGTTGAAGGAATCATGTTCATGATATGCACACTAGTCTGGTTCAGTCCCTTTTTCTGAAATTCGAGTTAAGAGGCACCAAAAATTATGATTGGCAAAAACGCGCGGCTCAGCTCTTATTATCTGGACATATCAATAAACAACGATGATTTTTGTAGATAATTTTAAGATCTATAATTTTTGTCTGGGCTACTTTTTTGATAAAACTTACCGTTTTCGAAAAAAATCCAAAAAACCTCAAAATTTGACCTTTGACTCCGAATAACCTCTACACATGGGATCGATGGGGACTTTTGACACTTTATTTCTAATGGTATACCCAAGGTCTCCACCAAGATTTAGCTCTGTGGGATTTTTTGTTATTTGAAATGTCTATTTTGACCGGACAATTCTCTGGAGCTTTAAGTAAAAACTGGTGAATTTGTTCGGAAGTTAGAGTTTTCGATTTCTTCGGCTTAAGCCGTCTGATTTCCTCTTTAATAAAAATGCCTTTAATTTCAAATATTCCCTTATATTCGTATTGTGGTATGAATGAAAGCTAATGCCCTAAATACATTAAATATGAATTCGTCAAACAATCGTCCTGTGCCAAAAAAAGTTATTAAAAATTTTCGAGTTTTCGATTTGGTGAATTACTTGACCATGGTTTGATTTTTCTCATATTTTTTCAAAACATTTTCTGTAACCCTTTGGCCAAAAATAAAATAAATGAACAATTTTTGCAAAAGCATTGAGTTTCCGGTTTCTAGTCATCGCCTGCCGGTGTGAAATTCCGGCACCTTACTGTTGTCTGACGGCGGGGGCACTCTGCTCGCGAGCCAGCCAGCTGTCGTGCGCTAGTAGTTTCCAGACCAGCTTTGTGTTTTTTCCCGGAAACCCGGACCACACCTTCCCTACGCTTGTCACCTTTCACCGCCGCCACAGCCGTTGGGAGAGCGTCCCGCCAATGAGAGGGAAGAGGAAGCAACAGGGACAGTGAAGATAGTAGTGTTGTAAATACTAAATATATTGTATATAGGGTGTTCATTAAATATTGTCACGTTGTCTCAAGTTATTTCTTCCCTCTATGCCAAACTAGACAGCTGACCCCTGGCGTACCATACTCCATTGTAGCTACCCGTGGGTATGTGTACATACCACAATAAAAAAACTGGCGCTCGAGGCATCCGACCGCAGTATGCGTCACACTATCTTGTAGCAACTTTAAACTCGATTTTCTCGACTTTACGTCCGATGAAAAGTAATTACTTTATGTCATTTTTACCGTCTCTCACCCGTTATCTCCAAATCTAAGCCCGAAATCTACCTACCACTTTCATATTTTTGTCGTAAATAATAAACTAAAAACAATTATAAATATGGAATGATGTAAAATTTGGATGTCTGGAGACCGCACGGTAAAGCTCAGAACCCCGAACACCCTCTCTCTCCCCACTACGTCCTTCGCCCATCGTAATTTCATCAGGCAGGTTTTTAAAAATATTCGAAATTATTCTTACGTGTTCATTCTGTTTAATATTTTTGATAATTTTGTGGATGCCAATACACAATTGCAGATCTCAAAGGAATACTTCTTTTTGTCAGTAGGAATTAAAAAAAAAACAATCACAATTTTTTTATTAAAAAATTAAACAAAATCAAACACATAAGAACAAAAATTACTCGCTATCAATAAAGCATTTTCTTCTTCAATAATACAACTACACCATTTAACTTTGCACTAAAAAAAAATTTGGTTTGTACTGTAAAGTCCCATTTTCCGGAAATAAATGTTGTTTTCAAAAATGGAACACCAAGCAAATCGCATAGATCTGGTTTTAGACCATTATCATGAAATGTTAATAAAGAATTCAACGAGATTGAAGAGAGATTTAAAGGACTCAATTGATAAGATTATCAGTTCAGGTGAGGTGCCACTTCCCCATCAGTGGAATTTATTCATCCCTTCTGTATTCAATAAAAATCAATTGACGCATTTTCTGTCCTGTGAGGCTAGAGAGCATTCCAAAAACAAAAATGTGAAATTCGTAACAAGCGGTGTTTTTTTCGACATTTACCAGTACAGGAGTAATCCTGGATAATTTATTAATTTCAAATCATTATAGAGGCAGACACACGAATATTGCTTCATATTCTTTCCGCTAAAAATGCTGGCTACAACAAATGCATTATTGAATGTAATGACACAGATGTTTTAATTTTGCTTTCCCACATTAAATATTCCTGAAATGTGGATGAAAATCACGATATAAATCTATAAAGCATCTAAGAATGATTCTTTTATAATATTTAAATGCCCATTTTAATATTGTCATTCACAAAATTATTAAAAATATTTAAACAGAATGTACACATAATAATCATTTGGAATATTTTTAAAAACCTGCCTGAGATGCAATTACGAATGGCGAGGGACGCTGCGGGGACAGACTCTGTGCTTTGCCGCGTGGTCCCAAGAATGCGAAATTTTACATCATTCTACATTTATAATATTGTTTCTAGTTTTTTATTTACGACAAAAATATGGAAGTGGTACTGTAGGAAGCATAATAAATGGGGCAATAATTTTACAAGAGAACATTTTTTTTTTATTTAGGGCTTAGATTTGTAGATAACGGGTAAGAAACGGCAAAAATCGCATCGAGAAAATCGAGTTTAAAGTTGCACAAGATAGGAAACTCAATGCTTTTGCAAAAATTGTTCATTTATTTTTGGCCAAAGGGCAACAGCAAATGTTTTGAAAAAATATCAAATCAAACCATGTATCAAGCAATTCACCATATAGAAACTCGACAATTTTTAATAACTTTTTTTGCCACAGGACGATTGTTTGACGAATTCATATTTAATGTATTTAGGACATTAGCTTTCATTCCTGAAAATTCTAGCTTTGTCAATTGAAAGGCCCAGAGGGTGACACATTTAAGTGAGACTGGCACTCTACTATAAGAGCACATTTTCCGAATAGAGGACTTGATATTTTTCACAGTTCTCCAATCCATGAACTACTATAAGCTATTTTATACCTCTCTATCTCTCCCTCTCTCTCTCGAAAGAGCGTTTAAGGAGGTATTTTGAGCTGCTTCGGTGATATTTGGTGGCGTTCACTCCAAAGGTGAATGAATCACTTTCATTATTTGTAGCAATAATTGGATTTTAACGCCACGTCGCTTAAAAAACACCACGAAAGCTAACAAATTGTCAATATTTTAGAACTGTCAAAAATCAAACAAGCCTACTAAATACTGAAGTGACGACTTTCAATCTATAACAAACAAGTGAATGGTATTGTCAACTTTCGTGGATACTTGATTGTACGGAAACTGTCACTCTTATATGGTCGTGGGAAAATTCATATTATGGAAATGTTCACAATGTGCTTAGTTTCGAGTGACGATGGACGCAAGGTTGACGTAAAGTTGGGATCAGTTCAACTTTAGATTTCATACTTGCTGTGTGTTAATACTAACTTAGTAATTGCTCAACCAATTAAATTGGCATAACATTAACAGAAACAAAATCGCTTATCAATTTTATCATAAATTGGAGCAATCAAAATAATTTAACGAGTTACGTCACAACAAAAGAATAGCATCAGTGGCATCTGAGGCATGTATGTACCTTCTAAAAAAAGTTACATTAAATTACTTTCATTATGAACAGTGCACGTTTACGTACAGGTTACGAACTAGAAATTACGTTCATTGTCAATATGGGCACTAACCTAGAAATTTTCAGTTGAATTCTCAGATATAAACATTATTTTGATACTCTACTTGTAAGATAAATATAAATAGAATTATTGCAAAAAACTGCAAGTATGACCTTTGGAAAAGCTAGCAATAGTATCAAATAGGTAGGTGGGTGCAACCACTAACAAAAAAACAAAAAAAAAACAATAGCAGGTCAAATCTATATAATTTTCTCTTAAACCTTCTAGATCTGGAATTAAAACAGACAAAAACGCACATAAGCGTGTATAAATATATTTACAAGAGATTTTCCAATGGCACCATTTGATTCCATGTCATCTTAACAATTCCTATTAAAGGATACAATTTTCTTAAACAAAAGAATTTAAAAAAGAATAAATATTTTCAAACATGACATTTCATAAAAATAAATATTAAGAATTAAGACCAAACATTTAGGCACTTTGGTCCAGATTTCTTATGTTTGTAATAAAACTATGTATGTACTCGGATTTTTGAATAAACGTAAATTCAACAATAAATATCAAATTTATGAAATGACGAATTACAAATTTCTTATATTTGCAAAATATTTTCTCGAAGGACTTTTTCTGAACAATACATAACATATTTTGGAATGTATCTTTGAATTGTCTTCCGTAGTCAAAAATTCAATTAGTTGTTCATTTATTGTGTAAATCTCTCCCAATTTGTCGTCAAGTAATTAAGCTTTATAAAAAGTGACTAGTAATAAACCAGTTTTGTACAACCGTCGTGATCAGTTCATATTAGTTTTGAACAATATTTGAGAAATAAGTAGTTCTTGATATTCCGAGTAAAACAGCAATAACATGATGAGTTCCGATTAGCAAAAAATGTGTCATAGTATACACCCAAATTAACAGTAAAACTATGACTCAATTACACGCATTACTTCCACTTTTGTTATATTGCATGGGTCATTCTATGTAACCAAACATATTAAACCATCATGTTATCAAACCTTTTGCTCAACATAGACACCTATTTTTCCCTTATAATTATATTCCTGTGTTTAGAACAATACATCCAAAAAAGTATGTTTAAAACTAACTAGACATTGATTCTGAAAGCATTTTAACTTTTTTGCAAATATAAGAATTTTTAACTGCCAAAACTAATGTGAACATAAGTAAAACAAGATTTGTACATGAGCATATTACATAATGATAAGTAACTCGTTTACAAAAAATCAAAAAGATCTCTCAAACCTTCACTGGCATCCAAACTAAAATTATATTCAGACTGCATTGCTGGTGGTTCCAAATGTAGAAATGGCTCATTCAAGAATAATGAGTCCATTGAATACCCTGAAATAAAAATTAAATCAGTACGAGCAAAATTAATAAAATTTTCCGCTAAACCCTAGTATACAGCACTTGTGAGAAGGTTTTTCGACTGTATACAGGGTGTTTCAACAAAAATGGACAGAACTATATTTTCCCTATTTATTGTTTTATTTCAACAAAACAAAAACCAAATGATAAATTTGTTTAGTCGCTCACACACAACTGAGATACAAAATTATTTTTTACATATTATAGTCCGCGAGCCGACGCTATAGATTTCTCTAATGTCACTTCCAGTTTAAGTTATGCTGTACATCAATGAAATTGACGCCAAAATGTAGGTTTTAATGTCTAAAATAAAATAATACTAGGGTGATGCATCCAACTTAGCCGCAACCTCGTAGCCCTGTTTGAATGATATAAGTTCTTCTGCTTTAAAGACATGTCATAAATATTAAATATATATTTTAGCGTATATGTTTTTAAGTCCTATAGTGACGAAATAAACTAATAACTGGGGATCCAGGTGTCTCTTTGAACCCGTTCACAACACACTAACAGTTTTACAGCCATTCCATGATTATCACATTATGACGGGACATAATTTTGTCAATTTTCATTTTCAAAATCAATGTTTCTCTCAAATCAGAAATTAATAGTTAAAATTATCATATTAATTGAAACATCTATCAATTATCTCTGTATTACATGATTGATAATTCAAATATATGCCGCTGATGTCTCTAAAAAACGTAATTTATAATGATTACGGATGGGACATAAATGCGCCAGAGTAAAAGTTACTTGTTAAATAACTAAAAATCTTTGAATATTTCGAGAAAACTAAAAGTATTGCAGGTATACTATATCAGTGTAAGGATAATAAAAATGTTATGATTTATTCTTCCATGAAAATATATAAATTCAGCGAAAATTTTTGATAAAAATTCAAAATAGGACGATTATGGATGGGACAACTCAAGTTTAAATTCATTTATTGCAAAGATATAACGGTTTTATCGATGAAAATAACGCAAGAGTATCTCCACATGATCATTTACTTATGCAAAAATTGCGAATATACGGTGTGTTTGACACATAAGGTTTTACTAAAATTTCGGAAAAAGTTGCGCTTTCCGTGGAATGGCTGTTTATCATTATGACCTGCACAATTTGTGTCATACAGACAGAAAGAAGCAGGTCGCGAGACTAGCCTCTACAATGTAGAGACATGTATCAATTACTACGTTTATGCTTTCCTTAAATGCGCATTTGGTAATTGGATGCTGTTAAGCAATAATGAGTTAACCCACAATTTGTAAAAAGATGAGTTAACCAACTGTATGAGTTGTTTTTAAGCTTCTATGCATTTAGCAAAAATGATTCAAGCCGTAAATGGAAATCTGTGCCATTTGGGCGATGTATTGTCAACGCACAAACACAAACTGCAAGAAATTAAATTAATTAAACGAACTTTAAGCAGTTATCTCAAAACTATAATGATGTGGCTTAAACCATTATTGCCTAACATCATCATCATTGGCTTAAAACTTACTGTAAAGATAGCATCACATAGACAACTTTTTATCTGGGATACCACTTTCCTACACACATTATGCCCGTCTGAAACTAGTGTAAAGGACAATGTGTATTTAACGACAGGCGCGGTCATTCCGACCTCTCCAATTCTTGATTTTTCACTCAAGTCACATTTGCGGTATTTTCAGAAGTACATACCATTTCTGTATTTTCGCAAATTAAGTGTTCTGTGTTCTTTGCAACCAATGCAACTTTATCCAGCAGACAAAACAATATTTGGTTCTACTTACATACTTTATCGAGAGACAACAATGAAACTTTCAAAGAGGTATGTATACTATTTTATTCACAATCATCTGAATTAGAATAATTAAATCTCATTAACAGAACTATTTTCACGTTTAATTTCAGTAAAATATTTGCACTAATAGGCGCTGCAAGAATCTATTCTATTAAACGCGAAGATGCTGAGATTCAACAATTGAATTCCAACTCTCGCATTATTCATTACATTATACACTTAATAATTTAAAATCGACTTAAAGTTAAAGCGAGTATTTGCTCTTTCCAACGTTATAAAAGCCTATAATTTTAGAGACTTTTTTTAAATTTTTGATTAATTACTCTATGAATGTTATTAATAAAGTTAATAAGTGCTCTTTAATATTTTATTCTTACTTCCTTCAATTGACCAAGTCGTAACGTTACATCGGAGTTTGACGTTTTCTGATTCTAAATAATCGAGAAGTTGCACTAGGAAATGACGGCAATATTTACGTGAACACTATAGAGGCGGAAACAAATCAGTGTGTTTATTCGTTACCTGGTTTATTAATAATGCACAAAGATATAATTTTAACCTCCCACAAGTTTCCTGGATATGACCCATTACATTAACGTGACGTTTAAGGGTGCTCAAACTAAAGCTGGACTCTGGGACCGGGAGCGATGCGAAACACGACGCACGAAACAACGTGATTTGTATTAAATTTGTTTGGTAGTCTTTAAACCTAAATTAAAAAATCAAAAATTCTACAAGTAGGTACACAAAATCAAACTGACATCAATTTTCAAAGGCGAACCATAGTGGTCAGAAACGTCGTGAATGGTATCTAAATGTTTTTTTTTACCATTTTTGTTTAATTTTAATTAAATTTCGTCATGTTTTGTCCATTTTTCTATTATTTTTATATTTCGGATGCGACAGATCGTACAAAATAGGATATTTTTGTATCACTAAAATAACCTTTTCAGTAATTTCGCATATAGCTACAAGGATAAAATGCATGCGAAAACAATGCAAACTGCGGAAAAAAAAGCTGCATGCTGCGAACCGAAATTATTTCGCATATTCTGCCTTGCGCACCGTCGCAGCGGTGTGTGCAGTTTACATATCCCGCAATGGATTCGCTCCCGATCCCGGTCCCGGAGTCCCGCTTTGGTTCGAGCAGGCCTTTTTTGGAATCGGTAAACATTCAGTTTCTATATCGTAACATCACACTGTTTAGGTCAATTCTAACTGTCATAAAGTTAGTTTTTTTTTTAATAAATGATGAGGCATTGTAATAGGTACCATAATATGTAATTGAGTTTATTTTGCTTCAGGGGCACCCTGGCTGCACTATCACAAATATTCATCTGAAAAACAGAAACTCTTTGAAAGTAATTTTATGGTCAGGTCAGGTCAGAACTGACAGCTGAAGCTTTTTACCAGATTTGTTATTTCGTATTTCAAGAGTACTTCGACTATGACAGCATTAGTCATCAGCATTTTTTTCAAAAAATGTTAATTGTCTTGTCGATTTTTCTACTGCTGCTACTGGCCTTTAGCCTCTATATTTTTGAACATTATGTGCATTTGTGCGAGACTGAAATGCTCTCTATCTTACTCTTTCTTCCAACATTATCAAGAGACAGGTCTTTTAACAAAGACAGCAGGATCTGGACGTGGAAGGAGCAAGAGCAAGAGATGATCGGTTTGTTGTCTTAACTTCGATACGAAATCGCACATTAACGGCAGTTGACATTCGAAATCATCTCTATGAAGGGAGGAATATCAATATTAGTGAATGGACTGTTCAAAGAAGAATTCATTCTACCGAATTATCTTCTCGCACCAGGGCTACACGACCGCCGCTCACTCGTGCCTACTGCGTTGCAATATAGAATTTTGCTCGGGAGTATTTGGCATGGAGCCTTGAAGACTGGGGAAAAATTCTTTTCTCAGACGAATTCCGTTTCTATCTTACTGTGTCTGACAGGCGTGTTCGTGTCTGGAGAAGACGTGGCGATAGATATTCCCAAGCATGTAGCGTGACCGAGCGACTACCTTTTCGTGGAGGTTCCGTTATTGTTTGGGCTGGAATCTCTTTGAAGGGACACATAGAGTTAGCCGTTGTTGCAAATAGGACAGGGCACTGAATGCAGATAGGAACATTGAAGAAATTCTACAACGTCATGTAGTATAGTATTGGCATTTCTAGGAGATGAAGCGGTGTTTTTGCAAGATAGTGCCAGGCCTAACATAGCAAGATTTGTTTCTGCGTACCTTAATCAGGTCCAAATTGAGAGATTGGACAGCCAGCTCGAAGTCCGCATTTCAATCCAATAGAACACATATATCAGCTCCACGCAATGCCCAAGATCTTCGAAACCTACTGCCTCAGGTTTGGGCGATCTCCCTCAAATTCTCATACTACACCTGATAGCAAGCATGCCTCGACGCATGAGAAAGTGTGTTAACATTTTCAAATTTCTTTAGAACAGACTGTTGCTTATTGGGGAAACTTATTATAATTTTGTTAAATTGTTAAATAAAATGTTGAATACAAAGAAAGATATTGGCCAACCCTTTTCTTTTCCACGCAACTGACCTTGTGCAACTGACAAACAATGGAGCGAAAGCGTCCAGCAGAATTCTGACAGTTAAGGGTCGAAATATGCTCCGAGCGCTCCAGTTTGGTAAACGTAGATCCTTAAAACCTATAAATTAGTGCCACCACAAAAGATTCTAAAACTTTCAGAGATACCTTGGAATATCAAACATACATACTGACATTTATGACAGACATTTCTAAGCAATTAGCAGATACCCAGACGATGAGCTGAATCCCATGGTGCTACGCAGAACAGCAGCCCACATGAGATTCAGCACAACGTAATGGCAAAGCATCCCATATAAAGTTAGCAAAAAAGCGAATCCAAGCAGATCAGAAAACCAAAGCGTTTAATTTGAGAAGCAGGTTGTAAACGCATAGCTAGAACTCTGCCTGTGATGTGAATCATACACACACAGGTCACAGTCAGAATCCCAGAATGCAATTACACGCAAAGCGCTTGTTAAATATACATACTTTCACTAAATTTTCGAAACCATGAATGTTAGTCATTTGCGGTTAGTTTCAAACAAGTCATTATTTTCTTTTGTCTCTCCACTCTTGCTGAGAACTTTTACGAAAATGGAACCCCCCCACTGATACTATTCGCGTGTTAGTTCAGAGAGAACCCTTTGTCGAGGGCGCAAATGTATCCTAAAAACGTGACACTCTCGTCCTTGTCTGATCTCGGCAAGAATGTGTAGACAGCTACATATTTTTTACCAAGCGTGTAATAAATGTCCGGAACCAGATACTTGAGTGTACGCGATAGGTCCTTGGTTATTGGATTGTTGTCGTGAATCTTATTGTTGTCGCAGATCGGACACGTCAGATTTGAAATTTGATATGCAAATCGTTCTCTAGCACGACCAACCGTTTGCTTTTCTATCTCTTTGTTCGAGCAAGAACAATTGCGCAAGAGACTGGATTAATTATTATTAGAGAATAACGTGATACGCCCCAGCAGTTCTCCCTATGCAGCTCGATCGTACTAATTAAAAAGAAAATGACACGTTGAGTCTTTGCGTTGGCTTTCGTGACTTAAAAAAATCACAATTCGTTATCATTACCCAATCCCCAGAATCGATGACCACCTGGATAGATTAAAGGAGAAAAAGTATGGTTCTTTCTTGGACCTTAAAAATGGATTCGATCATGTTCAAGCTGCCCCCAAATCCGTGAAATATACTTCGCTCATAAGGCTCTTCGGACAATTCGAGTATACCAAGATGCCTTTTGGCTTATGTAATGCGCCATCTGTATTTCAGCGCTTCATAAACGAAATCTTTAGAGATCTAATTCGAGAAAATAAAGTCTTAATCTACTTAGATTATATTCTTATCGCCCCCACATCCGTTTCCCAACACTTGGATATTCTGAAGCAAGTCTTTCGATTAATGAATCAAAATCTGTTAGAACTGCGTATTCATAAATGTAAATTTTTAGAGAATGAAATAACTTATCTGGGATGAGCACGGGATATCAGACCCACTCCAGCAAATGTGTCCGCCCTGCAGAATTATGCCGTTCCAACCGACGCTAGAGTAGTCCACCGTTTCATCGTCTGGCCTCTTACTTCTGAAGATTTATTCCGTCCTTTGCTATTATCGCCAAGCCGCTTCATCTGTTAAGAAAAGGGAGTACCTTCAAGTTTAGTAAGGAAGAAATCGAATCGTTTGAAACTCTGAAGGACAAGCTAATGGAAGCCCCTGTGTTGCGATCTATTCGCCTTCGTTACGGACTGAACTACACACGGATGCATCTTCTAAAGGCCTAGGTGCCATACTGCTACAAAAATAAAGTAATGGGTTGTTCCAGCCCGTTTTCTACTATTTATAGTCGCCGTACCACCGAAGTGGAGTCCCGTTATAGTAGGGTGCCCGTCTCGCTTAAATGTGTCAAAAAATTTCAAAACCGTATCTCTATAAGATTTTCAAGTTTTTAATATAAAATGTTGATTTCCAAAAAACACGTACTGATCAATTTTTTCGATATAAAGTGTGTTTAAAAAGTAAAATTTTATAAAAAAGAACGTCCGAATCGGGCCATTTTTCACAAAGTTATGGACTTTTAAAAAAAAATAAGGTTTTTTTTTTTGAAGATTCGGTATCTCGGAACGGGTGGACAAAAAAAAAATGAAAAAAACAAGGGGAGCAGTTATGTGATCCATCTCCAAGGCCTCGGTGATAAGAAGCTCCGACACCTGCAGTAAGTATTCTTTGTAATTATAATAATTATTATTATTGCCTGAGTGCACCCGTAGTTGTGTTCCTAAATAAAAATTTTTAGAATTCGTTCGACACGATTCTTTAATTGGCCTCTCTCAACCGATACTACAACATAAAAAAATATATATGAAAAAAATCGGACATGCAAAAGCCAAATGGTGTCCGAGTTGACGTGGAATGCCCCATATATAGAATCCAAATACCATTCACTGACTGACTGATCACAAAATCTCTGGATCCACTGAACCGATTGCAATGAAATTTTGTACACTACTTATTTTAACACGTAGGCGCTCACTACGAAACGATTTTTCAAAATTCCATTCCTTATTAAATAAAATAATAAAATAAAATCACCGTGCGAAGCCGGGACGGGCCATCTAGTTTTTACATATTATAATGTTACACTGTTTATTTTGAAGTGAGAGTTCTGAGTGTGCAAAATCGTCAAACCTGGGTCTAGTTATTCTTAAAGGAGAGTACAAGTGCCAATTCTCCAGCCTACAACATTGTCGATACCCAAGTTTTTGAGAAAAATTACTCCAAAATCCATCCTCCTCTTTTTTCGCAGTTGGTATTTTTTTTTTTTTTGCAAAATCGTCAAACACGGATCCGGTCTCTTTTAGAGGAGAATCTAGATCCAAATTTTCACGTATGTAACACTATTTGTTTTCCAGTGATGAGAATTCTCAAGAAATAAATTTTTGCAAAATCGTCAAACACGGGTCTAGTTATTTTAATAAACTTTTTATAAAATTTATATAAATTAGTATTATGAAGTCTTAGAATCTGTTATACAGGGTGTTATGGAAATCCTAGCAGAAAATTGAACCACAGGTAGAACTCGTCAAAATAAACATTTCTTCTATTTACCACTTTGCTGAAATCCTCAATTTTTTTGAACATTTTTCTGACCCCTTATTTCACCCTCCGCTTATTCCGACTTGAACTTGAACGCGTCACAACGTTTTTGCCGAACGAGGTAAACACCTTCTAAGTTTTTTGGTACAAAAAATTTGTCGTTGATAGTATTTTAGTCATCAGTTGAGTGTCGCGCCGCTATGTGTTGTTATGATTGTGTGCTCGATTCTTGTGCTCCCTGATTATTTTATTATGATTTCGGACGTCCCAGATGTAATCGCGTTTTGGAAATTGAACCTGACATTTTTAAGTATTCGAAGATGTGCTTCGAAGTGTATTCGAACTGTCGGTGTGTCAACATTTATCCCTAATCAAAGTTAGAGAGTTTATTATTACGTGTTACTACTTCAATATTATGCATATTATGGTAGGTCCGTACATATTTCCATTTAAACAGTTTTTAATTCGATTCGTTTATCGGGTGAAGTTTTTTGTGCCTTCCTGATAATGAATGAGCGTCGATCCATAGGCGGGTATTGGTTTTAGGGGTCAAACTATTCTTAATTTTAACTCCGTAAGGGAGCGTTTGCGAAAAAAATGATAAATAAAAAAAAACATATTTTAACGAGTTCTAATTGTGGTTAAATTTTCTGCTAGGACTTCCATAACACCCTGTATAGATATAGATTACATGATACATGATTTGATTTTTCTGATTTTTTCAAAATAGCCCTTTGGCCAAAAATAAATAAATAGTTTGTTGAAAAGCATTGAGTTTCGTATCTTATAGCAACTTTAAACTCAATTTTCTCGACTTTACGTACGATCAAAATTAATTACTTTATGCGATTTTTGCCGTTTCTCACCCGTTATCTCCAAATCTAAGCCCTAAATAAAAAAAAATGTTATGTTGCAAAATTATTGCCCTATTTATTGTGCTTCCTACAGTACCACTTTCATATTTTTGTCGAAAATAATAAACTAATAAACTAAAAACAAATATAAGCTTTTCAATGATGTGTCTGTTGACATATCTTCTCATTTGAAAAAAAAAACTTCAGGGTCGTATTTTAAAATGAGGGAACTGAAGACTGTCCAAGCGGCAACGTTTCTTAGAATTGAAGAGTTGGCAGTATTGACTCCCTATATTACATTTTATTTGTGCGACAATAAAATTAACCAAAAATGTCATTTAGTAATGGTAATTGTTACGTATTAAATTGTCAATACGTGAGAAAGAAAAACCTGAGCTGAAAAGTGATTATGAGCGTTCAGGTAAGGAAACAACCTAAAATATATTTTTTTTTATTAAAGGTTGGGTCACGAAAAAGCAACCAAAACCTAGTGCCGCTTCAACAAAGAATCTACTACAAACATCATTCAGCTGCAGTAGTCTCAATAAGAATGGAAAATCAACTGTCAGTGTTCAACATTAATACAAGAGGGTTCACATAGCCAGGCTGCTGTTGAAGGCTTGAGAACCGTCCGCGAATCTCCCAGCCAGCATGATTTAATGGAAACATCAAAAACGTCCTGCAAGTAAACACAAGTTGGACCAGGTGAATTGAAAATAATGCTTGACTGTTCAGTTCAAGTTAACATATGACATTATACTTGGAAAGATGCACCAGTGCTGGTGGATATTCGCAATAAGCTGTTTTTTTTTTGGGGGGCGAAGAACAAATTGGCGACATGCACTAAAACTCTCTAAAACTGACTGAACAGTGTTTAAATTTGTTTGCGACAAACTAATAGAACTGACAGCAGATGGCCAGTACTAAAAAAATCAAAAATGGGCTGCGCGAATTGACTAACAATGATATCAGAAAGGTGCACCTGAATTATATGGGTGCGGTATAAATATTTAGTGAGAGCTAGGAAATGCTAACTGGGCGACAAGAAATATGTAAGTGTTTCAATTGTTTTCTTTCCATTGTATATTTTATAACATAGTGTAGTTGTTTAAGTTGTTTTCTAATCAGTAAACATTTTTGATTTTCTAAATCACCTGAGTAAACAATAAGACATTTTGGCTTAGGGAAAAGGAAATAAGGAATAAATACAGTACATTAACTAATAATAATTATTTATATATCGAATTTTACATTTAGTGCAAGTACTTATCGTCGTTAAAACCCGAAATTTGTGTAACTCCATTTTGACTAGTTTTGCAGGAGAAGCAAAAAACTGTTTTCTTTCGCGTTGTGAGTCAATATATTTCAAAACTTTCATTATCACTATATTCAAAACTTTGATACGAACATAGTGATAACGAAAGTTTTGAAATATATTGACTCACAACGCGAAATAAAACAGTCTTTTGCTTCTCTTGTAAAACAAGTCAGAATGGAGTTACACAAATTTTGGGTTTTAACGACGTTATAACGTTCCTCAACACGATATTTTCGTAACAGTTTTAATTTGATAACATTTCACATAAGGATAAATACAGGTGAACTTTAATATATGAATGTGCCAGATTTTTATTATAATGTTTGCTATAACGTTGTCACTTCTATACAAATAGAGTTGTCTAAAAATTTTCAGTCTGCTCGTTTCTAGTAAGTGGTTTCTAAAATTGATATTTACAATTAGCTATTTTCACATTTAATTGAGGCTCGCAGCTTATCGCTCACACACTATTCCAGTATCCTCATTTCATTATTTCTTCATCTGTGATTTTAGATATATAGTCTAAGAGCCAGTGAAAGGCAAACATGACATATTTCAGTAAACCCTTAATTTTGTCAGAAGACTCTCTTATGCTTACTGTTCATGAAATGGGGACTAACTAAGCCCGGTCAAGGTAGTTTTAGTGGCGCTCAGGTGTAACAGGTACAAAAATCAAACGACTTTCAAAAGTATTTCAGTAATGCTACCGTTTGTATATTTTAAATTACATTATTATTGTTATTGAAAAATCACAATGGCAGACGGTTATGGCGGTTGTAACATCACGGAAGACACTTTTCAAAGTTAAAAAAATTAAAAATTCAAAAATATTTTAGTAGATCTATTCTTCAGTAGCTACAAAGTTACTGATGTTAATGAAAGCTTCAGCAAATAAGTTCGAAATTTCGACGCGAGCTCTATTCCACCTTGCAAGCGCGAGCTATACCAGCAGTTTTAAAGAGCTCATTATATTTCTACCGTTTGGAAAAATGTTTTCGAAGAAGAGCCCACCACATTGAGCCCATGGTTGGATAGAAGAAGAAAGTTCCTTCGTTATTAAATGGTTTAAGGGAGATCAACTTCCATATCTTGTCAGGGATTTGTTGAAATATTATCCAGGTAATACAATGAATTATATTTGATGAGAATATTTCAATAGAATAAAAAATGTGCCATTCACATGTAGAGTTGACAGATTTTCCATAAGACTACATGTAGCAGTTTTATTTCATTTACTAGTTAATAAGCTTCCTAATGTGATCTTGGATTTTTCACAGAAAATTGTGTAATGAAATAATCCATTAAAAAAAAAAGTTTTTTTTCATTATTTTTGTCTAACGCCTCAACCTCCTTCTGGTATTGGTACAGTGATCAGAAGCAAACAGTACGCAATAGAAAAATATTAAAAAAAAAAAATTGGTGTTAGATTCGCATGTGGCTAGTTATGTGACACTGGACCCTGACACCGCTAGAAAAAGGAAATGGATCAGCATCCGCTCACTAGCGATAATATATTTTATATAAGCCCTTGCATTGTAGAATTAATTAAGATTAATATCCTGAACGTTGTAGTGTGCTTGTCGCTGTTCTTTAAAAATATTTTTTTTATGTCTCAACTCGTTCCCGAAACATAACTGGCGCAGTCGGTACGATAGTGCAGATTATCCTTGTGTCCGAATAACAAAAGTGGTAATCCTGAGACCCCTGTCTCTTCAGCGCTATCCGAACAAAGAAGAACCAACGATCCGATCGAAGAGTTAAGTGTCAAACTCCTGCTACCTGTCCGAACAACAATTAGTAACCTGTGCGACGCTTATCCATCGACGAATCAGACGAGCCGTACACACCAGGAATTGATCTTCCAGAAGGCACCAGTTCCACTCCTCTGAATAAGATAAAGAATTGAGTACTTCTGTCCCTTTTCCTTAATTTTGTTATTTCCTGATTGGAACTAACAAAAATCCCCCTCTCGATTAGAACCCATGCCGCAGACATTGAACTTACCCCACTTCAACATCCATTGCTACCTTTTCTTCTTGGTAACAGCTATGTAGTACAACACACTCACACCCTTATTGACCATCTAGATTTGAATCCAATCACAACAATCATAGATCGGACAATTGAATCCTTTTATCAAATAAATCAAACCCTTGCAAATTTTACAAACAGTACAAACCCCATCGAAATCACCTACTCACGTGTGCTCCTTAGTAACTTGAAACAAGTTAATTATATTATTTTGCAAATAGAACGTAAATTGGAAAACTTTCTTTCACATAAACGTACAAAACGAGGTTTATTAAACATTATTGGCAGTACACAAAAATTCCTTTTTGTAACTCTTGACTCTGAAGATGGAACCCGATATAACTAGGCCATAACAGAACTTGCTTCTGATCAACAAACCTTAGCTCATCAGATGCAAACCCAAATTTCAATTATTAAAAAATTGTCAACAAAATATACGCTTGCCATTGAAACAATTACTATTAATCAAAAAACTATTACTAACAGAATTAATGATTTTATTAATGAGACCAACCGTAAATTTACCACCATATATGAACTGGCAAACACCAAAAGTACGATCGAGCAACTAACTTTAAATTGCCTTAATTTGGTAAATTACTTGGACAACCTAGAAACCGCAATCTTATTCGCCCAGTTGAACACCCTACCCTCCATAACTCCGTTTTGTCCCAAACTGAACTTATCAATCACATTCAAAATCTCTCACATATTTACAATAAGAATCAGATCATCCAATTGAAAAATCACCAATAACTCCGTTTTGTCCCAAACTGAACTTATCAATCACATTCAAAATCTCTCACATATTTACAATAAGAATCAGATCATCCAATTGAAAAATCACCAATCGTACATGTAGTTTCAGTTTCAACTCAAGTATATTTTCTCGACAATAGAATAATTTTCGCGATCAAAATTCCAATTGTTTACCCAGAGAAGTTTCTTTTGTACCACCTATACCCTATCCCAATAAAAAACCAAACCATAATTCCAAGGAAACCCTACCTTGTACTCAATTCACGCCTTCACCAATACCGAGAGACGCCTTGTCACCAAATAGAGGAAGAATTTTTCTGCACATCCGGCCTCAGCCCTAATGTCGAAGATTGCAACATCGCTCTGATCTACAATCGAAAACCGACTTCTTGCGACTTGACACCTGTCTACCTTAAGTCGACCATCTATGAAGAATTATCCAGCGACTATCATCTAATTCTCCCGGCTGAAGAAATCCAAATCACCCTTGAATGTGGACATACGAAAATAACATATGTCTCAACACCCACCTTGGTCAAGATTCCCGAAAATTGTTCGCTACAAAGCAAGAAACTCAAGATTCAACATGAGATGACACACATCAATGGAGAACCGTTGATCCTACCAATGATTGATAGAATACACCAACTACAATCACCTGACGACAAACACCTCATTCTACACCAAGTCAAACTCGATGACCTACAACAACAAATACAACAACTACATGGACCTATGATCACGCCGTTCCATTGGACACACCATGCTACTTTTCCACTTGTCCTTGTTGTTATTTTAGTAATCACCGCCTATGGAAGTTATCGACTCCTCACCTGGTGGATCAAGAAAAGGAAAGCAACATCTTCGATACCCCCGAAATAGGAACGACACAAGGAAAAACCAAATCCTGCCCCTAGGACCGACATCGAAAAACTTCCCCAACCCAGTTTTTCTCAACTTGTGATGGGAGGAGTTATGTGACACTGAACCCTGACACCGCTAGAAAAAGGAAATGGATCAGCATCCGCTCACTAGCGATAATATAGTTTATAAGCCTTTGCATTGTAGAATTAATTAAGATTAATATCCTGAACGATGTAGTGTGCTTGTCGCTGTTCTTTAAAAATAATTTTTTTATGTCTCAACTCGTTCCCGAAACATAACTGGCTGAAGGTTTCCTTTATAGTAAATCTGGCAACTGATATGTTAAGTAACCAAAGCAATGTTTTTCTCAGGTACTGGAATTCATTGTAGCAATAATTGTTGAGAATTCACAGCAAATGTTCAAATTCGACCATTGCCCGTCTCCAATATTGGCCTGTACTCGTTCGAGTATTTGTTTGGTTAGTTTCAGTGGGTCCAAAAATTCTTGCGAGAAGGTCTTCGCGCCTCTCAGTTGGTGTTATGTAAACCAACGATTTAAAATGACCGCAAAGAAAAAATATAAACGATTAAGTTTGGGTGAACGGGGGGCTAACGCGTTGGGCCATCTCGCCCAATTCATCGCTAAGCATGGCCAGGCCATCACAGGACCGGATGATGCTCCATCCAGTTGAATTCACAATCATAATTATCCCTTATTAGAAGTCTTAGAGGCACGTCATCCATCCCACAATGTCAGTGTGACTTTTTTTAAATAAATCTGAAAAAATAGTTACTATGCATACAATCCCATTGTTGCATAAAAATATCCATTGTTATATTAAAATGTTGCCGCAATGATTTTTGCATAAATCTCGATAATTTAAGATTGTAGCGGAGCCACCCGCCGCCACTGGCCAGCCAGCCGTCCCAGGCCAAAACCCCGCCGCTGGGCCGTACCACCTGCGGCCACGCCGGCGCGAAAGCAAGTAGAAGAGTAGTTGAGCCCGCGAGGTGAACACGACACCATTCCTTTTGTTGTTTATTCTTTATCTTTGTTAATTTGTTAATAATTGTTTTGTTAATAAATCACCAGCACACTTACAAGATGAGTTTAAATACATTTATGTTAGAGACCAAAGGCATTGCGTCAAATGATTATTGATCTACATTTTGTTTCGCATACTTTAGCAGCATTTTGGGTGTATTTTACTGATAATAAATAGCTGTAACCAACATTAGAAGATCCCCAAAAGAAACCCACGTACACAGAAGAAATGAACATCAAGAATTTTTTAAATATTTTTCTCTGACTTACCAAATGGTTCTAAATAACGTACGATTGCGTTGGTGCGGCAATTATTAAACATCCTGTATATACTAGAAAGAAATTAAGTAACAGAATAATGCAATTCTAAAAGAAACTAACCTCACTGGACAAATATTCGAATCCTCGACATTGAGTATCAACCATTTGCTCTCAGCAAGATGGTGAGCTCCTCCCTGACACGTTTTACTAAATATGGAATTATATTCGAAACGACCAGTTGGCATTCCACTGTCGTCTAATTCTTTCATGAAATGATCGATTAAACAAGCAGCTCCCTCTCCTCCTCTTCATGCACGCTCTCTTGCAGTTACTAGAAAAAAAACTGAGTTGCAGTCCAGAAGGAGTATTCTCGTACCAGGAATTAATCATTTTGACATTCCAAATCTGTCAATGAGCTTACTTTTCTTTTTTCTGTCTGTGCTCGAAGTTCATTTCTTTCACTGTCTCTGGAAGCTCTTGAGTCCTTAAAATCTATTCCAGCAAACGGATCTATTTTAATTTTAAATTCTTTAACATACTTTTCTGTTAACAGCTTAGCGGTGGTATTCCAAATAGTCTCCACAACGCTTTCTTTATAATCGCTACCGTCCAATTTATTCATATTGTGTCCATAGTCTTTCAATATTAAATTTAGCTGACTGATGTCTGCAGGCTCTTCTAAATTAAACCTTTCTTGGCAAAACCTTTGAAACTGCAAGAGTTTTGGGAGCGCTTTTGGAGTTTTGGTGTTACACGACATTGACGATTCTACAGATAGTTCGGTTCTGCAAAGGTTTTTACGCCAAATCTATTTTTTCTGGTCATGCTTTTCTTTTTAACTGTTTTTAATACTAAATTCGACGAACTGTTTTCAAATTTATTTTTGTTTTCATTCTTGTTTATTGACGACCAGTTCACGTACACAGTTGTGCAAATCGATCAAAGCTCACAACTCAAAAACGAATTAAATAGAAATTCTTTGGATTGTTTTATCGTTGCAACAGCTACTCGTAATCCGACTAACAAAAATTACCGGCAAGATTCAAACCACTTGTTGTATTGTAACTAGCCAAACCCGTGGGTTACGCTCCACGTTCAACAACAGTGTGAAACAGAAATTAAATCTATGACCAAACAACAAAATAATTTTCAAACAATTACAGTTATCCGGTATTAGCCTCCAGCAACGGTTTTTAAGCACAGTCGCAGCTTTTTTTTATGGCGACTTGGCCTTTCTGGGCTTAAAAAATGTCCACTACTGCTTTATAACGGATGACTGTATATGATTAAAGCAAATTAAGTTGTTAAAGCAGTAATGTTAAAATCTGTAAAGGTTTATTAATACTTTATTTAATACGCTGTAATACTGATAATAATCAATTTAATTGACTCAATTTTTAAAATTAAGTATGCCACTGTATTCGATGTAAGAACATGTATCCGATGTAAAGAATGTTGGCAACCTGATAAATGAAATATATGACCAACGCAACAAAATAATTTTAAAACAATTATAGTCACCCGGTATTAGACAACCATTGAAGCTCTTAGCACGTGGTCGTTAGAGTTAAGGTCGGTAGGTAGTAGCAGGTAGAGACCGTCACTATAGATGCTTCATATCTGTTACGATCTTCGTCGTCACTGCTGTGGGTTAGGGTGTGTTGGAATGAGTCCCTAGGCCCACTATATGCATTGATTAAATGCTAACTACACTAACTAGAACAATGGCTATTATTACAACAAGGGTACATGTGTTCTGGTATCAGCCATAAGCGGAGTCTGTCACACCCGTTGACAGCTGACAGTTGCTCAGGGATCCCAACACCTTCCCTTCTTAATGAGGTTAATCTTCCGCAATTTCTTGATTGGGCATGCTTGTACGAGTGTTTATCGACTGTGGGTGAAACGCGTCCAATAGAATGTCGCAGGGGAGAGCCTCTGAGTCTTCCTGTTCTAGCTTTGAGTATCTCCGTTTGATCTGGTTTGTGTGCATTCTGACGTAGTCTGTTTCGCTTATCCCGCAGAAGTACGTTGAACATAACTTTCCCAATTTTCTCGACGATTTGTCCCGGAATCCAATTCCAGTTGTTTTGTGTGTGTACTTGAGCATACACTGAGTCGCCAGGTTTCAGCGTGCTAATCGATGAGTTGGATTTGTTTTTGTGAGATAAATGTTCCTGTGGTCTCAGTAAGTCAAGGACTGTTCTGACAGTCCTTCCGAACATGAGCTCGGCTGGTGACTTTCCCTCTGGAGCGCTGCGGTTGGAAGTTGTTCTGTACGTGCTGAGGAAGGTCCGGATTTGTCCTCCCAGGGACGGTTCCTCCGTTTTGAGTTTTTTTAAAGCTCTCTCTTGAAAGTATCGACAAAGCGTTCTGCTTGGCCATTGGCTTGGGGCCAATAGTGTCTTGATATGTTGAATGCCCCTTTCAGTGCAGAACATGTCGAATTTGCTAGCTGTAAACTGCGTTCTGTTGTCCGTAACGAGTGTGTCAGGGATTCCAAAGCGCGAGAAAACATCGTCTAGAGCGTCGATAGTGTACGCAGCGGTTATCGTTTTGGTCTTGAAGATTTCCGGCCACTTGGTGAATGCGTCAACAATGACGATGAAGTAGTCGTCACCGAGCGGACCTGCAAAATCCACGTGAACGCGCTGCCAGGTATGGGCTGGAAGAGGCCATGGGATTGGTGAGATTTTGTTTGGAGATTTTCCCGCTTCAGCGCAGCGGTCGCATTCACGAACCACGTCCCGGATCTCTGTCTATGTTTGCCCAATATGCATAGCTACGTGCTATGGCTTTCATGCGCTCTTGTCCTGGATTACCTTTGTGCAATTGCCGTAATATTTTTGGACGGCGAGTTGCCGGTATGACCGTATGACCACTCGGTTCCCCAACATGAGGCAATCCTCAATGACTGATAAAGGACTCTCTTCTGGCGTGGAGCGAGGCAATATCTTCGTGAATATGCTTTCTTCTATTTGGCTACCCTTCCTTGGTAAACTGGATGCCTTTTGCAGTATCTTGTCCTTCTGCGTTTCTGTTTGAATTGTTGCGAATGTGACTGGCAGGACTTCAATTGCTTCTTCTAAAATCTGTCTGATGTTTTCTTCGAACTTGATTGACGCTATGGCGATTTCTTCATCGGGTGTTATGCACTGGTCGATCAGTCTTAATACATCAGCGTGTCCAAAATCGTTTGTGCCGACATATTCTATGTTGAAGTCGTGTGCTTTGAGAGTTAATGCCCGACGCTGCAATCGGTTCGCCGTGTAAACTGGAATGCCGGTTTTTGAGCCGAAAATCGTCAATAATGGTTTGTGGTCTGTTTGCATCGTGAACTTACGACCATAGAGCATGCGATGGAACTTCTTGACTGCGAACACCAAGACAAGAGCTTCCTTCTCGATTTGGTTGTACTTTTGCTCAGTTGTAGTCAGCGTACGGGATGCGTGTTGCACTACCTTGATCGATCCGTCCTTAAAGCGATGCATGATGCATGCTCCAACGCCTTTATCGGAGGCATCACCTGCCACTATAATTTTATTCCCGGGGTCATAATAGCATGAGGTCCGACTGTAAGATCCTTTTAAATGTTTCGAAGCATTCTTCACATTGGCGTGTCCATGACCACTTTGTGTTTTTCTTTGTTAGGTTGTCCAGAGGTTGGCGTAACGTGTGCATGTTTTTGATGTGTTTCCCGTAGTAATTGATTGCTCCAAGATAAGATCGAAGCGTTGAGATATCGTGAGGCGGGCTCATACGAACGATTGCTTCTGTTCTTACGGGATCTGGTCGTAACCCTTGTGCATCTATGATTTGGCCTAGATACTTGATTTCGGGAAGACGAAATTTGCACTTCTGGATCTTGAGATGGAATCCAAATTCTTTGATACGACTTAGGAGATTAAACAGGTTCTGATCGTGTTCTTCTTCCGTTTTGCCGAATACTAAGATGTCGTCTATGTAAGCTGCTGCACCAGAAAGGTCTGATATCATCATGTCCATGATTTGTTGAAAGCATCCCGGGGCGGTTTTGATTCCAAATGGCAGACGGTTGTGTGTGTTGATTGTGAAGAACTGCCGCGACTCTTCGTCTAGTTCCATCTGCAGAAAGGCGTCTGATAAATCAATTACTGTAAATACCTTATGATTCGCCAATTTTGAAAATATTTCTTCCGGTGTCGGAAGCGGATATTGGTGCGGTTCCAGTGCTTGGTTCAATCCCGTTGATTAATCTCCACAAATGCGTATGTTTCCATTCGGCTTTTTTGTAACCACCATTGGGGTTGCCCATTCAGAATGGTTGAGCGATGAAGCCCATTTTCTGGAGGCGTTGGAGTTCTTGGTCTACTTGAGGGATTGCGGCTAAAGCGACTGGGCGCTTGGCTCTGTAGATCGGGGTTGTTCCAGGTTTGATTTGGAGATGAGCTTTAGTTTTACTGCAAAGGCCTAGCGAATCGTTGAACACATCGGGGAATTTGGCTCTGAGAGATTCTTGAAAAGCTTCTGAACTGGGTAGGCTTACGCTGTTACAGAATGAGTTGATTGGTACATCCCAAAGATTCATTTTGGAGATCCAATCTATTCCGAGCAGATTCAAATTCTTGACTGGAGTAGGAGAGAGGAAGCATTTGCCTGAGAAACACTTTCCTTGAAATTGTACGACGCAATCCAGTTCCGACGTGAGTGCTAGCGAATCACCTGAAGCGTTTTTTACAGATCGGTTTCTTCAGAGGTGATTGTGATGTCGGAGGCTGTGTCGATTTGAAGACTGACTGGAGTTCCATTTATCTGCACTGTAATGTATTTGCGCTGCTTTGTTGTTTCGATGTGGTGGACTTGGTGAAGGACCTTTGTGACTGCAGTTGACTGTTCCTGCTATTCAGCTTCCGTGTGTTACAGTAACCTTCTTTGTGACCCACTGTGTTGCACGTGTTTTTTGAACGTGCAATCCTTGGAATAATGCATTTGTCCGCAGAACCAACATGGAGTTTGTTGTCGGTCCCTTTGGTAGGTTTGTAGGACTTGGCAATTGACTGAACGGTTGTCAAACTGTTTGTTTTTTTCACCATGTTCGTGTCTTGCTTGAGGTTGATGATGCGCTGACATTCTGACGTGAGATCTTGTAGCGATCGTTTGATTGCGTCTCTGGTATCTAGCATTGAGAGCAATTTGGTTTGTACATCTGCATCCGCACTTGACTGTAACCCGCAAACAAAGATGAGACATTTGAATTCGTCTGGTTTTATTTGGGCGATTTTGAAATCTTCACATCTTTACTCTCGCAGCATAAGCGATAAAATTTTCTGAAGCCTGCTTGGTTAGTTTCATGCTTTGATACCTTGTGTTGAAGGTAGTCGTCTTGTTCCCGAACATTTGTTTCAGTAAGTCCACAGTTTCTTTGAATGTGAAATCTTTGGCTTCCTTTGGAAGTACGAAGTTGGTGTACTGTTTGTGACATTGAAGGTCCAACTTCCTCAAGAGTAACCTGACTTTTGCAGCGTCGCCAAGTGCAGCGCATCTTCGGTGAACAATCCTTCGTAGCGTTGATGCCAGACATCGGATGTGGAATTTCCATGCGGAATTCGTCAGTTGACGTTTAATAGAATAGATAGATGTTCAATATACAGGGGATGTCCCAGATTATCGGTCCCATAGAACAATCTCAAATTTGTGGAGTTAAAATAAGTTGATTTAACACAACTTACCAATAAACTAAGTTGCACTGTTTAGCCGTCACAGGGCTTTGAAATTCGAAAATAAATTTCAATTTTTTTAAATATTCTTGAAACCACTGCAACAATCAGATTGAAACTTGGTGGAAGTGTATCTTTATTAAAGCGTCACTTGTATGTGTATTTCTTACTTTTGCATTGATATCATAAGGTTTCAGAATACAACCCCCCGCATAAAAAATATAAATGCAGCAATTTAATAAAAAAAAATAGGGGAAAGTTTAAAAAAAGCAAACTAATTACTTTAAGACATTATGACAAATTAAGGTGAGCGAGCATTGTGAGCAACTTTAAATCATTTAAGAATTTGAACATTCTCACCTCTTTCATTTTGACCCATAGATATTAGGAGCAGAATACTTTAAGGAAATTAGAAAGAAGAAATTAAGAATTAAGAAATAAAATTGAGGAGACGGTACATATGCAAAATAATAAAATCAATATAAAGTCGAAAGAAATGCAAACACACAAAATAAAAAAGCCGCAGGTGACGATCATATTGCGAATTAATTGCTGAAATGTGGAACAGAGTTAACAAGACGAAATAAAAGCTCTTGCCCAAAGAAATTTCATAACGTCAATACACAAGAAAAGAAGTAACCAACTACCAAGAAATTGCAGGGGAATGAATAACTCTCCTTTACTCTATGTTAACCTAATGACCAAAGTACTAAGTACCAAAATACTAAGCAAATTTAAGAGAAATAAATCGACCACAGATGCTATATTTACGCTACGTGAGATCTGTGAAAAATACACATATAAACGCACCAGTTTTCATGGACTTCATTGATTTCGCTAAAGCCTTCGACTGTCTCTATAGATGACATAATATGTACTCATCATACTCCTATCAATGTTAGTCAACGTAATTCAAGATGTTTATAATAGAACGACAACCCGTGTCAAAGTGAACCTAAGGGCCGGTTGTACAATGTCGAGTAAAACTCCCCGATAACTTAACCAACACCCTTCAGGTTGACAAAAACGAGTATTACAATGAGTTTTCTAGCCGTGGTTAAGTTTACTTCGACTGGTTTTGATAGACACAAACATTACTAGAATTGTCACTATTATATGGACGACTTTATGCAGAAACGGAGTATCCCACATGAAACTGATTCCTAGATATTCGAAAACATCCTCCATATTTGTAAAATGAACGTTAATTGCAATAAAAACCAACAAACAACAAGTCCAACGGATAATCACGTTTCTACACCGCGTTGTCAAATTGCAAATACATCTGTCGAAACTCAGCTGATCCCTCGATGAGTCGGTGCTACTTCCAACCAGGACTTTTACCAGTGGCAATCGACCGGTAACATTTACTAGGACTTTACCCTCTAGTTTCGAGATAAACTGTGTTTGTACAACCTGTCTTTTGACGTATCTGGAAGTAAACCTGCAACCTGCAGTTTAACTCGACAATGTACAACCGGCCCTAAGAGTCAGAAGAAATAACCACTGGAATTAGACAGGGCGACTCATTCAACATCGTGATGGACAAAATAACAGAAATGGTAAGAGATTTGGCCGGTGCAGACGATCGTATTTTTACTGTTTTTGAAAGACAGTGCACACAATTGACGCAGCGGGGTTTGCGTAAAAAAGATTATTTTGTTTCCATATTACATATTATACAAGATTTATATTTATAAAAAGAAAATAAAATATTGTGTACAGCCTTATGTGGGTGCTCGTGCATTAAAAGGAGCTTTTGTTCGTAATCTTGTGGATATCAGAGACGACGAGGTGAATTTTTATAATTATTTTCCCAAATCGTTTGATGAATTTGAAAGTTTACAGAATAATTATTTATGTACAAAACAAAACAGAATTTGTAAGAGTACCAGAGAGTACGACGACCCCAACGTGTAAAGCAGCTTCGTATAGAATTTTACCTGGTTCACTTCTCCCTGAATCTGGCGATCCAAATTTTCTAAAACTATTTGATAGAATACAATGACGAGGAAACGACATTAAGATGTACCTAATAATTACCCAAATCTAAATGCTGGTATTGTCTAAGATTTACAGCAACTATTGGTGGTCTAACCCCGGCAACGCCGAGCATTCTGCTAGTGCATACTCCAGTAAACTGTATCTTGAGTGCTTTAATAAAGCATGTTGAGATATGTACTATTAATTTGCCCGCTTTCTTATTCTCAACAGATACACTGTTGTAGAGCATGTTATGTCGTTCAAATATCTATACATTCAAGAAATAGCAAGCAATCAGGATCTACATACAGTGCAGCAGCAGGTACACAAAGCGGATACAATCTCCGGACTAAGAGCAGAAAATACTGACAGCAAATTTTGAGGTGAGTAATTTGTTCTTTTCACAATTTAGATGATTTGTTAATTATCAGATATTGTTTACGAATTACTCAGAGTTTTGGCAATTGGCAGTTGAATATGTCAAGCACATATCAAGTATGTGAACAAATTTGATTTTCACTAGCAGTCCTAGAGCCGATGTATAAATTTTCAGTGGATAAAATACATTGGAAATTTTGTGTGATAAAGTATAAACGTAGACCTAAAAGGAGCCGTCTTTCATTTATCCCAATTTTGGCCGCGTCTTAGACGTCTGACGTCACTTCCGGTTGAAATTATGCAGTAGATCAATGAAATTGACGGCAAAATGTAGGTTTTAATCTCTAAAATAATACCGACTTCAAAAAAGGAGGAGGTTATCAATTCGGTTGTATGTTTTTTTTTTTTTAATGTTTGTTACCGCAGAACTCCGTCATTTATAAACCGATTTGTAAAATTCTTCTTTTATTTGAAAGAGTATACTTGCAGATTGGTCCCATTGTCACCATTTCAGGATCTGATGAGGGGATCTCATGGAAATCGAGAAAAATCCTCAAATTTTCGCTCCCTTTAATTAACCGACTTCATGTATGTTCACCGATTTCTTCGTCAATTGTGGACCGATTTACAAAATTCTTCTTTTATTTGAAAGGGTATACTCTAAAGATGGTTATATTGTTAAAAAATCAGGATCTGATCAGGGAATCCCATGGAAATCGAGAAAAATCGTCAAATTTTCTCTCCCTTTTATTAACCGACTTCATGTATGTTCACCGATTTCTTCGTCAATTGTGGACCGATTTACAAAATTCTTCTTTTATTTGAAAGGGTATACTCTAAAGATGGTTACATTGTTAAAAAATCAGGATCTGATCAGGAAATCCCATGGAAATCGAGAAAAATCGTCAAATTTTCGCTCCCTTTTATTAACCGACTTCATGTATGTACACCGATTTCTTCGTCAATTGTGGACCAATTTACAAAATTCTTCTTTTATTTGAAAGAGTATACTCTAAAGGTGGTTACATTGTTAAAAAATCAGGATCTGATCAGGGAATCCCATGGAAATCGAGAAAAATCCTCAAATTTTCGCTCCCTTTTTAACCGACTTATCATGTATGTTCACCGATTTCTTTGTCAGTTGTGGACCGATTTACAAAATTCTTCTTATATTTGAAAGGGTATACTCTTGACGTGATTCCATTGTCAAAAAATCAGGATCTGATCAGGGAATCCCATGGAAATCGAGATAAATCCCCATATTTTTTCTTCATTTTATGGTTATAATTATGTTCATACTGATTTCTTCGTCAACTTTATTGAGGACCTCAATATTGGAGAAGCGTCTTTACTAGGTATCACTAACTTATCACTTAAAATTGTAAAAAATTTGCTTTTAAAAAAAAAGAGAACCGACTTCAAAAAGTGAAAAATAATTGAATACATGTATTATTACATGTACTACCCAATGACCTGTCTGAAGTCGGTGCCAAGCCAAATAGGTTACAAATTTGTAACATATTGTAATTATACAAAAATATCAACAACGTTATAACGCATACAACATTCGATATCATTCGAGACGACCGTCAACGACGTCTGCCGTTTGGGGTGTTTTGCTCAGCACGAGCCCCCCACCCACGCTCACGCATTCCGGTGCGTGGAGTAGGCAGCCTATCTATCTACTACCTATTTGGCTTAGCACCGACTTCAGACAGATCATTGGGTAGTACATGTAATAATACATGTATTCAATTATTTTTCACTTTTTGAAGTCGGTTCTCTTTTTTTTAAAAGCAAATTTTTTTACAATTTTAAGTGAGTTAGTGATACCTAGTAAAGACGCTTCTCCAATATTGAGGTCCTCAATAAAGTTGACGAAGAAATCGGTATGAACATAATTATATACATAAAATGAAGAAAAAATATGGGGATTTTTCCCGATCTCCATGGGATTCCCTGATCAGATCCTGATTTTTTGACAATGGAATCACGTCAAGAGTATACCCTTTCAAATAAAAAAAAAATTTTGTAAATCGGTTAAAAAGGGAGCGAGAATTTGAGGATTTTTCTCGATTTCCATGAGATTCCCTAATCAGATCCTGGATTTTTTAACAGTGTAACCACCTTTAGAGTATGCCCTTTCAAATAAAAGAAGAATTTTGTAAATCGGTCCACAATTGACGAAGAAATCGGTGAACATACATGATAAGTCTGTTAAAGAGGGAGCGAAAATTTGAGGATTTTTCTCGATTTCCATGGGATTCCCTGATCAGATCCTGATTTTTTAACAATGTAACCACCTTTAGAGTATACTCTTTCAAATAAAAGAAGAATTTTGTAAATTGGTCCACAATTGACGAAGAAATCGGTGTACATACATGAAGTCGGTTAATAAAAGGGAGCGAAAATTTGACGATTTATCTCGATTTCCATGGGATTCCCTGATCAGATCCTGATTTTTTAACAATGTAACCATCTTTAGAGTATACCCTTTCAAATAAAAGAAGAATTTTGTAAATCGGTCCACAATTGACGAAGAAATCGGTGAACATACATGATAAGTCTGTTAAAGAGTGAGCGAAAATTTGAGGATTTTTCTCGATTTCCATGGGATTCCGTGATCAGATCCTGATTTTTCAACAATGTAACCACCTTTAGAGTATACTCTTTCAAATAAAAGAAGAATTTTGTAAATTGGTCCACAATTGACGAAGAAATCGGTGTACATACATGAAGTCGGTTAATAAAAGGGAGCGAACATTTGAGGATCTTTCTCGATTTCCATGGGAGTCCCTGATCAGATCCTGACTTTTTGACAATGGCACTCCCTCAAAAGTATACCCTTTCAAATAAAAGAAAAATTTTGAAAATCGGTCCACAATTGACGAAGAAATCGGTGAACATACATGAAGTCGGTTAATAAAAGGGAGCGAAAATTTAACGATTTTTCTCGATTTCCATGGGATTCCCTGATCAGATCCTGATTTTTTAACAATGTAACCATCTTTAGAGTATACTCTTTCAAATAAAAGAAGAATTTTGTAAATCGGTCCACAATTGACGAAGAAATCGGTGAACATACATGATAAGTCTGTTAAAGAGGGAGCGAAAATTTGAGGATTTTTCTCGATTTCCATGGGATTCCCTGATCAGATCCTGATTTTTTAACAATGTAACCACCTTTAGAGTATACTCTTTCAAATAAAAGAAGAATTTTGTAAATTGGTCCACAATTGACGAAGAAATCGGTGTACATACATGAAGTCGGTTAATAAAAGGGAGCGAAAATTTGACGATTTTTCTCGATTTCCATGGGATTTCCTGATCAGAGTATACCCTTTCAAATGAAAGAAGAATTTTGTAAATCGGTCCACAATTGACGAAGAAATCGGTGTACATACTTAAAGTCGGTTAATAAAAGGGAGCGAAAATTTGACGATTTTTCTCGATTTCCATGGGATTTCCTGATCAGATCCTGATTTTTTAACAATATAACCATCTTTAGAGTATACCCTTTCAAACAAAAGAAGAATTTTGTAAATCGGTCCACAATTGACGAAGAAATCGGTGAACATACATGAAGTCGGTTAATTAAAGGGAGCGAAAATTTGAGGATTTTTCTCGATTTCCATGAGATCCCCTCATCAGATCCTGAAATGGTGACAATGGGACCAATCTGCAAGTATACTCTTTCAAATAAAAGAAGAATTTTACAAATCGGTTTATAAATGACGGAGTTCTGCGGTAACAACCATTAAAAAAAAAAAAACATACAACCGAATTGATAACCTCCTCCTTTTTTGAAGTCGGTTAAAAAGGAGCCGTCTTTCATTTATCCCAATTTTGGCCGCGTCTTAGACGTCTGACGTCACTTCCGGTTGAAATTATGCAGTAGATCAATGAAATTGACGGCAAAATGTAGGTTTTAATCTCTAAAATAATACTACAGTGCTGAATCCAACTCCACTGCAACCCCGTGGCACCCACCCCTGCTTAACCCATCTAGGACCACTGTCAAAATGTGTATAATTTTTTTATCAGTTATTCAAAACGCTATTTATATTGAACTGTGAAATAAAAAATTGAAAAAAAAAAGTTTACTTAGAAAAACTTGATGGTGCGAAAACGCACCATTGGCCTTATCCAATATTTATTCCATCTGAAAATACTGATGTCATGCTCGTGGTCATATCGAATTTTCGACAGTACATTTCCCGTTCTGTTCTCGCGAACAGTTCCACTTGCAAAAAATCCAGATTTTTGTAAATGAAACAGAAGTTGGTGGCTGGTAAAAAAATTGTCAAAATAAATCTTACGATATGAATATTTGTCTACGACATTCAAAAGCTCTATTACGACATTACCTCCCATGCCAAGATCTTTTTTGTTACAATCTATTGATTTGCAAGCGTAGGGAATTAATTTGAACAAATACACATCGCTTTGATAAATATTTTGGCTGAATGTTTGCCGTAATATGGAACCATTTGCTCATGTATGGATAAATGATGCTTGAATACTCCAAATCGCATAAAATTTACATTCATAATATCAAATATAGGCCTGAACTTTGAAAATTTATCTTCTTTGACTAAAGTTGCATTGTCCGCAAGATGTATTTTTTTTTTTTTGAATGTATTTCTTGACACATATACAATTGAGGAAGAACATGACATCCACTCAGTACGAGTATACCCAGAAATTTCTCCAAATCACCTACATCAAAATAAAAATCTTGACAGTTATTGTCTTTGGCATATTTGATGGAATATTCCACAATGGCGTTCATGACGGCATCATAAAAAAAAGACGATGAGATTTTTTCCATAAAAAACTTCGGAACAACAAGCCACGCGATAAAACACAGACTAGGTTACAATTTACTATGCACTGTGGAACTTTTGCTACTGTGCACGAACTGACGCCTACGAGATTTAACAAGTACTGTTAGAGCCAAAGGTGCGTTTTCGCACCCCACTAGTTTATAAAGCTATAAAACCATAAAAGCACTAATTGGGTTTACATGAAGGTTACAGAGCCTTCTTTTATACTTTTCTGAAAGAGTCTGAAGTTTTGCCACAAACTATTTTATACTAAATATAATTTTAAACATTTTTATTGCGATTGAAGATTTTTTTGAGAAAAATTAATAAAATCCTCTATTTTTATTTAGGCCGATTCAGTAAATTGTAAAAAACTAACACTTTTAAAAATTCAAACAATGTTTCCAGAAAGCATTTTATGAATTTTATTCGGAAAAAAAAATCGAAATACAGTAGAACTCGGTTATAGCGAACAGTCAACGGACCACCGAATGTGTTCGTTATAAGCAGGCGTACGTTATAAACAAGGTTGAAAATATATACACTAAAACAAAATTCCTTATTGAAAATACATCTTTTATACGTGTAATCATAATAATAATGCACTATGTAAAATACTGGGTGATCAATTTTTGCTGTACTTTTCTTTGCGACCTATTTCTTCATTCTCAATGTCTAAAATTGCCAGCAGCACGAAGAACTTCGCCACTAATTGGTACATTTAGACTTCTCTAAACCATTTTATGAGAGCATTGTCAACATCCTCTCTAACAGGACTTCGAAGACGCTTTAGTCACGTTCTTTTGAGGAAAATTGAGCAAATTGTAAATTTTGCTAGTCTATTTTTTTTTTGCATAATTAAGAGTTGCATTGGTCGCTTTTTAATAAATCGATTATTTTTAATTTATCGGCCACAGTTACTAGGCCACGTTTCTTTTTCACCACAGCTTTTTCACTTGTTCTAGTAAGAAATAAAACTGAAATATGTACTAATGTTTACATTTCGTTAGATTGCTCTCACAACACGAATATTTTTTGAGAAAGATGTTAATTATTCCAAGAAATCTGAGCAGTGAACACGTGCACGCAGTTCGTTATAACCGAGCATACGCCAAAATCTTGGACTCTATAACCGATCGTTCGTTATAAACGAGGTTCGTTATAACCGATCAGAAATTACATTGTCTTTATGGCGGTTAAAACTGTAACTAACTGTTAACTGTTAAAACTGTTAAAACGACTTCGAAAACTGTACGTTATAAGCGAGAGTTCGTTATAAGCCGGGCTCGTTATAACCGAGTTCATCTGTAGTATTTTTTACAAATTTTTAAATCAGACGGTGCGCAAACGCACCATTGGCTCTAGATGGGTTAAGAGGCCTGTCTAGCGCTAAGTTCGGGAAATGTTCCATAACTTTGAAGACAATGCATCAATCTTGAAATGCTTTCATATTCTAATGAAGAATAAATGGTAAAATGCTGGTATCACCCAATTTTAATTATAGTAATAAAAAAAAGTTTTTTTTTTACCTTATAAATAATTGTTTAAAAAAAAGAAATTGATACCAGCATTATAAGATTTATTTCAAGATTTACTGGAAAAAGAAAATTTGAAAACGCCAAAAGTTAAAGCCATAAGAAGAACTTTCAACAAAACGAAAAAGTCGCCGAAATATGGCGCTTCTTCAGCACCGGTAAGTGCTACATTATTATAAAAATAGTATTATTTATAAGTAAAGGGCAGATTATATGCAAAGCGTATATATTTTATTTTTTGCATCTATATAAATACATAAGTCAATTATGTGGACGAATTACAATGATTAAGTAGATACACTAATTAGTGATTGCATAATAATTATTATGTATTTAAATTTGCTACAATCAAATTACCGACGCACATTTCGCCAACAATGTTGGCATCATCAGGGTCAACCACCAAAAGTGATCCAGCCAATTGCTTTCTTTTTGGAAATAAATATACCCTTAACAATTATTATTTAGATTTATTTTGTAGCAAATATTTAAATTGACTACTTACTCTGTGTTTCGATGTATAAAAATTCTAATTTAAAATCTAATCTAAATTTATTACGGAAAATATCAATTTTCTAAAGCGGAACGCAGTTGTATAATCGAAAACATCTAATGAGTGGGCTGTTGAAGTGGTGGTAGGCACTAGATATATCATAATAAAAAGTGATTGCAGTTCTAGCATTAATTAAATTTTATTTCATTACTTAAATTCTCAGACTTTAACTCACCGACTTTTGTAAAAAAATTAGACATGCCACATTTCTTCTCGCATTAAGAGAGCTTTCATTTACTAAACTAATGAGTTCTTCCATTTGCATGTGTCGCAGTGGGTATACCCCAAACATTTTAAAATAGAAATTGTATTTACAAAATTTTAGAAATTGTATTTACAAAATTTTCACAAAACACTTTCTAACAGGAATACATAAATATGCTGAAATGGGGACCACACAACACAACAGTACTCCAACTTACATCGCACCAAACTATAAAACAGCAATCTTAGACAAAAGAGATTAGTGAAATCAGATGTAGTTCGAGTAATAAACAGATGATATGTTCTATGTGAGGTACAAAACTTAGCTTAGTGCCTAAATGACACCTAAATCACGAAACTGTTCACATCGACTAATGACTTTACCATTTATATTAATTATATATAAATTTACTTTCAGAGATTTTCTCGCTATTGACAACACCTTACATTTGTCTGAGTTAATTTGGAGATGATTGTCTTTACAATAAGCGATAAACGAATAAATGCTTTCCTGTAACTGCAAAGAATCGAGATAAGAATTTACAATATTTACGATTTTACATAATGCATCTTTAATTCAACTGCAGTTGTCGATTAATAGGTTCATTTTTCTCTAGAAAAAATATTAATACCTTGGTAAAACACATTTTTAAAAACTGTGTACATTTATTCCGATTTTGCCAATCATTTCATAAGAAATTTTTCTTGGGCGGGCTCCCAGTTGAAGCTAACCCATCTGATGCTGCGGCACCGGCCCGTGGTACCGTAGTGGCCTGGTAAATATTCGGTGCTGTTCGTCGGTTAAATAAAGACGGAAAATACAACCGTCTGTTACAAAGTTTGTAGAGCTTTGCGGGTTAGATACAGACGTAACAGGGGAAAATATTCAGCTCGCACTAGATCACGTGACAGATAGGACCCTTAAATGATATTATAAATTTTTCTTCTCTAAACAAACAATAAGAGCTACCTCAAATTTACTTATACCTTACGAACGATTCAAATAATTACCAAGAGGAATTAAACCACTCATGATGCCTCCTTTAAAAAAAAAACTACTCTTTGACTTGTGCATTCTTGCAAGCACTTGTGGTTTTCAAAATTATTAGCATTAACACTAGTGGAATTTTTGGTCATATGAACTTCACCAAATAATAATAATAATATTTATATTTATATTATTATAATATTCACCAAATAATGTATGTAACAAAAAACAAACCTGTTTGAATATTTCCTGGGTACGTGGAATAGGGCCCCATCATGGGTCCAAGCACCTCGTTATCATTAATGGGGGGTACCGTCCCAAGCTTAGAGTTTTGAGTGGAATCCAAACAAGTGGGGTAACTGTCCACCAATAGAGGATATGGAGAAAGACGTAAAGGATCCATTTCTCCTGGTGTTGATTCATCAGACGCAGGAACGTTGTTATAGGAAAATGTATTTTGAACTGATAACGGTGTACGGACACTGACGACAGGATCTTTCGAAAAGGATAAGTTTCTGCATATCTAGAAAAATAAACAAAATTAATAATGTCATTTTTAAAACAAAAAAAAATGTTTGAATTTCTATTTATATAGTTTAATAAAAAATACATTTTCAATGTAGACGTTTGAGAATATTTTGTAACTAGTTATATAAAACGTACATAATTATGCACATATTTTCTTATAAACAAAATACAAATAACTACATAGGTAATTTTACTAATGATCATATTTAATTTGCCCAAAGAAATTGTTTTTATTTTCAGTTCCAATTTAAAAATGAATTAATTTCAAAATTTAACCAAGCAGTTACAAATAATTAACAGCTCAAATTTCATTGAATTAAAACTTGTCGTCGGCCAAAAAGTCTAATATCTTGCGCGTTAACCATTTTACAGGGCTCAATCAGTAAAGCACTCCGCTGGCGCGTCGTGCTTCAAATCGATTTCGCCCTGTAAAATGTAAGTTACCGCACACGAATGTAAATAACTATTACATACATTTAGTTACACACATCAGAAGAATCTAGGGGACACGTATAAAAATCAAGAGGAAAAGTATTTGAAGAAGATATGTATAGACTATATAAAATTTTATTTTTAACGAAAAATAACAAAAATATAAAACTTCTTAAAATATCGTTTGGTAATATATAATACAAAAAAAAAAATACCATGTGTGTCCCCACGATTTTTAACCACGGCCCTACATCTGTTTGGCATACTTAAAATTAAATTGTCTATTTCTTTAAATTCGCATTGTCGTGCATGAATTGAAAATTTCTACCCATCTCTTCACAATATGGGAGAACAACAGGTTCTAGAATGTTAACCCGATAGCCAACCGCATTCAAATTGCCCTCCACATGAACAAGCTGTGTTCTTCCACCGATACAGATACCAGCCCAAACCATCACCGTCTCTCCTTGGTAAAGGGGCATTTCCTGAGCAGTTGTTTTACGTTTTACATTGCCAGGTCGCCTCCATAATCTTAGTCTTCTGGTGTGCGATCTCAAACCAAAACGAGATTCGTCCGAGAACAAAACTTTGGCTCATTCCTGTTGTTGCCAATTTACATGTTCTTCGGCCCACCGTAATCTGATTCCCTCGAGATAATACAGGCACCCTCAACGGACGTCTAGCATTGAGACCAGCTTCATGGAGTCTGTTACGAATGGTTTGATCATTTACAAAGATGTTATGAGTGATATTCAGTTGATTTGTCAATTCCATTGCGGTTACACTGCGATTTCTCAAAGCTTGCAATCATAAACATCGGTCTTGAATTGCACTGGTCGCTCTTCTACTCCCTGTATGCCGCTCACTTACCTACATCACCACTTTGCTGATATCTCAACCATAAGCAATTAATCACACTTTTGCTAACATTAAGTGCATCAGTAACTGCTCTTTGGGACAAACCCCCTTGGAGCATGCCGATAGCATGCAACTGAGTGTCGTGATCTAATTGGTGTTTTTTCATCTGTATTTAGTCTCAAACTGAAGAAAATTAAAAGAAATTACATCCAAATCAACAACTGAAACCCAATAATAAATGTTTTTGGTCCGACTAACAAAATTGAATTTCTAATCTTATGAAGAAACTCTTCGACAATAAGCCAACATCAGAAAATAATAAACATATGCGAAATTATGAATATAAGAAGAATTACAAGATTTTCGAACGTTTTCAACCTTGTCCCCTAGACTATTTTGATGTGTGTAGATGGACAATTTTTATCTCCAAAGCCTACTGGATGTATGAATCTTTATAAAGACCCTGTACATGATGCAGTTTGTCAAATAACCTGATTTTCTTGCTGTCAGTGTGAATGGTAAATCTATTGCCTCCAACAATAATAATGGTATTGAAAGTAACTTTGCACAAACGTTTTCTAATTGTTCAGACCATCAGATTTTCGTTTAATTGACAGAACTGATTTTGTTAACCTTACAACACTGAATATATTATCCTTAGTCTAACCATTATTATAATGCACCTTCTGTTTTTGTATCAACTCTTACAAAATCGTGATATAGACCTGCTCGTCATGGATATACCTGCAATAACTTTAGGGGATACAAAAATAATATAGGATGCATTTTGTACCTGGAATTTTTATGTAATACGTCTTCAAATCCGAAAAAAAACTTAAAATCTAATCCTGTTTACCGAACACGATCTGAACTTGAAGCGTTTTCACAAGTCGAGACAGACAAAAAACTGATAGCACGCAAAAGGTTTACGAAGACACCGTTACAACCTGTAGTTTTCGAAAATACAGAAATAGTATGTCTTGATGTACCACAAGTGATTATCAAAATCAAAATTGTGAAAATAATTGTATAGGTCGGAATGGTGTGAGTGCATGCTCCTACACGTTAATTTTTAATTGTGTTGTCACCGTTTAGAAACAAAAAATTCACAACTTTTGTTTACAACTACGCGCATTCACTTTTGCCGTGCGCCGAGTGATTCAAGTCAGTAGCGACAGTTTTTGAGTGAGATTCTAATGGGTTCTGCCCCAAGCGAATTTTGAAAAAAAAAATGATAATTTAATCTTGCTGATGCTATGGTTAAAATTATCACACGACAAAAAAAACTAAACTTTGGGACTGCAGCTTATATTTATTTTAACTCGATTTTCATGAGTGATAAGATCAAATAAAATCTTTGTACAAACAAACAGAAGACAGTCAACTTAGATTGACTAACATTAGAAAACATTCAAGCAAAAGAAAAACTATTTTTCTCAAACAATAAAACATATTTTGAAAAGAGCGAGTTTTTGGAACTATAATACAGTCTTCATAAATGATTCATACATGCAGTAAATGTACGTCAAAATTCTCCATCTAACTAGTAGATGTAAATTTTGTTTTCCACAGGCAACATGATGTATGAATCATTTTTGGAAACCCTCTATATGCAAGTAAACAGTTTTGAAACTTATTATTGTTACGTTCGGGAAGAAATACGTGCGAAATCTCCGTCTGAAGGCAATCGGTCGAAACTACTAGGCGACACAATCCGTGTGATTCGTGCGAACTGTTTAAATAACCGTGTCGTTACTGAAATCTGTACATAGTGTTGTGGAAATAAATTCTAAATAAAATGTGGAAATATCTGGAACAAAATCAGTGTTACAAAAAAGGCTGATTGAGGGCCTTGAAAAGGTAGGCGAGAATCCTAAAGTATACTTGTTTCAATTGTCCTGCGACGCGACGTAAACACTGCTACAGAAGCTCCAGGAACTTACAGGATGTTTCAGAAAGAAGTGCAATAAATTTAATCGGAAAAGTCGTATATACAGGGTGTTATGGAAGTCCTAGCAGAAAATTTAACCACAAGTAGAACTCGTCAAAATAAACATTTTTTCTATTTACCACTTTGCTGAAATCCGCAATTCTTTTGAACATTTTTCTGACCCCTTATTTCACCCTCCGCCTATTCCGACTTGAACTTGAACGCGTCAGAACGTTTTTGCCGAATAGTGCAGGCGCCAAAAGAAGTTGAGTGTGCACTGATAAAAATATTATTTAAAACGAAAAACTAAATTTTAACGTAAGTCATCCAAAAAAAATGCAAATAATAATCAATCTTTTTTATTTTGACAGTCAATATTAGTACATTTACAAGAAATACAATTTAGTTGTAATTTTTTTCAAGAACAAGTCTTTTTTTGACAATTTGATGTACATTTACAGGGCTGACTCAACAATTCTGGCAACGGTCACTTCGTTAGTTGCCGTGTGTATAATTTACCATCTTTTTTTGTCATAGCCTAATAAGGTGTAATCAAAAGGGTGTAGTAGTGTTGAAATTTTGAATTAAAGCAAGTACCTTTTTTACGCAGAAGGAAGCAGGAAATCTCCAAAATCGGATCTCGCTCTTGAAAGTGAAAATAATTATGTGGTACACACATATGGCAGGACGTATTAAATTTACATACTTCAAAAATTTATATTATTGATGGTATGACACTTGTTCATCGAATCCAATTAATAATAATCACCTTTGGCGTTTTTGCTGAGGCATTCTTCAAAAGAATCCATAATCTTTTATTGCAGCCAAATGTAAAACGAATAGATATTGAAAGATAGTTATGATGATATTTAGATAAAATTTCTGGAATAAGCTAGCACGTCTAAGTCGTTTAGGTATATGGTTCGACGGTTCTTATAAGAAGAAATACATTTCAGGATGTCATTTGGCTGCTCAGTCCCTTGACGAAAACATTTGTCGTATTTTTAAATTGGACTTGAAAAAAAATGCTTTAAATACTGCATCGTTGGATTTTGTACAAAAAGCTCTAAGGCATTTAGGAAATCCATATCTAAGTGTCGCACAGTTAACAGAATTAGAAACCATTTGCACCTATCTTTTCTCAAAAAAAAACTGCTGATGAATTTCGATATAAATTAATTTCTCAAAATATCGCGGCTTCGGCTTAAATTTATTTATAAAGTAAGTAATTGTGTAAAGTAATTTGCACATCAGATGCTCTACATTTACATTATTTGTTAAGAGCTTCAGCACAAACATAATTATGTATGGATAAATTCTGACCAAACACTACTACAGCCAATTGATTACACCTTATTAGGTTATGAAAAAAAGATAAATATATTGTACCCACGGCAATTGGCGAAGCGACCATTGCCAGAATTGTTGATTCACCCCGGTAAATGTACATCAAATTGTCAAACAAAGGCTTGTTCTTGCAAAAAAATAGAAGAAATTGCATCTCCTTGTGCAAATGTATTAATAATGACTGTCAAAATAAAAAAGACTAATTACTTGTATTTTTTTTGATGACATGTTAAATTTGCTTTTTCAGTTATAATATAATAAGAGTTGAGATTTCGTCGGAAAAATTTACCGATTGTTACGAGAGTTCGCCTAGCAATTTTGCGAATGACATTGTCATAAAAATCACGAAACGCAGTAGAGTGATTTTTGACCAATGTCATGAGCAAAATTGTAGAACTCGAGTCCACAATTGGTAAATTTTTTCAGCGAAATCTCAACTCGAATTATATTCGGCAGACTATTTCACGAAAACGCCCAAATTATTAATAATGTGGTGGAAGGTGACAGGTAATTGAGGTATTTAACATGCAATGTGCTGCCACAATGACTGCAGCAATTGTTATTTTTTCGCTGAAAAATGAGGTACGTTGTGTAATAGCGACTGTTCATTGGTTCGTAACCCCCGATAAAATTTTGACAAGTTGATTTTTTCAATTTAAATTTTGATTCCATTGTTGAATGATCACATATGATTGGTTAAAATATATATGAGTGAAATAGTCGTATTAAATAAAATTTTTTCGACAATTTTTGTTTCTATTTTTATCGTTTTTGTTTTTGGTTTTTTAATTGACTAGCGATAAGTATCTTTAATCATCAGAAACAATTGTATATTGTCTCTAAAACAATGATTAAAATGGTTCCAAAGCATTTGTTCAGTCTATTTACTTCATATCTAAGGGGATGGGGTATAAAAAATAAATGAACCAACAAACCTCCCGGCAACATCCAGAATCATAATCTGCAAGCTTTTCTGAGTTCAAAACTATGAACAGAATGCGGTCCTCACGTAAACTTATTGATTAGGTCCTGTTATCAAGAATTAAAGCTGCTATATGCTAACAGGGATGTCCTAAGCTACAACTTGAGGAAAATGTTGTGTGACACGCTGATACTTTCTAGGTTCAATTACTGTGATTTTATATATGGCCCCTGCCTTGACAATGAGGACTGTAAACGTATCCAGAAAATGCAAAACTCTTGTTGTCGTCTAATTTTTGGTCTACGAAAATTTGACCATATCTCCCACAGAATCGCTGATATTGGTTGGCTTCGAATGAAAGAGCGACGCACTCTTCATCTGGCGTCTTTTCTGCACAGGCTGCTCAATACAGCCTCACCTTGCCAACTGACACATAAATTCATTCATAGAGTATCTGTCCATGGCAAAAATATTAGATATGGTCAAAATTTCACCATCCCACAACATCGAACAGCCATGTTTCAGCGTTCCTTTACATATAATGCAGTTTGTGTACACAACACCTTTCGGGAAGAGTTCAAAATTCTGAACATTAATAAATTCAAGTATAAAGTAAAACTGCATTTATTTGGCTGATTAACCTAAAACGTTATTTTGTACTTGAGATTTATTTATTCCTCATAACTGATTCGTGTTTCATTTTTATTTTTTTATTTAATTTATAAATTACGTTGATTTTCTTGTTGTTATCTGGTTCTTTTTTTTTCCTTGTTTTTTTTTTCTTGCTCTTTTTGTTGTTTGCTTGCAGAATTTAATCTAAGTTAATTATTGTATATTGTAATTTTTTTTTTATTTGTTATTATTTTTGTTTTTGTTTTTGTTTTGTTGTCTCTTGTGGTGGTTAAGTGGAGTGGCAGCGATGCTAGACTTCGCCATCACATGATGAATCAATAAAGACGATTTATTATTATTATTATTATTATATTTTGCACACTCAACTCTATCCAGCTCCCGGTCTAGAACGAGGTAAACACCTTCTAAGTTTTTTGAGGCAAAAAATTTGTCGTTGATAGTATTTTAGTCATCAGTTGAGTGTCGCGCCGCTATGTATTGTTATGATTGTGTGCTCGATTGTTGTGCTCGCTGATCATCTTATTATGATTTAGGACGTCCCAGATGTAATCGCGTTTTGAAAATTGAACCTGACATTTTTAAGTATTCGAAGATGTGCTTCGAAGTGTATTCGAACTGTCGGTGTGTCAACATTTATCCCTGATCAAAGTTAGAGAGTATATTATTACGTGTTACTACTTCAATATTATGCATATTATGGTAGGTCAGTACATGTTTCCATTTAAACAGTTTTTATTTCGATTCGTTTATCGGGTAAAGTTTTTGTGCCTTCCTGATAATAATGAATGAACGTCGATTCATAGGCTGGTGTTGGTTTTAGGGGTCAAACTGTTCTTAATTTTAACTCCGCACAGTGGGGCCAGAGCTCCTAAAAGCTGGTATTAAATCAAAAAATTGAAGTGCTGCTTATACTTTGGCACTTATGACATTAGGTAGTTAACATTTGGGCGCATACCCCAACGAATTTCTAGGAACCGTTAGCGCCCCATTCTCCCTCTACCCCCCATGTAAAACAATAAATTATTTACACCGAGCGTGTTTGATTATTCATCCGATTTGTTGAGTCAACTTTGAACGCTGTGTTTTGTTGGAGAGCCTTGTAAATTCTACTTATTGGCTATGGAGCTATCAACCTCAGGTATGTGTTATATTTTTGATATTTAATAAAAAAAAAAAACATGGTAACAAGATTAAATAAAAATGTTTAAAGTCGTCGTTGTACATTTTTCTTAAAAATAGTATGTTAGCAAATATAGCTAAACTTTTAGTTGTGTATCGAGCAGTATCGAGCAATTTTGTATGCATGATTAAAATGTGTAATCATCGTAGTATTAGGGCACATTTTATTTTTTGCGATTTTTTGCGATTTATTAGCATTCTCGTTAAAAATATTCTTAATGGTTAACGAAATTGTCGTATTTCCCGAAGTATGTGATTTTTAATAATTTTTAATTTTTTTTTTTTTAATTTTTCTCTGTTTCAGGAACGTGTTCTGACATTATGACACAAAGAGAACTTTTAGATATTGTAAGAAGATCTGGACATGATACAATTGAAGATCAATTAAATTATGTTTCTCGTATATGTACCATTCAATTTTTGTTATTGCTATGCACAATAAATTCATCTTTCACATTTCGCTGTTTTTGAATTGTTTGTGAAAGTACATAGTTAATTTAACTTTGGATCAACTCTCAGGTTGAACTGTACATGGTTGTTTCAGGATTTTTATTGTGTTTTTGATTTCAAACCCTGAAAAACCATCATACGTTATAAAAGGGTTTTTTTAAACTATTTTTCCGTTAATTCAAAGGTGGATTTCTTACGAATTTGCAGTTTCAGAACATTACTCAGATACATATATTTCGATTTTTACCCTAGAAAACTACTAATGGTATTTTTTGTACTATTTTTTCCTCAATTCCCAGGTCGAATACTCTGCGAATATGCAGTTGTAAAATTTTATTCAGTTATGTCGATTTCCACCCCCTAAAAACCACCCCAATTTATGGGTGGATTTTTTTTTATTATTTTGTCTGTATTAGCGATCTTTTCTAAGACCAGTTCCACAAGTTTCAGAATTTTGGCCAAAAATTGTTAATTCCGACCCCACTGTGCTCCGTAAGGGAGCGTTTGCGAAAAAATGATAAATAAAAAAAATCTGCTAGGACTTCCCTAACACCCTGTAGAAAAATTGTTGCTTCCACCACTTTGTTTGAATTACATGTTACACTTATTTTTGAAAAACCCTGTATGCTAGAGAGCTCGACCAACCTCAGGCAAGATTTGCTAGAAAATTCTAACAGTCTGGTAGTATGATCCATCAGAACGCAGATGCGCTATCACGAAGACCGTGTCTAGAAAACTGCAGTCACTGCCAATGTACTGAAGATAAAGACCGCTCCGTTCGAACGACGAGAGTTATAAACGAAGGTTGTAGCCCTGAAAAGATTCGACCCTAATTTGCTATTCGTAGAGTGCCAGTCTCGCTTAAATGTGTCGTCACCCTGTGGGCCTTTGAATTCACGAAGCTAAAATTTGCAGGAATGAAACCTAATGCCCTAATAGTATATTGAAACACAAGTTTTGTGAAACTGATATTAAGACACGAGTTCAGGTTTGCAGCACGACTGCCGTAGGCAGGAGTGTCTGTAAAGAACGAGTGCTCTTAAGTTTTACAAAACAAGTTTTTCATGTTATTTTTCCTAATTTGCATATTAATTTCATTTTTTTACAAATAAAATCAATTTTGGTAATTTAGGAAATTTTGTTAAATTTTGATTTTTCTGTACCTGACGTATACTTGAGATGACTTACATGGAACCTTAACCACAAAATCACACTGACATTTCGTTCAGTGCAAGATTCAGTGTGTCTAACCAATGGAAACAAAAATTCTAGATTTTGGGTGCGTTAATGGAATATTAACGTTGGAATATTAATGGTTAATGGAATATTAACGCACTCAAAATGAGTGCGTTAATAGCTTTGTTACAACAGCAAATTAGGAAAATACATTACATATGAATTCGTCAAGAAATCGTCCTGTGCAAAAAAAAGTTATAAAAAATTTTCGATATAGTGAGTTACTTGATACATGGTTTGATTTTTCTGATAGTTTTTCAAAACATTCTCTGTAGCCCTTTGGCCAAAAATAAATAAACAGTTTTTGCAAAAGCATTGAGTTTCCCATCTCGTAGCAACTTTAAACTCTTTTTTCTCGACTGATGAAAAGTAATTACTTTATGCCATTTTTGCCGTTTCTCACCCATTATCTCCAAATCTAAGCCCTAAATCAAAAAAAATGTTGTCTTGTAAAACTATTACCCCATTTCTTGTGATTCCTACAGTACCACTTTCATATTTTTGTCGTAAATAATAAACTAGAAACAATTATAAATGTTAAAAATTTAAATATATCTAACTCGAACGAATTAATTTTTTATATTCTTTAAGGGCTGATGATGACAGAAGTGTTCTGCCGAAACATGTTCCATTTGTAATTTTACGCTCATTAAAGTTTGTGGAGTTCGACTTAGATATATTTAAATTTTTAATTTAAATTTACTCCACCTGGATTTAAGAACATTCTTCTGGTTTAATTATAAATGTAGAATGATGTAAAATTTGGAAGTCTGGAGACCGCGCGGTAAACCTTAGAACCCCGATCACCCTCTCTCTCCCCACTACGTCCTTCGCCCATCGTAATCAAGCAGGTTTTTAAAAATATTCGAAATTATTCTTACGTGTTCATTCTGTTTAATATTTTTGATAATTTTGTGGATGCCAATACACAATTGCAGATCTCAAAGTAATACTTCTTTTTTTCAGTAGGAATTAAAAAAAAACAATCGCAATTTTTTTATTAAAGAATAAAACAAAATCAAACATATACATAAGAACAAAAATTACTCGCTACCAATATAGCATTTTCTTCTTCAATAATGGTTGTTGATGTGTGTGCACCTATGGACAAAAGCCTATAGTATTTTTTTGTACAACTACACCATTTAACTTTGCACAAAAAGAACTTTGGTTATGTAATAGTTGAAATGAACAATTACGTCTATGCTTACCTTTTTACACTTACATGCGTCATTATATATGATGCTACCTCTGGAAACGGGTGTAAAGTTTGAAAAACTGGAACTATCTTAGAGTTTATGGTTTTCCATTCATAATCAAAATAGCTATATTATTATGCATATTATATAGAATAATTATTAAATAATTTCGTCAAATTTAACTCCCAAATCATTTGAGAGTTCTTGGCACACTAAATAAGTCTTTATCAACAGTATTTACATTATGGATGGAAAACCCTTAACTCTAAGGTAGTTCCAATTTATCAAACTTTACACCCGTTTCGAGAGGTAACATTATTCCCAACAACATGTAAGTGTAAAAAAGATAAGCATAGATGTAATTGTTCAATAAATATTACATAAACAAATTTTCTATATTGCAAAGCTAAATGGTGTAGTTGTACAAAAATAACATTACATGTATAGGCTCTCCAAACACAACAACAACCATTATTGAAGAAAAAGATGATATTGATAGAAAGTAATTTTTGTTTTTATTTTGTTTGATTTGTTTTATGTCTTAATTAAAAATTATCATAAGCTACAGCCGTATCCATAAATTCGGGAGGAACATTTTGATTGGTTGTCCGCTAGCCGCTACCCGTAAAAGATGAAACTTGGTCAACTTCTTGCGGGCGGACGTTTCAACGTTTAAGAAAGTTAACAATCCCGAAGATCGCCTGTGGATTCGATTGCTTGGATTGGAGGCTAGTCAGAAGTATGTTGGAAGTGGTCTTCCATTTCACAGGAGTGGAGATAGTAGTCTTTTGCTACAACCCAAAAAGATCAACGAAGTGGAGGAGTCGACTGTTACTTTCATGGCACATCTAGATGCAGAAAAAGGGCGATGGAGTTCTTTGACGTTTCTGGCAGTGTTACGTTCTGGAAGAAACGCCTGATGATTTAATTGATAATTCATACGACCGAGAACGTTCTGGAGTAATTCTACCAGTAAACGTTCCAGAAACCGCATCCCTACAAATACGTCACGAATTCTCCCGTCTGAAGGCTGTGTGATTGTGAAATATGTACATACGCAAGTGTTGTGGAAATAAATTGTAAATATAAACATTTAAATAAATTAAAAAAATTATTTAAATTAAAAAATATTTTATAAATTAAAAAATTTATTTAAATAAATAGTTTGTAAACCCGTAAACACTACATTATCGTACAATTAAGCAATTCGATAGAAACAAAACCAAATTTAACCAATGTAGAAGTAACTTAATGTTATAGTTTTTCCAAATCAGTTTAATTTTTCTTGGATTTTTAGAACTAATTTTTAACGTATATGAGTCTCACTTGATTTGATTAATATGATTTTCTTGATCCTCTAAAGCTTGCAAATCTCTTGTTTTACAAAATTTTCGTTGTTTCGTTGTTGCTTTCTACTGAATATTATTTTTCGATTTTTTCTCTATTACACTACTTAAACCTTCCAAAACGTTTGTTATGACGTAACTACGTTGTTTTTGCACTTTTAATTGCTGAGATTTAGGACCGATCTTTTCACCTACTAGTGACGTGCTAGTTAACAAGCGAATTAAATTTAAAAGTAAGAGCCGTTTGACAATATTCTTATTAAAATACTAAATTCAATACTTAAAATTACGTATGAAAATTGTATGCACACGCAGCGCCGTTTCAATACAAGAAATTAGAACATGTTCTATTTTCGTGTATACGAGCTCGCGTCTCGTACTTAACACGTTAGCTGCCCCTTAAAAAAAAAACCGGTCCCATTAACTCTTTTTTCTTCATATTCTGATAGAGCTTTGTTTACTGATTACGACGGCATAACAAAAAAAAAAAATATGCGGGTTCTTCCGAAAGAAAATAAAAAAAAAATGGGACACATACCCGGTGTCGCGAGGCAGCAATGGCAAAACTCACAAGAAATGAGACACGTCGTGAGTCCCAAGGCAAATCTGTCTAGTATGAACAGAACATCATCGTCAGAGAGTAATGTAATGTTTTAGAAAGATTTGAATAAAGGAAAATAGTTCCTGCTTTTCGATTGAGAGTGTGCTTTTCGCGGTGGTTGAATTTCGAATTATGCGGGCATGGATCTCGCCACTCACATAACGGTTTATGACCCTGGGTTTCCTCAATTGGCCGGCACCAATAGATATATAGTGCGATCAATAATTGCGCTTATCAAAAACAATCATGGATTTTATAATAGCTTTGTTCGCGGTTCACAATTTGAATCGTTTTCGAACTAGTTCAGAACTATTCCGGATTGTCATAAAGCGCATGCCCGATTATGAACCGGTTCGAGATTTTATTTTACCGCGAACGATAATTTTGAACTGTTCCATGAAAGATTCTGAAATGCTAGTCTAGATGAACCAACAAACTAGCGTTGTTTGTTGATTTGTCTATCAGAAAATGATTGAGTTCGATTCGAAGGATGTAAATAATGAACGATTGTCTATTAGATGTGTTTTTAAACCAACCAATTTTAGAAGTCTTAACCGAATTTTTAATCGTTCCGGAAAGACCTGAGGAGGAGGAAGAAACTCATCAGTAGACCCACCAAAATACTTTCTTAGAACTATACTAAAAATATCGGGAGTAGGTGGGTTCACTAAAAATAAAAAGAAAATTGTGTGTGGAGTCCACGCATGACAGAAGTGAAACTTTTGGAGTTTACTCCTTAAGAATCGATTTTCATTTTTAATGCGCGATACGACAAATTTTGGTTGCCGGCCCCCTTTGCCGGGAGCGCTTTGGTCGGGACACCCCTTTGCCGGTGGCCCCCTTGATCGGGAGCCCCCTTGTTGGGGGACCCCTTAATCGGAGGACCCTTTGTTCGAAAAACCCCTTGGTCGGGGGACCCCTTCGTCGGCAGCCCTCTTGATCGGCAGCGCCCTTGGTCAAGGGTCCCCTTGGTCGGGCGCCTCCTTGGTCGAGGGCCCCGCCCCCTTGGTCAGGAGCCCCCTTGGTCGGAGCACCCTTGCTCAGGAGCCTCAGGGAGCCCAATTGGAAAAGGGGTCCCTCTTTACTAGAGATCGTTGCACCTACAACTGTAAACTGACGTTTATAGAAAACAACTTAAATCGAAATTGTGCAAGAACAGCCGAACAGAATTATTAGGCCCTACTACAGTCCTAGAACTGGCAGGATCGATTCCGAATCAATAATGAACCGTTCGATATTATCCGCGAACGCCGAACTGTTATTACAAATTCAGAATTTGGCGAACCGCGAACGCCGTTTTTTCCACTGCGCATGCGTAATAGTTCTGAACTAGTTCAGAACTGCATCCGCGAACACGGCTAATAATTGTCAAGGGTAGTATCATCTTATGTCTGATATGTTGCAGGTAACTATACAAACTTTGACAGCTAAGCTAAAACAGCCGTTTTTTATTCCATGACCACCCCCGATAAAGACAATTATTTTTGATCGCACTTGTATTGGTTTGCGTTAGTCACACGTCACACATATCTAATAATGTCTTATTATATTCGATGGCCCATAAAAAAAAAATGCGGAGGGACTTTTTTTTTTCGTCTTCTAAATTTCACGTTAAGTCAGAATAACGCATTAGATATAGCCGCTAAGAGCCACAGAATGCGTCACAAAAAAAAATTAAATCCGACTGATGTGAGATATAAACCCAGTGTCACGACGCAAGAATGGCTAATTTGGTGAGACACACAGGTAGTGTCACGTGGCAGCTAACGTGTTAAGGTTGTCATTTAGTGAGAGACAAATTTCTTCCGATGTTGAAGTGAGATAAAATTTTGTATATTCGTCGTGAGATGCTGTAACCTGGTGTAGAATAGTTGAACTAAAGTGTCTCGGTGAGATCTGCTTTGTGATATTACAGTGCCCTGTTGCTTTTAGGGACCAAGAAAATACCCAGTTAACCAAAGATTATTTTCTGTTATTCCGTACGTTCAAACTGAATATTGACCTGGGTGACCATATCTCTTTACAATAGGGTCCAACCTATTGCTTCTACCTATCCTCAATAAAACTAAGTAATAAATACCTCATTTATTTTAAACGTTGTTGAGCGAATCCTTTCTCGCTTGGTGTGTAGTATTTATTGAATAAAGAAATTATGATAAATATAAAATAGCAATATTTATGGTGGCGTAAAGAAATGTATTATAAAAATATAGAAGTAATATTCTGAGAATATAATTTCGACAAAAATTCAATGTGGATTCAGTGTTGTCGTTTGTTATTGATAAGTGACAATACAATACTGTGGTATTGTCACTGTGTAATGCTAGACTTTAAAACAATTAATTATTAATTAATTGCGTTATGTAATGTTTTTAACACGTTCGCTACGGCCATTTAAAAAATAATTAAAATTTAAATATATCTATGTCGAACTCCACAAACTTTAATAACTGTAAGATTACTAATGGTACATGTTTCGGCAGAACACTTCTGCCATCATCAGCCCTAATTTAACAAGAGATTAATGATACAATTGATGAATTACAAGAGGGGTTCTTACCTTAAAGAATATAAAAAATTATGACATTGACGTAATTTTGAATTAAATTTGACGTTTTCAAAGGGTTACATGATTTTTAAAAGATTTCGTAAAAACAACATTTTATAAATGTAAAAATTAAAAATGGATCAAAGAGAATCTGGTAAGTTTGTTTGAGTGAAAAATTAAAATAGTGAATTAATAATGGGATTATTGAAGTTATTCTGTTCATTTAAACAAGATCTGTTTTCCAGTTTCAAGGCTTTCCTTATTTCCAAAGTCTCGAGAAAATCTAATTTCCGGCCTTTATTGCATTTATGAATCAATTTGGAATTTGATGGTGAAAAACTATGTTTCGTTATTAATATATGATTGGCGAAAGAAGAAGGTGTTGATGGTGGAGGATCAAGATCTGTGTTGTTATAGATGTGCCTGAAATGTTCTTTAATACGGTCTGATATTTTGCGACCTGTCTGACCTATGTAGAATGACTCACAAGTAGAACAGCTTAATTTGTATACACCTGAGGATGATTTGTAATCTAATGGATCTTTATTTTTAATAAAAAATCTGGATAAGTTGTTATCTGTTTTAAACGAAACTTTAAAACCGTTTTTCTTAAGTATTTTAGAACATTTCTCTGAGACGACGCCAAAAAATGTTAATGAATTTGAAAAGGAAATTGTTTCTGAAGGATTTTTAACCAAGTAGTGTGTGTATTTGAATTTGTTACAGTATCTATAGTATAATTTATTTATAGTTTTTAAAGAATATCCATTATTTGAAGCGATTTGTTTAATGTTATTAAGTTCTGTTTGAAAAGATGAATCTGATAGTGGTATAGAAAATAATCGGTGGAAAAAGGAATGAAAAGCTGCAAATTTATGGGAAACAGGGTGACAAGAGTCAAAAGGTATTACGCAATCTGTGATACTAGGTGTTCTATAAATGTCAAATTTAAAAGTATTATTATTTCTAGTGATTAACAAGTCTAAAAAGGGGATTTGGGAATTGATTTCAATTTCAACGGTGAATTTAATGGATTGGTTTAAAGAATTTAAGTTGCTGAGTGCGTTATCAAGTTCAGAATCAGATCCTTTGAATAAAACAATTATGTCATCTACATATCTGTACCAAAAGAGAAAATGATCTTTAAAAGGTGAAGAAGTTAAAAACTGATCTTCCAAGTTATTCATGAATATTTCTGCTAAAAGAGGTGACAAATTAGAGCCCATTGCTAAGCCTGAGTCTTGTGAATAAAAATTATTATTAAATTGAAAGAAATTTTGATCTAGGACAGTCTCACAAAGTGAATGTAAATTTAGTGCATGTATGGTTGGCATATTAGAATTAAATAGTAGGTTTTTTAAAATTAATAAGCAAGATTTGGGTGGGATGCTGGGGAATAAATTAACTACGTCAAATGAAACAAGTCTAGTGTCTGATGGAATTTGGAAATTTCTAATTTTGGAGCAAAGATCTATTGAGTTTTTTATTGCAAATTTGTTATTAAAATCTAAATGTTGTCTAAGAATTGTATTAAGCCATTTTGAAAGTATTGATACAGGTGAATTAACAAAAGAAACTACTGGTCTAATGGGAAAAGGTTGAGTTTTATGTATTTTAGGTAGACCGTATAGTCTAGGTATGCAAGGATTCATGGGTATTAGTGTGAAAGCTTTTGGGTCAAAATATTTAATAGTTTCTGAAACGTCTTTGAGCGTAGATTTAAGGTTGGAAACAAATTTTGAAGTAGGATCTTTTTTGAGTTTTGTAAAGTCACCAGATTTTAAGAAATTCTCTACTTTGTTTAAGTAATCTTGTTTGTTAAGTATTACCAAACAATTACCCTTGTCAGCTTTACTAATACAAATGTTGTTTTCTTTAATTTTTGTTTTTAAGCTTTTAATCATGTTTGAATCTGAAATGTTCTTTGTGATATTGTGGGGGTCTTTAGATAAGGTAGTTAATGTAGTTACTAGTGATGGAATGGTATCGGGTATCAATGGTGTATTATAATGATTGATGATGATTTCTGCTAAAATACTTAAGAAAAACGGTTTTAAAGTTTCGTTTAAAACAGATAACAACTTATCCAGATTTTTTATTAAAAATAAAGATCCATTAGATTACAAATCATCATCAGGTGTATACAAATTAAGCTGTTCTACTTGTGAGTCATTCTCCATAGGTCAGACAGGTCGCAAAATATCAGACCGTATTAAAGAACATTTCAGGCACATCTATAACAACACAGATCTTGATCCTCCACCATCAACACCTTCTTCTTTCGCCAATCATATATTAATAACGAAACATAGTTTTTCACCATCAAATTCCAAATTGATTCATAAATGCAATAAAGACCGGAAATTAGATTTTCTCGAGACTTTGGAAATAAGGAAAGCCTTGAAACTGGAAAACAGATCTTGTTTAAATGAACAGAATAACTTCAATAATACCATTATTAATTCACTATTTTAATTTTTCACTCAAACAAACTTACCAGATTCTCTTTGATCCATTTTTAATTTTTACATTTATAAAATGTTGTTTTTACGAAATCTTTTAAAAATCATGTAACCCTTTGAAAACGTCAAATTTAATTCAAAATTATGTCAATGTCATAATTTTTTATATTCTTTAAGGTAAGAACCCCTCTTGTAATTCATCAATTGTATCATTAATCTCTTGTTAAATTAGGGCTGATGATGGCAGAAGTGTTCTGCCGAAACATGTACCATTAGTAATCTTACAGTTATTAAAGTTTGTGGAGTTCGACATAGATATATTTAAATTTTAATTTAAATTTACTCCACTTGGATTTAAGAACATTCTTCTTGTTTAAAAAATAATTAATTAAAAAAAAAAGAAACGACTTCAAAAAACCCAAAGTTAACTAAAAAGTAAAAAATAAAAATGTTCAATTTCAGAGTTATTTGTTGTTCCGCTTAATGTAATTATTTATTGTTCCGTTTAATGAAATTCAGAAATTATTGTTTATTATCTAATTATGAATTGTTTTATAATTTTGAAGTTGGTACCAAGTAAAACATAAAATTATACATTTTAAAGTTATAATTCCCTGATAATTTCAGACTTCTTAATTCACGATTATGATTAGGGAATTAAACTTTTCAGAACTCATTTCATATATTAGGTAAAAGATATATATTCGTAGTATGTCCCAATTTTGCATGGTTTAGGTTGGATATACCGACAGATGAATAAATTATTGTTAGATTTGAAATAAATAAATAATTATTATTTATTATGTAACGTATTATGAATTGTTTTTATAATTTTATTCGTAGTAACTAATTTGTTATTGTAGGAAGGTATATAATTTGTTTTATGTTTTTATGGCACCGACTTCAAAATTATAAAACAATTAATAATTAGATAATAAACAATAATTTCTGAATTTCATTAAACGGAACAATAAATAATTACATTAAGTGGAACAACAAATGAAATTGAACATTTTTATTTTTTACTTTTTAGTTAATTTATTACTTTGGGTTTTTTGAAGTCGTTTTTTTTTTAAAGTTAATTATTTTACAATTTTAAGTGATTAAACAAAAATTAAATACTATAAAATCTATATAAAAACAAAAATTAAATGCTATAAAACCTATATAAAAACCAAAATTAAATGCCATAAAATCTATGCAATACAAAATGGTTGTTGGTTTTTATTCTATGACGTCATGACCAATTTTTTTAAATGACAAACACATTTTTTTTTGTTTTGGTAGACTTTTTTCCTCCCTAAATGGTGACCTAAAAAATTGATACGTTCACGTAGTTACCCTTATTATCATAATTTTTATTCCTAATTATCTGTAAGATACCTTTATAATTTTTCTATTCCTTTTCACTTTGTTCCATTTTAATTGTTTATTATTCCGTAACCCTTTTTTTAAGTTAATTTTTTTCTTCTTTTTTTCTCCGTTCCCTTTCTTTATCAACTCTTAATTCTTCTTTATTTTGAATTGCTTTTAAAATATAGGGAAAAAAAATCATTCATCATACTCCTAAAAATGAAGCAACTTTGTCATTTTTTTATGAATAATCAAATGCTGATATGGGGTTTGTAATACCGTCTTACCCTGAAATAATCGATTTTTCACAACCGCATATTCAAATAATCAAAACTAAACCCGTGAAGTTCAATAATCGGCTGACCTCTCGGCCACAAACAACAGATGCATCCCAAAAAAGATTACGGCGTCGGTACATACACAAACTACTATAAACATTGTTGAGTGGACCCTTTTTCGCTTGTGGGGCGTAGTATTTATTGAATAAGGAAATTATAATAAACATAAAATAACAATATTTTACCTGACCTGAGGATGATACCTCCCTGTAAAATAGGAAAAAAATTTCATTCTTTATACTCCTAAAAATGAAGCAACTTTGGCATTTTTTTTATGAATAAACAAATGCTGATATGGGGTTTGTAATACCGTCTTACCCTGAAATAAGATGTCCTTTACCGATTTTTCACAATCGCTTATTCAAATAATCAAAACTAAACCCGTGAAATTCAATAAAAGTCAAGTCCGCTGCAATAAAAACTATCTTGGCGTGTGCAATTAAACCGGGGGGCGATGATCCTGTGTGGAGACAAGTCGTTACAGATTTCATTCCTATTCATTAGTTATTAATTGCGCTATGTAATGTTTTTAAGCAAATCGCTCGGACAGGTCAATTTTTTTATGCCACCTGCTATGCAATTAAAAAAAAAACATTTTTAATTTCTTGCCAAATAATTTCATTTATATAAATTATTTCAATTAATAAATCATCTTGATCGCCGAAATATACAACGAAAAAACAAACATTTTTTCGACAAATTGCTAATTGTCTTTGAATCTGAAAATTTACATAACCAGTTTACAATATAATTAAGATATTTATTTTAATTTACTTGTATATACATGTACAATAATCATGTCCTTTGTTTATTTGTATTTGCTTGGTCTCATCGTTTATAGAGATACAAGCAACTTTTTTTTGATAAATACTGCAAAGTATTTTTACTTATAACTGGTCTTGGGTCGGTCCGTATTTTGAGAGTTTCCGAATATCGGTATTCCGGAAGCTGGAAAGCATCATAAAGAAAACCTGCTGTGTTTGTGGGCTTTGTCTTCGCCGCACAATTTTATGATTTTATGGCTGAATGGTATGAATGGGTCCTATCTTATACCTGACCGTTCCCCTGACTGCATCCTGACTGCTGTAAAATGCGACATCTTTCGCTCCAAGGCCACACTAAATTTAAAATTTTCTACCCAAGTTCCTACCCAATTATACAGCTTTCTGTATTATTCAAGCTTACTTCAGAAATAATTTTCCCGACAAACATTATTGAATTTTATAGACGAACAACAATGCTAAGGCACGTGAGTTTTTTTCTAACAAAAGTTTAATTCTTGCTACAGGGTAACGTCTATTTGAAATTTACGAATTGTGCGTTGTTTTTCAGGAATAAAATTCCAAAGACATTTATTTATACTCCTGAAAATGAAGCAAGTTTGTCATTTTTTTATGAATAAACAAATGCTAATATCGGCTTTGTAATACCATCTTACCCTAAATTAAGATGTCCTTTATCGATTTTTCATAACCGCATAGTCAAATAATCAAAAATAAACCCGTAAAATTCAATGAAATGGTGTCATGTTTCCCGTGCATTTGGTATAGGCTCTATCGCTGGTAAATGACAACCTGTTAAGGGGTTTTATAGCGGCATGTACATACACTGCTGCGGGTCGAAAATACATTTTCCTGCAATTTTTTCTTTTTTAATTTACAAATTTCAAAACATCGCAATGTACATTTCTACCGAGATTTTGAATATTTTTTGTGGAAATTTTGTGTACGTGTTATATAGATAGAAATATAGATCTTTGCAGCTACAGGGCGATTTTTTGAAATTTGTAAACTAAAAAAAATGCATTAAAACGTATTCTCGACCGGCAGCAATGTACAGTTGTGGCCACATAAATGTCGTACAACTTCATTTTGACATCACGACAAATTTTTCCAATAATGTCTGTTATAGAACAAACTTTGACAAAAAAAAAAACATGCGTAAATTTTATTGAGTAGAAATTATATTATAGTATTAATTAATTTAATATTATATTATAATTTAGTTTGTACGAGATTTATGTTAAAGCAAATCAGATGCGCATTTCACCAATCAACTGATTTACCAACCTCTCACAAAATTATTTGCTACAGTCACCCATCTCGCCCATTTGCTTCTTCAAATGCGATCTTGTTTAGGAAAATCCAAAAATTTTATTGTTTAATCCACTGCCAATGAGGTGCGGGTGGCCCGTCGGCGTCGTAAACAATATCGTAAAAATAAAATAAATAAATAAACGTATAATTAAAATTCAAATTTTATTAAAGATAATAGTTCTCAAAATCAGTGATTCCAGTACCGCTTTGGAAAGTTGCAAAAAAATAGTTAAAGTACGGAATTGCCCTAGCATTTTTTTTTTTGCACCATCATCATAACAATGGTATGTAACTATCGAAAATGTCGCACACTGACATTTTTTACTATTCGCCCACAACACGCTAAAGAATTAAACAAAACCGACAGGACTACAGAACGAAAACATCAGTTGACAGCCACAAAATTGACAGCTGAACCTGAGCGCATGTGCATATACTACAAAATGTATTGAAAATTAACAATAGTGGCGCACAGGGACGCAGCTTCACTCGTATTTTCTCGCCCTTTCAGGCGCGCGCATGCAATTTTCAGTACGGAAATTTTAAGTACTGAATTCAGTAGCAAACAGCTCTAACAACTAAGCAGCTTGGGTATTTTCATAAAAAATAATCTGCCAGTTAACTAAATGTCAGATAGGTAGGTTTTTATACTGTTAGCATAGTGAAAATTGCCATTTAGGTAACGAAATATTCCTAAATGGTTTTGTACTCATGCGCATATTTATCTACATCAGCTGTTCTGTGTGACTTAGGTTTTTCCAACGCCGTCAGGAAATATAGACCAGGTACGCTCGGAGCTTCTAGGCAAATGTTTTGAAGCCAACATCATAGGCGAGAGGGGCGAGTCGCGGAGGGGGTACAGTTGTTTCAATGGAACTTCGACCTTAATTTGATTGGTTCATTTAATTGTTGGTTTATTTTCGGGAGATTCCGTCCAACGCCGTAGCGTAAGTACGTGAGCAAAGTCATTGGCGTACAAAACAATACAAAAAATTATTACAATTTTTATCTTTTTGCTTTCCACGAGATACATAATAGCGCGAGAAGTGGTTCAAATGTGTTTGAACATGGGACCTAATTTCAATAAAACCATTGTTTTTGAAATCTGTTATTTAAATTTATTTGAATGCTTCCAAGTTTGATACGCCACTGACTGTAAACCAACAACTAAAATTTAAGGTCGAAATTCCAACTTCTCGTGGTTTCCCTTTTCCCCTCAGTTGGAAGGTTGCCTTCAAACAATCGGTATTAATAGCGAGTCTAGAAACTTTATGGTCGAAGGGTTTTTCATTTTAATTGTATCTCAACGTTTAATGTTTCAGCATTCTCATCACCAGGTGACTGAAGTCGCACGTGGGTACAATCAATTGTGTCCAATTCTCTTGGAAATCAAGCGATATTAAAAAATTCACGTTGATACTCAATTCTTTCATCATTTTTGGGAAATTTAAATAAATAACTTCTTAAATTTGCTATATATACTTTTTGTGACTTCAGCTTCTTAGATTGTTCTGGCGGCTGTGGTGTTGCGAACTTCCGCTAGATCTCCAATATTTATTTATATAAAACGAATCACTAGCGTAAAATCTAAGGGTCATTAGTATTTTCGCGACATTGGATTATTACAATCTGTAGGACTCCGAATGTTGTCTTCGATGAGCGAGCTTAGATCGATAAACGAAAACGTTTGAAAAATTGTACATCATCCCATTCATTAAATAAACCACGAGGGGCAAATCTACTTCTACTATTGTAAGGCCTTCTGACTTTCTATTCAATTTTTTGAACATCGTCATGCACGAACAGAATTTTCAGGTCTTCGAGTATATTAAAATTTAAGTCCATTTTTTATCGTAATAAAGCACCAACGCACAAAATACTTCCACTATACTTTATACAATTTTGAGGTTAGAACGTCTTTGTTACCGAGTTATAGGTCGGTTGAACCAACTGTTAATTTATCTTGCCATTAGGTGGCCTTAAATGTATTACATTTAAGTACATGAGAAGTGAAAATACGCTTAATGCGCTGAAGTTACAGTTAGCCATAATTGTTACTTTAATAGGAGGTGAAAAGATCAACCCTTAAGCAAATTAATGGGAATGTAAAATCAAATTTAACCAATTTGGAAGTAACTTAATGTTTTGTCAAAATCTGTTTTATTTTTCTTCGATTTTTAAAACGAACTTTATATAAGTATACCGCACTCCATTGGCAAACAGTACAAAACCAAGCTTGTTAATCAACAAGCTTTTCAATCTATCTTATGAAGGAAAAGAGCAAGTCCATATTGACATTTTCTTCAAGCATCATATCTGCTAATCAATAAATATCGACTAGAATTCAAAGTCAATACTTAAGCAGTTTCTTGACCAAGATCGTCTATGAAATTACATTTTTTATTATCATTTAGACTTCATTATTTTTGTCTCATAAATATCCCAAGCAAAATTATTTTAGCTAATTAATTTTCTTACTAAAAATTACGCACTAATAGTTTTCTTCAAAATATGAGGTTTTGAAGTTTAGAAAGATGATGTGTTATCTTTGAGATAGTGTATTTCTATTATTTACTTCAAAAGATTTTGTTGCATCATTCGAAGCAACATTCAAGTATTATTGACCACGACAAAAGCCACAAAGTATGCAACATAGTAGTTATTCCTCATTTTCTGCATCCACAATTTCAACCGTAATGTGTTCAACAATAATTGCAGAAAATAGTCAAAACATACTGTTGTTGATATATCTACAAATCTTTTTAGACAATCTCCTGTATATTTTGCAAAACTATAAGTACATATCTGTAGTTATCAGGTGACATTTCTGATTTTGGCTCTCAGTAGATTATGGCGACCCGTTTTACTTTTTAATGGTAACAAGGAAACAAGTAACTTCTAATCCGATATACAAATATGTGTCAAATAAATATTTTTAAATGTAACAAAATAATTCACATACTTTAGAAATTGAATTAAAACATTATGTTGGTGGTTGTCTATCTTACAAGTTAAGTACAAACTAAAAAACTTAAAATTAACATCCATAAAAATCATTACATAAATATATTCACATAAGATACTCAAAACTTGAAATATGGTGTTGTTTTCAATGTTTCAAAGTGAGTTCAAACATCCATTACTTTAAATATCAAGGTCTCGACGTTGTCCTGTATCGAAAAAATTAACCAAACCATAGTACATAACCAGAATAAAGCATTGTATTCCAGAATAAATTAGTGTACGATGGACGGTTTTCTTTTTTTTAATATAACTTTGATGTTTGTTTTGGCTTTTATAGAAGATACACATAGTGTTGCAACCGGACATAGCGTGCAGAAATGACATGCCCTCTTTACGACATTTAGCTTCATCCCTCCCTCTGAGTAACTTAACTTTTTACATTTTAAATAAGAATGAAAATTGCAAACTTCAAAATTTTTAACGTACGTGACGAGAACATAATATATTACGTGACAATAATACTCAATCCACCCCCCTGGATGTAACACCATGTAGACATTAATGGTTTATGGTTTATGGACGACCCCAATGTACCAAATAAATATTTTAGTTTGGGTATTGCAGGAACTATTTTATAAACCTGTGTCAACTAGATACAGTGAAGTGTGCGCCTTGCGTTCAAATAAATTTTATGTAAAGTCTCTTTTGTGCAGTTTTTTTATGTCGGGTATTTTGGGTTACAACTAAAATTAGAGTAAAACCAATAGATCACGATATATATGAGAAACTGATTTTTGGGACCTTTGACCTTGAATAACTTTTTTAATTCAAACAATTTCGCTTGGGACTTTCAAAACAATATTTATAAGACCGAAGTAATTAATCACAAAAAAAATCCATGGTAAAATGAAGTTAAATAAAACATACCTGTGAAGAAATTTGTTGGTGTGTAGTTTTAGGACTATCAAGCAGAGGCACAGGTGGGGTCGTTAAATCAAAATTCGGACTTAATTTAAGGTCCATCATTGGTTCAGTCTTCAACTTTGCAGATTGTACATGCTCAGGACAAAGAAATACTTCAATCTCCCCTGTGTCGCTTTTTAATTGAATACTGTATTTATCGTCTTCTTTGGAAGCAGGTTTCACAGATAAATGTGTATTTGGTGGAGCTTTTACTACTATAACCGTGTTCTGTTTAAGCTTCTCAATGGATCTCAAGTCCTGGTATGTAACAAACCCATATTTATTATTACTTAAATTTAGGAGATGTGTCTCAACAGTATCAATCATTTGATTAAGATGATTTTCTTGATCCTCTAAATCTTGCAAATCTTTTGTGAGTTTTATAAAATTTTCGTTGTTTCGTTGAGTTGCTTTCCACTGAATATTATTTTTTGATTTTTTCTCTATTATACCTATACCTTCCAAAACGTTTGTTATGTCATAAATACGTCGTTTTTGCACTTTTAATTGCTGAGATGCCTTATTTAAATCTACCACACCATTAGGTGAATCTTCCAAAAGGGCTGAGAACTTCTGAGTAAGAAGTCCCAATGATGTGTCGTACCTTGTGTTTTTCTTCACTGACGTCACACGCTTTATTTTTTTGGGCTGAGGAGGCTTAAATTCTTGTTTCATAGGAACGATTCGGCTCCTTTCAAGTTCCAGGTTAAGTCTGCGTTTAACTGGGGCAGATGCATTTGGAGTTGTTGATGGAATTAACTGATTTTGTGGTGTAGCCCCGTAGCCATGGTCCAGCAAGTGGGGACTTGTTATGTACTCAGACTTTACAATGCTCATATCGGGAGTGGAGTCCCCTGCAATGGAATGAAAAGCCCTAGCACCTTCTGTTCGCCGGAAAGAACGAGGCATGTTGAATGAACGTGTGAACTCACGTTAAAAGTAATCAGTTTTGCAATCTGGACATTGATATTGATAAAATCAATATTGCGATATGCTACGGCCGTAGTGGACACTGGAAAATCTGTTGAAAAATACACGCATTTAAAAACCGTTATAATATAAAAGGGGAGGGTCTAACTAACGATTTTTTCTGGCATACGCCAAAATGAACCCCGAATTTGCAAGCTATAGTTAGTGTTCTACTGTGTAGAAGGGTAGACAATGTCAATACTACTAAATAAACACTAACTCATTGATATTTCCAGAAAATCTAAGCTACCCTTCTGTACACATCCAACCGCCATCACGGCACTTCTCCAATGAGATATATGTGAATAATAGCGACTTTTCTTCGCTTACCTCGTAGGTTTTGCTTCCTATTCCAATATTGTTGCACTGTGGTTAAGAATCAAAGTGCATTACAGTAATTCTATCACGTAAAAAACATATTTCGGAATTCTGAACAAAATGGTTTCCAAACCACTTTATACAAAGCAGCTGGATTCACAGCACCAAATTCGTACTCAAATATCATCGATGCTACTACAATCACTGCACTTTTCCCGAAAACATGTTCTACGAAGTATGGGCTTTCACGTGATCAACTTAGTTCTGCATAAATTAGAACAGTTTTTTCAAAAATCAAGATCAAAATACCTTTACACATTTGCTAAGCGTGTTTGAGTGGTACACTAGTTACAAAACATCTGCCATCTGTACCGGGCATTGGCGCCAAGTCAAGCGCTTGCGTACAATGAGAGATGTCAGATGTTTTAAGTTATTTTCTTTATTTTCATTTCTGGGTTAAAGAGCCGAAAGAGTTTACTGAGGAGGTTACATCAGCTGAAATTAAAATAATATTGTGTCAAACTGGTTTGACCTTAAATTTAAACAAGCAATTCCATTTTTTTCGCCAAATTAACAAAAGTAAATTATTTAACAATAGGAAGGTAAAAGTTGACCAATGAGTTACCGTAACTTAGGAACAAAACCATTCGTGAAAATCATATATTTAAAGAATGTAAGTCAGCAAAGATTATAAACGTGTATTCTTCAAAATGTTCCTATTTACGATAATTATGTAACCAAACCTCAAAATTTTAACAAATGATTATGTGCGGGTGCAGACACACACGTTTTTCAAACTTAATTCAGTATAATAATTGAATATCAATATTTATATTCAATGGTATAATTTATACTGGTGGATAATACAGACTGATCGACAATTAATATTTCGGTTGGTAATAGATTCATATAATAAGCGTAATGTTTTCGTTAACCTCTAAGCTGTGTCACGTATTGTTGGTTGCCGGCGTCCTTTATTATTGGATATTTCTCCAGTTCTCAACTGCTTTTCTTTTATTTATATCTATTTATATTTATATACAGTGAAGTGAAAAAGGGTATACAATATTGTAAAATATGGAAGAAACCAGTTAAAGTGACTTCCCACGTTCACGTATCATATTTTAGTTACAGTTACGGCCATGGAATTTTAGCCGTCACTTTAATGTCAATTAAAAGAAAATAGATGTATATAGTCCATGCTTTATTGTCATTATGATTGACTTTTTGAAATTGAAATCTAAAAATTTGTCACTGTTAGTGTTTTCATGCGAGTGAGTCAGTGTCAAAATGACAAGTCTTTGAAATAGTAGAAAGTTAGGTTACGAATACCTAAGGGTCGTCTTACATCTTATGACAATAAATGATAAGTGACGGCCAAAATTCCGTGGCCGTAACTGTACCACAAACCTATTGTCAAAATATTAATAATGACGATAGTATTGATGAAATTAGTCTTCAAAATGATAACAGTAGTGCAGGAAATCAATCTTCCTAACAATGTTTTTATGTAATATACAGGATGTTATGTTAATCCTAGAAGAAACTTTAACCACAAGTAGACCTCATTAAAATAAAAAAAACTATTTACCACTTTGCTGAAATCCGCAATTTTTTTGAAAATTTTTCTGACCCCTTATTTCACCCACCGACTATATGAACCTGAACGCATCAGAAACTTTTTTCTTAAGGCTAATCCGGACAACGTTTTAGTGTGTTTCTGAAACGACAGATGGCGCGGAATTTACTTTTCTATCATAGATAATCTAAAAATTTATTATTATGTATATAGAACGCAATCTCCATGTATTTTTATTTGATGTAAGCTTAGCTCCAAACCCATAGATGTCGTAATTTAAATTTTTTCTTTTTTTTTGTAACTATGGAACATTAATAATTATGGCATTTTTGTTTAAACTTCAAACTGACGTGAAAAAATGTCTAAATACAATTGCGCAGTTTTTAAATGTTTTGATTTAAAATCTTCTCGGCATCGGTTTCCAAATCCTACGAAAGATATGAACAAATTTAATCATTGGAAGGCTTTTTGCCAGAGTCCAAAAATTGCGAATTTAAGCCCAAAAGTAATTTACGATAATTATCGAATTTGTGGGAATCATTTTGTCAAAGAAGATTTTACGCATAACGGCACATTACTCAAAAATGCATCTCCCAAGGAAATCTGTGAATCTGTTTTTCAAGGTAGGGTTTACCAATTCCAGTAAAATTGAAAAAATAAATTATAATAATTCCAGTTCCATTCCAATCCACAAAATTTATCGAAATTAGCAACAATTCTGAATATCCTTTGAATCCAACAGCTTCAAGTGTAGCATCACAGACTATTGCAAAACCACGAGTGAATGTAAAAATAACTGAAGAGGTAAAAAAGTTAAGAAGAACAGTTAATAGGACAAAAAAGAAGCTTATTTTCACGCACAAAGCATTACGTCTCGCCAAAAATTTTCGATGTAACTTAGATTCTGGTGTGCTAAGCCATGAAGCGGTACAATTTTGTTTATCCCAGTTAAGAAAACGCAACACAAAAGCTAAAGGGAGGAGGTATAACACAGACGAAAAAATTCTAGCTTTGGCAATGTATAAATATTCCGGGAAAGGTTATAGTTTTTTAAGAAAATTGTTTGCACTACCAAGTCGCCAAACAATAATGAAATTGTTGAATGCGTTGCCTATAAATACAGGAGTAAATGATGTACTCTTCAAATATTTGAAAGACTGCTCTCTGGGAATGAAAAAACAAGAAAAATACTGTGTTTTGCTTTTTGATGAAATGTCCCTTTTACCGAATATTTCATATGACAGATATTCTGATAAATTTATGGGATTTGAGGACTTTGGTTACAAGGAGAGACTGGAAATAGCAAATTATGTTCTTGTGTTCAAATTACGTGGCATATTTTCGAAATGGCAACAAACTTTAGGATATATCTTTACAAATTCTGGAGTAAAAAGCACCGATTTAGTGGAAATTTTAAAACTACTAATACAGAAAATTCAAGCATGCAATATTAAAATAGTTGCAACTATATGTGATCAAGGCTCAGCAAATCAAGCTGCTATTAATCGATTGGTAAAAGAATCACCAAACCACCCTAAGCGAAAACTAAAGATCGGTGATACAAATATCATACCTATATATGATCCACCTCATTTAATAAAAGGCATTCGCAATAACCTTATCACCAAAGATTTAGTTGGAAAAATTGATGGAGAAATGTGCACGGCAAAATGGCAAGATATAGAAATGCATACATGATTGATGGATGGAGTGGTGAATATTCCATTATGCCAAAATTAACTGATCAACATGTTATACCAGCAAAAATTAGTAAAATGAAGGTTTCATATTGTACACAAGTCTTAAGTCACACAGTTGCTGCGACAATTCGTTTAATGGCAAAAAACAGTAAGTAATATATTAATTCGTCTACAAACTATTATTATTAGTCTATAATGGTGTCTACCCTTTTAGACGACAGAACTCAAGATGGAAATTTCAGTTTAGAGGAAAGAGCCCTTGAAACTGCAAAAATTGTTAAATTTTTTGACAAATTATTTGATAGTATTAATGGAGGTACGCTGAAGCCTCACGTCGGAAAACCTTTGAGAGGCGGAGTAACAAATAAATCACAGCATGTGAACTTCTGGAAGGAAGCAATAGAAACTTTGAAATCCATGTCGTTTGAAGGTAGCAAGCCTCCTTCTTTAAAAAATTTTATTGCAACACTTGAAGGTTTTATTGATATTCACCAACAACTGCAACACGACGGATTTAAGTTTTTTTTGCCAAGAGCTTTCAATCAAGACTCTCTTGAAAATTATTTTGGTAAAATAAGAAATCAAAGAGGAAGAAACATAAATCCAACGTGTCAGCAGTTTTCAGAATCGTTCAAAACTCTTCTTGTTCAAGAAATTGTAGCTTGTTCCAAAGGTGGAAACTGTGAAAAAACCGATTTACCAAACATATGTTCTTTAAAATGCTTAATAGATCAGCCTATTAGAAAAAATCAAACTGAAAACAGATGTGATCCAGATTTTACTAATTTTAATATAGTTAAACAAATATGTTCTTTAAAAGACATTTATTTTCGAAAAAATGTACATGTTAACGTTATTTCATACATTGCTGGTTGGGTAGCAAAAAAACTAAAAAATGTATGTTCTATTTGCAAATCACAAATATTTAGAAATAGTACAATCCACAGCAATATCGATGACTTTACTTACGAAAAAGAATTTCAAGGAAAAATACCGTACAGATTGAAGTATTGTACAATAGAATTTATAAACTATGTAAATAAAACATATAAAATAACCGCTATTCTATTAAACCACATAAACAGAACAAGAGGAAACAAGCAATTTATTACAAGTTTTATAAAAAACCATATACAGTTTCAATTTATTTGTAGTCACAGGGACATTATAATAGATACAATTGTTTCTAAAATAGTTGATTTAGCCATTTTTAAATTCCTTAAAGGTATAAATAATATTTTGAAAGGAAAAGATAGTAGTAGACGATGTAAATATAAAAGTGTGTTGTTTGACAAAGCAAAAAAGATGTATAATGCTAGATGTAAAAATAAATCTGTTTGAACGAAATTTTGTTTGATTTTTTATGTCCAAAAAATAAAGAAAATTAAAATATTGATATGGGTACGAAAAATAAATTAAAAATAGTTGGCACCAAGACGACAGATGGCGCGACAAATCTAGTTTTAAAAATTGAGGAAAGTTTGCGTTCTATATACAATACTAAATTTTTAGGTTATCTATGTTTTCTATGTTCTCAAAAACTATAAGGGCTACATGACTTTTGAAAATTGAAACATTAACGAAAAACATGTAGAATTTGCGCTAACAATCTATATTTTGCTAAAACAAATTAATAAAAAAAAAAATTTTCTTTTTCAGATTTTTAGCAATATTTAAAAAAAAGTGGGAGCCAAGAACTGTAGTCTGTATTATCTTAATCCCAGTACAGCTTTCAGATTTTTGTTAATATTTATAGCTTTGACAGAAACAGAAAAAAATATTTTTCTCTTTGATACCTGCCGCCGCGCGCCGGCTCGGTCGGACAGATGAGGACAGATGGTCGAGAGTGCCATACACTTCGACGAACTATTGAATTTCTTTAGATAATAACAGTCCACAGCTCCCTCAAAGTCGTCTAGAAATTATTTTCGTTTGCACTTCGAGGTTAAAAACTGAAACTAATTTTAAATGATCTGTCATCATTACATATATCGGAATCCAGAAGGCGGCAAAAATCGTCCTGTATGGGGTGGCTGTAGAGGGTAAAATGTAAAAAACACCCCAAAATTTTTTTTGCACAATTTGAATCTTCATAATAGATAGTTTGCACTCATCGCAGCTCCGGTATATAAGGCAGAGAAAACTATATATTTTCATATATTTTGTATTACCGAAAAGCACGGGATTAAATGGACAACCTGAACCTTTGCCGGAGCCTAATGAAACAGACCTTAAGGGGGCGTCCCTACGCCATAACGGCCATTTCGAGAACTATGGATTTAAATTGGCCACTAGATGGCGACCGAACGCAAAATTATTTAATTATTCAATTTCCTAATCCTCCTCACACTTCGGCAGCCATCGGGCTTACTCGTTATCACGGCGACGACATGAGATTATTTTTGATTGAAATGCAATTTGTCGTATCGGATGCTTTGTTTATGTATGTGTTTACGGAAACTTGTTTTCAGTCGTGTGCTGTGTGGTTTTCGCATTTGCACGCTCAATTTTACATTGGGTGTGCTTTTTTCACATTTTCGGAAAGAGGGGCCATCCAAAAAAAACTTTTTTCTATCAGATAGTAGTAGTAATAGCACGAGAGGTCAAAATATTGCCCACAATAATTTTTGCGATTGAGATACGAGTTTCTGTTGCGACGAAAATAATGACGAGTGCTTGCACGAGTCATTATTTTCTCAAGCAACAGAGACGAATCAATCTGAAGAGCAAAAATTGGCGGCAATATTTAGACCTCGAGTCTTATTTTTCTCGACAATTTTACTTGTAAATTGTAATAGCAAATAGTTACAAAAAAATTGTCGCTGGAATAGAGCTTGTCGAAAAATTGCCACTAAAATAATTGTCATACAAAAATCACAGAAAAAAAGCACTTTCAGTTTTCTCCGAATTTTACAATTTCCCGGGAAGCTTTTCCAAATTGTATTGTCCGAAAAACCTTATTTGAACTATTACGAATACTAAAAAGAATATCCAGATCGGTCCACCTGTTCTCAAGTGATGCGCTTACCAACGAACACGATTTTATTTTGATTATATAAATTTAGGCTTGAATGTGTTTTCCACATTTTCCCCCACATCATAATATATAGCTAGCTGACCCGGTGAACTTCGTATCACCTACTAACGCGTTCTATTAAAAGTATTCCGAAGTAGCCATTCAAGAAAAAATGACAGTTTTGTATATCGTCTGATAGTTCCACAACGAACGCCATCAATTAAAAGTAATCTGAAGTAGCGATTTCCAAACAAAATTACCTATTTTTGATTTTTCAGCTAAACTTTAGGGTTGAAACCCAAGATGGCGCCCCTCGGCTCCTATATCTATGTTTTAATAGTTATTCTGCTATTCGGGGCGGAGACAAATCCAACAAATCAAATATCATAAAACTCGGTCATATTGAATTTAGTGTGATGTGACTAGCTGTATCGTTTTCTACTCTTTAACCCCTTTCATTTGACACCCATATTAAAAGGGTTCAAAAGAAAATGTAATCCGCCATTTTGTAGCAGCGGCTATATTGAATTCGTTTTCTACTCTTCAAGCCCTTTCACTTGATACCCATATTAAGGGGTTTAAAAGAAAATGTAATCCGCCATTTTAGAGCGGCGGTCATATTGAATTTAGTGTGATGTCATTAACTTTATCGTTTTATACTCTTCAAGCCCTTTCATTTGACACCCATATTAAGAGGGTTGAAAAAAAAATGTAATCCGCCATCTTGGAGCGGCGGTCATATTGAATTTAGTGTGAAGTGACTAGTTGTATCGTTTTCTACTCTTTAACCTCTTTCATTTGACACCCATATTAAAGGGGTTGCAAAGAAAATATAATCCGCCATTTTGGAGCAGCGGCCATATTAAATTCGTTTTCTACTTTTCAAGCCCTTTCATTTGATAACCATATTAATCTGGTTGACTAAAAATACATCATCCTCCATCTTGTGGCGACGGCCATTTTGAGAGTATTACAATATTGAGTACTGTATATTGTATTGTCACCAAAACTAAAAGCGTATACAAAATTTCAGCTCAATCGGATGTCAAGAAGTGGTTCTAATTTAGCTTGCAAGATTTGACCCTCACATACTAACATACCAACAAGGCAAGTTAAATAAAAGCTTGTAACAAATCTATCCCACGGGAACCGTACATTTTTCCGGGGTCAAAAGTAGCCTAGTGTGCTATTCCAGATTATACTCTGTGCCAAATTTCATCCAGATCCGTTCAGCCGGTCTGGTGTGATTGAGCAACAAACATCCATCCATCCAAACTTTTGCATTTAAATTTTATTTAAGTGTGTATAAATCTTTGAATTTGTACAAATTTTCCGCCAAATCGTTATACAGCGCCACCGCATAATATGGTGACCATCAGGCTCAACTAAAATAAGCAAGATGTCGGAGCTGTCAAGTACTGTTTTATTTTGGCTATTTTGTCAAAACAAAAGCTTATTTCCTCCTTACAATTTGGGATTCACTTTATAATTTCATACTCCATCGAACTTGTATAAAATTATCGCCAAAGCTGATCCAAGATTTTTGCAACTTTTATATTTTTTTTTGGTAATTTGGCTCAATTTTGGACATAACGGTTGAAAAGGTGTCTCACAATAAATATTTACAACGTGCCTGATAAATCAATTTTCGTTTAAAATGTTTAAATTTTTAAATTTGTATAAAAGTGTCATTTGGGTATTAATCTCCCGCCATTTTAGACAAAAACGCAGCCTTAATGTTTAGACAAATTAACGCTTTACACTGTCATATCTAATTTATTCGCACTCTCATCAAAAAGTACCCATGAATAACGTTTTATGGTGGAATCTTAGCCTTCTAATGCGGGAATTATTTTTTATTTTACTTTATTCCAAAATATCATTTCGATTTTTTCGTGAGCACGTGCATAGGGTTTAACAAGGTTGATTATCGCTTGTGTTCTCGGTTAGGGGAGGTTCATTACGGGCGAGAGTCGCCTATTGCTCGATTGTATGTATGTTAAAAACCTACTTCTGCTTTTATATTGCTATAATATCAAAGTATAATCGGTAATGTAATCAGTAAATATGTATATACATTATACAGGGTGTTAGGGAATGCTTCCTCACATTCGACACAATCAAAATGGTTATTAACAATTCTGGATAAAATGTATAGTTTTATGAGAAACAGGTAAAAGGAAAAAGTAGAATTCAGATTTCTAGAACCGCTGACATATTCTTTTGTTTTGTTCTGGGTTATCAAAATTTCTGAAGCCGTTACAGTTAACATTTGGCAATGTAATAGTAAAGACAGAGACGTAAATTCTAATCTTAACAATTTTTTTTGTCATATTGAATGAAATTCAACAGGGCCTTGGCATAAAAGTGGTTACAACAGTTTCACGAGTTCCAAAAATATCGTTGTTTACAAGAACAAAATTGGAAAAATGTGTTTGTTTGATCGAAAAATTCAGTCGCACGACCGCCTTTCGCGTTCGGCAGGTAAATTTGACATTAATTCATGTTTGTTCTACCAAAAAAAGGTCACATAAAAAGAAACTAAGTCCAATGATGACCACCAACACAGAGCAAAAACTTTAAAATGTTGCTCGAAAAAATCCAATTTATTTTTCAGGATTCGGTGAGGTCAATAATAATCTGACTCTTGAACTAAAGAAAATGCAAAAAAATACGAATCCAAGTACAATAGCCACAACATTTTGCCAGACGCATTTTTTCGTTTGACACTCAACTGCAAATGTTTTTTCCCTTAGTTGAATGCCTGTTATCCATTTTGGACACTGTTTGACGAACACTAAAATTGAAGAATAATGTAACTGCGAAAAAGAAGTCAAATCTGCGTTTGCACTTTTCGCAGACTGAAATCAAGTGAATTCCTGTTTTACAAGAGGAAAAAAACTGCATTCTGTGCACAAAAAAGCCAAACCTTCCGTTTCCAAGGCAATCACCCCTTTTCTCAAACAACTACCGTGCGATCATTTATTTATTTGCTTTTTTATTATGCAATTGCCCAGCCTGCACATTGACTGACAGTAAAATTTGAGGTTACCGTAAACATTGTGACGTTTATGTTTCTCATGAAAATAAAAGATACAGAAAATAAAAAATAAAAGTCACTTTGACATTCGAAAAATGAAATTGTCAACAATTAGTACTCCCAACCTAATTTAAATTTCACATCCTACTCTAATTTATAATTTAAATGATCGCACGGTACTTTTAAAATCTTACTCCTGTCGGTCTAACATCTGTTTGCACCGTGTCCAAGCGACCGTTTCTCTAATTATATGATTTACAACTCTTTAGAAAACTTACCTACTAAAAATACAAAGCTACACAAAATAAACAAAACCTAAACTACATCTATTTTAATTGTAACAAACACAGAAATTGTCAGATTAGGCGAGTTTCTGTTTGACATGAGGCGGAGTAGGGTGAAGAAGACTGCTGCATAGCGCAGCGGCACGCATGAAAGGTAAATCTATTTTTTCTGTTTTGATAGACAAACCGTTAACATAAAATAATGCGAAAACATGCAAAAAATTAAAAAAAATTGCTTTTGAGTCGCTGGCTAACAGATTTTTGATTTTATTTTTTATAGTTGATTTTTTGTTCCTCAATTGTTTAAAAACAAATGTTATAAAAAAAGTAAATTGTTAGCGCAAATTCTACACAAATTGTTTATTCAAAAATGTTTAAAAAATGCAAATTCCTCTTTTCATTTCAAAATAAACAGGAAATTTCTTTTCCGATATATTTATCTCTCTTGCACACTTGGTCATCCTGATTAGCCTTAAAGCTAAACTGGCTAAATCGGACGGTGGTTTAGTGTGTTTCTGATCCGTAAGATGTCGTTGCAAAAAATCCAAAATTATGGCCCCTACAACTACGTTATGGTACCGACATTGTATACTATACCGACTATATAGTTGGTTGCATACATATGCGTTTAAAAAATAATAATTTATTTTTTAATTAATTATGACCCTTACAACTCCGGTGTATGTACATAAATAAAATATTTTTATTCATAAAGACCTTACCATAAAAGTACTTGCCTTAATAGAACTATTGTGTTTTTTTAAAAGAAAATACAAACGACATCGAAGAAAAATGAATGAATTCGTCGTTATTTATAGTACCATCGCTAAATTCAAGTATCACCCAATTTTCGTCACTCAGATCATCAAAGCTATTTTATTATCAACCTCGGTGTCAATAGTAAACTCATTTTTGTCATCTTTTTGAAGTAAAACTTCTTCACGGACGCTTGACTTGGGAGTAAGCTGGTGAACGCGTGACGAAAGCGTTACGAAAAGTGTGATCGGGCGAAGCGAACGAAAGTTTTACTTCAGTCGTGTGGTCTAAAGCACACTCGTATTTTTTTATTACTATTGTTTGAAAAAAAATCTAATTTTTTTGCGTCGTCTTCTGAATAATTTGTCTTTTTAATTTTTTTGGAATACTGTCTTAGTGTTATTAATCGCAAATTAGTTTTAAACTTCTTAGAATTTAGTACAGGATTTCGAGCTCTGCAGGAGAAAAATAAATTTTCCAATGCGTCTTGTGTCAGGCGTCCAAGCACTATGAATTTGAATTTGTATGTTTGTAAATATAACTGCTGAACATCCAAAGCTGTCTCTGTTTCCAAAATAATTCCACGCTGATAAGGCTTGAATAAAGAATTTTTATAAAGATCTGGAATTGCATCACATCTAAGCAATTTGGAACATGCAATTTGAAATTATCATTTTCTTATAATATTCTCTTGAACACTTACCTCGCATATTCTTATATTATTACTAGCTGACCCGGCGTAAATGTTGTGACAACTTATTAGCTAAATTAAATTAATTTTTTTTTTTATATAAAAGGATAATGCCCACAACGCCATCTACTGGCATTACCGGAACCAGCATACAACGCCATGTTTATTTTTGTTTTTGTTATGTATCAAAGATGGCGTTATATACGGATTCTATACTAAATGTATGAGATTTTTTTCTGATGTTTTAATAATTATTCGCCCTCGAAAAAAGTCAGTCAATCCATTCTCGAGATATCATCAAAAAATTTGTGAGTCCACGCGCAACAGAAGTGAAACTTTGGAGTTTACTCCTTAAAAATAAATTTTCATTTTTAAAGCCCGGTACGACAAATTTTGGTGGCCGGCGTTATTTCTTATTGCTGCCCTGTACCAGGGGGCTTTGTTATTGTCGTTGCCCTGTACTTAGCTCCCCGCCCCCTGTAATTTTTCCGATGTTTTAATAGTAATTCTGCTATTCGGGGCAAATCCAACAAATGAAAGAGCATAAAAATCGATCGAGCCGCTCTTGAGTTATAAACCTAAGGCAACCCCCTGAGCCCGCTGTCCATGTTTTAATAGTTATTCTGCTATTCGGGGCGGAGACCAATCCAACAAATCGAAGATCATAAAAATCGGTACAGCCGTTCTTCACTTGAAAACCCAAAGGGGCTCCTGGGCTCCCATGTCCATGTTTTAATAATATTTTGCTATTCAGGGCGGAGACAAATCCAACAAATCGAAGATCATAAAAATCGGTCCAGCCGTTCTTGAGATATAAACCCAAGGGTTCCCCCTGAGCTCCCTGTCCATGGTTCAACAGTTATTCTGTTATTGGAGGCGGAGACAAATCCAACAAATCAAATATCATAAAAGCCCTTATTAAGTCGGTCGAGCCAAAAAATCGGTCCAGCCCAAGGGGGCCCACTGGGCCCCCATGTCCATGTGAGAAATACTTTACGACCTACTCCCATGCCTATCAAATATACAAAAAAAATATCATAAGAATCGGTCGACCCGAAAAATCGCTCCACCCCAAGGGGGCACCCTGGGCCACTATGTCTATGGATAGGCCACAGGGGATTTATTGAATCTCCCGATCTCACTCCTTTGGACTACTTCTTGTGACCGGCTACAATAAATTGAAGAATTAAAAAACAGAATTCGCAATGAAATTAGAGTAATTCAGCCTGAGACCATCCTAAAGGTCCTTCAGGAGTTTCAGTGGGGGCTAGGCTATTGCCAAGAAATGATTGATTTCCTACAAAAATGCTAAAATGCAGGTTGAATTCAATATCTTCTTTTTTTGTTTGGAACCAATTATCTCGGGATCTATTGATTTTAAGGTTAGAGATGCTTATATTCCCGTGTTCAGGACGATATACTGTATCTAATTCCATTAAAAAATATATGGGTTTCCATTAAAAAAAAAACGTCGATGACGTCGTAGCTCAAAAACAAAACACCATCTAAAAATGAAAATTATTGGAAAAAGTGGCAATTTAAAAAACAAAGTGACCTGTTCAAGGAATTCTTGCTGAAAGTTGCCTCAATTTTTTTATCGAATTGGGTCCATACTTTACGTTCGCACTGTATATAGATTTATATTTATTTCTATAATTTCCTTGTGTGGTCTTATTAGTTCTAACCACTTAGCACGACGCTGAGGGATTTTCGGGATTCTGTATAAGGTAAATCCTTTCTCAGTTCTATTTTTACAACCAGGAATGAAACAACTGGGCATTTTTATTTACAACGCAATGACAGTATGAAGTGACAGAACAAGTAATCAAATTTAAATCATACCCGCCTTTATTAATAACAAAGTGACTTCAGCGCTACCAACCATATTCTGGGCCAGCCAGATGTCGGTACCATAACGTAGTTGTAGGGGCCATATCCAAAACTTCTATCGTTTTTTTGAGAAAACGGTACACTAAATTTTTGATTTGAACATTACCTTGTACTTAAATTTTTCGTACAATTTGCGCGTCCGAGTTAATTTTTTTGTCAAATATGTCAATAAAAGTTTTAAAACATACAATAAAAAAAAATTAAAAAGTGGCACACAGCGATGAAAGAGTGATTTTTTGTATGGATTTACATGGTTTTTATTTTTAAATCCAACAATTGCAACCCTATCGATACTCCTCTTCCAATTAGAGAAAACTGAATTTTTGCAAACACTTTCATTTGGATGGCCTTGGCTTAAATAACGTAAAATGATTATTCTGCAGGCACATTATTCTTCTTGACACCCTAGTTTTTAATTCTCGTAACTAAAATAAATACAGTGTGGTGATAAAATAAGGAACAAAATTTATAATTGTGTTATTTAATGTTTTTAAGCAAAACGCTCGGACAGGTCAATTTTATTTCTTAATTAGCCACCTTATGACAACTCAACTCAACAATTTTTTTGATGTTTTTTATTAGATGGTCCAACTAACTACTTAAATGTTGCTGTAAAAAATTGGTTTCCTAGATAACTATTTTTGAGGAAATAACACTATCAATAATAAAATTTAAACTTTTAAACTAATATATACCTACTCGTAAATTGGACTTTTTAAAAACAGCACTTATTGAAATTAAATGTTTCGATTGGAATAATCGGACGGCAATAGGGCATTACTTTTTTTTTTGGTTCAGTACTAACAAATATCGAGTGAAGGGAAGGGAACACTCATACTTAAGAAACGCGCTAGTGACGAGAAAAAAAAAAATAAACTGAATTTCCCCATGTAAAATCGGGTTTGTTTAGATTCAATGCACTGACATACATCAAGGTTCTACGTCACACTAATAGCCCGTATTGTCACTTGGATGGCACGTTCACAGTTAAACATTCATGGCCAACTTTAAATAATAAAAAAAAAAACACCCGTTATAATATGTCGCAACCGTTGGCGGTACCTTTAGAAAGAGAATTTTTCATCTAGTGACCTTCATCTAGGAAACGATTATTTTATGACGGCAAGGAAGTGCGCCACCAGGTTATGGCACAATGAGAGTTGGCAACACAAACCACTAATCTGTGGTTGGCAACATTGGGATTTTAGGCGCGCTGTCACTTGTCTTTTGAAGGGTAGGGTGCAACGATGTCTTACCCGTAGATACGGTGCAAAGCAAAATGCGTGAAGCCAACATGACGTCACATTTGGGTTCAATATTATGCTGCCAACTATGCAAGTAGAAGGAACAATTTTTCTGCGTAATTTTTCAATTCATTTTTTTTTATCTTAGGGTTTTTTGGGAAACTTAAACAAAAATAACAGTTAAAGAGCATTGCTTTCATGAGAATAAGATGACAATTTTAAACTTATTCAGTACTTTACGTTACCTGTAAAACGATATGACGGTACCCTTCTTATATTTTTCGGAACACTTATGTGCGCAACACGACTGCACCATTTAAAAAAAAAAAGATTATTTAATATAAATATGTAGTTCACAGTCGCATATATTATACTGTGATGAGGCTAGGCTCTTCCCGCCAACAATTTGAAATTTAACGTCAAATGAAATGTCAATGACGTCACCAAACGTCAAATTTGAAATTTGAAACAAACCGCGAAATTGAAAAGGTTGGCCAGTGAATCATGATCGTCTAGAGACAAAGACAGAAGAGCGGACCTACGTTGTGTTCTTTTTTTTTTACAAGACCTCAGTGGCGGGAAATTCAAACCAAACTTACCAGACACAGAACCAGGTTCTTTGGATGCAAGGGACGCAGCCTTGGAGGCGAAGCGTAGAATAATAACACAAAATTATGGATTTATCAATGTATTTGTTTTAGAGGTCTTATGGTCGAACTTTTGATTAATAATTGAATTTTGGAACATTTCATCTAGTACAGTCACGGCCATGGAATTTTAGCCGTCACTTTAATGTCAATTAAAAGAAAATGGATGTAGTCCATGCTTTATTGTCATTATGATTGACTTTTTGAAATTGAAATAAATAACAATGTGTCACTGTTAGTGTTTTCATGCGAGTGAGTCAGTGTCAAAATGACAAGTCTTTGAAAGAGTAGAAAGTTAGGTTACGAATACCTAAGGGTCGCCTTACATCTTATGACAATTAATGATAAGTGACGGCCAAAATTCCGTGGCCGTTACTGTAACAATTTTTGATAATTTAACTCGTTTAAGAATAGTGGCTGATTTCATGACTTTTAACAATAATTTGGCTAATTTATACAATAACAATTAATTCAAGTGAGTACAATATTTGAATAATTTATGACAAACATTAATTTGAACAACAGTATCTGGCGAGAGAGTTCCTAAGATTACAAGTATAGAAAAAGTGAAATTATTATAACATCTCATACCCATTAACAACTCAATCAATAAAAGTTACAATTTAATCAAAGCGGTGAGTGTTTCCTTTTCTTTCAACAAATTAACTTTCATTAACAACCCGAAATCTACGATAAATAAACTCCTTTTAATTTTTGTATGAATTCAAACAGGTACACAGCTAAGTTGTACAGTTTGAACGCCTTTCCAGATTATCAATAAATTTGGTATTTGAGTTGAGCAATACTGGTATTCGGATGAGCAATTAACGTACAAGAACTTTACTATCTCGCTTCACATTCTGTCACCGCCCTGTCACGGGGCACGCGCCCGCTTCACGAGGGGGTTAGTGTGGAACTCTGCATACAAATCAAATTTTGAAAACAATCCAAAACAAAACAAAGACACACATTTTTCTAAGTGCACCACTGCACCTTACTCGCTCTCACCCTTGGCTACCGCCCTGCATAAGGGGGCATGCAACCCACTTAGCGAGTGGGGTACTGTAGTGAACACTAAGTGAACACTATTAAAGCTGCTTCTTAAGCGCGGAATAAATAGTTTATTCAAGTTTTGTGTTGACAGTTGTAAAATTATATCTTATTGTTATTGTTGTTACTATAGTTATTTACATTACTAGATTTACTACATTCGCCCCCCCTTTTTAGATTGAACAATAAGGGTAAGCAAATCGTGATAAGATTTGCTGAAAAATTAACGCGGCTGTGGAATGTTACGACGAAAGTAAATTAAGTCAAGAAAATTAATAATTTGTTGACAAAGTGCATAATAATGCAATTAACAAAGTGTTGCAAAAGTGATTGTTTTGAAAAGTTAGCCCTAACGCGAATGAGTCAGGAAAAGCTAATAGCTAGATTTTGGTGTCTAATTGGTTAAATTATTTAGATAGAAATAGACATCCAAATTTCAGCCGCTAGCTGCAAAAACCTGCCCATTAATACAAATTGAGAAATGTAATTTTTTAAAACACAACATAACAGAACATCATAATACAACTATTACAGAATGCAATAAGTGTGACAGCGGTTGTGCTTTCAAAATAACCAGAAATAAAAATCAATTCAAACAATGTAGGCTGGTTTAAGCCTATCGACGGAAACAATACCATCAACACCACAGTCTTCCAAAACAAAGTATTTTTTATAGCGCTTTAAAACTTTGAAAGGACCAAGATAAGTCTGTTTCAAACCAACAGTTTTAGAATCGTTCCTAACAAAAACATGGGAACAAGAATGAAGATCCTTAGTAATGTTGGTTACCGAATTAGAATAATGTTTAGTAAAAAAATATTTCGTATCGTTCATGAATGATTTAAGTTGGTCAACAAATTTGGATACAAGAAGAGAATCAGATTTTGCTCTAGGTTCAAAAAAATCACAAGGTAATCTTAAATTAGTTCCATACAATATTTCTGCAGGAGAAACTTCAATATCATTTTTAATTGTTGTTCGTAAACTCAACAAAATAAGGGGTAACTTAGTTATCCAATTTTGTGAACCTGCACAGCGAATTGATTGTTTTAAAGTTCTATGCCATCTTTCCACTATACCCTGACTTTGCGGATGTTGAACGCTACTTTTTATATGTTTTATACCTAAAGTTCTAAGAAAATCTTGCCAATTTTTTGACAAAAATGTAGTTTCATGATCAGTTGTAATATATTTAGGGACACCATATCGCGAAATCCAACCTTCCAAAAAAGAATTAATAACCGTTTCACTATCCTTAGACTTAATTGGAATAGCTTCTGGCCATCTGGAGAACCTATCAATTATGGACAAAACACCTTCGTAGCCATTACAATAAGGCAAATGAACAATATCTAAATTAATTTTTTCAAATCTAAAGTCAGGTTCCGTTATAGATTGAATCGGTGATTTAGTATGTTTCGTAATTTTATTTCTTTGACAGTCGTTACACGTTTTAACCCATTGTTGAATATCTTTGTTCATGTTTGTCCAAATATAACGCCGACATAATAATAATTGCGAACCTCTAACACCAGGATGAGCAATACTATGTAATTTCTTGAAAAGTGAATACCTAAACCGTTTCGGAACATATGGACGTAATAAATTATTACTTTTATCTACCCAGAGATAAATGTCAGGCTCAATTTCTATCTGAGTAAAATTAAAATTTCTGTTAGTCAATAAATTTGAAAGTTCTAAATCATTTTCCTGAGCTAAAACTATTTCTTTAAAATTTATTTCTAAATCTTCATTTAACAAGCAAGCGCGTGTAAGAGCATCTGCAGGAATATTTTCTTTTCCTTTAATATGTTGTATATCAGTGGTAAAAACACTAATATATTCTAATTGTCTAAATTCACGCGGTAAATAATTTTCTGATGATTTTCTTATGGAAGTACACAAAGGTTTGTGATCAGTAAAAACAGTAAATTTGTGGCCTTCAATCCAGTAACGAAATTTTTTAATAGAAAAATAAATGGCCAATAATTCTTTACCAAACACGCTATATTTTTGCTCAGTGGAAGTCAACTTTTTACTACAAAATGCTAATGGTTCCCAAATTCCATTATGAAACTGTTGTAAAACGCCCGCTACACAATTCGAAGACGCATCGCAAGCAATAGACAAAGGTGCACCTAACCTAGGATGAGCTAAGTACGCAACATTGGCTAAAGCTTTTTTAGCTCTTGTAAAGGCCTCTAATCCTACACCGTCCAAATAAACTGGTTGTGAAGCCGGGAATAACTAAGTTATGTAAGGGAGCTAACAGTGCAGCGCAATGAGGAATGAATCTATGATAATACGAGACTAAACCGATAAAATTTCTCAACTGTTTCTGCGTTTGTGGAAGAGGAAAGTTTAAAATGTCTTCAACTTTAGACGGTTGAGGAGAAACACCTACGCTAGAAACATGGTGTCCTAAGAAATCTAATTCTTTAACAGCAAATACACATTTGTCAATATTTAATAATAAACCGTGAACATTTAAACGTTCAAATACTTGTTTAACATGATGATAGTGTTCACGTTCGTTATTACTAAAGATCAAAATGTCATCAAGATAAAAATAAACAAAGCACAACCCTTGCAACACCTCCTGAATAAATCTCGACCACGAAGCAGGAGCATTCCTCAGACCAAAATTCAGTCGACGATACATGTAAGCTCCTACGGGCGTGGTGATGGTCGTTTTCTGCATATCCTCCTCAGAAATGGGAATCTGAAAATACGCTTTTTTAAGATCCAATTTTGAAAAAAATGTACATCCAGCTATTTTGTGATTGAAATTTTGAATAAAAGAAATTGGATACGTATCAGGAACGGTAACGGCATTGAGAGCTCTGTAGTCACCGCACATCCTATATGTTCCATCTGGTTTCAAGACCATGTGGATGGGGGAAGACCATGGTCCCTCTGCGGGTACTATGATCCCGCTGGCTAATAATTCTTGAATATGTTTCTGTAAAAACGAAAATTGTGCAGCATTTACTTTGCGACATTTTGATGAAATTGGAGGACCAGTGGTGTCGATTTTATGAATTGTGTCGTGTTGAATTGGAACACTTACATCAAAATCACGTAATAAATTTGAAAATTGTTTTAATAATTTTTTATAACAATCTTTACGGTGGTTATGATTATAATTTAAAGAATCTGTTGAAGAAGTTTTAGAATTTGTAATTTTTGAAGAGTTAACTGTAGATTTGAAAGGGCACAAGGAATGATTCGCGGTTGACACTTGTTTTTGTGATTGAAGTATTTTTGTATTTGTAATTTGTCTATTATTAGTATTATTGGATGATAAAGGATGATAAAGTACTCCATTTCTGCAATCAACATTAATATCATAATAGAGTAAAAAATCTAATCCTAAAATTGGAACGCTAACGTTTGCAACTAAAAAATCCCAAGTAAAATTGTTTTGAGAAAAGTCGAATTTAAGATCAAGTCTATGTTGACCTAGAACTGGTATCAAATTATTGTTTGCAGAACGTAATGGTTGACATTTTTTATGCGATTGTGGAGGAAAAAATTGATGAGGTAAAATACTATGAGTAGCACCAGTGTCTACCACAAAAGAAATATCATTGATATTATCATAAATATGAACCAAATTTCCCCGATAATAGTGGTTATTCTGTAAGGATACGTTTAAATTTAACGTGTCGGTTAAAATTTTAATATTTGACGGTATATTGTATTCTGTATCAAAAAATTTAACGGTACCGCCAAACTGCAAATTTTTTAACCACTATGGTTAAAATGTTTGTGAAATGTCGGAATCTCTCAGCACGGACCAATGGAATGATTCAAATTTGTTCGAACTGTCAAATTTATAACACGACATCACGACATAACCTCAAATTGTTTATAGCTGTCGCATTTTGTGGGTTTTGAAGAGGGAGTAAATAGGGTGGTGTGTGTATTGACACTCTAGTTACTCTTATAGGTTCTTGCAAATGAGGTGTAATACTCTGTATTAAAGACTGCGCACTGAACTAGTTCTGTCTACATAGTTTGTCTACATAGAAATAGATCGTTTGAATGAATTACTAACGTCGCGAAGATGCCTTCTTGTGGTGGCAGGCAGGCTACATCTAAAGCCTTGGTGAGTAGCGACACCACATAGCCGAGCTGAATTCCTCGGGGGTCAGGCTGCATAGCCGGAGTACAGGAGGGGCAAATCCGAGGTGCCGCCGCTCATCTGATCAAAACCGTGAGATGGCCGGCTGCAACAGAAACCACCACAAGGCGTAGTGTTGGTACGCTGTGGTCAAACACCTCGGGGGAACTACTCAGTGGGGGAACTGGCTTCACTGCCTGTTCCGCGAGGAGTAATCTTTATAAAATAACCCCAAAGTGAACACCATATGCCGAGCACTGCATGGCCAAGAGGGTGATCCGGTGGCAAGCGTGGCTCTGCGGCAGGTGACCTTTCTGTCCCTTGCTTTTCGTTGGACATTTTTATGGACAACGAAAAAGAAAAGAGGAACTCGCCCTTAACAGGGTCAAATAGAGATGCTTAAGAAAGGCGATGACGAAATCCAGCAGGAGTAAGGGTTCGAATAAAACCCTCGAACCGGACTCACTTCTGACAATGCAGTAATAATTAGAAGCCATTTGGGAGGCGATTCTGGATAAAATTGTGGAAAAGGGAACGGAGGCTGGAATAAAGCCCGGTTTTCACCAGATCCACAAAAAACCGGGCTGACTTCGCCTCTCAAAAACATTTTTGACTTTGCAAAGTTTCTGAGAAAATAATTACGTAAGGTTTTGAACAAAAGATCACCAATGGTCGACATTCTGAGAGGCTGAATAGCCCTACGACCCCAAAGTTCAATACAATGCCTTCTGCTGACTCTGACTTCTCTCCTTTAACAGTAAACGTATCTTTGTCGGTTGTTGGCAACCTGTCTACGATAACCAGGTGAACACGTTTTCCCGCACCATTCCCCTAACAGCTGATTTAATAATTTTCACACGTACTTTTTTGGAGCCGTCAAAATTTACTAGTTAACCTACTCATTTTAACGGTACGGTTAATATTTTAGCGGTTTTTGGACCATAGAGAATGCAATTTTTAAAGTAATGACCGTCAAAGTTTTAACCGTACTCTAAATTTTAACGTATCCATACAGAATAACCACTAATGTTTAGTTTGTTGTACGTGGGGAAAATTATTATACAACAAACGCGAACCTAGTTTTTTTGGAAACGAACAAGGATAAGCACATTTAAACGCGTTGTTACCAAACTTTTTATGATAATAACAAAGTTGTGCTGAAGGTGCCTGATGTGTTGACAGTTGTAAAATTATATCTTATTGTTATTGTTGTTACTATAGTTATTTACATTACTAGATTTACTACAGTACAGTACGGTGCTGGTTTCCATCAAATGAAAACAAACTACTACACACATTGATTAATACACAGATACTAAAGACACACAAATACACAAAATTTCATGTTCCGACAGTTTTGTGTTGACCATAACATCAAATTAGTGCTGAACGCCACTGCAACACCACGTGCAAACGACCAGGTCGAAAGGGTTAATCGGACTGTATTATCACAACTGACAACTAATGTAGATGAGGAAGTAAAATGGGACACCTATGTGAGTAGAGTACGTTGGGGTCTGAACCCTACCCCGAATGCTACAACTGTGAAGACTCCATTTGAGGGTACACTCCCCGAGGTGTTGGTGACTGTATTGTAACGTTGCCTGAGCCGGGCGGATTCGAGGATTTAAAGAAATATTCTGGTGCACACCGTAGTTACAAACTTTTATTAAAAAGACTAACTTTTCACTATGTATAAACTTTCACAATAACACGCGCTGACCACTTGTTCACGATGCTATTAATCGACTGACTGGGTCCGTCGTTTGATCCCTTCTTATACCCCTCCTGGCGTTCTCGATTCCTTCTATTCCTGGAATCATGAAATTATGCTTTCGGCGCAATCGATTATTCCCGAAGAATGAGATTATTCTCTTGTACGAGCGTGGTATAGTATGAGATCACCGCGACAGAACAATTATTCCCAGACGTTTTCATGTGGACTATTCCATATTAATTACGTTACCATACGTGGTGACATCATTCGCTTTCGGTGCCGTCGCGCCGTCGTCTCACTGCCCCCCTTTTAAAGATTTTTCGACCCAAACAATCTACTTCAATCCTGTTGATTTGTCCCGGAGTAGGGTACCAAACGATCCAGGTGAACCACCTTCATCTTGGCTCGGGGATTGCGTTGAATCCGGTACACTACGTCGTTGATTCTCTTTACAACCGTGTACGGGCCTCTTCCCAACTGGGTTGTAACTTCGGGCAGCGACCTTTCTTTCGCCGAGGGTTGAACAACCATACCAGGTCTCCATCACTGAATCCTGCCGAATTCACCTTCAGACCGTAACGCGTCTTCATCCGGTCGCTCGCCACGCGAATGTGACTGCGCGTTAGTTCGTGTATACTGGACATGGCTTCCTGTAGTTCCTCTACGTAGTTTCCCACGTCCTTCCGCTCTTGTCCCGGTGATCCGAAAGCCAGATCGCATGGTAGACGCATTTCCCGTCCAAACAGGATCTTCGCCGGTGTCTGGTTGGTCGTATCGTGAATTGCTGCTCTGTACGCTAGCAAAAACAAAGGTAGACGCCGGTCCCAATCCCGCTGATGTTGATCGACCACCTTGGACAAGTGTTGCTCCATGGTCTTGTTGAAACGCTCGACCATTCCATCCGACTGAGGATGCAGGGGTGTCGTCCTTGTCTTCCGCACGCCCAATAGTTTGCAGACGCCCTGGAACACTCCAGATTCAAAGTTACGCCCCTGGTCCGAGTGCATTTCCAGTGGAAGTCCGTAGCGGCAAATCCAATTTTCTACCAACGCCCTGGCAACCGTCACAGCTTCTTGATTGGGTAGGGCATAGGCTTCCGGCCACTTGCTAAAGTAGTCGATGACCACCATGATGTACTTGTTTCCCGAATCAGTGGTAGGAAACGGTCCTGCTACGTCGAAGGCTATTCTCTCGAATGGTGCTCCAACTTTGTACTGCTTTATGGCTCCTCGACTACGCGTTTGTGGACCGTTGCTCGTCGCACAAGTGTCACATTTTCACCACCAGCTCTCGACATCGTTTCGAACGTTCACCCAATAGAAGCGTTCACGGACTTTCCCCATGGTCTTATTCACGCCCAGATGTGCGCCGGACACTCCACCGTGGATTTCTTGCAAGACCTCCTTCACGCGACACTTGGGCAAAACCAGTTGCATCGTCACCGACTTTCCGTCTGCACTCTCCCATGCTCGCTTCGAATCCCATTGGGCCCATAGTGCTTTGAGAGCAGGACTCTTGTCCGAGATGTCTTGCCATTGTGGTTTCTGATTTCCGTTCTCTTTGCTTTCCAAAATTGGACTAATCTCGCTATCTCCAAGTTGTTCTGCCCTCATCTCCGCCGTTGTCCACCCATCTTGAGGTTGCAGAACTAATCTCTTCACGCCCGAATTCTTTAGATGCCTCTCTCCGACTGCAATGTTTGCAGTCACTTCGGCATGGCCTCCTAGAAAGTACGTCCGCAATCTGGTGTGATCTGCCTGGTCGGTGTTCGATTTCAAAATCATACTGCTGCAGTCTCTCCAAACATCTGGCTGTCTGTCCTTTTGGATCCTTAAGGCTTAACAGCCATCTCAACGCAGCATGATCCGTTCGGATTTTGAAGTGTTGACCGTACAGGTACTTGTGAAAATGTCCTACTGCATTACGATGGCCAATAACTCCTTCCTCGTAACGCAGTAGTTTCTTTCCGGCTTAGAAAGCACCTTGCTATAGTATTCGATGACTTTTTCTTCGCCTTCCTGTACCTGCGAAAGGACAGCCCCGATACCGTTGTTACTGGCGTCTGTATCCAAGACATACCGCCCCTTTACTCTCGGGTAAAACAGAATAGGACCCGTGCACAGCGAGATCTTCAAAGTTCTAAACGCTGCTTCGCTCTCGTTATTCCAGATAAATGGGGTTTTGTCTTACGTGAGTCTGTGCAGAGGCTTGGCAATGTCAGCAAACCCTTTGGCAAATCTGCGATAGTAGGTACAGAGGCCCAAGAAGCTTCTCAGCTGGTGCTTTTCCGGCAAGGAAGTGCGCCAAAGTCCAGGTTACGGCACAATAATAGTTGGCAACACAAACCACTAATCTGTGGTTGGCAACATTGGGATTTTAAGCGCTCTGTCACTTGTCTTTTGAAGGGGGTGGTGCCATGTTCATGAGTGTTGTGATGAGCATAGGCTCTTCCTGCCAACAATTTGAATCTAAACGTCAACTGAATTTGAAACAAACCGCAAAATTTAAAAAGGTTGGCCAGTGAATCGTGATCGTCTAGAGACAAAGACAGAAGAGCGGACCTACGTTGTGTTCTTTTTTGACAAGACCTCAGTGGCGGGAAATTTAAATTAAACCTACCAGACCAGATCCAGGTTCTTTTGATGCAAGGGACGCAGCGCTGGGGGGGTGGAGCGTACAATAATAACACAAAATTATGGATTTATCAATGTATTTGCTTTAGAGGTCTTATGGTCGAACTTTTGATTAATAATTGATTTTTTTAAACATTTCATCTAGTAACAATTTTGAATAATTTAACTCGTTTAACAATGGTGGCTGATTTCATGACTTTAACAATAATTTGATTAATTCATACAATAACAATTAATTTAAGTAAATACAATATTTGAATAATTCATGACAAACATTAATTTGAACAACAGTATCTGGCGAGAGAGTTCCCAAGATTACAAGTATTGAAAGTGAAGTTATTATAACATCCCCTACCATTAATAACCCAATCAACAAACGTTACAATTTGAGCAAAGCAGTGAGTGTTTCCTTTTCTTTCAACAAATTAAATTTCATTTACAATCCCGAAATCTACAAGAAATAAACCCCTTTTTTTAACTTTTGTATGAATTCAAACAGGTACACAGCTAAGTTATACAGTTTGAACCCCTTTCCAGATTATCAATAATTTTTGTATTAGAGTTGAAAAATACTGGTATTCGGATGACAAATAAAAGTACGTACGCCGCCCCACATCTCTTAACCGCCTCGCCCCGATCCGTGACGATCGGCACTCTCAGAACTAAGCGAGAACGGCTAGCGAGGTACTTTCTTTCACACACCACACTCACTTCAAATGGAAGACGAAGAAATACAGATGGAAACCACAGATACATAAAAAAAAAACACAAAATTTCGAGTCAAATTCAGCCGTTTCGGTTTATCAAAACTTTAGACTGATAAAATACGTCGCATTGGATAAAAACAACCAGAAAATATAGCTTTTGAAGTGATCTGAATACCAGTCTATGAATCTTTTAATATTATTAAGGAAATTTAAGAAAAGGATTCAAACTGTAAAACATCGCAACTATTATTTAAATGAAATTTGGGTCACTTCGACTACAAATAAATAATACCCAAGCGCCGCCATCTTTTCCTTTTCCAAACAAAACAAAATGACCGTTACCCAAGCGGCGTCCCCTCTTAACCACTTCTCTCTTTAGTTTGAATTTAAATCGGTAGTTCGTTATTAAATCAATTAGTTTGAACTACCTGCCACAGGTAGTTCCCCTAGGCGATGACGTCCCTTCTCGACTTATTAAATATTGTAATTAAAGCTTTACCTTTGTTTGGAACACCAATCTGGCACTAGACACTTTTCTACCCGACTTATCAACGGCTGACAACAAAGACTAAATAAAATTGAAATAACAACTAACACAGATCAACACAGAACGGAACAACAACAAAAATTATTAACAAAACTGCGTGTGAACCTTTGTTGATGTAAATGAAATAAAAATGAGAACTCTCTCCGAACAGGTCTGAATGGTCTGAACTGAACAAAGACTAAAATCGGAATCCCATTGCATCCCTTATCTGTCAACACCCCCACCTCGTTGGTGTCACCCTTTCTGTCCTGGAGGCCACGGTCAGCAACCCATTTTGCGTCAGTGTTGTTCAGATTTTTACAGTGTGAATAAAATTATTATTGGACAGGGTACTTTGTGATTTTATTTTATATACCGTACAACAAGCTACAACCTAGATAAATCTGCGGAACAACACCTCCCAAACTATTTGCTCCTATAAGGAAAACCTTTTCTAGGTTTTTAATGCAATCTGTTAAACCATTTTTGCCGAGCATAAAAATGTTCACATCGAACGCCCTAAAACATCGGAGAAAAACACGGAATACTCCATGTTTCAAAATATAGCCGCTCTATTTCAAAACGCTATCCAGCGCCACCTACTGACAATTCATGTACAAAATTGCCTTTTCTCTGCAGTCGTATGTGAGCCGCAAGTGAGCCGTATCTGCTACTACTCTGTGGTTTTATGCGTAACATTGTATTCTATTGTACAACTTGTGCTTGTACGTATTATGTATTATAGGAATTTGGGGTTGTGTGCCCAATACTTTACTGTCTAAATTTTGCAGATTTCTGATCAAGTATGTAAACCTGGTACCATTTAATATATATTTTATTTCTTTCTAACTATTTAGGTATTTTAATAATGGCTACAGCACAAAGTCGAGGTCTTGTTGCATTGCTGAAAAGAGGTTGGCATGAAATTCCAGACATTGTAGGCAGTGGAGTAATGGGACTTATTGGTCTTGGGATGGTTATCGGCAGTGTATCTTATTATTATAAAATAGACGGAGATAATAGGCGATATAAATTTCAGTATACTGTAATTCGTCATGATGATCCAGCAGCAAAGAATGTTCGCAAGGACTACTTAGGAGATCAGTAAACATGAAACAATATTGTAGTGCTTTAGCTTTTGTTGAATAAATAATATATTTTAAGGAAAAAACAATTATGTAATCCAGGCGGCAATTTCAAAGTAAATATTCTCCAAGTATAATTTTTGAAAAAAAAAATGCATTTGATTAATCAGATTTTTCTCAAAAATGTTCCTATGCAAGACCATACTTCAAGTACACTGTTGAAGTCATAAAATACATTAAAAACATTGTTATATTTCAAAAATAATGGTTGATTGGAATTTGATGTTGAAAACTCATGAGAAAAATCAGTTTATAGTCAATAAAATAGTATATTATGTAACAAGAGTTGTAAGAAGCATATTATTCACGACCGGAGAAGGTTAGGCACGAGGCGCGTAGAGTTGTAATAACAGGAGTGTGTAGTATGCTTTAGAACTCGAGCTTTATGTACTATATTTTTTCTACAACCACAGGTAGAAAAAAATAATTAAATAGTATAACATTCTGTTAGTGAACAGTTATGAACAACTCAATTCCATTGTTAACTATAATTATTTGAATGTTTTTTTTTATTGTCCCTTAAGAATTGTAAAATATAAGAGAATGGTCAATAGGATTGGTTTTGTTGTTTTTTGTACTCTGGCTACAGGATGCAAATACTTATTAAATTATTATTTGATGTTTATAGAGGTTTATTTCTTGCAAGTTGAACAACGTTGAGTATTCGTTGTTGAATTACGAAGTTATAAATAATTTAATGATTTCCCAAAGGTTTCCCAAATTCTCCGTTTCTTTCAGTTCACAAATTAGATTCCTCAAGTTTTTCTTTGAGTGAACAGTGAACAGTTCTTGAACATTCATCAAAACCCAAAAAAATTTGACGCCCATTTGACGTTCAAAACGGTTGGCTTATGAACTGGTTCCTACCACAAATTAGAAAACCGTTGAATTATTTTTTCATAAGTCACATGATTGTGTCTTATAGACCCCATAATCCATTCAAAATCGGCGTATTTATCCAACACTTGCTTATTATGTAGTCATAATAAGCACTTTTGAGCACCAATTTTACACACCTTTGCTACCTGTTACCTGCCAAACCCACCGCGACCGACTGTTCATAGTAGTCAATTGTTCTTACCTGTAGCTGTGTGCTTCCGTATGAATTTTTTAAGATTTTATAAAATGACGTAGGTCTGGCGTTCACGGGATCTTGGACTAATAATGTCAATGCGCATTTCAGAATGCATGCGGTTTTAAGAAAAGCATAAACGGAGTGATTATTCAAATTCATGTGTACTTTACCTACCTCAGAAAATAGCCTGACTACATGACAGAAGCGTACTCTGTAACTAAAAAAAGTAATTGTCCAATAGTGTTTCTATGGTTAAGGGAGATCAGTAAATTGCGTATTTTTTGTTGAATAAATAATATATTTTAAAGTTTTAATGACGAAAATAAATTTTACAATAATTGGATTTGAAAAAATGTTGCTAAAATCACAGTACCTGTACTGTATTATGTGATTAAGTATTAAAAATCTATGAGCTATTTCATTACATACATACAAAATAATATGCTAACACCATGAAAAAAAAGGACTTTTGTCTTGGAAGCGTTGTGTAAAATTGAAAAATCGAGATGTTTGTTGGTTTTGTGATCTACAAAAAATGGATAGAAAAATCAGTTAATATCACATACCCAAGTAAATACGAATTTTTGTTACCTTTCTACAACAACAGCTGGCATCTGAACAAGTTGCACTGGAGACTTCCCATCTTTTAGAGCTTGTGTTAAATTAAGAATTTGGCCCCTAACTACTGACATCTGGCGTTCATACAAACCTCGATCAAAACCTTTGTCTTGCTTAAATAGTAAATATAAATCATCACATAAATCCTGTACAAAATTCATATCAGCTAACAATGGTAAAACAAGGTCTTTTGTTTCCTGACTAAATGGAACTTTGGCTTGTGGCAGCCATGCCCAGTGATAAGGATAAGCTCTCCAACTATCTGGGTGTTTATAAGGAAAAGCTAGACCATTATCTATTGCAGCTATACTAATCTCTGGAAGGTGAACTAAATTCCAGTCTGTTGTCTCTATCAACTCTAGTGGACAATTTCCATTTGAAATCGTGGGCTGTTCATATTTGATAAGCCAGTTATCATTTCCACGATCTGTGTTTCTTATGATGTAATCCAAAACCACTAAACGTTCAAATTGAAGTTGGAATTTTTGAGCCATTCGCGCAGGTAGAGGTTCCATCTCGAATCGTCTTAACCAAAAATCTGCATCTTTATAACCGTTAACAAATAACTGAAATGAGCCACACTGAAAAGGATTTCAACAATAACATGGTTAACATTGTATGGAAATGCACCTTTGGTGGGAGTCCTATTCTATTAAATCGCAGTCCAACGTTGGGGAACTGTTCCATGATAGCTCTTTTCATTCTGGCCTTTTGTCTGTCTATTCTAGGATAATTAAAAGTTTCTGACACTAATTTTACCACCTGTAAAAATAAAGTGTAAACAAAATCTCTAGAGTATGGAGTGAAATGTACTTACCCTAGTTTTTGGTACAATATTAAGACTAAGTTTTGAGTCAACCAAATATGCAGCAGCTTCTGATAAATAGCCTTGATTAGGGATCAAGCATGACCTTCCAAAACAACAAGGACAACACAATTTATGCATCCACTTCGTCCACTTTGGGTTTAGACGACCATACGGTTCTTCATCTTTTGGTTTGAAAACTGCGATGATTTTCTAGAAGCATACAATATAATGTTTAAATTAGACAAAAAAAAAAACTGCCCCCATGTGCGGTGCGTTAGAAGTGAAACTTCGGAAATTTATGTATCGTGCATTCATATCTGTTCTTTCGTATTTCTTTCTGAATCGAACGTGAAGAGTGTTCTAATTTTTATACAAAATACAATAGTACATTATTATACGAGTTTAACAAGAGGCTTCATTGTGACATGAGTGGTTTTAGAACGAATGTCACAATGCCTCGTTAAACGAGTGTAATATACTATTTTTTCTACTTTGGAGCTCTTCGTTTTATGAAAATGTTAAAAATTCTGTTTTTTAAATAATCTAGGGATTTTTAGGATTAGGTAGTTGGATTAGGAACGGTTGTGTTTCTGGTGATGTTTTTTATCTGAAAAGTTGACACTTGGCTTGACTTAGAATGGAGTTGGTTAGAAATGCTCAATACCAACGTATTACGTATCAAATAAAAAAACCAAAAGCAGTTTCACAAAAAGTTCCTTTGTGACACTACTTTTAGTTTCACAAAAACGCAATTATGACACCAAAGTAGAAAAAAGGTTTTACGAACACGAAATTTACGGATATTGTTATGACGGTGCGGTAAACGAGAACGGGTGTACACGAAGGGCCCCAATATACAGTATAGTCATTGTCCTGATGATGCCAACATTGTTGGCGAAACGTGTGCCGATAATTTTAATAAAAATTATTTTTAATGTTTTAAGGAAAAAACTGATTAAAAAAGTGCTCATAGAAATGATTTATTTTTTATGAATATCTCTGTCGTTCGTTTGCTTAATCTTTTCCTATGTTGTCGCCTTTTTCGTTACTATTTAGGGGAAATCTACCACCAAAAGTGATCCAGACAATAATTGTTGTTGATTTCTATGCGTCGCAATTTTCAGAACTACTTTAGAACATATTATGAGGCTATAACTACAAATTATAAATTAAAATTGCTTTTTGACCATTTAGACGAACTGACAAAAATGACAGCAATTGTTTTTGAATAATTCAGTTTTTTTTTTACAATATACTCACAATACTTAGCAGTGCTTTATGTCAACCACATGTCAAGTACTTCAACATTTCTGATTTACAATAGTAAATGTGAATTTGGAAGTGTATAGAAAATTAAGGTTGTGTACAATTCCGTATGGGCGTTTTGGTGTGGAAAAAGAGGGGGATCCAGCAACTCTTGGAGATGAGATCCACCATTTGGACGCTCTTGTAGGTGAGAGAGTGTGAATCCGATTAGTTCTGAGGAAAAAATGAAAGCAAGAAAGGACCTTTTATGGGAACCCAGGCGGGTGGGAAAACAGGAAAGGGTATCGTGGATGGGTGATTTGAAGTGTGAGTTGCGATATGACTCATTGTCAGAAAAGCTTTCAGTTTATCGGTACTCAGTACTGGTCAATGGGGTCGTCCCCCTTAATTGAATTTGACGAATTCGAGTATAGCATCTCGTAGACTATATAATATGAAGCCCTAAAACGTATTCTGTTGTTTAATAAAGTTGTTTTATAATAGAACAGAACGTATCAAAAATTGAAATTTTGGCTAGTATTTTCAAGAACACAAGACACAAGGAATTTTAGAACAAGAATATGTTAAGCGGTGTTTTTTAAAGTAAACTGTCCAAGAAAATTACAACAAGAACTGTATAATTAATTATTCTTAACATTTTCATATTTTTATCTTACTTAGCACCCCTAAATCTACAAAAGTAGGCATAATTCCTTGAGGGTACATATACAGGGTGGAAAGTTTAACTGGAATAAATTCAGTATCTTCACTGCAATTGATTTTGAGAAAAATTCTTGAAACACGTCGATTTTTGTTTTTAGATCGCCACTTTTTAGCCTAATCAGCTTTCTTTTGTTTTTACTCAGGGGGCTGTAACGACCCTTAAGTTTTTTTTTTTCAAATGGGAAGATATGTCAACCGACACATCATTGGAAAGTTTATACAAAAAGGAGTACAACGATATATTTTTTCTTACTTTTCCAGCTAATAATGTAAGAAGAAATAAATAAAAACAACTTTAATCTATTTCTTTCTTGGCAGGTTTTTACTGTTTGAAAATTGTAGGACTTGAATTAAAAAAATCTCGTTTTAGGTAAGTATAATGTTTTTTTTTAATGTAGCAGATGTTCAATATGTTACCAAGTCTTTCTTGAGAAAATGCAAGACAATAATAAAACCCATTTCTTACATTTTACAACATTTCTGAAGTGATTTGCTGAATTCCATAGGTAATACGTTGTTGCAAATCTTCAAGATTATCGGGTTTTGTGGTGTAGACTTTACTTTTAAGGTACCTCCACAAAAAAAAGTCAAGAGGAGTGAGGTCTGGTGGTCTTGCTGGCCATTCTATTGTCCCTCTTCTTCCGATCTACTTATTATGAAAAAAGTCGTCCAAATAACGCCGAGCGGATGCAGCATATTGCGTGGAGCTCCATCTCTAAATTCATCTCTAAATTGGTCCGCCAGAGCTGGGCGAAGCGTTTCTTTATTTCTGCATTAAGATTATCAGGAAAGAACATTGGTCCTATGATCCTAAAAACAGTTTTTAGGGTCTTATTCTCAGATGAGATAGAAATACATGAAACAAAACACATCGTTGTATTTCTTTTTTTATGAGCTTTTTTATGATGTGTCGGTTGACATATCTTCCCATTTGGAAAAAAACTTAAGAGTGGTTACAGCCCCATGAGTAAAAACAAAAGAAAGCTGATCAGGCTAAAAAGTGGCAATTCAAAAACAAAAATCGACCTGTTTCAGGTATTTTTTGCAAAATCAATTGCAATGAAGATACTGAATTTATTCCAGTTAAACTTTCCACTCTGTATAAACCGTGTTGATCAGTGTTACTGGTGTATCTAATATATGTATAAAAATCAATATTTGTTTTTTTTTTGTATGTTATGCTCTCCTAGATCGGTCAACCGATCGTTATGAAATTTTGACCACAAATAATATTCGCAATTGGGAGTAACATAGGTGCGTTGACGACCCCAATGGGTCACCCCTTTTTCATAAAATAATACTCTGTCAGATAAAATTGTCACAGTGACACTTTTAGAAATATATATGACGACCCCAATGTGTAAACAAATATTTAAAGTTCAAACCGGGCGAAACTGAGTACCCTGTAAGATAAAAATGTCACAGTGACCCGGTCAAATCGGATGAGATGTTTTACATGAAATGGCGGCCAGATCGCTCTTTTTTTATTATACAGTGTCTTTAAATTAGCACATTTCAAGTAAAATATATTACCCTGCCTTTATTGGTGGTCTAACCCGGACAAGGCCGGGCATTTCTGTTAGTACAGAATAAATAACAATCAGAAATGCCACTGTTATCGAAGAAAAGATCTGCACAGACCGCCGCGGTGCCGTGTTTAGCAAAAAAGCCGTCTCTGCATTTTGCCATCAATCTGCTTGAAATTTAGTGCTCTATTTATACATTTAACACGAATGTCGTAAATGTCTCCCAAACTCTATAAATCAATTCATGTCATATCTGTCAAAAAATTCACTTCATGCTTAGGAAAAACACAATATTAGTACTTCACTTAACAAAAATGGCGTAAGTTATCGGAAGATATGACCACGCCACAGCCCACCTAATAACCTGTTAGGTAGGCGTGATATGGCGTTCTTCTTAAGCATGAATCATATTCGGAGTTTTTGCTAAACGCGTCTTTCGTCTGTTGGGAGTGTTGTTTTGAAGCCTACATTATCCCAACAATACAAAATATGTTTTTATCTACAACTGCCTTGTATTAGCGCTATTACACCACTCATTTGACACTGTTTGAGTTGAATAATAAAGGTCATTACACCACTAGTGGAATAATAATTGAAGGCACACTTTAATCAAATCAAATTTTATTAAAATGACAATTAACACGAATATGTAACAACGTCAATAAACTTATTTCTGATAGATATTAATCACACATTGAGGACAGATCTTCCTTTTCTGAATCGCTCATTACACTTTAAGTTGCACAGTTTGTTGCAAATAATAAAATTAGTAAATCGTTGTTTACACGTTTCCAGCCAAATTTGAGTAGTTGCCATAAAAATGTCAAAGTTTCCTTGATTTTTAATTTTGATAAATTTTTTTATTCCTTTCAAACAAATTTAGATTGTTTTCAGATTTGGGCAGTTGTAGATAAAGTTTTGTATATCATACGTGGGCTAGAGCATATTACATTGACTCGTGTGTTACAGATGACTCTGACCTCGTCATCTATAATCTTCACACTCGTTGTGTAATGATGCTTCTATCCCACTAATAATATAAATATCTATTATTTACTCACGTTACTACTAATACGTCGGAAATTTATTGAACTTAAAGAATCTATGGATTTATAATTAATTATTATTCAAAGCATTTACATACAAGTAAATCTCGACGAACTAGGCATTCCCTGAGAATTGTAGCGCACCCGTTCGTAGTTTACCACCGAATGTTTTCATAATTTACTGTGTCATAAATATGGCCTTTGGTGAATTTTGAAATATGTATAGTACATTTCCAGGAATAATTATGGTATAACGTAATACATAATACTGTCAGATTTTGTGACTGAAGGTGGATTGTTTATTGGAGCAGATCATTTTCAAGATCCTAATGACATATTACAATCAGAACACTCCAAACATAGTGAATGCTGAAAGTGAAATAGAAACATAATATAATCAATCTTCAAGTGGAATTCTACATAAGCTAAGTAAGTACATGCTATTTTTTTTTTAAATATAAATGGGTACCGCCTAAGAAAAATTTTCTCAATATAATAAAATAGTACATAGTATACATTATATTATAAGAGATAGAAATGCATCATTATATGCGAGTGGGACATCATATCTCACAAGCTTTATAATGACATTTCGATCACGTGTGATATACGACGTTTTCTAACAGGTGCATTTTAGAAATTTTATTAATAATATTAATAATTAATCCAAGAAATATTTTATTCAAGTAAATATCCGCCTGTAACATTAGCATGGTTCTATGTATCAGTTTTCGTAGTGACCTGTGGTTGTTATAAAATAAACAGTCTCTTTGTTTTTCACAATTTTCACAAAGTAATAAAAATGGACTTTCTACAGAAAAATATTCAACTAGACGTGGAAGCCGCCGTTTCCAGTTTGCTTCCGGTAAGGTCGAGACATATGTACGAGAAAGAGTGATCTGTTCGTGAAGTGGAAGGCAGAGAATTGTTTGGAAGTTAACACGGAAGAGATTTTATTGACATACTAAAATTACAATTTTTTATTACAAATGACAGCTGTCAGACTTACTCACTTGTGAGTAGAACTGACAGCTTTATCTCTCTTAAGATTTGATTTCTGTCACCGAAAACAATGGTCTAAGTAGAATTGTGTTGCTCGAAGGACCGTTGATTTGAATTTATAGTGAAACACTCGCGGACTTAATGAACTTGTATAACCTTTTATTTCCCCCTTCTAAGTAAATGACACATTACAGGTATTTATGTAACTAAGTAAATGTTTAATTACAGAAACAGACCTGTAAAGTTTTACGGGCTTGTAGAAGCGACCTGTAAAGTACAACACCATGACAACGCATCGTCACAAACTGTCCTGTCAGAATTTTATATTTATAAAAATTGAAAAAAGTCGTTTGAAGGTGGAAATAAAAGTTTGCCGGGTTATCTCCCGGCTCACCCGTAAAGGCTAATTTACAAGGCATTTTCCGTAAATAACTATTTCAAGGACTTTCACATTACACAAACTGCACTTTCAGGTGCCCTTTTCCTCCGCTTTCAAGGCCCTTTCTTACTGCCAAACATGGTTTCGAAAATGGAAGAAATGACGTGGAAACACTTCTGCTGTCGATCTTGCAACCACCGAAAACGAATCGTTTTGTCGCTCCTTATTAGAACTGATCGAGCTCCATAATTCCTACAGTTTCACGAACCCACCACACAGTAATATCTACCCTTTTTAGATATAATAATACGTAAAACTAGCCAAAAACGTAACAAAGCACAATACTTTAACCCATCTGTTTGACGACTATCATCTGTACAGTCATGCGCACTAATTTGATATGACGTGAAAGTCCTTGAAAAAGGTTATATTAACGAATATTTGGGGTTTGATGGTGAACGTTTCTTCTCCCGTTTTAGTTTAGTATTGATTTTGAATGAAGGAACCATGTCCTGATTATAGATTTCAAATTGTGCCCTTGCGGCTCTTGAATAGAGACTTGGATTTAGACTTGTGGGCGGGTGTGAGTGTCGCCAGTCAGGTAAGGGTTTTACGACCCTTTGGGTTTCCCAACTGGCCGACGCGACGGCCGCTGCAAAATATTTCGCAATAGGTACCTAAAAAACTACACTTGTAAGATAATAGTAGATTTGCTTCATTATCAGGGAGTGATACACATCTCACGAGCTTACAATGGCATTTCGGTCAATCTTCACCGTTTTTACTGCCACATGGATTTAATACTTCGACGTGAAAAAAGTCGACTGTCAAAAAAAGTTAGACGCTAATACATACAACAATGAATGTTGGCATAGACGTTTTTTGAAGTGAAACTTCTTATCTGACGGTGTAAGATTTTTGTAGGGGGTAAGCGCGCCGCAACCCGATACGAAATTGCAATATGTAAGTGGGGTGATATTTTAGACCGGGAGAGGAGCGCAAGGGGCAGCTACTCGACGGTAAGATTTTGGCACGGGGTAAGCTTGATTCGCGTAGTGGCACGCCCTGCCCAAGGGGACTCCTATCCAAGGAGGCCCCAGTCCAATTGTGCTCCTACCCAAAGGGTCTTCTACCCACGGGGGCCCCAACCCAAGAAAAGCCCTGCCCGAGGATGCCTTGCCCCAGGGGGCCCTGCCAGAGGGGGTCTCCACCCAAGGGGTGCTCTGCCAGAGGTGGCCCCCACCCAAGGGGGGCTCTGCCCCAGGGGGGGGTATAAAAAGGGGCTCTGCACGAGGGGAGCCCCATCTAAGGGAGCCCAGCACGATATGTATGGGGCAAAAGTTTTGCAAAAATATTCTTGCCTCTATCTCCACCACCACCACCGTCAAGATTATCGATAGTGACTCTGACGATGAAGATTGAGCAAAATTTACATATAAATGCACAATTTTTATCAAATTACTGTTTGTAAAAATATACCTATAAGGTACACAATATTTTGTTTATTCAATACAATAATTTATAATTCTTGTTATACATTTTTATAATCATAATTGTATCCATGTTTAATATCCATAAGATTAAATTGTATTTCATATTATTATTAATTTAATCAGTAATTAAATAAAATTCTGCCCAGCCATGGGCGAAATGCGGGAGGAGTGCGGTGCAGGGGCGGCTATATAAACGGAGTGGGGACACGAGGGTGTTCGCGCCGTCGCGCCGGAGCGGGCGGAATAAGACATCGAAGTACATTATTAATTGCCGGAGTTACCATACTTTCAAAAATTATGAAACAAAGACGGTTGGCATCCACATACTCGGGGCAAACTTTTTTTCAAGAGACGAATTTTTTAAGTTAGGCTTTTGTTTTTGAACTAATCCAGTGGGAACGAAAAAAAGCGGCAAATTTAACGCATTTTTAGCGGGTATCATTTCGAGTTATTCGCCTCCGAAGTTATCGCTCGCCTAAGACTCTTAGGGGTTTTGGAAATTTCAAAGAATTAAAAAAAATATAACCCGTAGAGACTTTTTTATGAAATTACTACCAAAAAATCACATTCAACATCTAGTTTCCCCCCATATGCGTAACTCGCAATTCGTTTCTAGTGCCCTTCTGCACAGGACGATTTTTGACGGCTTTCGGATTTTGAGTCACAAGGGCACAAGCTTGAATTCTGGCTAATTCGTTGCTTTTAACCTCGCGGGTCACACGAAACTGATTTCTAGAAGACTTTTCAAGCGTTGAGAACTCTACTAACTAAATGCATTAATTTGTTTAAAGCGATAGCTAGGTATCTGGAGAGCAAATTTAATAGCGTTACTACTGATAGTTTAACAACATCAAATTCTCTTTGGATAATTATACCCTGGCGTTGACGTATGGAGGTAAAACACTTTTTTAAAGAAGTTTATCTGTGCTTGTTCTATATTTCCATGTCGACACCGTAGGTAACTGTTGGTATTATAGTTGAGTTGTAAAGTTTTATTTTCGAATGTCAAGAGGATAAACCATTCGTGTTAATAGTTTGGACAGCTACACCTGAGGAAATTTTTGCTTTGTGGACACGGTTCTTAGTAGTTTCAATGAGTTTACCATTAAAATGTAGTTTTATTTCTAAATAAATGTAGGAGTTAACTACTTCTAACTGGTTTTCTTTATAATAAAATTTTAGATTACTGCTAATGCGATTACCTATACGAAATATTTATTTGCAAATTGGTCAAAGTCCAATATTTATCTAGGATATTTAGACTTTTGTAGCTTAATAGGCGAATCTTCAATCCTCCGCATATAGCAACATTCTTATATTAATAGACTAGCAGTTACCTGCGGCTTTGCCCGCGAATTGGTACAACCGCTTAAAGCAGTTTTTAATAAAAAAAATAACAAAAAGTAATTTTTTTTGGTCAATCACGGGTCCAGTCTTTTTAAAAAGAGAATCTACATCCCAATTTTCACATATTATAATGTTACACTGTTTGTTTTGCAGTTAGGAGAATTCGGAGAACAATCGGCCGCACCTGTCAAACTGATATGTCGGATCAATCTAAACGTCAGGTTTTTTTTGAAATCGACTAATCGAATTTGAATTTCGCGAAAATTTACCGCCAGCGACAATCTCCCTAGGGACAACCAACTCATGACATGATTTATGAGATCCTGACGTTTAAATTTTTTGTTAAATCAAACATGGGTCTAGTTATTTTCAAAGCTGAGTCTAAATCCCAATTTTCACGTTTTTAATATGCCGAGTTGTCGAGTTATGAATTTTTTTATAAAAACCGTTTTCCCCTTTCCCCCCCTTTTCCGCAGTCTGTGAATATTTTTTTGGAAAATCGTCAAAAGGGGGTCGAGTTATTTTCAAAAGCGAGTTCGGGTACGAATTTTCACGTCTCTACCATTTTTGGTTTTCAAGTTAGGTTAAGTCTAGAGGAACCAATTAACCCCACTTTCACCCCCTCATAAATGGAATTTTCAAAAATCCTTTCTTAGTGCGCCTATACGCCCTAAAAACTACATACCTACCAAACTTCACATTTCAAGACTCAACGGTCTGGGCTGTGCGGTGATCAGTGAGAAATCAGTTTCGCATTTATATACAGGGTGTATCAGAAATACGTGTGTTAATTTGAACCAGTAAAAGAACTTGCCAAGTTGAACATTTTTGCTCTATGCCATTTTGCGAAAATTCAACAAAAAATTCATAATTTTTTTACCCCTAATTTTGATCAAGCGAGTCGTTTAGTGTTTGATACTGGACTTTTTTTTTTCGAAAAACCATGACAACTTTCATTAATTTTGTTTGACGCGTAAAATTAATATTCTGTCAAGATTAGTTGTAATTTTCAAAAATGCCCAATTTTTCAAATCAAGGATTAACAGATATTGTCTTGGTGTATGGCGAAGCTCACGAGAATGCTGCAGAAGCACGAAGACTGTACGCGGCTCGTTTCCCCAATAGACATACATTTCAAGCAACTGTCCAACATCTCCGTGATCATAGCACATTTAAACCTCAAACCCAAGATCTTGGCAGAGCTCGTCCTCGTCGTGTGCTGAATGTTGAAGAGAATATTTTGGATGCTGTTCGACCAGGGACCAGTACTTTCAGTATGGAGATCGCATCAGTTTGGCGAATTTTAAAAATTCAATATCCTTACCATGTGCAACGCGTCCAATTTTTGCAGCCTGGTGATCATGCTCGTAGACGCACGTTTTGTCAATGGATGGTTTAAAAAAATTAATAGACAAACGAATTTTTTAAATTATGTTCTGACAACTGACGAAGCAGGATTTACTAGAGAAGGGATATTTAATGCTCATAACACTCATGTATGGGCTGATGAAAATTCGCATGCCGTAAGAATACATAATTTTCAACAAGAATTTTCCGTAAACGTGTGGGCTGGTATATTAAATGGAGAACTGATTGGACCCTATGTTTTACCACCTCGTCTCAATGGTCAATATTCACAGTTTTTAAGGGATGTTCTTTTCAATTTGCTACAAGACGTGCCTTTAGAAATTAGAGCAAATTTATGGTATTTGCATGATGGTGCTCCTTGTCACAATGCTCTGATAGTCAGAGATTGGCTGAACACTAACTTTCAAGAACGGTGGATTGGAACTTATGGTCCACCTTTCTGGCCCGCCAGATCGCCCGACCTTAATCCTTGTGATTTCTTTCTTTAGGGAGATATGAAACAACTAGTTTATGCTGTTCCAGTTGAAACTATATCGAACAACTCTGCAGATGCCAATGCTTGGACGAGTTAAATAGTCTTTTAATAGACGTCTTGCTTGTTGTTGTAGTAATGGTGACCATTTTGAACATTTACTGTGATGAAATTATTTTAAATATTGATATTTTTATGGTTCTATTTCAACTAAATAAATTATAATTTTTTAATTTTATTTGAGATGCTTAACAACAGACCTAATTGTGAGCTCTTGAAGGTTTCAAAATGCTCGTAGTGGTACTGGTAAATCCGCACCAAGTTGATTGAATACAAATTCCTGTGAAGTACCATTTCAAAACTACTATCCATTTTTTTATAAACAATTGTCAATGTCAAAATGCAAGTAAAGACCAGGCTGTATCATCTAAAAATATATCCTTCCGGACCGAGCTTTATAGTAGACACTATTGTTCATAGATGTCAAAGTGGTTAACGACTTATCATGAAATTGCATCGTGCATGTGACCATGACGGAATAAATGTCAGAATTTGACTTTCAATGTGACCAACCAAAAATTACTGTTGCTTATACCAACATAACCACATTTTGACAATTGTTTATAAAAAAAATTGATAATAAATCCTCGATATTATTAATGACAACCACTATGACAGCATTGTAACGGTTTCAAAAGTTACCGTTGCTAATCAACCAAAATTACATAATGCTTTTGTCCCTCTCTCAGTAGCGTACCGACAATTTTGATAAAAAATTTAACTATATTTATTTTGAAAACAAAAGAACTTTTGTAGGAATTTCTTTTACCATTATCTTATATTCATCGTCACCAATTACCGTATTTGCGTTACACCCTGTATAGAATATAGATAGATTCGTCCAAAGGCCCACTCTCGCATCCATTTCTTAATCATCGATGTCTGAAATTAGTAGTGCAAATAACAACAGATTGGAGAACTCTTTTCGTGATTTTGATTGGATTAGAAGCTTTTATATTTGTTTCTACTTCTACAGTAGCATTAGCATAAAGCTGTTGTATGAAGTGTTGGTAGTATTTTTTATTAATATTGAGATTTAAAAAATGTGCAACTTTAGTCACTCCTTTTGTGACGTTGGTTGCACACTCATCTACGGAGCAATTGTCAAAATCTAAATCAATTCTATAAGATTTAGACTAATTTAGAGAGAATTTTACAATAGGATAGTTGCTTTGCAGATTACCATTGCAACATTCAGTCGACGTTTCGGTCATCTATACATACAGGGTGTAACAGAAATAGGTATTAAAATTTTAATCGATAATAGAACTCATCATTGTCAACATTTTCTCTTAATAAATTTTTATGAAGTGTTTTCGAGTTAATTAGTAGAAGTTTTGACGTTAATTTAGTTATCCGCCATTAAACGGCTTCAATGATGATAATACCGCACAACAAAAACTTTAGAAAACAATCTAAACCGCCTGACGTAAAAAACTAAAAATAGAAAACTTACCTACTAAACGTCTTTACTTCAACATCCAATGCTATTATTGGTGAAAAATTAAAATTGTGGGGCCTAATAACATGCGGATTTTCGTCTGCCCATACGTGCATATTATTTAAGTTGAAAATACCTACTCTGGTGAAACCCGCCTCGTCAGTTGATAAAAGAAGAAATAAAAAATTTGGCTCCTAGTCTATTTTGATCAGGATTTACAATTTACAAAGGTAAATCCTCAGGTTGTAAAAATTGGACTTTCTGTACGTGATAGGGATACAATTGTTGCTCTTTCAAAATTCTCCAAATTCGATTTGCTAACCTTCGGGTACTGGCAGTTTTTTGTAAAACACAATGCACAACATTAATGGAAATTACGCACACGAGAAAAAGCCGGCATTTTTAATGATTAATAACTTTAAAAACGAAAATAAATACAATAGTAAATGTCAAGTTCTGTTACTTGTTAAAATTTTGATACCTATTTTTGTTACACCCTGTATATAACATTAAACTTATTATTACTATGCATAACACCTATTATTCACACACTGGATTTAACATTTTAAAATTGATAAGTACGTTGAAATGTCACGTTTTTATATAAATGTTGGTTAAAAACAGGAAAATGTAATAGCAACAGACACAGCTTAATGTTAGATGTACAGATGCATTGATTTTTTAGTCAAGCTGAGTACGTTGTTTAAAGTTACCCTGTATGTTACAGTAGGTCACGAAATAACGTGTTCTTTACTTGTTTTTTTTTTTTTCGTATTGACCAGAAGGAGCTCCGCGTGATTCCGACCTTCACGAGGTGCCTTGCTGGTCAGGTCCATTTCGTACATCATCGCCACTCCCCAAAACCATGAGGTCACTAGCTATGAATCCCGCAAATCAAGTCCCCTAAGTAGACGCAACGACCCGAAGATGACCGCTTTCTGCATTCCAGCCGAAAGGGTGTCTGCCGGTTTACAGCAGGTAGGAATGATTTTCAGATTGGAGATGAGCGAGTCCTTGATGCCTCCTATGCACCCAATTACCAAAACGACGACCTTCACTGAATAACTTGAATACAGTTTCCTAAGTTCAAAGAGCAGGTCTTGATATTTTGTCCGCTTTTCCTCCTCCTTGACGCAGATGTTATTTTCAGCAGGAGCCGAAAATTCAATAACGAACATCTGCTTGGAGGAGTGGTCCAATAGTACCACGTCAGGCTTGTTCCAATATATTCGGCACCCTTCGTTCTCCACAACGGACTCAATATCGTTCGGCACATAGGGCAGCACTGGTGTCTGGTCTATCGCATAATAGTGTCTTAAATGAAAGTATAACACCCGCATTCTGGTGATGGAATAAGGCCGAAACTGCATACACCGGGCATGTCGCTAATAGATGCATTGCTGTTTCAGGGGTCCTGTGACAAGCTCTACAGCGCACATTCGGCACCTCTATACCCATCACGCGGCTGCGATAGACCAAGGTGTTAATAACACCATCCTGGGCAGCGCAAATTAATCCCTCAGTCTGAGACTACAGTCCACTTCATCTCAGAAAGGCAAATGTATGCCTTTTGGATAAGCTAAGGTTATCAATGTTCTTGAAGAAAACACTATGCATTGACTTATCCATATGCCTTCTCATGAGCATATCTTGCTCAGAGATTCTGACGTGGGCTGTAAGACGGAGCAAATTGAGCTCGGTAATAGAGTGTGGCCGAGCTCGCTGAACGTCAAAGTCAAGACCGAGTTCATCTGCTGCTTTTTGTGCTGCCTTAAACAAAAATGCCCCTACTCCCCGCCTCTCCTGATCTCCGACAAGAAACAACAGGGAACTGAACCTTGGATGATCTTACAGGCTATACCCAGATACTCCAAACTCAAAAGTCCTCGGCGTTCCTGGTGTCGTGGAAGATATAACCTCGGAACGGACGATTTTGGATGCAAACTGCGCTGTAGATGCATGATTTTTCGAGTATCTCGATAAATCTGCCTCAACTGATCTACTAACCATTTAATTGCTCCAAATGAGTAGAGCAGGATCGGAACGGCAAGCATATTTGTGGCAAAAATCTTGTTCTTCCCCGAAAGCTCTGACGACCAGATTCGTCGGAGCGATTTTTGTACTTGCCGCAGAGAGACTTTTTTACCTGGTGACGCTTGGATGTAGCACTGCTCCACACGCAAGTACTCATAAGTCTCTCGGGCGTTCAGATGTCTCAGAATGCTTCCGTCGATGAGTTGAGTATCTTCATCGTCCTCTTTTGAGATGAACCTGAGCGCATTTGTACCAACCGAATTCCAATAGAGGGTGTGTTGAAGTTACAGAATTCACACTCTACTCCTGCACTATGCGCAATGACTGCGTCAGTTGGTGCTATGTGCTTCTTTTAAGTGATTTCCTTGTATGTAACACGAATTGCATTCAATCGCTATCGGGCATATTATTGTTTGCGTACAACAATAAACACTGCAGTCAAGTTCAATGCCAAGCTCGAGCGGTAGAGCTCGAAGCAGATAAGTTTTCTTTTAAAATTGCTTCATGAGCACCACACCTAGAATGGTTTAAACAGTTTATGCCCTATTGACTCAAATTTTCACAGATACGTTGTACTGGACCTTATGATGCACCAGTTAAAATTTTTACATATACATATTTCAATTTCATCCCATATAGATATGGAACAACGCGATCTCAAGTTATACTTAAGTTTGACTTTGCGACTATAAAATCCACCCTAGGTGCACTCCAGAGTGGACCCAATTTTCATTTTTGCGTGCACTCCAGTGCACATCAAATGCAAGTCGTTATGTTTTGATAGAAATAAATGATTCGAAATACAATTCTATGAAATAGCCTTGTAAACACATTTTTTACACATTTTATTTGAGTATGAGAGCCCCTATTTGATGCAACATTGTGCCCAATAATTATTACTATTATTGTTTATTATTATGTTGTTTATTGCTAAATGTTAAAAAAAAGTTTATTTTTATAGCTTGTAAAAGAAAGGTGCAATATTTCATTCCCCTAAGCGGGGCGGGCCGCTATAGGCTTAGGCGCCTTTTTCGCCAGTAACAGAATAAGAATAGGTTTAGACAAGGATGAGAGTGACGGGAAATTGTAGAAGGATTCGCAAGATCTTACATCTAATTGTATCTTACGGCTAATTGTAAAAAAAAAAAACTTCGAAAAAAACCTTTACGGGAGGGTCGGCCGCACTGGGAATCGTACCCTGGGCCTTCCGAATGACAAGTGCGCCGTAGGCCGGTGGGACACTGTCTCGATTATAGCTTGTAGTATCGAGCGATCAAGTTAATTTGTAATCGAGTCATCCATGAATTCGAATCCGTGTGTCTTTCGCTATTGATATGCTTAATTGTGGCATCTAAAGTTACGTCTCTCAAGAAGTTTAAAAAATAATTTTGAGGTTTCAAAAAATTTAGGAAATAAATTTTTAAACAGACGCGGGTATGCGAAAAAAGTGTAGCCTCCACAACCTATTTTTTTATTGTTAATTTCAATTTTTCGCCAGATCTGCGGTGTGACTTGAACCACTGCCATCAAAAGTCATTAACCTCAAATTTCAGTATCTTGCGTTGTTGATCCCTGTTGTGTTATTTTTGTCTAGTGAAACAGTCTCTCTACTCTATAAAATCAATTGTTTTAAGAACTTCATTTGTTCGCTCCTTAAAAATGGCATTTTCATTAGAACACAAAGCGTTCATCGTTGAGTTGTATTTTCGAAATGGACAAGGACAAGATGCATGGACAGAATTTAGTGAGCAGTTTCCCAATGATATCGTCGGTTATGCTCATTTCTCCAATACATTAAATCGTTGTGTTACCCAGTTTCGACAAACATCCACTTTATAAAGAAAACCAGGAAGTGATCGATCAAAGGATAAAAGAACGCCAGAAAACGTTGAGATTGTCCAGCACGTAATGGAAAAAGCCCCTAGAACATCCATTCGGCAATTGGCACAGCAAGTGGACTTATCATAGTCATAGGCACATGTCAAGCAATACTTAAAAAAGATTTACTTTTGTCTCCGTATGGATTAACATGTGTACAAGAACTGCATCAAGATGATTTTCCAGTAAGGGCTGCATATTGTCAATGGTTATTGAACACGTGTGACGATGATTTGTTGGAGAAAACGTTCTTTTCAGATGAAGTAGGGTTTCATCTAAGTGGATACATTAATGCACAAAATATGAGAATTTGGAGCAGTGAAAAACCACATGTTTATGTGAGGCCCCAGTACATCCGCAAAAAATTGGTGGTTCGGAAGTAATTAGCCGATGACGTATAATAGGACCAGTATTTTTTGAAGGTAAATCATTCATTATTCGTTATTTAAACCTAAACATTTTTTAATCCTCCTTCAGGTAACCTAACTGCACTCGTCGAACAACAAGTGATTTTGGAAACTTTTATCAACGGACTTCATGAAGACGAATTGGCACTTGGTTATTTTCAACACCTGCTGACTTTTTTGTGGCCTTATTTAAAAAATTCCGTTTGCCGAACACCTCTTCATAATTTACTCAAGGTTAAGTTATTTAAGGGGTTAGACGAAGGCCTCATTTGTGCTTAGACCAAAATGGAGAACATTTTCAGCATTTATTGTAACAGTTGAATGAAATAAATGTATTTTCCTTAAAATGTTTCGTCTTGTTGGCAATAAAATCCTGTTTGAGAATTTCCACCATTTTATCTTTCAATTGACACATTATTTGAAATTTATAAGTGCAGTTTAAGTGCACGACATACGTTTTCGGATTCATGGATGACTCGATTACAAATTATCTTGATCGCTGGATACAATGTGTCCCTGGATGGGATGCCCATGAGGTGATTTTTTCTAGTAAGTTGTTTGGAGAAGAATATTTTTGGTCTTGACTGATTTTGCTTGTTATAAAATTATAAAAAAAGATAAAAAATTGCAAATCTTAGTTGATATGTTTTAATTGGGGGCTTTTTCTTTAATACGATCGAATTGTCCAAGTTCAAATATTTTTGATCAATCTAGTATTCAAAGCCGAATACTGCCTAGCAACGCCTAAAAAATACTGATAAAACTGTATTAAACTTCATTGTTGCCAAAAAAAAAAAAACGGAATACAGCGTGATCAAGAAGGACTGTTTGAGTTGGTAATGCTGAATTTCATTTTGAAATGGTAAATTTTAAAAAGCGCTTAATTTAAAACAGGTTGATTAAAATGTTTCACTGTTTTAGTTTTCTATAGTTGTAAGATAAGCAAAACCGGTCTAGACCAAAAATATTTCTCTCCAAACAACTTAAAAGAGAAAATCACCTCATGGGCACCCCATCCAGGGACACAGTGTATAATATGTTTGTTCTCTGCATTTATATCAATAGTTATTTATTATACGAGTTCCTGTGTAGATTGGGTACTTTCCGGCACGAGGGAAACGAGGGCTTTTTAAGCCCCGAGTGCCGGAAAGCACCCAAATTTACACATGAACAAGTGCAATACAACGTGTTATAGTTCGACACAACCGCGGCAAGTTTTTAAATTGCTTAAAATCCATAAAAATTGTGTGACGTTTATCTGACATTTTCTTATTGCCTGGTGTTTACACAAGCGAAAATTTGAAAATTCTGACACTGTCAAACTATAATAGTAATTTATAAGGCCTCCAATACCTTTCAAATGAGGTATCACTCGACCCATAGTGCCATTTCAGATTGCGAAGAGGACCAAATGCCCGAACTTGAAAGGAACCTGAATAGATGTGCCCCTGGCAGACAAAAATCGACCTGTTCGAGAATTTTTCAATCATAATAATCAATTCGGAGAAATCTCGACTGGGGAGTTTTAAATGGGACAGCCTGTATATATGCATATGTTACCGCTAATATCCGAAAGCAGTTAATACGCATAACTACTGAGCACATCAGGAATTATGCATAATACCTAAAACATTTTAGTCATTATGCATATTTAGAGGTAATGTAGGTACGTAAATAGAAATAACGAGTGAGCAACAAAATTCGTGATCGCAGTTGGCTAAACGTATATCGGTTGTTTTACTTTACTGTTTACATTAATTGTCAAACTTTTAACCTATTTTCTCTGACTGTCAAAAATTTGAATTTCAGCTCGAAATTCTTCCCAGATATCCGGAATAGAATGTTTCCAAATCCCGTTTACTTTTGTTGCATTGTGAAAATAAGATTGTACGGGTACCACTCAAGTGAACTTTTGCAAAAGAACAATTTTTATTCCAAATCAGATTTGACAACTCGATGACTTACACAATCGTATCGATCAAGAATCGACTCAAAATTTTGGATTCAGAGGCTCCTACGATCACGAATTTTGTTGCTCACTGGTTATATAACGTAGGTAGCAATAAAATCTATTCACATATTTTAAAAAAAAATCGCGTTGATGACACTAACAAGTATATGGCACAATACAAAACAGATACGTATACTAAAATTTATTTATTCGAGCAAGAAGAACTTTGGTGGCAGTTACTATAGATATTTCATAGTTTGTTATTTCTGACAACGGCAAGTACTGTTTTTGCAAAATTTATAAGTAGAGTTGCATCTTTGGTAACCGTGCATACTATGAGATGCTTTTCTAAGAGAGGTTGTTAGATTTGGAACATCATTAACATGCAAGGAGTTCGAACTTGATGAGATAGCACATATAATTGCTGTAACATAATTCCGGTTCAATTTTTAGTTATTATCAATATGCTCAATTATTATGCATAATCACTGACGACTTTAGTATTTATGCGTAATTCCTGATGTGCTCAGTTGTTATGCATAATAACTGACAGTTTTAGTGATTATGCGTAATTCCTAAAATGCTCAGTTATTATGCGTATTACCTGCTTTCGGATATTAGCGGTAACATATACACGCTGTCTCAACGAAGACTGTCCACTTCAGTTTACTCGAGTTACAGATATTTTCTTCAATTATTTTGACAAGTGCCATTTATCCGGTAAATTTGAGCAAAATTATATCTTCAAGAAAAAATATTTTTTATCTTGCAGAAAGCAAAAAATACACCACTACAAAATCAAAAGATCTTTTCAACAATATGTTGCATGTCCCATTTTCCCTATTTAAAATTTAAAAAGTTGTCCCCCTATATAGAAAAACTGACCTGTCTCAGCGTTTTTTGCTAAAATTTTTGTTATTGAAAATATTTATAGCCACACAAATCCCTACACTTTTATCAATCAAGTCTGAAGTCAGAATGAATGATCTATGAAAACAATACAATCATTTTTGAAATTATAGAATTTCATGATTTGAAAGTACAATAAAAATTTATAAAATAAAACTAAAACATCATTTATGACATTAATAAAAAACCGTTTTATTAATCTTTGACCTTGAATAAAATTTTCTGCACAAACCTATGATCCAAAGTGAAAACTGTAAACTGTCTTCCACTTTTGTTTCATCTAAAGTGAAAATTAGAATAAATATCCATTATGGATTATCACTGAGAATGATCCCTCTGGATGTACCACCAAAAAAAATACTGGGACAGTGTGATCTTAAGCCGGCCACAGACTATGTGCACACGTACACACATATGGGGCATGTGCGTTTATGTGCACATAGTGTGTATGGTACAACGTATCTCTTTGTTGTATGCTTCGTTTACCGACTTGGCTTGTATTGGCTATGTATTGTTATAAGTATTCAAAGATGTGCTTCGAAGTGTATTCGAACTGTCGGTGTGTCAACATTTATCCGTGATCAAAGTTAGAGAGTTTATTATTCCATGCTAACCATCATTATCTACTACAATAGTATGCATATTATGGTAGATGAGTACATGTTTCCATTTAAACAGATTTTATTTCGATTCGTTTATAGGGTAAAGTTTTTGTGCCTTCCCGCCAATGAATAAACGTCGATCCAGAGGCGGGTATTGGTTTTAGGGGGTCAAACTATTCTTAATTTTAACTCCGTAAGGAAGCGTTTGCGAAAAAAAAAAATGATAGATAAAAAAAATGTTTATTTTGACGAGTTCTACTTGTGGTTAAATTTTCTGCTAGGACTTAACCATAACACCCTGTATACGCAAATGCCTCATAAATGTGCATACATGTGCACATAGTCTGTGGCCAGCTTTACAGACAATTTACTTGTGACTCGGATAATTTTGACATATGCAGCCTGTCAACCTTGTAAACTGTCTTTAGATTGTCAAAACTCCAATTTATTCATAAACAATGGCTGTCATTTTTTGGAGTTGTCAAAAGAACAAATCAATCAGCTAAAAATTTTGTTGTCCCAGTATTTTCTAGTTTGGTGGTATAATATCCAAAATGAGAACTTTTGATATTTCATTTCAAAGTCTGTACCATCTCTAATTAGCAGACTTGGATAAGTTATGACTTTTTGTCCATTTCGCTTAGATTATAATGTCCATCAAAAATAATAAAATACTAACACCTGAAGGATTTTTTACAAAATATGATCCACTGGAGCCCTGAGATATGCGTTCTGGAAATATGCCATTGTCAATGGCAACTTCTGCTTGCCAAACTAGATCACTGAATTCTGGATCATCTAAAACCAAACAATAATGTAAGATGTTCTTAAATATTATAAAGATTACCTGGAAATTGATTGTAAGAGACATCAAGCCCTCCTAGGAGAGGCTGTGATTCTCTACTTAGACTGGGAGAATCCAATGCTGGTTCAAAAATAACTTCAGGGGCTAATGGTATGTCTTCAGCAGAACTATCACTACAAGTAACTGAAAAGGCACCAAGCACTTCGTTTATTGTTACACCAGAGTTAGCTAAGATAGGAATTGTTTCACTGACACTCATCACCTAAATTAGCAAATTTTGCTTTGTTTTTTTTCAATTTATGACTAATTGATATGAATTCCTCTAACCTACTCGTACAACTTTCAAGAGATTCGCATTGTAAAGTGCGACACGTGGCATTAGGTTGAATTGAGAATTGAGGGTACTATCAAAACGAACTAAAAATCATGCGAAGCACGGCATATTATCTACATATCAACGAAATCTAGAAGTTTTGGACTGAACATGAAATCAAAATTATTTCTTTATTGAATGACAGATCAATGACAACCATGACAGCCGCCACAGATCATAGACAAATTAAATATAAGACAAGACACAGACACATTAAGGGTTACACAAGATTTTGAAGCATAAGTGGCGTCCTCCAAACGATCAAGTTTTAAACAACTTTCTAGGCGGGAAAAATGAACATATGGCTAACTAAAATTCACTACCAGCTCTATCTAATCGTCGACCTGTTCATATCTGTAGTTTGTAGTGATTTCCGCAGGCGCTAGTTATGGCATAGCCACCTTTTTTTGTTATCAACGCTATTTATATAACATTTTGAAATTGTCAAAATGTATCTAGGTAATAATTATTATTCCTTGTCGATGTTCCACTTTTTTTTATTAATATGTAGTTTGTTGTTTTTGTCTTTAATAGTTTTAATGTTATTCGTTGTATTGTCTTTTGTGTTATTTAATTTTTTGTTAATTTAGATTTTTTACGCTCCTCGGCTAGTTTTTGTCATTTTAATTTTTTTGTTATATAAAGCTTCAGAGTAAGGGGTTACGAACCACACCCTTTAAGCAATCATAAATAATTATGTAAAAGCATTCTTGAAGTATACCGAGTTCTTCAAAATTTAAATGTTGAGTCAGAGTTTATAGGTACTTTCTATAGGCGGTGTACACATTTTAAATTCCGCGCGTTTTACAGCGCCTCCAACGGCCTTTCTGGCATTTTTAGTGGTACGATTTGTTCGGAAAGGTGTAAAATTTCACAGACGGTGAACTGTTATAACTAGTATTTATTAGGACAGCCAATCACACAACAACCGATTCTCGATGAAGCATTTTCTCGCACTTCAGAGATTTGTCGAATTGAAGAAATCACTATAGAGATGCCGCGTAGTGGCGCTGAGGTAAAGCCTATAAGTACTTACTGCGGTGGTATAGGTATAGGTACAAACGTTTGGTGCAGAGAAGTTGCACCAATGTCCTACGGTGGTCATCATAAAACTAAATTATTTTTTTTTGCAGGCAAGTAGGAAATTGCCATGATACTTGTGCACTAGGGATATTAAACCACCTACTCATTTTTAATGAAAACATTAATTGTCTTTTTCCTTTTATGTGCATTCCTTTGCAGAATTAGTAAAATGTAACATAACAATTCATCTTAGTGCAATAAAATTAACGTTCTTATCCGAATTCCTTCATTTAATAAATTCTCCTCGTCAGACGTCAACACAGCTTTCCAAGCTCCTTTCAAATTTCATCAAAATCCGTCCAGCCGTTTTGGAGTCCATACACACATCGATTTTTATACACTGTGTCCCTGGATGGGGTGCCCATGAGGTGATTTTCTCTATTAAGTTGTTTGGAGAGAAATATTTTTGGTCTAGACTGGTTTTGCTTATCTTACAACTGTAGAAAACTAAAACAGTCAAACATTTTACTCAACCTGTTTTAAATTAAGCGGTTTTTTCTTTAATTTTGAAGTCCATAAACTGAAGGCAAAGTTGTCTAGCAACCTGAACACAATGGCAGTCACGGCTCATACCTTATTTCGAGTAAAATAATTAACATAACAATTTGGACAGTCCATTGCGACTCAAATGAACCCCAGGAATTTTTTCTTGAAATTCTTGGATTACGTGTTGATATTATAGGTCGCCAAGACTGTAACACTGAATTAAAAAAAAATTGTTTTTATCATACACTATTAGAAAATCCAATTTTACCGGCTTTTCAGAGAGGAGAAAGCATGTATTTCCACGGCTAGCCCGGAAAAATGCAAAAAACGGCTAGGCGGTAAAATAATATACTTACTATACCACCAGAGGGTAATAATTTTAGAAAATAATAGAATAATTTTAGGAAATGGAAAATAAATGTAACGACTATTTTTTTTTTCATGGACTTCTGCTCTAACGAATTATCGTGAAGGGCACTATACTGCTTATTAATAAAATTGCGAAGGTGAAGATTATTAAGTGTTTGGCATCACTTGTGGACATGGATGAAGATTGCGAAGAAATGGAGTATTGCACTCCTCCAGAAATAAATGACAAAGCGAAAAAAATTAATCAGTATTGTTTCAGGTGGTATTAATCATTATTGGAGTTTCGGGTGCTTGCAGAACAGACGATATTTTAATCATTAATATTCCAGATTAAAAAACATTTATGCAACGAAAATTTACGGTATGTATAATGCCGACAAGGAAAACTTTATTGATATTGTATCAATTTGCAAAAAGTATTTCTGCTTGCGTCTTTACAAAATGACTTCACAATGGTTATTTGTAAAATATCATGCTGGAAAATGTGCAGCCCGAAACGTGGGGCATTGCGTTTTAAGACGTCAGCAGTACTTCTAGCCAATTCTGGAGCGGACATACTATCAATAAAACAACACGGCGGATGGAAATTTGCTATCGTAGCAGAAAGTCTACACGATCAGAGAAGTCTTTTGTTTCTGATATAGATGAGCCTAACAGTAGTACCTTACTTGTTGAAACGTCAGTCATGGGTGAAGAAAAAACATTTTCAGGTAGTACTACAATTTCTGAAAAAATGCAACTTTTTGTTTGTAATTTTTGTTTATTGAAAACTAGTATGTAATATTCTGAAATAAAGTTTTTGTTTGTAATTTTTGTTTATTGGAAACTAATACATAATAATTATGTAATACATATTCTGAAATAAAGTTTTTCTTTGTAATTTTTGTTTATAGAAAAAAATATTTTACGGTAATGTTTGTATGATAAAAAATAATGTGTAAACCACGGCAGTAAAGTGGTTTTCCAGGCCTCAAAAAGTGGCCAGGCTCGGCTACGCCTCGCCTGTCCATATCTTTTTCCGTCACGGAAAAAAACCACTTTACCGCCTAGGTATACAATATACTATTGCTGAAGACTTATTTTTCCGATTTTTTTTGAAAACAATGAAGTTTCATAAAGTTTCAATGGTATTTTTTAGGCGTTGCTAGGCAGTGATCGGCTTTAAATACTAGATTTATCAAAAATATTGGGACTTAGACAAAAATTCGATCCTATTCGAAGAAAAAAGCCCCCAATTAAAACATATCAACTTGTAATTTTTGTAATTTTATAACAAGCAAAACCAGTCAAGACCAAAAATATTCTTCTCCAAACAACTTACTAGAAAAAATCATCTCATGGGCACTCCAACCAGGGACACATTGTATACAGGGTGTAACGGTAATATGTGTTTAAAAAAAATGGTAATTGGTGACGATGTATATAAGATAATGGTAAAAAAATATGCTACAACAGTTCTTTTGTTTTCAAAATAAATATAGTTAAAGTATTATTAATTTATCAAAATTGTCAGTACGCTACTGAGAGCAGGACAAAAGCATATGTAATTTTGGTTGATTAGCAACGGTAACTTTTGAAACCGTCACAATGCTGTCATGGTGGTTGTCATTAATAATGTCAAGAGGATTTAGTTTTGAAATGGTACTTCGCAGGAATTTGTACTCAATCAACATGGTGCGGATTTACCAGTACCACTGAAACCTTTAAGATCTCACAATTAGATCTGTTGTTAAGCATCTCAAAGAAAATTAAAAAAGTATAATTTATTTAGTTGAAATAGAACCATAAAAATATTAATATTTAAAATAAGTTCATCACATTAAATGTTCAAAATGGTCACCATTACTAGTTAAACAACACGCATGACGTCTATTAAAAGATTTTTTAACTCGTCCAAGCATTGGCCGATTATCTCTTATGACTATAGCAGCATCTGCAATACGATTCCTCAGTGTTGTTCGATAGTTTCAACTGGAACAGCATAAACTAGTTGTTTCATAATATGTCCCCAAAGAAAGATGTTGAGTAATGTTTGCAGCGGCCGTCGCGTCTGCCAGTTTGGGAAAAACCAAAGGGTCATAAAACCGTTTACCTGAGTGGCACCGCTCACGATCGCTCAGTCAGTCGAAACGAATCTTTCACTCAAACAACTCGCATTCAATCATTCATTCAAACGAGTCGCATTCGAACTCAAATTCAATTCAATTCTCATTCAAATTAAGTAGAAACCACCGGGAGAAGAATCGTTTAAGAACTATCTTAATTATTCAAAATATACAAGTTCATAAGTTCGCGAGTGCTTCAGTCGAAATCAATACATGGTCCTTCGAGCAAGATACAAATTCAAAACCCAAATCGACCAGAGCTTCAAACCTCTCTAATTCAAAATCAACCCACCAATTCATTCTTACAATTGGTCAATTCGAGCCGGATATAAAATCAGTGACAACAAAATCGAAGTGCGTGAGTGAAAATCAAGACCCGATTAAGTGAATCAGGCATCACCACAATCCAGACCCGTTCGGTTGATCCAGGCGCTCTATTCAGACCCGTTCAGCTGATCCAGGTGTTCTATCACTTCAATACATTGGTTCAATCGAGCCAGCAATCCAGGGAAGAAATCTCGACACAGAAGTGGAATCGAACACCCGAAGACGAAGTCCCCAAGGCAGAGAGGTTCCGGAGCAAAGGTCAGTCATTCCTTTCTTTCCTCATTTATTGTTTCTCTTCACGAGTAAGCTTCAACGATACGCGATGACTCAGTAAAAGTAAAATTCAATCATTCTTCTTAAGAGAACTGCATTTCGTATCTTTATTCAATCTCATTTATTCCCATTTCACATAATATTCAACAATGTCTGAATACGAAGACTTAAAAATTAGTCAGAAACAAGCAAAATCCGCTCTAACCAGACATCAGAAAGCAATCAGTCAATTATTACAAGAGGGCGATAACTTTTGGGCTTTAAAACGACGATTATCAGTGATCACAGAAACGTTTATTGAATATGTAAGAATCCAATCTGAAATAGAAAAAATTATCATAAAGGAGATGCTAGCGGAAAATGCATCTGAAGAACAAATCGACTCGTTCCTTGACGAAGAAAATGACGATCGTGTGAAAATCGAAATTCAATTCTATAAAATCGTTGATAAAGTTGAGGAAATATTGTCAGAAAACAACACCCAAAATCAAAACTCATTTGGTGCGCAAACACCCGCGCAACAAACAATAATCAACATCAACATAAATGAAGAACAAAACGACGTGTTCTTTGAAAGTAATAATCAAAATCAATTTCAAAAAATCGTTGATGAAACGGAGTCGTTATTGTTAGAAAACGCTCAAAATCAAATTTCATCTGATGCACAAACAATCGCGCAAGAAACAATCACTAATATCACGGAAAATGAGTCCAGTTTTCCCGAAAATTCATTCAATTCAGTAAATTTAACACCACTAACATTACCTACCTTTAGCGGAAAACATAGTAATTGGTCTGTTTTCTTTGATTCATTTAACGCATTGGTCCACGATGACGCAACTATGCCATGTATAAACAAATTTCAGTATTTGCGCGGATGCCTTCAAGACGAAGCACTTCGCGTGATTGAGTCATTAACTATTTGCAAAGAAAATTATAAAAACGCCATCGAGATATTAAGAAATCGTTTCCAAAAATTTGACGACGTAATAGAAGGAAGTTTATTTATCGAACCTAAAAATACAATATCGCGTAACACATTAGTAACAGTAAATAATAATAATAAAAATCTCAAACATCAATTTTCAAGATTTAAGAAAAAATAAGTCTGCACTGACCATAAATGGTCAGAAGAACAAAAACAATTTGAAGCACATTTTATTCAAAATTCATATAAAAACGAGGAGAACAAATTCGTTGTTCGCCTGCCTTTCAAGGATGAATTCACCCTATGTGATTCACAAATTTCGACACTTGAGAAAAACTTTCAGCGTGACCATGAGTTAAAGGTTGCTTATTCAAATTTCATAAACGAATATTATTTCTTCTCGGATCATATGGAGGAAATTCCCAAAAACGAAATAAATTCATGTCCGGTTTATAACCTCCTCCATCACGCGGTTTACAATCAAACTCTGGAAAACCCAATAATAGGGGTCGGTTTTAATGCCTCATCCGGTCACAGGTATTTGAACCAATGTTTATTGCACGATCCAATTGTCCTTACCGCCGACAACACAAAAATTTATAAAAGGGGCATCATAAACCCGAAAAACCCAGACTTTCAGCCGGATGTCATAAAAACATACCGACTGACCGCCGTCAGTAATGGTACCACCCCGGCGTCTTTCTTAACATTGCAACAATTAGTAATTAATGCAAAAGAAAAGCATCCTCTAATTACCAAAATGATTATTCAGGATTTATATGTCGACGACGTGTTAACGGGTGCAGCCGACTTTAAGCAGGCAAAATTCATAAAAGAAAATCTTACAAAAACGTTAAAGGCAGGTTTCGATATTTCTCAATGGGCGTCAGACTCAAATTACTCGTGACTTTTAAATGATTATAATCCTCAGAACGACACGTGCGTCGTCTTTGATAAAGATTTCGAAATCAAGGTTTTGAAAATTTTCTGGTCCAAGGTAGGCTTAAGCTCCCCTATTAATCCAAGTACTACAAAGCGGGAAGTATTATCGACAATATCGAGAGTTATCGATCCTCTTGGGCTTAGTAATTCTACAATTTTGAAAAGCGAAAAACACCACCTACGAAGCGTGGTTGGCGTGGTACTCACGTATGAGGATTTTTACGCGATTGTAAAATGCATTGAAACTTATGCAAATTCATGTCCTATCACTCCATTGTCCTCTCACCCAAATGACTTGACCGCGCTCACGCCTGGTCATCTACCGATCGGGGAAAATATCGCGAACCCGGTCGAGAAGAACTTAGGGGACGTACCCATCAACCGTCTGAGCCGTTGGAAAGGAGTTCAACAGCTACAAGGGCATTTCTGGAAGAGATGGCACCGCGAATACCTTTATCAACTCCAAGCGAGACCCAGGTGGCAATGCGTCGACCAACCCCAACATCACCGAAGGAACGATGGTAGTACTTCGCGAAAACAACATCCCCCATTGCAGTGGCACTTAGGGCGAGTCATCCAGGCCCATCCAGGTGAAGATGAGATAGTGCACCAAGTGACGGTGAAGACCGCGAGTGGTGTAGTTAAAAGAGCCGTAAAAAAGGTGTGCGTGCTACCTATTGAAACAGACTAAATGATTTCATCTTTAATTAAGCAAGATTTTCAGGCAATTGTTTTTTTTATGTTTTTGTTTTTACTCAGATTAATTTGTATGTTTACTCTTAATCTTTGTAAATATTTAATTCATTCATTTTATTTGTACATAGATATTTAGATATAGATTATATTAATTATGTTATTCTCATCATTTTCTTAGTTGTATCCAATGTTATTTGTAATTGTTTTTATTGTAATAATCTTGAAGAACGTTTCTTCAACCGGGGCCAGTATGTTGAGTAATGTTTGCAGCGGCCGTCGCGTCTGCCAGTTTGGGAAAAACCAAAGGGTCATAAAACCGTTTACCTGAGTGGCACCGCTCACGATCGCTCAGTCAGTCGAAACGAATCTTTCACTCAAACAACTCGCATTCAATCATTCATTCAAACGAGTCGCATTCGAACTCAAATTCAATTCAATTCTCATTCAAATTAAGTAGAAACCACCGGGAGAAGAAACGTTTAAGAACTATCTTAATTATTCAAAATATACAAGTTCATAAGTTCGCGAGTGTTTCAGTCGAAATCAATACATGGTCCTTCGAGCAAGATACAAATTCAAAACCCAAATCGACCAGAGCTTCAAACCTCTCTAATTCAAAATCAACCCACCAATTCATTCTTACAAAAGAAATCACAAGGATTAAGGTCGGGCGATCTGGCGGGCCACAAAGTTGGACCATAAGTTCCAATCGGCACCGTTCTTGAAAGTTAGTGTTCAGCCAATCTCTGACTATCAGAGCATTGTGACAAGGAGCACCATCATGCAAATACCATAAATTTGCTCTAATTTCTAAAGGCACGTCTTGTAGCAAATTGAAAAGAAGATCCCTTAAATGTAAATATTGTTCACTATTGAAACGAGGTGGTAAAACATAGGGTTTTTAAAATACCAGTCCACACGTTTACGGAAAATTCTTGTTGAAAATGATGTATTCTTACGGCATGCGGATTTTCATCAGCCCATACATGAGTGTTAGGAGCATTGTTGCCGCGCACACTTATTTTCTTTGTTAAATGAAAACACGGCAGAATTTTTGTATGTAACTTTAATGCGTATTTTACTCTTCGAGGTCAGTATCGTCACTTACAACTGCTGCTTACATACTAATCTTACGTCTAACAAAAAGAAGAGCACTCTCGGGGAGTGGGGAGGGCCGGTATGAAGGACCCACCCTAAAGTACATAGTGGAAAATGTCCGAAGACTTCCACCTCCCGTGCCGCACGTGTTGAAAACAGGTGTCCATGAACACGTGCATATTCTTGCCCTTGCCGCTTTGGCGGTAGGAATCAAAGAGACTTTAAAGTCACCACCTGCGGTCAACACGTGCAGGTTAAACAGGTGCATACTCTTGCCTTTGCCGCTTTGGCGGTAGAGATCAAAGAAGATCTTCCACCTGCACATTAACATAGGTCCCCCTGGTGAAAACCTCAGTTTTCACAACAAACTATATAGGTATAATAATTTGGTAAAAAACATATTAAGAAAATATGTGACAATACATCTTACATCTTAAATTTACTGTACAAAACATGAAAGACAACAAACTTTAAAGTCACCACCTGCGGTCAACACGTGCAGGTTAAACAGGTGCATACTCTTGCCTTTGCCGCTTTGGCGGTAGAGATCAAAGACCTGCACATTAGCATAGGTCCCCCTGGTGAAAATCTCAGTTTTCACAAACAAACTATATAGGTATAATAATTTGGTAAAAAACATATTAAGAAAATATGTGACGATACATCTTACATCTTAAATCTACTGTACAAAACATGAAAGACAACAAACAGAAACTGTTATAAAAACATAATACATGATGTCCTAACTTAATAAATAACTTACTATACTAATCACTCAGACGTGGGAACCACACACACTTTCGTGATTGATCGTTTTAACACTCCACGCACTGTTTTTACGGACACTACACGTGTGAGTCCATCAGCTCCGGGATGCTGTTGGATGACACGACCCATGACCCATTGAAGCGGTGGGATGTTGTCTTCCTTGAGGATAACTAGGTCACAACTTGGGGAACCTGATGGTTGGCGGTTGTCCATTTGTGACGTTGTTGCATCTGGGTGACAACTTCGGCGCTCCATCTTTTCCAGAAACTCTCTCGGAGTTGTTGCAAGCGCTGATAATGGGACAGCCTTGTCGGTTTGACTTCTAGCAAACTGGGTTCCGGGGGAGCAGTCAAAGCATCGCCGATAAGAAAATGTCCTGCTGTGAGAGGTTGGAGATCGGTGGGGTCATTGGACATAGGAGAAAGGGGTCTGGAATTGAGACATGCCTCGATCATTGTCAGCAACGTGTACATATCTTCAAAGTTTAACAGCGCACCTTTCGTTACTCGTTTTAAGTGATATTTCGCGGATCTTACCGCGGCTTCGTGAAGCCCTCCCGCATGTGGTGTCTTGGGAGGCAGGAATCTCCACGTAATTTTTTCGTCACTTAGTTTATTTGTAACTTCTGATACAAAAGTTTCAGACGTGAATAATTTATACCATTAAATCAACGCTGCAGTTTAAGAATGCTCTTGCTGGTTGTAATCGCAACCTAGGTAAATCTCCCATCAATTGTTGGTGAGTGAAGGGTTTCGCGCGAAAACCAGTCACACAGTTGTGGATAATTTTGCGGACGGTATCACGACAGGAAATAGGCCAATATTTTTGGCGGACGGAATATAAAGTTCCTTGACAGCCAGCATGTAACATGGTTTTGTGGTGATATTTGATGATAAGTGTGGTCACGCAATAATTCTTAGGTAGAAGGATTGGAAACTTAGTACCATATGGGAATGGTCCGTCTCTTAATCTTCCACCTACTCTCAGGACTCCGTCCTTATCAATAAATGGGTGGAGCGATAACAATTTGCTGTCCCGAGGGAGTTCTTTGGACTTTTTCATATTGTGCAATTCGTGACGAAAAACCACATGGGCCTTTTGCAACTCGTCGTACGATAGGTTTCCTCTGACTTTATTATCGTCGTTTCTCGCATTACCAATGAATCTTAAACAGTACGCGGTTACTCTCAATAGCTTAGTAAACGAGGAGAATTTGCTCAATAATTCAAAGGGTTTGGTTGTAACGTTAACGAAACACACCGTCTCTGGTAATTTGGAAACACATACCTCATTTACTTTATTATCAGGCCACTTTGATTTATCCTGAATAAGAAAACTGGGGCCTTCCCACCATAACGAGAACTCTTGCAGTTGCTTGGGTGATATCCCTCGCGACAGTAAATCCTCGGGATTATTTTTTGTGTGAATGTACTTCCATTCGTCGGGATTTGATAATTCCTGGATCTTCGCTACGCGATTTGTAACGAACACCTTTAACCGACTGGGTTCGGCCTTTAACCACTGCAACGTTACTTCGGAATCAGACCAATAACAATATACATCGACCTTCAAGTTGAGAATGCCTTTTAATTTTGACATTAACTGTGCTAACAATAAAGCGGCACACAATTCTAATCGTGGGATGCTGATGGTTCGTAAAGGAGCAACCTTATTTTTTGAACAAATCAATTGAGATGTGTGTTGCCCTTGTTTGTTTGTACAGCTTAGGTAAATACAAGGTCAGTATGAAGTCTGACTAGCGTCACTAAATCCATGGACTTCTAGATGTACTGGAATTTGATAGTTCGTGATATTGCGCGGGATTTTGATTTCGCTAAGACCGTGAAATTCTTCAATAAATTTCGCCCAAATTGAAAACAATTGAAGCGGGAGTGATTCGTCCCAGTCGAGTTTCATTGCCCAAATTCTTTGCAATAGAACCTTAGCAGTCATGGTTATGGGTGTTATTAATCCCAGTGGATCGAACAACCAAGAAATCATACTCAATATTCCCCGTTTCGTGGCTTTATTGTTTATTGAGAAATTGGACGTTGAGAAACTGAAAAAATCAGACTTGGTATTCCACATTAAGCCAAGTGTTTTCTTATCCGAATTTTAAGTAACTTTAATGTCCTTGCCGCAGTTGTTTATGGCCTCTGAACAATTAGATGCCCATTTCCTTAATTCGAAACCTCCGCGTGTCAAAATTTCGCTAAGCTCGGTGCGTAATTTCTGTATTCCTTCAATCGTTGAGGAACCAGTAAGGAGATCGTCGACATAAAAATCATTTAAGATGACCTTACTGGATTCAGGAAAATTGAAACTCTCCTCTCTTGCCAATTCTGGCAAACAGCGAATAGCTAGGAACGCTAGCTAGGTGATGAGGCCAGACCGAAGGTAACTCAATCTTCAATCTATAAATCGCGATAGGTTCGTTCGAATTAAAACGCCAAACTATTCGTTGATAATCTCGATGTTCGGGTGCTACCTCGACCATCCGGTACATCTTGGCAATGTCTGCGGTAAGGGCGTATTTGTGGCTGCGAAATCGTACTAATATAGTAAATAACTCGTCTTGCAATTGAGGACCCACCATTAAATTGTCATTAAGACTTTTTCCATTTGTCGTTTTTGCCGACCCATCGTAAACCACCCTCAATTTGGTACTTTCACTTTCCGGTTTTATGACACCGTGATGGGCTAAATAACACGAGTTCTCACGCCTTTGTTCGGAGGGTGGAACTATTTCCAGATGACCCATAACCAAACACTCCCTCATAAATTTAACATATTCGTGCCGAAAGTGGTCGTCTTTTTTAAATTTTTGTTCCAGGCTCTTAAACCGTTTTATGACCAGGTTGTAACTATCGCCTAATTCAGGAGGATTTTTTCGAAATGGCAATAAAACTGAGAACCGTCTATCTAGCGTGCGCGTGACGGTTTCTTTAAAAAATTATTCACAAAGCATGTTTTCTTGTGATATTTTCTGCGGTTCGTGGTCAAATGTCTCGATCTCCCAAAATCGCAGTCTCTTTCTAGATTGCTATTGACAGTTGATAGATTACAGATTTTCTGAACCTTTGAATAATTTTGGATTAAGAGAACCACCTGCTATCCAACCGAATTTTGTCTTTTGAAATATGAGCCCGCTTGTTGTTTTAATCTGACCTATGCACAACAATGACAAGTATAATTCGAATAATGAACCAATCATATTCCATCACTCAACAATGAATACTAAATTTCAACTGGAAAAATTAATCAACAGTAATATCCCAAGTGTATGAGAATAACCGATTAAATTTTGACGTTTTGTCAAAATGTTTTGCTTAGAAATATGTCGAGTAAATTTCGAATGCGGAGCATGAGGGATTTTGGGTGGAAAATTTACGAGAAATATTTCTTAAAGCAAAACGTTGCGACAAAAATGTCAAAATTTAATCGGTTATTTTCATACACTTGGGATATTACTGTTGATTAATTTTTCCAGTTGAAATTTAGTATTCATTGTTGAGTGATGGAATATGATTGGTTCATTATTCGAATTATACTTGTCATTGTTGTGCATAGGTCAGATTAAAACAACAAGCGGGCTCATATTCCAACGCGGCATATTCGGCATGATTATTTCCTGAATAAATAATAAATTTTGTGATCTTCCACATTGTTTTCGCATGTTGTAAGCCCAGTGACTAATAAATTCAGAAGCGATTAAATTTTGACACATTTTTAACCGCGGCAAAATTTTGACATTTGCAAATAATCACTGTAAAATTGGCAGAAACCATAGTAATTATAATTTTTTGGTTGTATGAAGGAAATAATCTAATGGAAATTTTGCCAGACCGTATGATGCTCCAATGAAATCGCAAAGCTAGAGAGCTTTTAATTGGCAATATTTTCGTCATAACAACGAAATAAACAATATTTTTGAAAGTCAAAAAATCGTTTAAAATGGTTGAACCGAAACGTTTTAGTTAAATCCTTAGAACATATTAGAAATGCAGTGTACCAGAATGTGCTCCAAAATATTGTTAAAACAAGAAACTCCATTTGGCAACAGTTTAATGAATTTTGCAATTAAAGAAAGTACGAACTTCTCGCAAACACGCCAGTAAAAGAAATTGCTGAAATGTTAGAAGACTGCATATGGCCATACAATATGAAAAAAAAAAGGTGAAGACTGTAAAGAGACTTGCGTAAAATCCATTTGGAACACCACTGCCAAATTGGTGGAAGAAAAATATTTTTCCGAGTATCAAGTAAGAATTAATCCGTTCACAGATATTCTGTTTACGAATGCCCGACGTGCAAGAAATGCCAAAAGAAAAAATCTGCAAGAACGTGCGGACAAGAGAAAACAGAGTTCTCAAGCGTTATCAGCAGAAGAGATTAATGCAATGGCAAGTGTTTGGAATGAGGAAGAGCCCGACGGTTTGCAAAGAAAATGTTTCCACGTGTTAGCGCTTGTACCTAATCTGGTAGGGGGGTGTACCACCCCCACCCCTTGCGGCAACTGCGCCACTGTTACTTGTCACCAACACTCGGTACTCAATATACCTTAGAACTAAAAGGTGGTCTTATCTATTATTTGGGAGTCCTTTCCCTGGTCCTTCGACATGACGCTAGTCACAACACCACGTAAGTGCATTTGAACTTGCTTGGAGAGGAAATGAAGCTCCTTACTGCAAGATCCACTTCTTCAAAGATTAAGTCACCAACGAAGGTAACTGGACTGGCAGAGTAGAGTACAATCCTATATTTTCCAAGACGGCACAGGGAGGATCGCAAAATTTAACAAATAGTAAATGGTTGATTGAAAATAAAGAAAATGAAAATCTCTGTCCCATTCGGTTATTGAAAAAACTATTGAGCAAACGTGGTGAAAATATAAAAGACAGATTATTTCTAACTGTCAACCAAAACTGGAAACGTGGAAAATGGTATAATAGTGCTATTCTATAAAAAGCTTGTTACAGAATGTCGCTTACAGCGGATATAAGCTACAGTGCACTGTAAATCAGTCCCTTACATTTTTTTTATAGCGAGCAGAAAATGTTATTCTCTAGTGACCACTGTAGCAGCTTTATTTACATCGCTTATAAAGTTATAGAACTGTAGCTACCTGTTTGTTTATCTACACCCTCGCGGTGAGAAGGTGGCTATTCATTACGCCAGTGAGTTTTCTTTGCAAATGCTGTCAAACGTTTGCCACCTTTCTAACTAATATTAAGGTAATAATGAGCGAATTGATCCAAAGGAAAAGACGCCGCCTAGCAAATACCAGCGCAGACCAAAATTGATCCAAATTATACCGAAAACTACTGGGAAAACCTAGCACTAAAATTAAATGCATGTGGAACAGGACCTTCTTTAACAAAAGAAGAATGGAAAAAGGTATTAGACAAAGTGAAACACTATTACGTTTTTACCAATTTAGGGCCCTATTTTTGAACATGTGAGTGGGTGAGTGAGTGAGTTGTGACGTCACGTCGACTAGTCGAGCATTCAATTTAAAGTAAGCGCATTTCACAATCACTGCAGATTCGAGCGCTTACTTTAAATTGAATGCTCGACTAGTCGCCGTGACGTCACAACTCACTCACTCACCCACTCACATGTTCAAGAATAGGGTCCTTATTCTCGTTTCAGCGATTTAAGGATTGGAAAAATTCCACACGGGCAAAATATAGAAGCAATGTGGTGTCCGCCAATAAAACAGGGGGAGGCCCAATAGAAGAACTGATTTTAACTCCTTTGGAACAAAGAGCTTTGACTGTTTGGGGTAAAAACACAGTTACCGGTACTCCAAAAGTTCAGATTACAGGCGGTTTTCAGGCAAGTCAAATAGAGGACAAACCTGAAACTGTTCGCCCAAGTAATAGTGAAGACAAAGAGTTGCAAAATAAAATACGAGAAACAGAAAGAGTTCTTCAAATTTCAGTAGATCCGCCAGCTGTTTTGTCAGACCAGTTAACATCAGAAATTCCTTCCAAATCTTCGATTTCATTTATACAAAACAGAAAAATGTGAGGAAAATCGATAAAAAAACTCGTAGGGCATGGTCGACCAATGTCTGCTATTGGCGAAGAGTTTTTAGAAGAATTGAAAAAAAACAAAAAGAAATAAAGTTAGAAGAAAAAAAACTGGAATTGGAGATTCAGAAATTTAAATTTGAAGTAGCTTAATTCAAATATGAAAATCTTTCGTTTGTGTTTGATGTTTCTAATATATAAATTAATATGTAGTTACTTATTTGAGTAAACGATTAATCTTTAATTATAATGAATTTGTTTACAGTGCAAACAGGGGCTCTGCAGTTAACATTACCCAAGATAATAAATATAAATTATATGACAACGTTTTAAAAGTTTCTCCGAATGTAGTCATCTCTCGCTACTCTTCCTAATTGAAGCAAATCATCATTGACTGCAACATTGTCATTGTAATCGTTGTTATCATAGTCGTTTTCATCATCATGATAAAGATCTTCATCATTAAATTCAATTCTTGCAAATTGTGTTATGTTATGCAGAATGACTGATGTGTATATAATGTATACTGCAACGGCCGGGTGATAATGAAGAACGCGATGCTTTAACAAACAAGGCCAACTTCCCTTTAAAATTCCAAAGGACCTTTCTACCACATTTCTTGTTGTCCTTAAAAGCCTATTAAATTCAGCCTGAGGAGTTCTTTCAGCAGCAATCAAAAATGGTGTAAATATCCAAGGCTCCAACCCATATGCCAACCCATCACCTATTAAAATTGATTTTTTATCACCATTATTATACTGTTCTCTCATAAAATTTCTAAGGTCTGAAATTCTCCACACTGCCGCATCATGTACTGAACCAGGATATCTAGCATCGCAGACAGTTATATTACAATTCGCATCACATACCATCATGACATTAATACTGTGAACTCCTTTTCTGTTAATATACGTATGTGGTGGATGATCTTCATCGGCAACAGAAGGTGCAATAATTTGAACATGGGAACCATCTATACACCCTAAAACTCTCCTAAATCCAAACTTTTCGTAAAATTCTATTTTAACTCTTTGTTTATCATTATTATTCGTGGGAAACTTTATCCATTCAGGCATCAACACATTTACAATTAATTGACAAATTTCGGAAACGCATCTGCTTACTGAAGTTGGCTCATTGCAGTCCAATTAGATGCACCCAAAACCGTTTGGTATGATCCAGAAGCTAGGAAATTTAATGTCACTAATAATTTTAAATGCAAAGGTAGCGCAGTGTTCCATCTTGCTCCAGGTACAGCAGGAATCAACCAGTCGATCAGATCAATGGTTATTTCTTTACTTAGCCGATACAATTTTCTAAATTCTGTTTTTGGCATTTCAAACGGATTGTTCATATCTCGTAATAAGCGTCTATGTATTCTCATATAATTCCTAAAACCAGTAAAGAGGTATTTTATGGTAAATAAACAATAGTTTTAATACAGATCAGTAGGTAGCACATGTAATAAAACATGTACTGAGTTATTTCTCGCTTATTGAAGTCGTTTTTTTTTTCAAAAAGCTAATTATCTTACAATTTTAAGTGACGGGTAGACCTAGTAAGACGCTGGTCGAATAAGGAAACGACGGTTGTTTGAAAATGAAGATGAAAGACGCAAACGCTAAAAAAATATAACCAAAAATACTGAAACAATGGTGAATTAATATTACTACCTGAAAAATCTAAAGCAAGGTACAAGGCAATTGTGCCTTTAATGATGACTCCCAGACGCAAAGATCTGAATAATAATTATTAAACGACTACATTTGAGAGAGTTCATAATAATTATAAAATGTGAGGATTTCGCCCGATTCCCATGCGATCCCCTCATCAGGTCCGGACTTACTGATAATGGGACTACCTCCGGAGTATACCCTTTCAAATAAAAGAAGAATTTCCAAAATCGGTCCACAATTGACGAAGAAATCGGTGAGCATACATAATAGGAAAAATTTTAGAATTTCGCTCGATTTCCATGGGATCCCCTCATCAGATCCGGACTTGCTGATAATGGGACTACCTCCGGAGTATACCCTTTCAAATAAAAGAAGGATTTTTAAAATCGATCCACAATTAGGAGATATAAGTGAACATAGATAAAAGGAAAAAAAAAACATAAATACAGCCGAACATAGAACCTCCTCCTTTTTTGAAGTCGGTAAAAAGAAAATTTTGTCGAAAAAATTTTACCACTTATGATATTATATATGACCAAATAACCAATTATAACAAAGACAGTGGTCAGAAATGAGTAAGATTATGCATTGCCTGGAGAATATCTTCACCAAAAGGATAGAATAATGGGAGATCATTTATTTTAAAATTGCCAAGCAGAAGCACATTACAACGGTACCTCGGGTATGGACAAGAAGTTACAAAACTGATAGAAACTCGTCTAAAAAAGAGGCAGAATTATTGCAACCAATTGAAAGAATTTGCAGTCTTATTATTGACTACATGGCTATAAAAGAAAAAAATGTATTACAGTCGAGCAGAAGACAAATTTTATGGATTCGAAACAACTAATGAAAATACTGAGGTATTTGGTAAAGGAACAACATTGCCAAATAAGATGTGACATGGCATGACAATATTTATCTTTTTATTTGAGTTCAAATTACATTTGCATGACAATAGATAGCAAAAATAGCGATAGAAAATGTATTTTGAGTTTTGATTATTGTCATGTAGCAGAATGCCCGGTGTTGCCCGGGTTAGACCACCAATAATTGCTGTAAATCTTAGACAATACCAGGATTTAGATTTGGGTAATTATTAGGTACATCTTAACTACTTTTAATCAGTTTTTCCTAAAACACCAAAAACAATTTTATTATAACTGCCAACGCACGTTTCGCCAACAATGTTGGCATCATCAGGGCGATGAGTAAACTGTCAGTCAGTTTACTCATCGCCCTGATGATGCCAACATTGTTGGCGAAACGTGCGTTGGCAGTTATAATAAAATTGTTTTTGGTGTTTTAGGAAAAACTGATTAAAAGTAGTTATCTACCACCAAAAGTGATCCAGACAATTGTTTTGTTTTTGAGGTACATCTTAATGTCGTCTCCGTCATTGTATTCTATCAAATAGAGTTGTAGAAAATTTGGATCGCCAGATTTGGGAAGAAGTGAACCAGACTTGAACTTGGACTTTAAATGTTGGTATCTAGTTAGCCTCAGATACAATTTTTGTTGCCCCAAATGATATAATTTGAAAATCATTGTAATTTCTAACTGATGAAAGAAACATATTTGATCTAATATCTGTGCCGATGAGAAGACCTCTGAGTGGTTCTGGTGGATTAATGCAGCACATGGCCGGACCTTCTGTTTTCCATCGAAAGGATTTACAATAACAAAAATTTTTAGACATAGACCCAGTAATTACACCAGAATAGCGTTATAAATTGATTAACTGGACTTGCCGATTGCACGTCCTATCCAAGAACAATTTAAAGTTGCACGCACATCGAAAGCAATCCTGGACACATCACAATAGTTATTAGTAATAACTTATTACACTAATAGTACTGTAATAGGAGTCATGAATACAAAGTGTTACAAAATGATTTTCATCTAGTCGCCTGTGCATTTTCCATGTAAAATAAAAAATGCCGCTTTATGAAAATATATGAAAATATACTTTTAACGAGGAACAATCCGATGAAGAATCCTTTGCAGTCATGTTTTCCGGGCCTGGTCAGGTTTCCCATGACAATGAAGTGTACTCATTTCGATAACGGGGCGTCGCGGATGAGTCCCGTATATTCCTTGAATTAATTTAAATAAATGCCGTTTATCATTTGACAATCAATGCATTATTGACAGAATAAGCAAAAGAATAAAGTTAACTAGATGAAAATCATTTTGGAACACCCCGTAGTATATAACGGTTGTGGTGGTCTGATATTCGAATTACCGCCACCCTGACGGAAGTAAGTAGCCTAAAAATCCGGAAACAGGACAGATCCCGAACAACGCACTTCGGCATTCATTCAACACTTCCTAACTCGGGCGCGCTCCAATTTATTTCATGTATCGTTTTATTTTTGATGTCCCTTGTTAAATTTGTAATTTGTAATAAACGTGTGGAACGTTCGTGTCTGTGTATCAGCGTTGCCAGATGTCCCGATTTTTAAATCAAAATTAAATGTCCCGCGCGGGACAGGCTCAGTCCCGTTTTTCGGGGATAACTCGACCGTGCGTGCAGCGTGCTGAGGAAGCGCTGGCGGGTGGCACAGACAAGTGTGGACAATTTTGAAACGCCATATTTTTCTAATGAATAAAACTTTTTTTGATTTTGATTTCTGTTATTTTTATTATTTTTCTTTATTCAGAAGATAACTATTTAACGATAGAGTAAATCTGATTTGAAATATCATATTTTTATTAAAATACATTTTCTATGGCTATTTTTGCTATCTATTGTCACGCAACTGTAATTTGAACTCAAATAAAAAGATAAATATTTAAAAACTTCTGATTATAGTTATGTTTCGGGAACGAGTTGAACATAAAAAAAAATATTTTAAAAGAACAGCGACAAGCACACTACAACGTTCAGGAATATAATCTTAATTAATTCTACAATGCAAAGGCTTATATAATGCTATACTATCGCTAGCGAGCGGATGCTGAGCTATTCCCTTTTTCTAGCGGTGTCAGGAATAAGCGTCACATAACTCCTCCCATCACAAGTTGAGAAAAACTGGGTTGGGGAAGTTTTTCGATGTTGGTCCTGGGGGCAGGATTTGGCTTTTCTTTGGGTCGTTCCTCTTTCGGGGGTATCGAAGACGTTGCTTTCCTTCTCTTGATCCACCAGGTGAGGAGTCGATAGCTTCCATAGGCGGTGATTACTAAAATAACGACAAAGACAAGTGGGAAAGTATTATGGTGAGTCCAATGGAACGGCGTGAGCATAGGTCCATGTAGTTGTTGTACTTGTTGTTGTAGGGTTACCAGGTCATCGAGTTTGACTTGATGTAGAATGAGGTGTTTGTCGTCAGGCGATTGTAGTTGGTGTATTCTATCAATCATTGGTAGGATCAATGGTTCTCCATTGATGTGTGTCATTTCATATTGAATTTTGAATTTCTTGCTTTGTAGCGAACAATTTTCGGGAATCTTGACCAGGGTTGGTATTGAGACATATGTTATTTTCGTATGTCCACATTCAAGGGTAATTTGGATTTCTTCGGCCGGGAGAATTAGATGGTAGTCGCTGGATAGTTCTTCAAAAATAGTTGACTTAAGGTGTCAAGTCGCAAGAAGTCGGTTTTTGATTGTAGATCAAAGCGATGTTGCAATCTTCGACATTAGGGCTGAAGCCGGATGTGCAGAGAAATTCTTCCTCTATTTGGTGACAAGGCGTCTCTCGGTATTGGTGAAGGCGTGAATTGAGTACAAGGTAGGGTTTTCTTGGAATTATGGTTTGGTTTTCTCTTGGGATAGGGTATAGGTGATATAAAAGAAACTTTTCTGGGTAGACGATTGGAATTTTGATTGCGAAAATTATTCTATTGTTTAGAAAATATACTTGAGTTGAAACTGTCTGCATGTACGATTGGTGATTTTCCAATTGGATGATCTGATTCTTGCTATAAATATGTGAGAGATTTTGAATGTGATTCGTAAGTTCAGTTTGGGACAAAACGGAGTTATGGAGGATGTTCAATTGAGCTAATAGGATTGCGCTTTCTAGGTTGTCCAAGTAATTTACCAAATTAAGGCAATTTAGAGTTAGTTGCTCGATCGTACTTTGGATGTGTGCCAGTTCATATATGGTGGTAAATTTACGGTTGGTGTCATTAATAAAGTTGTTTGGTCAATTGATTTCGTTCTTTAATTGTTCTATATAGTTGTTTGGTGTTGTCACGGTGAGTGGAAACATAAGTAGAAACGATTTTGTTTTCATTTAGAGTGAACGGGTCAGTGTCGTCACTATGACCATGTATTATTTGAAAAGGGGTTAGTTTTGTAACAGAGTGTATTGCGTTGTTATAACCAAATATCGCGTGGGTCATCATTGTTTTAACTGATTTTCCAGGATCTTGTATTTTTAGGCATCGTAGTTCATCGGCCACGGTTGAATGTAAACGTTCTACTGGTGAATTTGAATTGGAATTTCGTGGGGTGGTATAATGAATTTGGATATTGTAGAGACGGCAGAAATCTTGGAAGGTATTGTTTCTGAATTCGGTTCCATTATCAGCTGTAATTTTTAACGGTAATCCGTGATGTGATATGAAGATAAACAATGCGTCAAGTATTTCGATGGCGTTAGGGGGAGCTATTGGGTATGCTTGGGCATATCTTGAAAATGTATCAATCACCGTTAGGAAAGTTTGATTAGAAATTTGGAATAGATCGATATGTACTAATTCGAAGGGTCTGCTTGTGTCGGTGTGAGACTAAATTTTAATTCTAGAGGATGACTTTCGTACTTGGCTTTTAAGCAGATTTGACAGTTATTGATAAAATCAGTGACATCTTTTGAAAGATTTGGCCAATATAGTGGGGTGCTCGCGGACGGCTAAGTCGCTCAGAAAACGATTCTGTGGGCCTTTCAATTCACAAAGATGGAATTTTCAGAAATGAGAGCTAATGCCCTAAATACATTACATATGAATTCGTCATGAAATCGTCCTGTGCAAAAAAAAGTTATTAAAAATTTTCGAGCTTTCGATATAGTGACTTACTTGATACATGGTTTGATTTTTCTGATATTTTTTCAAAACATTCTCTGTAGCCCTTTGGCTAAAAATAAATAAACAGTTTTTGCAAAAGCATTGAGTTTCCCATCTTTTAGCAACTTTAAATTCATTTTTCTCGACTTTACGTTCGATGAAAAGTAATTACTTTATGCCATTTTTGCCGTTTCTCACCCGTTATCTCCAAATCTAAGCCCTAAATACAAAAAATGTTCTCTTGTAAAACTATTGCCCCATTTATTGTGATTCCTACAGTACCACTTTCATATTTTTGTCGTAAATAATAAACTAGAAACAATTATAAATGTAGAATGATGTAAAATTTGGAAGTCTGGAGACCGCGCGAACCCCGATCACCCTCTCTCTCCCCACTGCGTCCTTCGGCAATCGTAATTGCATCAGGCAGGTAAATATAATATATAAAATTCTGTTTATATTTTTGATAATTTTGTGGATGCCAAACATATTCACATGGGAATTTAAATATTGGAAAAGAATAATTCTTAGATGCGTTTTTCTTTATAGTCATTGAAAACTTTGGAAGGAATAAGTCATCTTTTTCTTCAATAATGGTTGTTGTTGTGTTTAGACAAGAGCCTATACATGTAGTTATTTTTGTACAACTACACCATTTAGCTTTGCAATATAGAAAATTTGTTTATGTAATATTTAGTTGAACAATTACATCTATGCTTATCTTTTTTACACTTACATGTTGTTGGGAATAATGTTACCTCTAGAAACGGGTGTAAAGTTTGATAAATTGGAACTAAATTAGGGTTAAGGGTTTTCCATCCATAATGTAAAGACTGTTGATGAAGACTTATCTATAGTGTGCCAAGAACTCAAATGATTTGGGAGTTAAATTTGACAAAATTATTTAATAATTTTCTATATAATATGTATAATAATATAGCTATTTGGATTATGAATGGAAAACCAAAAAAACTCTAAGATAGTTCCAGTTTTTCAAACTTTACACCCGTTTCCAGAAGTAGCATCATAATTAATGACGCATGTAAGTGTAAAAAGGTAAGCATAGACGTAATTGTTCATTTCAACTATTACATAACCATTTTTTTAGTGCAAAGTTAAATGGTGTAGTTGTACAAAAAAAAACTTGTATAGGCTTTTGTCCATAGGTCCACATACATCAACAATCATTATTGCAGAAGAAAATGCTATATTAATAGCGAGTAATTTTAGTTCTTATATGTTTGATTTTGTTTTATTCTTTAATAAAAAAATTGTGATTGTTTTTTTTTATTCCTCCTGAAAAAAAGAAGTATTACTTTGAGATCTGCAATTGTGTATTGGCATCCACAAAATTATCAAAAATATTAAACAGAATGAACACTTAAGAATAATTTCGAATATTTTTAAAAACCTGCCTAATGCTATTACGATGGGCGAAGGACGTAGTGGGGAGAGAGAGGGTGATCGGAGTTCTGAGCTTTACCGCGCGGTCTCCAGACTTCCAAATTTTACATCATTCTACATTTATAATTGTTTCTAGTTTATTATTTACGACAAAAATATTAAAGTGGTACTGTAGGAATCACAATAAATGGGGTAATAGTTTTACAAGACAACATTTTTTTGATTTAGGGCTTAGATTTGGAGATAACGGGTGAGAAACGGCAAAAATGGCATAAAGTAATTACTTTTCATCGGACGTAAAGTCGAGAAAAAAGAGTTTAAAGTTGCTACAAGATGGGAAACTCAATGCTTTTGCAAAAACTGTTCATTTATTTTTGGCCAAAGGGCTACGGAGAATGTTTTGAAAAAATATCAGAAAAATCAAACCATGTATCAAGTAACTCACTATATCAAAAACTCGAAAATTGTTAATAACTTTTTTTTGCACAGGACGATTTCTTGACGAATTCATATGTAATGTATTTAGGGCATTAGCTTTCATTCCTGAAAATTTTAGCTTTGTGAATTGAAAGGCCCACAGGGTGACACATTTAAGCGCGACTGGCACTCTACTAATAATGATTACGAGAAATATCAGCAATCACTTCTGCGATTCCTTTATGACAGGTTTTACGTTCGTCGTCGTTTGTGACATCAAGAAAAGCTTTTGTGGTTTGTATGAAATTAAAGGAGGAATTTGTCAAAAGGTTTTGTACTGTCGAAGTAAAGATTGGTATCAATTTTTCGTCTGGAAAGTAAAAGGCTGTTTTTTGTTTTGGATTTACATATTCTTTAATAATGGTAACAAGATGTTGGGGGCTATTTTGAGATGGTATTTGAATTGATAGGCGGGTTTTGTCAAATATTTTTTGTGTTTGTATTTTAGGTTGGGTCAAGTTTTGGTTCGAAGAGAGAATGATTTGATTTTTATAAATATTAATTGGTTTTTCAGTGATTGGGATTTAGAATATTGGATTTTCTTGCGAGGAATGTACTGTTTCGCTATCAGGAATATCAAGTGGTCTGACTTGAATGTTTTCGTGAATGATTATTTTATCTGGACTAGGTGGAAGATATTCCTGAATAAGAGAGGATAATGAAGTTCCAGGTAGTTGAAATATATCGGATTCGTCTTGGTCTAATAGATCAGTGAGTTCGGTCGGGTCATAATTTGCAATCATGGATTGATTGTCTTTTTCTGATTCTTGAAAGTGCGTCTGCATTTGTGTTATTTTTACCTTTTTTATAAGCCATGATGTAGTCATATTCTTCCAATTTCAATCGCCAGCGTACTAATCGCGATTGCGGATCTTTTAGTGAAAAAAGCCACTGTAATGGTTTGTGGTCAGTTACTATTGTCAATTGACTGCTTTGACTGCCCAAACGATTGCAAGTAACTCCTTTTCGATGGTACTATAATTTATTTCAGCTGGATTTAATGTTCTCGAGGCGTATGCTATCGGATGGTCGTTTTTCATAGTGCCTTGACTTAGAACTGCGCCTATTGCGAATTGAGATGCATCAGTGGTTAGTATGAAGGGTTTCTCGAAATCGGGGTATTGTAGGATCGGGTCATTTGTCAATAGTTGTTTACATTTCTCGAACGACTCTATGAATTCAGGTATGTGAACAATTTTTGTTTCCTTTTTTAAGGAGGCCGTTAATGGTTTTGTGATTTTTGCAAAATTTCGAATGAAGCGTCTGTAGTATCCGACTAGACCAAGAAAGGATTTAATTTCGCGTGCAGTTTTTGGTATTGGGAATTTCTGGATAGCTTCAATTTTGTTCGGGTTTGGTTTTATACCATCAGGGGTAATTATATGTCCTAAGAATTCGACGTTTTTACATAAAAATTCCGATTTGTCTAATTGGATTTTTAATTGGTGTTTGCGGAGTTTGTCAAATACTAATTTAAGATTTGAAATATGTTCTTGTAATGATGTAGAGAAAATGATTATATCGTCCATGTAAACCATGCAAATTTTGTTGTTTAGATCTTTTAAGACATTATCCATGACTCTCTGAAATGTGGACGGTGCATTTTTGAGTCCGAATGGCATTCGTAGATATTCAAAATGACCGTTCTCGACGTTAAAAGCTGCTTTACAAATTGAATTTGGGTGCATTTCCACTTGGTGGAATCCAGATGCTAAGTCCAGAGTCGAAAAATAATTACATCTGCCTAATTTATCTAAGATGTCCGTAATATTGGGTAAAGGATATCTATCAGTTATAATTTTGTCGTTTACTTTACGATAATCTACAACTATTCGCCACTTTTGTTTGCCGGATGCATCGAGTTTTTTGGGTACAATCCAAATGGGTGGGGACCACGGGCTTTGACTTGGTCTAATTATGTTTTCGTCTAGCATTTTTTGGATTTGATTGGCTACTTCGCGTTTGTGGACATGGGGGTATCTGTAGGTTTTTGTGTGGACTGGTATTTGGTCGCTAGTTTTAATCTCGTGTTTTACTTGATTGGTGAACGAAAGGTGTTTATTGTCGGTATGGAAAATATCGGAGTACTTATTACAGAGTTGAATTATTTCAGATTTTTCTTCGTTATTCATGTGTTGAGTTCTAATTAAGTTATCGATTTTTTCTAATCTATATTTTTTTTGCTTTTGATTTTGACAAATATTTTCAATTTCAAAAATTTCAAAATTGTTTGCATTGAAGGTTTTTACTTCTAAGGGACCTGCAGTAGTCAATTGATCTGTATTGGTGGTGTTTTGTACTTCTAATTCTGCGAAACCGTTACGTGCGATTGTTAATGTTTCTGGTATATAAAGTCCTTTATAATGTTGGGTTGGTACGTCAATTTCTCCATTCAGAATATTGACTGGGAATTTCAAGCGTTTGATTTGTTTTGCGCGTACAAAGAATGTATATGATCTATCGGTTGGTTCTCGGAATTGTATCGGGATGACGTTATCTTCTCGTACTAAACAGTTGTTTATTAGATCTATGGAGTAACCAAAGCGTCGGAGTTCACCAAGTCCAATTATTCCGTCAAAGTAATTGTGAAAGTCGAATAATACAAAATCAATGGTCGAATTAGTCTTAAATTCGGGGAATGCTGGAATTTGGGCTTTGTTTTTCACAGTTTTTTCGCCTAGAGGTGTTGCAATTGTTGTAGGGGAACAGTATACAGTAGAAGGGTAGCCTCGTTCAGCTACATATGGGCGAAGCATTGAAAACTGACATCCTGTGTCTATTAGTAATTTAATTGGAGGATTTTGGATACTAATATATGGAAGGGGGTTGTGAAAGTTAAGCTTTCGATGAACATGAAAATCATTTACTATGTGGTCTGGGATGAAGAGGCTTGGACTTGAAAATTTTCAGAATCGGGGTCTTCGTCGTCTGTAAAGTTATAAGTCTGATTTTCTAGGGGAGTTTCTTTTGTTTGATATTCGGGGTAACGTTCATATGCTGCATTTTCTGATTGGAAATCATCAGAACTAGGATTATCGGTGCAGTGTTGTTCAAAATTAGGGTTGTCGGTATAATGTACTTCTTTGGATACCCAGCCTTGAGCGTAAGGGTTTTGATGAAACTGTCTATAGGGGACATTAGGTCGATTAATCGTTGGTTGTCGAGATGTGGTTGACATAGGTACAGCTGGATCCTTTTGTGGGTTATTTCGGGGTTTAAACACGTTCTGGGGTTTGCCCAAAATTTGCTGATTTGTTGGATATCGAGGTTGATAATTTCTATTCGGAATTAATTGTATAAGTTGGCTTGGAAAAGTGGGTTAAAGTTTTTGTGGAGGGTTTGTCCAATTATAGTTTTGTCTATAAGTACCGTAAGGTGTCATTGTTTGTACAGGGACAGGTAAAGTTCGATAGGTCTGTCTATGTTGAGTCTGATAGTTTAGATTATTTTTTTCGCTAAGAGGTGGAAGTGTTTGTTGTTTCAAAAGTTGCGAATGCGATTGAATTTCGTACTCATAATTTTCTTCCTCGGTTACGTATGACATTGCAATTTCAAGTGTATCCGGATTGCGTAAGCGTATAATACTGCGAAGAGATGGTTGCAATCCTCGGATAAATGTTTTCAATGACAGTTTATCATATTGTTCAAGATAAATCTGTTTTGTTAGGAGTGGGATATCATTGAGACTCGTAATTTTCGATGCTAATTTAGAACGAATTAATTGGATTCGTTGACCGTATGAATTTGGTTTTTCATCTTTATAAGGGCGAAGCGATAACAAATCTTGTTCTAAACAATACAAATTTCTCTGGTCGCCGAAGGTGTTACGGAGTGATTCTCTAATTAATTGCCAAGTATTCAATTCTGGTCGCGTACCTATTATTAGAAGTGCACGATCAGTTAGTTTTCCGAGTACGGCCCTGACTAAGGTGTCTGTCGCGTCTAATCTGGCGGCATAATATCCAAACAGATGATCGCATGCATTTATGAAGATTTCAACGGTACTTGGATCACCGTTATATGTAGGGATGGTGTCGATATGAAGGCGAAGGAGAGGGATGTTCAATGGTGGTGCTTCTTGATTTGCCATGTTATTATCTAAATTTAAATTATTGATTTGAACTATTAGTTCTTCTACCATAAGAGTAGAGATTGAATGATTATTAAATTAATTTGCGTACAGCAATTTGCAATGACGCTTTTGTTTCAACTTAAATCTACTTTCTATTCGTGCAATACGTTGTAGAAAGGATTTTATTATTTCTTTTTCGGAGAACTATTAAGAGGGGGATTTTTTTGTTAATTCTAATCAGGAAATAACAAAGTCACGGAAAAAGGACAGAAGTACTCAATTTCTACCTTATTCAGAGGAGTGGAACTGGTGCCTTCTGGAAGATCAGTTCCTGATGTGTACGGCTCGTCTGTTGGTTCTTCTTCTTCTAATAGCGCTGAAGAGACAAGGGTCTCAGGATTACCACTCTTGTTAATAGGACACGAGGATAATCTGCACTATCCTACCGACTGCGCCAGTTATGTTTCGGGAACGAGTTGAACATAAAAAAAATATTTTAAAAGAACAGCGACAAGCACACTACAACGTTCAGGAATATAATCTTAATTAATTCTACAATGCAAAGGCTTATATAATACTATACTATCGCTAGCGAGCGGATGCTGAGCTATTCCCTTTTTCTAGCGGTGTCAGGAATAAGCGTCACATAACTTTATATAGAACTTTTTTTTACTATGTCCCGCTTTCGACGAAAGAATCCCACTTTTTTCACTCAAACATCCCGACAAAACCCACACGGTATTAGGCCGATATATGGCATATAACAGGCGAGGATAATGTTTGTTTGAGGAGACGTAAGTTGTAAATATACATATGTGTTGTTTTATAGTTTTCGTGATACTAAAATAAAAAATATATAAAAAATGTTGTGTGCCTCACCTTTATAAGCACACGACTGAAGTGAAACTTGCTAAAGCCAGACTATGTGTACACGTGCATATGGGGCATTTGTGTATATGTGCACATAGTGTGTATGGTACCACGTATCACGAAATGCGCCTAGATGTGGCATGCGTGGACGTTCGGTTGGAAGTCGGTAAACGAAGGAAGCATACATCAAAGAGATTTTACTGATGTACACACATGTGCGCGCATGTGAATAATGCTAGAAACCCATTTATCCCATGCCACGCCACGCCATCGCATCCCACGCCACGCGATGCATAAATTTAAAACAGATTCAAATGCAATTCGTCGGATAGCGTCTCGTGGGATGGCATGGGACAAGTGTGGACGCATTCCATTTAAATCCGTGTTAAATTTCTGCATCGCGTGGTGTGGGATGGGATATCGTAGCGTGGCATGGCATAAATAGGTTTCTAGCATAATCCTCGCTACACACTATGTGTCCCAATATGCGAGGTCGGTCAACTTGGCCCCCGACTTTTAATTTTTGAATATTTTATTATTGTAATCAATTGTGCTCGTTTTGTGCCCGATTGTGCCGCTGTTTGTTTCAATTGTGCTCCTCTCTAAATAACAAAAAAACGCGAAACAAATCCGGGGGCCAAGTTGACCGTCAGCCCCCGGTTTTTTTACGTTTTTTAAAAAATATTAGGCTTATTCAATTGTGCTCGTTTTGTGCTCAATTGTGCCGCTATTTGTTTCAATTGTGCTCCTTTGTAAATAACAAAAAAACGCAAAACAAATCCGGGGATCAAGTTTTTTTTTAAATATTAGGCTTATTCAATTGTGCTTGTTTTGTGCTCAATTGTGCCGCTGTTTGTTTCAATTGTGCTCCTGTGTAAATAACAAAAAAACCGCAAAACAAATCCGGGGGCAAATTTGACCGTCAGCCTCCGGTTTTTTTACGTTTTTTTCTTTAATATTAGGCTTATTCAATTGTGTTCGTTTTGTGCTCAATTGTGCTGCTGTTTGTTTCAATTGTGCTCCTCTGTAAATAACAAAAAAACGCAAAACAAATCCGGGGGCCAAGTTGACCGTCAGCCCCAGGTTTTTTTACGTTCTTTTTTAAAATCTTAGGCTTATTCAATTGTGCTCGTTTTGTGCTCAATTGTGCCGCTGTTTGTTTCAATTGTGCTCCTCTCTAAATAACAAAAAAACGCGAAACAAATCCGGGGGCCAAGTTGACCGTCAGCCCCCGTTTTTTTTACGTTTTTTAAAAAATATTAGGCTTATTCAATTGTGCTCGTTTTGTGCTCAATTGTGCCGCTGTTTGTTTCAATTGTGCTCCTGTGTAAATAACAAAAAAACCGCAAAACAAATCCGGGGGCCAAGTTGACCATCAGCCTCTGGTTTTTTTTACGTTTTTTTCTTTAATATTAGGCTTATTCAATTGTGCTCGTTTTGTGCCCAATTGTGCTGCTGTTTATTTCAATTGTGCTCCTCTGTAAATAACAAAAAAAACGCAAAACAAGTCCGGGGGCCAAGTTGACCGTCAGTCCCCGGTTTTTTTACGTTTTTTAAAAAATATTAGGCTTGTTCAATTGTGCTCGTTTTGTGCTCAATTGTGCCGCTGTTTGTTTTAATTGTGCTCCTCTCTAAATAACAAAAAAACGCGAAACAAATCCGGGGGCCAAGTTGACCGTCAGCCCCCGGTTTTTTTACGTTTTTTAAAAAATATTAGGCTTGTTCAATTGTGCTCGTTTTGTGCTCAATTGTGCCGCTATTTATTTCAATTGTGCTTCTTTGTAAATAACAAAAAAACGCAAAACAAATCCGGGGATCAGTTTTTTTTTTTAATATTAGGCTTATTCAATTGTGCTCGTTTTGTGCTCAATTGTGCCGCTTTTTTTTTTCAATTGTGCTCCTGTGCAAATAACAAAAAGAAACGCAAAACAAATCCGGGGGCCAGGTTGACCGTCAGCCCCCGGTTTTTTTACGTTTTTTCCTTAAATATTAGGCTTATTGAATTGTGCTCGTTTTGTGCTCAATTGTGCCGCTATTTGTTTCAATTGTGCTCCTGTGTAAATAACAAAAAGAAACGCAAAACAAATCCGGGAATCAGTTTTTTTTTTAATATTAGGCTTATTCAATTGTGCTCGTTTTGTGCTCAATTGTGCCGCTGTTTTTTTCAATTGTGCTCCTGTGCAAATAACAAAAAGAAACGCAAAACAAATCCGGGGGCCAAGTTGACCGTCAGCCCCCAGTCTTTTTTTCTTTTTTCATTCAAAACAACAATTTAAAACACGTTGCGAGGACAATAGTGTTTTATTATTATATAGATTTTAATTAGGAGAAAAATGATTGGGTCTTTTATGTTGTCCCTCCTAAAACCGAATTTTTATTTTTTTAACCTGTGCATCAAATTGTGTTATGATTGTGCCGAATTTTTCTGCAAATTTCATAAGTTGTGCTGTTTTGAGGTATGCGATCTTAAAGGATGAGCAATTGTCCCGAATTGTGCCGTTTAAACGATAAATTTCGCTATTTTAATTACAAAGTTATAGCAAAAAACCTTGGGGTAGATTAAGACAACATTCACCCCTCATTAACTTATTACTTTATTTAATAAATAATTGCATAGATACGTTTGTTAAAATTACAGTAACAATTGTTTCTAGTATATGATTAAGTTTAACGGAGGTTGGTGATTTCGGACCTAAGAAAAAGTTACGAGAGAAAGAACAAAGAGGGGTGAATTTTATCAATACACCTTTTTTTTGCTGTAACTTTGTTACTGAAATAGCATCCTTCAAGTTGTACAATTTACCACAATTGCAAGGATTTTCAATGAAACATTAATTTTTTTGTTTATCAGTTTATCGTTCACACGGCATAACTCAGCACAATAATTGCTCTCCTTATTTACTATACAAAGCTTGTTTATTTCAAGTGTGAAGAGATTGTCAAGTGTTGAATGTAAAGTGATGCTGTCGGTGTCTGATTTCATTTGTTTTTCGTCGTCCCCAAATTTGCTTACTTTACATTCTTTAAATATGGGAAACTGATGTAGGGGAGAGTGGGATAACTTTGAATATTCGTTTTTTAAATTTCACCTCATAACAAAGAAATGTATCTATCTGTACCATAATCTTCTGGCTTAATAGTTCTTAAACAGCAAGCTGTTAGGGTAAATTTCTCATTTCTAGGAATGGAAGTTAACTGGTCAACTGTCCTACAGTTGAGGCAGTTTTGAACATACATTATAAGTAAATATTGCCAGTAGGAACAATTAAATATCATTTTGCTGACAATCTGGTTTACAACAATGTTATGGTCATAAAATAGACAAGAAATTGAAAGGTTGTTACCGCTTTAACTAGAATGGTTACGAATGAAAAACCGTTTTATCTGAAATTTAATAGAAACCATAAAGTCCTTAAAAGAAGTGGTCCCTAGCACCTTTTGTGCATGCTTATAAAGGTACTTAAGTTGTTGATTTTTTTTTTATAAAAGAACTGTTATGTATTTCAAAAGATGACAAGATAAAAACAATGAAAGGCTTGAACGTCGCAGAACTTATTAAAAGAGTAGCAAGAAATTTATGGAGGGGGGCTGCTTCAAATAAGTACGAATTTTTAAATTTTTACATCGACAATAAAAAAAAGTATAAAGCTTGGAAACACTAGAGATAACTGTGGCAATTGTAGGTTACGGCTAAAAATTGCATTCAAACTTACTACTAATATTTTATATTACGAGTTCCGAATGTAACGAATAGCACAAAACGAGCACAATATTGAATAAGCCCAATATTTTTTTAAAAACGTGAAAAAACGTGGGGCTGAAAATCAACTTGGCCCCCGGATTTGTTTTGCGTTTTTTTGTTATTTACAAAGTAGCACAATTGAAACAAACAGCGGCACAATTGAGCACAAAACGAGCACAATTGAATAAGCCTAATATTAAAGAAGAAAACGTAAAAAAAGCCGGAGGCTGACGGTCAACTTGGCCCCCGGATTTGTTTCGCGTTTTTTTGTTATTTAGAGAGGAGCACAATTGAAACAAACAGCAGCACAATTGAACACAAAACGAGCACAATTGAATAAGTCTAACATTTAAAAAAAAACTTGATCCCCGGATTTGTTTTGCGTTTTTTTGTTATTTACAGAGGAGCACAATTGAAACAAACAGCGGCACAATTGAGCATAAAACGAGCACAATTGAATAAGCCTAATATTAAAGAAAAAAACGTAAAAAAAACCGGAGGCTGACGGTCAACTTGGCCCCCGGATTTGTTTTGCGTTTTTTTGTTATTTACAGAGGAGCACAATTGAAACAAACAGCGGGATAATTGAGCACAAAACGAGCACAATTGAATAAGTCTAACATTTAAAAAAAAACTTGATCCCCGGATTTGTTTTGCGTTTTTTTGTTATTTACAAAGTAGCACAATTGAAACAAACAGCGGCACAATTGAGCACAAAACGAGCACAATTGAATCAGCCTAATATTTTTTAAAAAACGTAAAAAAACCGGGGGCTGACGGTCAACTTGGCCCCCGGATTTGCTTCGCGTTTTTTTGTTATTTAGAGAGGAGCACAATTGAAACAAACAGCGGCACAATTGGGCACAAAACGAGCACAAAACCTGGGGCTGACGGTCAACTTGGCTCCCGGATTTGTTTTGCGTTTTTTTGTTATTTACAGAGGAGCACAATTGAAACAAACAGCAGCACAATTGAGAACAAAACGAGCACAATTGAATAAGCCTAATATTAAAGAAAAAAACGTAAAAAAACCGGAGGCTGATGGTCAACTTGGCCCCTGGATTTGTTTTGCGTTCTTTTGTTATTTACAAAGTAGCACAATTGAGCACAAAACGAGCATAATTGAATAAGCCTAAGATTTAAAAAAAAAAACGTAAAAAAACCTGGGGCTGACGGTCAACTTGGCCCCCGGATTTGTTTTGCGTTTTTTTGTTATTTACAAAGTAGCACAATTGAAACAAACAGCGGCACAATTGAGCACAAAACGAGCACAATTGAATAAGCCTAATATTAAAGAAGAAAACGTAAAAAAGCCGGAGGCTGACGGTCAACTTGTCCCCCGGATTTGTTTCGCGTTTTTTTGTTATTTAGAGAGGAGCACAATTGAAACAAACAGCAGCACAATTGAACACAAAACGAGCACAATTGAATAAGTCTAACATTTAAAAAAAAACTTGATCCCCGGATTTGTTTTGCGTTTTTTTGTTATTTACAAAGTAGCACAATTGAAACAAACAGCAGCACAATTAGGCTTTTGAAAAAAAATTAATATCGATTTTTTTAATGTATTCTGAAACTTTAGAACAAATTATATTGATAGCCGATGCGAAAAACTTTCAAAACTTTTTTTAAAATTAATTATAAACAATTTAAAATTGATAAAATTTAAAAAAAAGTCACGTGACTACGAACGCGCCATAATTGGTTCTGACGTCATATTGTTAATCAGTTAACAATTTCACTATCAGATGTCAGCAGATGTTTCTCTGGATGTCAGTGTCAAGAGTGTCAGTTATTATACGGTAACAGGCGGGTGATGGTTGTATTAGGAAATTGGCATTCTGTCCATTCTATCCTGCTCTGTCTTCTGTTCTCGGTAAGTCTCAATGCTGTCAATATTATATAGTTTGTCTGCAACGTGAAGACGACGTAAAGTTATTCGTTTCAGAAGAATGCACCCCGGGAAGTATGGGGTACGTTTGTTTTTTTGCTTTTAGGCTCGATCAATGGAAACAAGTAGGATTAATTCATACTTTAACATCTTTCAGAAAAGTGTGCGGCTCCTTGAAACAACGTGTCTTTCAATACTTCAGCCCACGAAGGTTCAATCAAGACTCGGCTCGAAAATCTGTTTGAAACCCAACGGCCGAGCAGTTTGTAAGTTCCCTGAAGACTCAAACCATCAACTGTTCCAAAAACCAAGAGTAGTAGGAACCAATTATTGTGAAGATGATAGTAGAGCTATACTAAACTGCCACGAAAATGTAACAGTGACTCATCTAAAGATAGCTCTTTGGGCGGACCATAAACAGACTGAAATTGAGCAATCAACATAATATCCGGAACAGATTGTACTTTTTTTTTTTTTGAAAAAGTGGTAGAACAACATAAAACTAACTAATAAAACAACAATATTTGTTCCAAAAGCGCCGCATATTTGAAGTAGAAACTTGTCCCTGTAGCATACATAAGGCATTTTTTTTATTTCATCAGGAGTAACAGGACGAAAGCTAGCATCTCGCGATATTTTAGTCTTAGGTCTGTTTGTTGTAGTTAAAGCTTTTCCATAATCATTTGTGCAATCAACTATAAATTGCAGTATAATCTTCCGCAAATAGATTTTCAAAAAACATTTCGAGGACTAGCATTGGGACGAAGATTTACTTTTAAACAGTTTGTAGACTTCAAAATTAAAGTATGTATTCATCCTATTCTTCCTGATGCTCGGATGTGCCTTGTTCAATGCTTTGTGAAATATCCAAGACTTGTGTACATTGAGCTGCATCATTTTGGACTTGTATTTTTTGACGGATTCTGGATTTGACGATCCAATCTCGTCTGAATGAGACATTTCGCTTTCTTCCGTACTCTCCAGTCCAATCAACATAAGGATCCCCTTCACCTTCATCTAAAGACATCTTATACAGATTCGTAAGGGTCGTACATTTTGTCTTCTTCTACTTCTTCTACTATGTGTATCTGACAACGAAAATCCTATTGAATAAATGTTATAATCAATTATTATTATAGTTACAATTTAGCACAAAAACAAAATCGTTGCACCAAAGTGGGACAGACGCAACAGGCCCATATGCATTTGCAATATAACTGACTTAAAAACTAAATTACTTTGGTGAGGACGCAGATATACGTTGTGTCATATCGCATATTTTAAAAAAGACGCTGCATGACATTACTGACATTACTGTCCGACAAGATGTCAAAGTGAAACAGTGTAACAGCTGCTTCTGATAATTAGTAGAAACCTGTAGAAATGAACATTGTGACGTCACAAATGCGCTCGGGTTTGTTCGGCGCGTCCTCGGTACTGGGTTCGAAAATTTATTTTTAATTCGATATAACTTTTTAATTATAACGAAAAAACAAAAACAAAATATACTTTTGTAATAAAACTTACATATGATCTTTCTATTTATGACAAAAATTTTTTTTATTCAAAACCCTAATTGAGCACAAAACGAGCACAATTGAATAAGCCTAATATTTTTTAAAAAACGTAAAAAAACCGGGGGCTGACGGTCAACTTGGCCCCCGGATGTTTTGCGTTTTTTTGTTATTTACAGAGGAGCACAATTGAAACAAACAGCGGCACAATTGAGCATAAAACGAGCACAATTGAATAAGCCTAATATTAAAGAAAAAAACGTAAAAAAAACGGAGGCTGACGGTCAACTTGGCCCCCGGATTTGTTTTGCGTTTTTTTGTAATTTACAGAGGAGCACAATTGAAACAAACAGCGGGATAATTGAGCACAAAACGAGCACAATTGAATAAGTCTAACATTTAAAAAAAAAACTTGATCCCCGGATTTGTTTTGCGTTTTTTTGTTATTTACAAAGTAGCACAATTGAAACAAACAGCGGCACAATTGAGCACAAAACGAGCACAATTGAATAAGCCTAATATTTTTTAAAAAACGTAAAAAAACCGGGAGCTGACGGTCAACTTGGCCCCCGGATTTGTTTCGAGTTTCTTTGTTATTTAGAGAGGAGCACAATTGAAACAAACAGCAGCACAATTGAGCACAAAACGAGCACAATTGAATAAGCCTAAGATTTTAAAAAAGAACGTAAAAAAACCTGAGGCTGACGGTCAACTTGGCCCCCGGATTTGTTTTGCGTTTTTTTGTTATTTACAGAGGAGCACAATTGAAACAAACAGCAGCACAATTGAGCACAAAACGAGCACAATTGAATAAGCCTAATATTAAAGAAAAAAACGTAAAAAAACCGGAGGCTGACGGTCAACTTGGCCCCCGGATTTGTTTTGCGTTTTTTTTGTTATTTACACAGGAGCACAATTGAAACAAACAGCGGCACAATTGAGCACAAAACGAGCACAATTGAAAAAGCCTAATATTTTTTAACAAACGTAAAAAAACCGGGGGCTGACGGTCAACTTGGCCCCCGGATTTGCTTCGCGTTTTTTTGTTATTTAGAGAGGAGCACAATTGAAACAAACAGCGGCACAATTGGGCACAAAACGAGCACAATTGATTACAATAATAAAATATTCAAAAATTAAAAGTCGGGGGCCAAGTTGACCGACCTCAATATGCGGACATTGCATTATCAATCAGTATCTGTCGGCAGTAGTTTCCCACATGGCGTGGTCAAATGTAGTTATTTTAGAATTTTGGTCCATATATGGACGGCATCCCATAATCTGGGATGCCCAACATATGGGCCACAAAAACCGAAATAAAGTGGCGGATGCATGAGAAGAAATCAAAAATAAAATGACCATACCAATGACAGTTGCGGATCTAAAAAAAAGGAAAGCTCACATGTCCACTTATAGAAGCATTAAAAATAAATTTATAATGTCACAAAAATCAGAAGCTGGAGCAAATGACGTCTTCCTCCATCTAGCAACAATTATTTTCCTCAATTCAACTGTACAATATATACAGGATGTTTAAAAATTGCCGCACCAAACTAATAGTACAGTGATCAGAACAGAGATATGGAGGGGATAGAGAACACGCTTCGACGAGTGCGCATCCAAATTAACCGGGATTCTATATACGCGGCCATTTTGTCACTTGTATGTCAACTCGTTTGGTGTTTATGTTAGGATCAAACACCGATTTCGGTCAATGGTCGAAAAATTGGGCCAAAACGCGTTCTGAACTTTTTAAAATTGCCAGAATATCTGCTAATGTAGTCATTTATATTAAACATCAAATTGAGCTTTACTGCCAGGACCCCTATATTCGAGTTCGTAGGAATGAAGTTTCTGCTGAAAACTCGGGTACTTTCTCTCGAAAATCAGAAATTGCTATTTTTGAAAACAGGGGAACATTCACTTCTCTCACAAACCGAGAGAATCTCTTCTGAGAATTTTCGTGAGAATTGTCATTACAAACTGGAAACGCAAACGGCACTTCCGCATCAACGTTCTCATGAGAATATTCAGTTTCCCATAGGAGAATTTTCCATAGGAATGGTCCCTGGTGACAATTCGAACTCGAAAATAGCGGTCCTGGTCTTTAGTTAAGCATACCAACCGGCACTTGCGACCAGTTGCAAATCAACATGAAATAGGGCTGTTGTCATTATGATACTGCCCAAAAAGTGAAATGTATTCAGTGTTTAGCTGAGACTGGCACAACTGTAGAAATCAAAGAAGATGCAGTTACAAACGATTATGCATAAAAAATCGAAGTATTTCATATAATTATATTATTATTATAACCAATAGCAACTATTTTAGGTGGTCTGTATGTTCTCTGCAGCTTAAAGAGGTGTTGTCACTTTGATCACTTTCAAAATTTTGAAATTACCTATTTAGAAAGCGTAAAAATGACGGCTTTTCATTCTAGACAGCTGGCGCATATCGAAGCGTGTTCTCTATCCCCTCCATATCTCTGGATCAGAAGCAAAAAGTACGCAATAGAAAAATATTTAAAAAAAAAATGGTGTTAGATTCGCATAAAAAAAATCAAATTTTTGCATGGCACATAGTGTGTATGGAGTATTTGGCGTATGCCATATACGTGCGCGCACGTATGCACATAGTCTGTGGCCGGCTTATTTAAGGCGATGGTAGGAATCGAGTTTATTACATTATGTATTTTCTGATACAAATGTTACAAGTGGTTTGTGGTAACAAAAACAGGGGGCCTACTTGGGACAGGGGGGCGTAGCTAAGAAAAGGCTTTTCAACCAGTTGTTTCTGAACCGTGGTTTATATATATATACTTTTTTTTACTACTACAAGCACATTTTTAATGTTTTTTTATTCAAATGATTGTGACAATTGTTTACGGCGGTGGTTGCCTCAAGCGCCAGTTTTTAACGTGGTATGCTCCACGGCACCACGGGTAGCTAAAAGTCGGAGTACGGAACTACAGGGGTCAACTGTCTAGTTTGACGGGAGGGGAAAATAAAGTTGATTCGGTGTTACAGTTTAATGTTCCTCTATTTACAACTATCTACAATATATTTACAAAGCTTGGCGATTCGGTCGGTGGTAACTCGGTGACGGAACTTGAGATTCACCCTGTATGACCCTGTCGAATTGCACCCTGTATATGGCGGTTCAGGGTCTGCACGTTTCGGTTTGTGAGTGGTCGATGACCAAAGTTCCGGAACCCCCTCTAGACGTCGGTGTACCCGCCCCCTGTATACGGTGGTTCGGTTAGTTTCGGAACCCGAGTGGTCGGTGACAAAAGTTACGATGCACCCTGTTGACGTAGATGTACCCGCCCTCTGTATACGATGGTTCGATTGTTTCGGTTTCGGTACCCGAGCGGTTAGTGACAAAAGTTAAGATACCTCCTGTGGACCTTGATGCACCCACTCCCTGTATACGGTGAGGATGTCGCCTCGCTGACGGTTCTTAATTCGGTCTTTAAAGTCACAGTCTACAAGTTCACAATGCACCATTAGTAACTTGGTATTGTTTCTTATTTCTATTATATTCTTTTATTGTATTTTGAATAAAAACAATGCTATTTTCCAAGATTTCCTAACATAACCTCAAGAATCTAAATGTCAAAAAAGTTCCCCAAACTCCCCAAAACCAAGTCGGTGCTGTGTTGCCGGTAGCATTTTCCGAAGAAATTGCGACGTTGGCGAGTTTTAAAAATATAAACAGCTTATATCTACCTGAAAGAAAAAATCCGAATTTTTGTCCAGTTAATACGTCGGCATTTGATTTAAATTCCTAAGGTCACTATATAGATGAAAAATTCTCTTTCTAATTCTCCTTTGGAGTGACCTTCTAAATTCAAATTCCCACTGAGTGGCGCCCTCAACGGATGAAGCTGGCGTTTTCTCGGAAACATCTTCATAATGCATTTTTTACGGAATGACCAAGTCGGGGATTAGATTCAGCTGGTGATTTAAACTTGTAATAATTAATTATGTTGCAAAAGTTGCGGTAGTGGTATACCTAATTAGGCACCAGTCAGCGCTGATGTGTGTTATCGTTGAAAACTACAATACCGACATCTCTCTTATTACTTCTTTCTGCTTTTCTCCTTTCCATAGCTCCTTTCTGGACCGCCGCAACTCTTGACCCTGGTGGGCCTGCTGGGTTAATCTAAGCTTAACACAAAAAGAATTTATTAATAAGAGGCATCAATTGAATAGGGCAAACAGGAGACGCCCAACGGTGCCATCTGGTCACTAGTTAGGTGAACTATTACCCAAGTTTCAAACAAAGTTACACATGTTTACAGTGCTGCATTTTTGCGATCAAGTTAGGGGAGAATGGGGTAGATTCGTGCTGCATTAAATTAATTCGTTAAAATTTAAATTCATTTCATCATTTCAAGGTGTGGTTTTGTCGAAGACGGTGGTGTGTCTCTGATGGTGTAAGTAGGTAGGTTTTATTTATTTCAAAAGTAGTTGAAGCCTTTTTGTAACCGAAATGAATACTTCTGGAACCTGTGTGTTTAAATGTCGAGTTCCTAATTGTGACAGCCGGTATTATAACCCTATTTTGGATCTAAATCATAGAAATAAAAAATTCTTTCGTTTTAAATGCTGTTTTTTTCCAGTAGTAGTATACCTAACTAGACACCAGGCGGCGCTAATGCGCGTTGCGATTGAAAACTGGCCCCAATCTCCCCTACATAGTTTTCCGAAGTGTTTTGATTGGTTGCTGCGTGGAGTGTCTTGTCGGATTTTGTGTAGAATTTTCACTAGCGGCTACGGCCCGCCGGTCTACATTTATTCCCGTTGGCGAATTCACGCGGGCCGGCCAGAGAAACACTAACAAGTGGAATTTGAATATCAATAATATAATTTATTATTATTCTATTAGATACCTATGTGTTCAATAATTCAATAATTAATAACTATTGTTTTTCTGGAACTGATAGAACATGGATATTCTATTATATTATTTCTTATGCATGTCCATGTTGATTTTGCTATAGAAATATTTGGATATCGAAAAATAGTATGTTAGACAGCAAGTGTTAGAAGTGCTTTTTTTCACAAGTGTGGAGGTTAATAATCCCCACGCGTGAAAAATAAGAACACTACCACGAGTTGTCTATAACATTTTTTAAAATTCCATTAAAATATGTAGATAGGCTTTTTTTAATCAATTTTAGGGTGTGTTAGAAATGACACTAATTGCACACTAATCAAAATACTTTATTAGATTCAGAATTATTAATAATATGAAGAGCATCTACCACACGGGTCGAAAACAATGGATCGAGTGCGTTCCTCCCGCTCAGGTGCCATGGATGCCAACCAAAGATAGCGCGCCAAATTCAAATTCGATATTCGTAACAGTCGGCCTTGCTACCCATCGTCGGCGTCCCTGCTGACGTTCAGACATTATCCTGTAAATAATAGCTGTTACTAAATTTCCCATTAAATTACCGGGAAAATAAGCAAATATGAATAACAATTAATCTGTACGGGCCAAGGTCCTATACCTTGTATACCTACTAAAAGTCATTAGAGTCACCCTTTTAGCGACTCGACAGTACTGTAGTGAACACTATGTGAACACTATTAAAACTGCCTCTTAAGCTCGGAATAAATAGTTTATTCAAGTTTTGTGTTGACAGTTTTAAAATTGTAAAATATTGTTACTAGATTTACTACATTCGCCCCCCCTTTTTTAGAATGAACAATAAAGGTAAGCAAATCGTGGTAAGATTTGCTGAAAAATTAACGCGGCTGTGGAATGTTACGGCAAAAGTAAATTAAGTCAAGAAAATTAACAATTTGTTGACAAAGTGCATAATAATGCAATTAACAAAGTGTTGCAAGAGTAATTGTTTTGAAAAATTAGCCCTAACGCGAATGAGTCAGGAAAAGCTAATAGCTAGATTTTGGTGTCTAATTGGTTAAATTATTTAGATAGAAATAGACATCCAAATTTCAGCCGCTAGCTGCAAAAACCTGCCCATTAATACAAATTGAGAAATGTAATTTTTTTCAAAACAGAACATAACAGAACATCATAATACAACTATTACAGAATACAGTAAGTGTGACAGCGGTTGTGCTTTCAAAATAACCAGAAATAAAAATCAATTCAAACAATGTAAGCTGGTTTAAGCCTATCGACGGAAACAATACCATCAACACCACAGTCTTCCAAAACAAAGTATTTTTTATAGCGCTTTAAAACTTTGAAAGGACCAAGATAAGTCTGTTTCAAACCAACAGTTTTAGAATCGTTCCTTACAAAAACATGGGAACAAGAATGAAGATCCTTAGTAATGTTGGTTACCGAATTAGAATAATGTTTAGTAAAAAAATATTTCGTATCGTTCATGAATGATTTAAGTTGGTCAACAAATTTGGATACAAGAAGAGAATCAGATTTTGCTCTAGGTTCAAAAAAATCACAAGGTAATCTTAAATTAGCTCCATACAATATTTCTGCAGGAGAAACTTGAATATCATTTTTAATTGTTGTTCGTAAACTCAACAAAATAAGGGGTAACTTAGTTATCCAATTTTGTGAACCTGCACAGCGAATTGATTGTTTTAAAGTTCTATGCCATCTTTCCACTATACCCTGACTTTGCGGATGTTGAACGCTACTTTTTATATGTTTTATACCTAAAGTTCTAAGAAAATCTTGCCAATTTTTTGACAAAAATGTAGTTTCATGATCAGTTGTAATATATTTAGGGACACCATATCGCGAAATCCAACCTTCCAAAAAAGAATTAATAACCGTTTCACTATCCTTAGACTTAATTGGAATAGCTTCTGGCCATCTGGAGAACCTATCAATTATGGACAAAACACCTTCGTAGCCATTACAATAAGGCAAATGAACAATATCTAAATGAATTTTTTCAAATCTAAAGTCAGGTTCCGTTATAGATTGAATCGGTGATTTAGTATGTTTCGTAATTTTATTTCTTTGACAGTCGTTACACGTTTTAACCCATTTTTGAATATCTTTGTTCATGTTTGTCCAAAGATAACGCCGACATAATAATAATTGCGAACCTCTAACACCAGGATGAGCAATACTATGTAATTTCTTGAAAAGTGAATACCTAAACCGTTTCGGAACATATGGACGTAATAAATTATTACTTTTATCTACCCAGAGATAAATGTCAGGATCAATTTCTATCTGAGTAAAATTAAAATTTCTGTTAGTCAATAAATTTGAAAGTTCTAAATCATTTTCCTGATCTAAAGCTATTTCTTTAAAATTTATTTCTAAATCTTCATTTAACAAGCAAGCGCGTGTAAGAGCATCTGCAGGAATATTTTCTTTTCCTTTAATATGTTGTATATCAGTGGTAAAAACACTAATATATTCTAATTGTCTAAATTCACGCGGTAAATAATTTTCTGATGATTTTCTTATGGAGGTACACAAAGGTTTGTGATCAGTAAAAACAGTAAATTTGTGGCCTTCAATCCAGTAACGAAATTTTTTAATAGAAAAATAAATGGCCAATAATTCTTTACCAAACACGCTATATTTTTGCTCAGTGGAAGTCAACTTTTTACTACAAAATGCTAATGGTTCCCAAATTCCATTATGAAACTGTTGTAAAACGCCCGCTACACAATTCGAAGACGCATCGCAAGCAATAGACAAAGGTGCACCTAATCTAGGATGAGCTAAGTACGCAACATTGGCTAAAGCTTTTTTAGCTCTTGTAAAAGCCTCTAATCCTACACCGTCCAAATAAACTGGTTGTGAAGTGGACTTGCCGGGAATAACTAAGTTATGTAAGGGAGCTAACAGTGCAGCGCAATGAGGAATGAATCTATGATAATACGAGACTAAACCGATAAAATTTCTCAACTGTTTCTGCGTTTGTGGAAGAGGAAAGTTTAAAATGTCTTCAACTTTAGACGGTTGAGGAGAAACACCTACGCTAGAAACATGGTGCCCTAAGAAGTCTAATTCTTTAACAGCAAATACACATTTGTCAATATTTAATAATAAACCGTGAACATTTAAACGTTCAAATACTTGTTTAACATGATGGTAGTGTTCGCGTTCGTTATTACTAAAGATCAAAATGTCATCAAGATAAAAGTAAACAAAGCACAACCCTTGCAACACCTCCTGAATAAATCTCGACCACGAAGCAGGAGCATTCCTCAGACCAAAATTCAGTCGACGATACATGTAAGCTCCTACGGGCGTGGTGATGGTCGTTTTCTGCATATCCTCCTCAGAAATGGGAATCTGAAAATACGCTTTTTTAAGATCCAATTTTGAAAAAAATGTACAGCCAGCTATTTTGTGATTGAAATTTTGAATAAAAGGAATTGGATACGTATCAGGAACGGTAACGGCATTGAGAGCTCTGTAGTCACCGCACATCCTATATGTTCCATCTGGTTTCAAGACCATGTGGATGGGGGAAGACCATGGTCCCTCTGCAGGTACTATGATCCCGCTGGCTAATAATTCTTGAATATGTTTCTGTAAAAACGAAAATTGTGCAGCATTTACTTTGCGACATTTTGATGAAATTGGAGGACCAGTGGTGTTGATTTTATGAATTGTGTCGTGTTGAATTGGAACACTTACATCAAAATCACGTAATAAATTTGAAAATTGTTTTAATAATTTTTTATAACAATCTTTACGGTGGTTATGATTATAATTTAAAGAATCTGTTGTAGAAGTTTTAGAATTTGTAATTTTTGAAGAGTTAACTGTAGATTTGAAAGGGCGCAAGGAATGATTCGCGGTTGACACTTGTTTTTGTGATTGAAGTATTTTTGAATTTGTAATTTGTCTATTATTAGTATTATTGGATAATAAAGGATGATAAAGTACTCCATTTCTGCAATCAACATTAATATCATAATAAAATAAAAAATCTAATCCTAAAATTGGAACGCTAACGTTTGCAACTAAAAAATCCCAAGTAAAATTGTTTTGAGAAAAGTCGAATTTAAGATCAAGTCTATGTTGACCTAGAACTGGTATCAAATTATTGTTTGCAGAAAGTAATGGTTGACATTTTTTATGCGATTGTGGAGGAAAAAATTGATGAGGTAAAATACTATGAGTAGCACCAGTGTCTACCACAAAAGAAATATCATTGATATTATCATAAATATGAACCAAATTTCCCCGATAATGTTTAGTTTGTTGTACGTTATTATACAACAAACGCGAACCTAGTTTTTTTGGAAACGAACAAGGATAAGCACATTTAAACGCGTTGTTACCAAACTTTTTATGATAATAACAAAGTTGTGTTGAAGGTGCCTGATGATTTGTAGAAAAATTGTTGGACCTGTTGAGAATAGGTCGTTTATTTACTTGTGTAACTTGTCTAAATTGACAAATATTATCTTGTGAAGCAGTTATTTGTTCCACATTACGATTATTACTATTAATTGAAGCAGGGTTTGCTTTCGAAATGTTATCTAACTTAATAGCCAATTCTCTAAGGTCTATATCAGGGGACATTAATGACGCATAAATAGATAAATTTGAAGGAAGTTTTGAAAGAAATGTTTCTCTAATGAAAGAATCCGGAAGATACATCCGTAAATTGTTCGGAGTGAAATTCGGAAATTCATATCTGAAAGTTTCCATGTTTGAATGTGATGAGTGTAATAATAAATAAAAAAATAAATAGTAAAATAACTTAGCTTATGAATGCAGGAAGTAGAGGTTCCGGAAATCACCAGTAATAGAGTTTCACCACTTCTGCTAGCATCCAGACGTTCGGGGTCACCAAAAATGTAGTGAACACTATGTGAACACTATTAAAACTGCCTCTTAAGCTCGGAATAAATAGTTTATTCAAGTTTTGTGTTGACAGTTTTAAAATTGTAAAATATTGTTACTAGATTTACTACAGTACTAATCATTTACTTGAGTCACCCCTTTAGCGACTCTCATCATCTGATGATGAAGAACTACCACAAGTTGGTTCATCATCATCACTCTCATCAGCATGATTTGCCTGAAACAGTTTCATTTTATCTACAGCACATATCCCTTTATATGGTTTTTGAGACCTACTGGACCCAGGCAAATCTTCAATACAATATCTATCATTTGGCAACCTCTGTGTTACCACAAATGGACCCTTAAATTTAGGCAGTACTTTTCTGCTTTTTCCATCGTTGCTTGGCACAGTAGTTCTAACAAGTACTTGTTCTCCAACACAATACTCTCGTGCCCTTCTTCGCCTCTTATCAAACCGTTCTTTATTTTTGGCTTGTTCCGCTTCAACCCTTTTTGAAGCTTCCGCCCGTATGTCTTCCAATGATTTGGAGTCAACAGCAGTATCCTTCAAAGCATTCTGCAAAAAAGCTTCACCAACCCCTCTAGGCCGGTAACCAAAAAACAATTCATATGCAGTTTGTCCTGTTGTGACATTAGGAGCATTATTAATAGCAAACCTTACTTTTGAGACCGTTTTATCCCAATTTGCTTCATCAGTCATTGACGTTGATATAGCGTTTAAAATAGTCTGATTGTACCGTTCAACCTGGCCGTTTGCCCGAGGTGTAGCAGTTGCATTTGTACACTGTTTTAAACGCCAACTTTCTAGAGTAATCAACAAATTGCTTGCTAGTAAACGCCGTCCCTCTGTCGTAGATCTCGACACAATCTCGATATTCATTTAATAGATCTAAAAGTTTCTTTCGATCATTTTCGTGTAACTCCTCATTAATTTGAGATCTGATATCTGTATGCGTAAAAAGTTCATACACGAAAGTATTGAGTACCGTAGAGTCCAATCCTTCTAATGGTGTCTCTTGCAAACAAGGCTGCCCTCTAGCTACTCCTCATTACCAATAACTCGCATTTCATTATTTTTCATAATTAAAGCTTTGTTTTTACTATTTATAAACGTTTGGCCTACAAGGATAGGTACCGTTTGCACCTCATCCGAAACCACAACGGCTTCAACCTCATCATGTGCTAAATCAACTTCTAGATCAATCAAAACTTTGCCAATTGCAACAGTTTTACCTTTACTATACCCACTAATTACATAAGAACAAGGAGATAATGCTAACCCTAGATCTTTAACCACACTGTGCTTTATGATGACAATGCTACTGCCTGTATCAACATACCCACAAAACGATTTTCCATTTATCTTACAATCTACATAATAGCATTTATCCTTACTTGAACTGTCCTCTCGCTCCTTACTCACGGAAGTGTAGAGGGCCACAGGTTTCCCCCTACGACATTCACCAGAAGCATGACCCAGGAGCCTGCAGTTCCCACATTGCTTTTTAGGTTTAGGACACTTGTCAGAGAAATGTCCAACCTCTGAACAATTGTAACACCTCTTCTTAAACTCTCTCTTGGGATCACGGTCATTTTTGGAGCTGCACGTACGTTGTCGGCTGAATCTCTTGTGGTGACCTTTATCACCTAAACGACTCTTTATGTCGTTAGTGCTCCGTAATGAGTCACTTGATGTTAACGTAGTGAAAAACTCCGAATAGAGTTCTTCTGGGGTACCATATCTTCCCGCTTTTGCCCCAGTTCGAACTATTATATCGTCAATTCCGTCTATTAAGCATGACACTGCATTTTTTTCTGATATTTCGCACCCCCTTATCAGACCAATTTTCTCAAAATAATACGTTGCCCATGATTCATCGCTATGTTTCTTTCGATCCATCATAGCTTTTAAAAGTTGAGCAAAATCATTATGTTCTGGAAACGTTTTAATAAAAATGCCTTTCCATTCTGCCCAAGTGTGGTTGTAATCGAGAAGGTCATTATACCAACTCCTTGCAACCCCTGCCAGCCGATTCTGCATGTTTTGGATCATCATTCGCTCATCCCAGCCGTTAATGTCTCCTAATTGTTCGATTTTAGCAACCCATTTAGTTGCCGTGATTTTCCGATCTGCCGGATCGAATATCGGAATGCAATCCGCAGCCGCTTTGAATGAACTAAATCTTTGATATCCACTATCATTTTTATGAAATGAATATTCCCCGTTGGTTAATTTTCGTACAACATCCTCTAATTCCCGAATTCGTTCCTCTTGTGTGCCGGTACTTACAGAATTTCTAATTCTCTGGGAATCTTCCGTATCAGTACTTTGTTTATTTCTGGATCGATGACGCCGCCTCGCTCCGGAATTAGATGAATCACTGTTGCTACTTGAACTTGAACTCGACGAGCTGTTTCGCTTACGCTTGCCCATTCCTGGTAATGTGTCCCAGAAACTCTTAACAATGACCTTGTGCCCTTTTAGCAAAACCTAGTGCCCTTTTAGCACGGGTAAATGGTCTTAATTTGCGTATCTAGTGCCCCTTTAGCACTATTTACTAATGTTCTTGTATCTAGTGCCCCTTTAGCACTATCTATTAATGTTCTTACTCACTAATTTCACTTATATTTACACACTACACTAACTCAAGTCAACTAAACACTATTGTGACCACAATGTCACCCCAAAAAAATAGGAACAATGTGATGCAACATGTAGGTACCCAATTAGTACTTGCGGCACAAACACTCAAGAGCACGTAGTGAATCTCACCGCTGCTTTGTTAGAAATGACACTAATTGCACACTAATCAAAATACTTTATTAGATTCAGAATTATTAATAATATGAAGAGCATCTACCACACGGGTCGAAAACAATGGATCGAGTGCGTTCCTCCCGCTCGGGTGCCACGGATGCCAACCAAAGATAGCGCGCCAAATTCAAATTCGATATTCGTAACAGTTGGTTAAACAAAAAAAAACTAATTTGAATTTCACGCGAAATAGTTGGTATTGAGAATAGTTGTCAATGCGACTGCGTTTGTTGTCACGCATGTCAGTTGAAAAACAAGAAATCTGTTAAATTCAAAACTAAAAATTTCTTTAGTCAACTGTGTCGCAGCATTTGAAGAACTTTCCCCGTTTTTATCAAAGACGAGATTTGGAGAAAGCACCCGCGTGTTTTTGAGGTGATTTTTAGAAGCTCAAGTACAAGTCACAATCAATAGGTATATTTTAGATTTCGAGATCAACTGTACGCCAGATATACAAAATGTGGGTCCCTCATATCTGTTGTATGACATGGGTGAGGTTTCTTACTGGATGGGCAAAAAGAAGTCGATCAATGCCTTTCGGAATTTCAATGATTTCGTCAGAACATACAAAACATTCATCATATTACACTAAAACTATTTGTATCTAAGTTATTATAATATCAATTCTATCTAACCAAGTCTTCTTTCTAACGTATTCAGGTAAAAGTTTCCATGTGACACACAAAAAATTGATTTTTGTTGACCAGTGATTATTAATATGCAATTACCTTTTTTGTTAATATGTTATATTGTTTGTTTTACATACTCTGTTCCAATTTGTCAAACACGATATCTTTCTATGTAGTTTTGCCCCTTGATCTTTACTCTTCATCTTTGGCTCTTTTGAATTATTAGGTCGTTTTAGGATCCGCTGCTTTTAAATAACAAATGGTAAGTACAATTTGGGATCTTCATGTTGGCGATAGCTCTCACGGAAACTAACTGCAAGCATGTGTTACAACCAAATATTAATCATATGTTAATAAACAAAACGATACAAATCTTAATACAACCGTACCGTATTATGTTGGAAAATGTCACAAATCACGAACATAACCTCGTTTCATTTGTCACTAGAAAAAACACCCTAGCTGTGTTGCCGATGTGATTTTTCAGAATTAGTGCGACGTTGGTGGTTTTTTAATAAAAAAACGGACTTTAGGAAAAGTGACTACGAACATACAGCAAGGGTCCCTCTTGGAAATACTCAAGAAAAAATTAGGCAAACTAAAGAAGAGATGGAACGTTACAAGGACGCATGTGAAGAGTATAATAACCGACTTCATGCCGAATGTAATTTTTAAAATTTTTCGTTAGATTCTTGCGTATGCGATTCTGCTAGCAGCAGTGCATCGTACTGATGAGAGCCAAGAAGCTCGAAACGCAATGATCTTTTTGAAAAATTGAATTATTTAACCAGTACCAGGAGTGCTATTCTTCACCCTTCGCGTCGACACAAACACTTCGAAATTGACGTCACACGCGAGTGGTAACGAGTCGAGCGTATTCTTCACCCTTCGAAACGAAGCGAATACGGTTTGAGTCGAAGGAAAGTCGTTCGTTTTGCAGCGAGCGCTATTTACCACACGCTTTGAGTGATCCCAACCTAACTTCTTGTTTTTTTCATGTTAGCAGTGTTGACTGTCGAATTTGTGGAGCAAAGTATTAACATTAATATTATGGATATTATTGTACTTTTGCAATTGTTAAACGACAAGGAACTTGCCGAAGAGGCTGATGCAGTTGCAAATGGAAATCCAGGAATTAACCGACCAACAATTTTTGCGAGTGTTTCGTGTTAACAAAGATATTTTTCAATATTTGTTGGACTTGCTGGGATCATTTATCACACGAAAATTTAAAAACTGGGATTTGTATACATATACCTATTTTTGAAGGTAAATTGTTTAAGAAACTATAATTGTGGCGTATGAACTTATTTATATTTTTTCAGATTTGAAGGACATGCAGCAAGGCAATGAATAATAGATAGGTTTAGACGATAATGATTGGGCTTATTAAAATAAGAAAAATGTATTAAAATTAACTGTTATTATTAAGTAAACATAGTCAACCCTAACTACTCATAATATTATGCACACTATATTCTATTTAAAGTATGTACACTTATTATTTATTGGAGATGAAACTGAAAACAAACAAGTCATTTGAAATTAAGTACTCCCTTTGTCCAGAAATAAGTGTCCGATTTGCTATTTTTTGAAAACTTAAGGAAAGCAAATCAGTTCGAGAAGATGTTGAAGAATCAACTGAAGTGCTGCAACAGTTTTCTCTTGTGCTGCTACAGTCCTCTCTTTGGCTGCAGCCCCTCGCACTAATGCCATCTCCTTTTGCTGTGGCAATCCTCTCCTTCACTGCAGCAGTTGTTTAATTAGCTTCTGCAGTCCGTTCTAATGCAGCCACTTTTCTTTCGCAAAGCACTTTCTTCAACGACAACTTTGTCCTCATCATATCGCCATAAACCGCCTCTTTGAATTTTCTTCCCTTAAATGTTGCAGAGTTCAGCTGGAAAATTACGTAATTTATAGAAATCCAAAGTGTCAAATTCCTTCTTATCATTTCATATACTTTTAGTGATGCTAATCTCTTTTATGGTTGGCGCTGAAGGATGAATAACGAATCACATAAATGATTGATTTATTCCCTTGGCGGCATTCTTTTAGAATTATCAGGAAAATCAAGTTTATAATCCTTCTAATGGGGTGACAGGAACATTTAACCCGATCTAACCTATTGACAATACGTCCACGCAAACAGCTGATATAATTGCGGCGTTGCCAAACGTAACCGCTCGCCCAATGCGAAGACTGATGCGAAGGGTACATGGGAATACGAAACTCAAAGCGTATGCGCTTTGAAACCCTTCGAGTTGAGACGTATACGCTTTGAAGCGAAGGGAGATGGGAATAGCACTCCAGGACCCGTACCCCTCTAAATTCCTCAAATTCCAAGATTAGTGTACCTAACCAGTGATCAGGTGGCGCTGATGCGCGTTGCCGTTGAAAACTACAGTATCGGGACCTCTGATATTTCTTCTCTCTGGCTTAACAAGACTGTTTTGTAACTAACACTTAATTGTGCTAACACTGGTCTAACTAACCACCTAACCCAAGCGTACTCTTCTCCCTGCTCCACCTGCACGAAGTGCACGAACATTATGGATATTGGTGAATTATTGGATTATAAAGTGAGTAATAAGAATTTATATTTGGAAATTGTTTAAGTAGCATCAATATACACTACACATTACAGTATGTTCTCAATTTTTTTTTAGCCACCTCAAGGTGTTAAACGTCCCACAGAAACTGAAACTGAGGAGTTGGAAAAACAGAGGAAAATGCGACGTGTTGCAAGAGATAAAGCAAATAAAATGTCAAGATCTGTTTCCCCTATAACTTCATATCAGGCTTTTGAACACATTTCTGAAGAAGAAAAACAAGAGATTTTAAAATTTGTAGAGACCCAAGAAACAGAAGTATGTTCACTGTTGTATTGACCACTATCGCTAATCCTATTATTGTAGGGAGAAGTTATTGATGAAGTTGCAATTAAGCGAATAGTTTTGAATTTTGAAAAAAGGAGTCTTAAAAACAGAGAAATGCGTATTAAGTTTCCTGACTCTCCAGAGAAATTTATGGAAAGTGAATTAGAATTGCATGAAATTTTACAAGAAATGAGAGTGCTTGCTACTGCTCCAGATTTTTATCCTTTATTAGTGAAATTACAGATTATTCCAAGCTTGCTTGAATTATTGGCACATGATAACACGGATGTTGCAGTAAGTATGAAAACATTTAAATATTGCATATTATGGAACAGGACATATATCGTGTTTAAAAATTGCTGCACCAAACAAATGGTACAGTGATTAGAAGCAAACAGTATGCATTAGAAAAATATTTAAAAAAAAGTTGGTGTTAGATTTGCATGGCTGAAGGTTTCTTTCATGGTAAATCTGGCAACTGAGGAAATTTCAATGAACAATGGACCCATGTACTGAATAGAAAAGGATAGTTGTCTGAACGGCAAAAATGCGGGACATTAGAAATTTTTTGACAGGCTCAGTAAACAGACCTGCACATGTCAAAAAGTGACAGCGACGTCAGTTGTTGTTTAATTCTTCGGTATGTTTTCGATTTGAAGAAAAGGGATCGAAGCAGTCATACACCATTTTGTTTTATTTATATATCTGATACTTTCACATTTGACCAAATTATTATTATTTACAAAATTAAATTTAGAAATGTCACTTGCCGTTCAGATGCGCGCGCAGCCCAGGTAAAAATACATGGGTCCATTATAAAGTACTGGCATGTTAAGTAACCACCTCAATGTTTTTCTCAGGTACTGGAATTAATTATTGTAACAATTGTTGAGAATTGTCAATTATTTTTGAAATTTGTCATTTTTATAACAAAATTAGTGAAAATAAAAATTTTGGCAAAATTAAACCAAGCTGTGAAAAAATTATTAAGATAACAATGACAAAGTTGCGCGTTGAATGGATAAACTCTCTCGGTCCGGCCGCAGCTCGTGACGTCATTTCTCCTAACTGAGATGCGGCATCATAGAGACAATAAGAAGTCGCCACTTTGATCGCCGCTTTCTTAGTAGTTCCGCCAGTCATCTGAGATGTGTCTTTGGGTTCTGACCATTTAACAATAATTAATAAAATAACAATAAACTGTTAATTACTATTAAAATGAGTGAAATAAAAAGAGGCTTTTACAAATATTGCATTGTGTCCAAGTGTACTAGCACAACAATTAATCACACCCAATAATAGTAGTTATACATCAAAGTTGAGAAGCCAAGCTATTTTATTGTTCAAGATTCAAAGCATCGCGGACAATAATAATGCGAGGCTAAGAAAAGGCTTCTCAACCGTGGTTTATATACTATTTTTTTCACTACTAGCACATTTGTTTAACTTTGCTTCAAATGATAATCATGATAATGCAAAAGGTCGAAACGAATTTAACTAAGATATCCATGAAGCGCAAGTAGCATATGAAATTAAATCAATACCTGTCATTTCTATTTTTTGTTACGATGTTGCTAGTGTGGTCCAGCTGGAAAATTTAACATTTCGCAAGAAATTCCAACTCCTCAGTTTTACATTGTTGAGCTATCAGCTATCATTAATAATGACAGCAAATGTCAGGTCAACACATCAACTTCAGCAGTAACCATGCCAACATTGATGTCAATTGTTTCTATTATCTACTAGTAGGAGAGAAAAATCCATTATCAAACACGATATATAATGACGTTTTCTGAAGCTAGTGTGAAAAAAGTATTTTCGATGAGAGTATAATATAGATAAATATTTTCCGAAAATCTTGTTAAATATAAATTAATGGGTGGCAAATTAAAGTTGATAACCGAAGTGTGCCTCCATAAACTTCAGTGCCAAAAAGTATTTACAAAACCAGAACCAAATAGAGAGGCATTTGAAAAAAGACGTCGGGCGGATTATGTTGAAAACCTACTGAAGATGTCCCATCAAGTTCAATTTGTTGTCCAACTTTAGAAGTCATTGGGTGTGATTCAATGGAAACTTTTGAACAATTAAGTGAACTAGAGAATCCGCTATCTGATAAGGACCCTATCGGAAATATTTCAGACATTCTGCAAGTTAACATAATGGTGAAACAAAATGACAAATAGGTGCAAACGGTAGTAAAAAGAAATAAAAACACAAAAAGTATACGCACTGACACCATCGACGTATCTCCGAACAGTTCTTTTTCAAGAGAATCAACATCATCACTGGGCAGCCAGAGTTCGGATACCACCACGTTAAGTACAATAATTAATCCACAATATTGCAAAGATACAATAATGAAAATTTCAAGGAACGCTCGTTTTTACTTGGATTTACCTGAAGATATTTATTTTCTCACGAAACTATTATCTGAAAGCGTTGCTAGTACAATAAGAAATATTTTAATATATGTAATTAAAAAACAGTTTGTCTCGATGATTATGGTTTCCAATTAAACAAAAGTTCAATTATATAATTTTTTTTAATAATTCCACTTATAGCAAACGGTTTGTGTATTCCACGTATCAAACAGTTTTTTTTTTATTTAATTATAACGCAACTGTCCCAATGTCCGAGCTACACCGAGTTTGGATAGCGCGTTGGAGTCACAGCTATTCCGCGCTCACATAGAGAGATTTTAAAATTCTATAACTTTGTTATTTATTGACGGATTTAAAAAAAAAAACTCCGATTTAATAGTTTTGGCCTATATTTTTATTAAATGTAACAAAATATCACATTATCAGAATCAGGAAACTTCTCCATTGAAGGAACAATTTATTATTTAACAGAACAGTAAATGTTCAAATTGTCGACCATTGGCAGTAAGACAAGCGTTTGCCCATCTCTCAATTTGGCCTGCACTCGTTCGACTATTTGTTTGGTTAGCATTTCAGTGGCTCCAAAAATTCTTGCGAGAAGATCTTTGCTACTTTCAGGTGGTGTTATGTAAACCAACCATTTAAAATGACCGCAAAGAAAAAATCTAACTATTAAGGTCGGGCGAAAGGGGGGCGCGTTGGGCCATCTCGCCCAATTCATCGCTGAGGATGGCCAGGCCATCACAGGACCGGCCCCGGCGTGATGAACTGGTGCTCCATCCAGTTGAATTCACATATCTCTTAATAGAAGTTTTAGAGGCACTTCATCCCCTTCATCCCACAATGTCAGTGACTTTTTTTTATAAATCTGGAAAATTAGTTACTATGCACACAATCCCATTGTTGCATAAAAATATCCATTGTTATGTTTCAATGTTACTCTCTGATTTTTGCATAAATCTCGATAATTTAAGAAGAATACATTTTGTATCTCATACTTTAGCAGCATTTTGGGTGTACTTTACTGATAATAATAATTAGCTGTAATCAACATTAGAAGATCTATAAAAGAAACCCACATACACAGAAGAAATGAAAACCAAGAATTTTTAAAATATTTTTCTCTGACTTACCAAATGGTTCTAAATAACGTACGATTGTGTTGGTGCGGAAATTTTTAAACACCCTGTATGTACATCACTTGAACTTTTCTGTAACTTATACATTTATTGTGACAAAGTAAATATTACAAACATATTCAGCAACCTTCATAACTCAAAACCTATCAGTTGAAGAATAATGAAGACAAGTTTACCAATATATACAGCATTATTCAGTTTTGATGCAATTTAGGCAAGGATGTGTGTAGGTTTGTTTTGTTGTATTTAATGCCTGCACTCAGTGTTTTTAATACACGTCATTTATTCCAACCCAAAATAGTTCATGAGAAATATAGACAATTAGTCAAAAACTTGCAGTAACAAAGGTTACTTACTTTCTATGATATAAATTGTTGAAATTTGAAAAAAAAAAAACTACTTAAGGAATTTACTTTGGGTTTGAATGTATAGTTTTCTATTTTAATAACTTTTATCACAGAAAAACTATATCTATAATCCATTTCATAAACTCCCATGACACTGATAATTGTCACATTGTCACATTGTCACATTTGAGTGTACTTCGTCAATGGCACCTAACTAACTATCTACTTTATGACCTGACCTGACTACTTCTTTGTCAACACTGTCAAAAGTTACTAGTAACTAAGTAGGTATTTTTACGCTTGACAACCTAACGTCACTGTGATATGTCGTGAGTTTATGAAATGGATTATATTAGCTTAAAAAAATTATGAGGGGCAAATAGTTTTCTTTAATTTTTTTATTTCATACCTGTATCTATACTGACATTTTTCGTATTATTTATGATATCAAAAGTGGAACATTAAGGTCCTAGTACTTTAACGAAAAATTTTAAAGTCCTAGTACTTTAAAATTATACATCAATCATCTCTTATATTGTTCCCGATATTTCTGTGGCATCAAATTGTTCTTCACGCGATCTACTTCATCTAGAATATCTTCAGGCACCTCAATTTTACCCATTTTAAACTGAATAATCGAATAATATATCCAAAACAATCACCGTGACCCAGTTTTTGCGTTGTCATGTTTGACAAACGTTTGTTACTATGGGAATTTTAGTTTCCGCATATTTAATTATTACGAATAATTTAGTTCTATGTGAACACTACTTTCCATTTTCAAAAAATTCACAGTCGTTTTAAGTGAGACGTTGGACAACTGTAGCTAAATATAGGTATCTTAGCCCCTCCCCTGAGGTTTTGTGAGCAAGTTGTGTAGGGAACTTAAGACATGGTTATTAAGACATTTATTTATACCTCTGGATGGATGTTTGGGTGCGGGGTGTGAAATGGAGGACGAGTGAAGCTGTGCAAAATACAATTCTTTTATCTCATAATTTTTCTTGCCGAAAATTTGGTTTACCAATTCCACAATATTTTCGTTTAACTGACCTGCGACTTTCTCAATAAATCAATTGAGAAGCGGAAGATTTATTGTTTAATCAAATGTATGAAACGGCTAATAATGAACAACGTGCCGTTATTGATCATATACTTCAAGAGGTTTTTCAACACAATACTGGTAGTAATGTCTTCTGTTTCGTACATTCGATGGTCTCCGTTTCTACATTAGCGAACAATTCAGTCAGGAGCATCTTATACCGCACAATGAACAAGTGTTTACACAAAACATTGTATATAAGGCAAATTATAAATTGTAATATGTAATATGGTAACCAGTCTTTATTCAACACTATTTACGTAAGTATCACTCGAATTTCGAGTGACGGGCGATCACTAGTAGTAGATTATTATACGAGTTCCTGTGTAAATTGGACGCTTTACGCCACAAGGGGTTTACTCGGGGTTTGTCAGCTCCGAGTGGCGTGTTTACACAAGCGAGAATTTGAAAATTCTGACAGTGTCGAACGATAATAGTAGATTATTTAATGAGCATATAATGCTGGTTATTATACACGAGAATGGAAATTAAAATACGAGCCGCAGGCGAGGATTTTAACCATTCGAGTGTACAATGGCCACCATTTTATGCGAGTGAAATACGACGTTTTATCTACAACTGTACTTTTAGAATTAAAATTAGAAATTAAACCTTGTGAAAAACTTGACGTTAAAAACCCAGCCTGACTGTCTGTGTTCAATAGACCTAGTTAAGTATTCATAGGTTACATGTATAATACGTAAATGAAATCGCTTCTAGATAAAGAAATAAAGAAAGAATAAAACAAACCTTGTGAAAAACTTGACGTTGAGAAGAAATGTCAACAGTTGTCAATATTCATTATTTCATTTCTAGTTAATAATAATTCTTAAAAACCGGGCCTGGCTGTCTGTGTTTAATAGACCTAGTTAAGTATTCATAGTTACAAGTATAATACGTCAATTATTAATCAGTTGTAAATAATAATTATTTATCGTTCGACACTGTCAGAATTTTCAAATTTTCGCTTGTGTAAACACTCTCTGTCATGAAATAATAAAAATGACAGATAAACGTCAAACTATTTTTATGGATTTTAAGCAATTTAAAGGCTTTCCGGAGTTGTCCCGAACGATAAAACGTCGTATTACACTCGTACCTGTGTAGATTGAACGCTTTATGCCACTCGGGGTTCACAAAAGCACTCGTTTCACTCGTGCTTTTATAAACCCCTTGTTGCATAAAGCGTCCAATTTACACAGGAACTCGTATAATAATCTACTATTATTTATTTCAAATCTAACAATAATTCATCTCTCGGTAAATCCAAACTAAACCATGCAAAATTAGAACTACGAATATATAGCTTTTACCATCTGAAAAGTTTAATTCAGTAATCATAATCGTGAATTAAGAAGTCTGAAATTATCAGGAAATTATAACTTTAAAATGTATAATTTTATGTTTTACTTGGTACCGACTTCAAAATTATAAAACAATTAATAATAATTAGATAATAAACAATAATTTCTGAATTTCATTAAATGGAACAATAAATAATTACATTAAGCGGAACAACAAATAACTTACTTATTTTTTAGTTAACTTACGTTACTTTGGGTTCTTTGAAGTCGGTTTCTTTTTTTTAAGTTAATTATTATTTTATTTACATGTCGTCAAGAATGATGCTACCTCTGGAAACATAATTTCCATCCATAATCCGAATAGTTTATTAGGCTTTGAATTGGCTGTAAGGCATTAAGCCAAATGTTGGTAAAGACTATCTTCAGTTGGCGGTAATTTATCGAGGGTTTTAGATGCAGCTAAAACTCGTCGAAGACCGTTAATCGAAAATAATTAGCTTCTAAAACAAAAAAGAAACCGACTTCAAAAAGCGAAAAATAACTGAGTACATGTATTATTACATGTGCTATTTACTGATCTGTTTGAAGTCGGTGCCAAGCCAAAGAGGTGAACAAATTTGTAACCTATTGTCATTATACAAATATATCAACAACGTTATAGCGCATTAAAAATTCAATATTAGGCCGTCAACGACATCTGCCCCGCACATGTCTGCCCGTTTGGGTTGTTTTGCTCAGCGCGAACCCCCCACCCACGCTCACGCATTCCGGCGCGCGCGCCGTGAGGCTTGCGATGTGGCGGGAGCGGACAGCCTATCTATCTACTACATTTTTTTTTTTATTTGGCACCTAGTTCAAACAGATCAGTAGGTAACACATGATTGTAATAATACATGTACTCAGTTATTTTTCGCATTTTTGAAGTCGGTTTCTTTTGTTTTAAAAGCTAATTATTTTACAATTTTAAGTGATGGATAGACCTAGTAAGGACGCTTCTCGAATGAGGAAACGACGACTGGTTGAAAAGGAGGATGAAAGACGCAAACGCTAAAAAAATACAACCAGAAATACTGAAACAATGATGAATTAATATTACTACCTGAAAAATCTAAGGCAAGGTACAAGGCAATTGTGCCTTTAATGATGACTCCCAGACGCAAAGACCTGAATAATAATAATTAAACGACTACATTTGAGAGAGTTCATAATAATTATAAAAATGTGAGGATTTCGCCCGATTCCTATGGGATCCCCTCATCAGGTCCGGACATGATGACAATGGGACCTCAGGAGTATACCCTAAGTCTACCTAAAAATAATTTTCAAAATTGATCCACAATTGAAAAGAAGAAATCGGTGAACATACATAAAAGAAGTGGGTAAGGAAGGAAAAATTTGAGGCTTTCCCTCGATTTCCATGGGATCCCCTTATCAGATCCGGACTTGGTGACAATGGGACCACTCCTGTAGTATACTCTTTCAAAGAAAAAGAAAAAATTAAAATCGGTCCACAATTAACGGAGAAATCGGTGAACATACATAAAAGGAAAAAAAACATACATACAGCCGAACATAGAATAAAACAAAATTATGGACATTATTAAATACTATTTCGTCAAATTTAACTCCCAAATCATTGAACAGTTCTGACTACATTAGATATGTTTTCCAGCAAGTCTTCTTCCCCAAACCAGAAAACTTACTTGTTGTATCGCACCCTGTGATAGCATGGAACCCAGGGAGATTTTTTAAAATTTTGATCTCAAGATTTATATCGTGAATGTGTATAAAGCGAATGCTGCCTTGTTTTCCTGTTTTCATCCACATTTCAGGAATCAGATACTCTTTAAAGTGGGAAAGCAAATTTAAAACATCTATGTCATTACATTCAATAATGCATTTGTTGTAACCAGCATATTTAGCGGAAAGAATATGAAGCAATATTCGTGTGTTTGCCTCTTCATGATTTGAAATTAATAAATTATCCTGCAAAGGAAAATTACTCCTATACTGGTAAATGTCGAAAAAACCACCGCTTGTTACGAATTCCACATTTTTGTTTTTGGAATGCTCTGTAGCTTCACAGGACAGAAAATGCGTCAATTGATTTTTATTGAATACAGAAGTGATGAATAAATTCCACTGATGGGGAAGTGGCACATCACCTGAACTGATAATCTTATCAATTGAGTCCTTTAAACCTCTCTTCAATCTCGTTGAATTCTTTATTAACATTTCATGATAATGGTCTAGGTTCATTTTTGAAAACAACAGTTAAGATTGAATTACTATTATTGTTTTTTTTTTATTTATTAACACTTTACAACTAAAAACACAATTTACAGTAATAACTTTGTCCCTGATTTAAGATTTAGGATGTACTCTTGGCGGTGGTTGAATTTACTTTTGGATCCGGATTCTGCGGACCCAGTCAGGTAAGGGTTTATGACCCTTTAGGTTTTCCCAACTGGCCGACAGGAAGTTGCGAATATTTTTAAATAAACGTAATTATTCATGTCCGAACGATTACAAAATTATAAAATGAATAAAGTGATTCTGTTGGGTTTGTGGGCAAGGGACGCTGCGGGGACAGAGAGGGTGATCAGGGCTCTGTGCTTTGTCGCGTGGTCCCGAGAATCCGAAATTTTCATTCTACATTTATAATTGTTACTAGTTTATTATATACGACAAAAATATGAAAGTGGTACTGTAGGAAGCACAATAAATGGGGTAATAATTTTACAAGAGAACATTTTTTGGACTTAGGGCTTAGATTTGTAGATAGCGGGTGAGAAACGGCAAAAATCGCATAAAGTAATTAATTTTGAGTGGACGTAAAGTCGAGAAAATCGAGTTTAAAGTTGCTACAAGATAGGAAACTCAATGCTTTTGCAAAAATTGTTAATTTATTTTTGGCCAAAGGGCTACAGAAAATGTTTTGAAAAAAATATCAGAAAAATCAAACCATCAAGTAACTCACTATATCGAAAACTCGAAAATTTTTGTTGGCACAGGACGATTGTTTGACGAATCCATATTTAATGTATTTAGGGCATTAGCTTTAATTCCTGAAAATTCTAGCTTTGTGAATTGAAAGGCCCACAGAATCGTTTTCTAGACGACTTAGGCGTCCGCGAGCACTCCACTCCACTAAGTCAACAGACGAAATTCATCGTAGTAGTACCTGAAGATATCAATTTTTTAAGCAATTTTAAAGATGGATGCATGGACATTTTTGTCCACAAATTGTTAGGCGAATAATTCATAGTCCGGTCAATCTAGACCAAAAGATGAGACTGAAGGTGCATAAAATCCCAACAAGCTGAAAATCAGTAAAATTGTTCAAAACATAATTATAAAAAGAAATTTAAAAGTTCCCCATCATTATTGGAAAATTTTTTATTCGAGGTCAAAGGTCAAAAAGATGAGTTTTCCTCGATTTTCAGCAAAACGGTAAGTTTTATCATAAAAGTACCTCAGACAAAAATTGTGGATCATAGAATTATCTATAAATAATGATGAGGAACTTTATTTATAATTATGTTTTGAACAATTTTACTGATTTTCAGCTTGTTGGGATTTTATGCACCTTCGAATGTCTAAATTGACACTATCATGGAAAATCCGGATAAATAGCACAGTACACAATCCTCATCTTCCTTTCATGTATTTACTGTCATAACTCATCAGTGTCAACAATTTTTTCTTAATAAAATCTTGCACTAAACCCCGTAGTTATCGAGTTAAAATTAGTGGAAGTTTTGATGTTAATTTAGTTACCCGCCACTGAACCGCTGGACGATTAGTTCTCAGTAGGTGAAGTTAAAATAACTATCCATATGCGGCTCGTGAATTTGTAGGGGGCAAAAATTCTAAAAAACAGTTTTTTCGCAAAAATTGCATTTAAAAAATGCTTTTGATGAGTTCTACCACTAGTTTGAATTATTGCACTTATTAAACACCCTGTGTAAACGGTTTGGGTATCGGTACAATCCCTACTCTATAATACTGAGGAGTTGGATTTTCAGATGACGTACATATTTGGATAAAAAAATATGATTTCATCATAATCTATACCGGGTGTCCCAGAATTTTTGTCCCAGGCCATATCTCCGTTATCTGTTGAGATAGGAACATGCGACAAAATTATTCTAAAGGACGCCATCCGCAGCTTAATTACTATTCAATAAAAGTTTAGAAAATAATGTGTAAATGTTTCCATGACTAGTAAAGAAAATGCAATTTCCGCGCCGCATTCACTGAGCGAAATAGTATATTTCTTTATAAGAGTTTTTGTGCCGAATCTGTAGCAGTGAGTCCAACATATACAGTGTGGAAATTAAGTAAGGAATAAGTTCAGTAACTCCGTTAGTATTTGCACTAGAACTAGAACTTAAAAAGCATGTGATAGGGCTAATTATAGCACATCCGAGGAACGTATACAAATTTTTTTTTTCATCAGTTTTTTTTAGTTATGACGTCATCAATATATTTTTTTAAGGGCAACCTATGTTTTTTATTTTACATTTGAATAGAGTTTTTTATTCTGTTTTCAACGTTGTCAAATACATAAGGAAAGAATGCATTAAAACGGCGCCAAAGTTCAACTTAGTAAAATTTCAAAAAATTAACAGAACTGTCTAATGTTATCGGAATTTAAGAAAAAACCATAGAGATACCAATACAGTGTTGACAAGTTCTGAATTGGTACAAAATAATTGTGTCTCAACTGTTTTTCTCTATTAAATAATAAATGAACTTCTAAATAATAATATCTGGTTGCAACAGGATGGTGCTCCGACACACTAAGCTCGGTGCGGCGTTATTTGGACAAAGTGTTTCCAAGAAGATGGAAGAAGAGGTCCAATAGAATGGCAGGCTAGGTCCCCAGATCGAACCCCATTAGATTTTTTTCTATGGGGGCACTTAAAAAGCAAGGTGTATCAAAACCGACCCAACAATTTGGATGATCTTGAAGGAAGAATTCGACATGAGTGCAGTTTAATAACTCCATAAACCTGAATGGCTGCTTTTTATGATCGTCTTGGATTTTATCAGATGATGCAGGGTCATCAGTTTGAACATTTGGTGTAATATCTTTAATTTATAATTCTCAGATCAATAGTCTTTTTGTTAATTTTGTTAATTTGTCAGCCCTACTTTGAAATTTAGGGTTGTTTTCTTATTTTTTCTCATTGATTGCTTTTGGGAGCTTTGTTTTGTTTGGATTTCTATGGTTTTTTCCTTGAATTCTGATAAAATTAGACAGCTCTGTTAGTTTTTTGAAATGTTACTAATTTGAACTTTAGTGCCGTTTTTATTTGTTTTTTCCTTATGTAAGCTATTGAGTATTTGATAACGTTGAAATCAGAATAAAAAACTATATGCGAATGTAAAATCAAAAACATAGGTTGCCATTAAAAAAATATATTGATGACCTCATAACTGTAAAAAAAAGTAATGCAAAAAATATTTGTATACGTTCGTCGGATGCGCTATAATTAGCCCCACCACATGCTTTTTAAGTTTTATTTCTAGCGCAAATACTAACAAAGTTACTGAATTTATTCCTTACTTAATTTCCATACTGTATAAAACTACTATGTACTATTATTACTACTACTATTACTAAGGGTAACTTCTATGCCGCATAAAGAACGCTATTTTTTATTCAAATTTATTATTATAATACTGCAAATAGGTACTTTACTCACACTGTTTCTGTAGACAATCCATAATCGGCAACAAAAGTTACTTTTCGCTCCGCCCAATCACTTTTATGTCGCCGTCGTAGAAGTTAAACTTTAAATATGCCAACTTTGTTTAAAATGACACATTTCTCTGTTTTACTACTCTGTTTGAATAAAAATAGTACATAATATACTTTCACTACGGTTTCAGACAAAAACCTTTCAGGAGAGTCGGCCGCGCTGGGAATTGTACCCTAGGCCTAGGCCTCCCGAATGACAAGTTCGGCCGTCGAACCACTCTCTCGGTAATGGAAACGCTCCAAAAATTTCGAATGCTGGAGAATGAATTAATTGCATTAATATTTTTTTTCCAAAATAAATAAGGTAAAAAAATTTGTTTTTTGTACTACATAATAATTATTGTTCTTTAATAATAATTAATTATTTAAAAACAAATTGAACTATTTAAAACAATAAAAATATTATTGATCCTTGGATATTGGTCTATGCGAAAATATTCGAACGATTCGAGAATAGAATGCCAATCGAAAGGCTAAATAAATAAACCAACAAGAATATTAATAAACCTTCATAATGTATGGTGTCCCAAAGTACGACCCTATATTATATAACCTACCTTGGTCCGAATACATAAGTCTAATAATGTACATAATTATTAAAATGCAAAAAAAATATTTGTTTGTAAAATGGAAGACCCGTGTTTGATGATTTTGTAAAAAAAAATTACCAACTGCGGGTGGATTTGGGAGTGACTTTTCTCAAAATTTTTATAACTTGAAGATCGACAATGTTACAGGCATTAGAATTGGCATTTCGTTTGTGTTTCATTTTTGATGTTTTGTTTGTTATCTCTAGGACACACGTTCAATGTTTGTAATTTTTACCATAGCAATCTTGACCAGATTTTTATTTAGACACATGATAACGACCCCTGTTTGACGATTTTGCAAAAACCCGGTTTGTGTAATTAAAATGTCAATTTGTTCTATTCAGGGGTATCCGAAATTCCCTTCCAATATTTTGTGGGGTGGTTCTACACCGAAAACTACAAAGAAAAGCTCCTACTAACATAGGTCCAAAAATGCTTCTTATGGTCTCCTTAACAAAACGTCGTTTTCGAGAAAATCGCAATTGGTCGGTTTCCTGTACTGTACTATTCTCAACCAAGCAATACAATAATAAACTCCCGTGATCATTTTTAGGACTGCAAAGGTGATTGGCCGATTGGCCAACAAACACCTGCTTTACAAACACTACTAGACTACTACTATTCTTTTTCTTTTGTCAACTGTTTCAACTTTGGATGTACTAGGTACTTTCCTAGGATGTAATGTGTGCGCAAATGATTTTCGACACAACCGAACCACGCTATTTTCATGTGATCACTGCATTGCTTGAGCGATTTGAGAATATGTTCCTTTATCCTTTATAGGGGTATTTTGTCATAGAGAAACTTCCACAATGATGATAAATAATAATGTCAATACTGAACAAATTGAACTTCGACACATAGTGGAGGAAGTCAACAGTGGTTCTTTATGGAATTTGTGAACCGCATCCAGATACAAAAATTCGGTTTTTTTTTTTCCGAAAACTGTGGGATTTATATTATTTCTTCCAGATAGTTATGGAATTAGATTAAAAGAAATGCATTCCTGTGTTCGAAGAAGGATGGAAGAATTTTTGGACCTATTTTAATAGGAACATTTTTCATGATTTTGGATGTAGAATCGTCCCACTAAAATTTAGTATTTAATATTAAAACGTTATACAGGGTGTCCCAACTAAAATTTGTACCCCCAACAATTCCAATTTTGAAAGACTCGAAAGAAAACGCTTGAACAGGTCAATTTTGTTATCAAGGGGGACGAAATTGTACCAAACTTTCATGTTTTAGATCTCACCCCTTTAGCCAGGGGAGCCACCCCCTTAAAAAATTTAAATAGCATGGGAGGTCGTGTGATACATCATTTTAAAGCTTATTAAATTCTCTATCCGGACCTACATTTATCGATTCCTTTCTACAAAAAAAAAAAAAAAAAAACATGAAATCGATATTTTCCAAATCTACATAAAATACGCAACTAAAATTTGTACCCCCCAACCATTTCAATAGGTGACGTGCAGAAGTGACAGCTCGACGAGACTGGAGGACCAACATAACCCTGCTTCATAAGATTTACACTGTTGTGCAGTAAGTTTGGATGAGTTGTTTAGTGATAAAGAGAAGATATATTTGAGAACTTTGTATTGAGACATTTAGTAGTAGTAGTGAATTATCTAATTCTGAAGTCAAAACAGTCTATATCGCATTTAATTTAAAATTTGAAAATCCATGGAAATGGTCCAATTGGTGATTAATTATACTCATAATGTGTTTCATTTACTGATGCAATAAAAAAAAAATGGTATAACCCCTTAGAAAATTATTTTAATCGACTTTGAAAACACGCATTTTATATGGAGAATGGTTGTGTTGGTCCTCCAGTCTCCTCGAACTGTCACTTATGCACGTCACCTATTTCGAAACAGTTAGAAGAAAACACTCGAACAGGTCAATTTTGTTATCAAGGGGGGCCAAATTGTACTAAACTTTCAAGTCTTAGATTTTACCCCTTTAGCCAGGAGAGCCACCCCCTTAAAAAATTTAAATGGCATGGGGGGTTCTGTGATACATCATTTTAAAGCTTATTCAATTCTCTATTCAAACCTACTTTTATCGATTTGTTTCTACAAAAAAGAGCATAAGAATTTGTTATTTTCAAAATCTACATAAAATACTCTCGATTTGAAAAATAACAAATTTATGCTTTTTTTGTAGAAACAGATCGATACAAGTAGATCTGGATAGAGAATTGAATAAGCTTTAAAATGATGTATCACACGATCCCCCATGGCATTTAAATATTTGATGGGGGTGACTCCCCTGGCTAAAGGGGTGAGATCTAAGTGTTGAAGGTTTGGTACAATTTGGTCTCCCTTGATAACAAAATGGACCTGTTCGAGCGTTTTCTTCTGAGTCTTTCGGATTTGGAATTGTTGGGGGGTACAAATTTTAGTCGAGTATTTTATGTAGATTTGGAAGATATCAAATTCATGTTTCTTTCTGTAGAAAGGAATCGATAAACATAGGTTTGGATAGAGAATTGAATAAGCTTTAAAATGATGTATCACACGACCCCCCATGCCATTTAAATTTTTTAAGGGGGTGGCTCCCCTGGCTCAAGGGGTGAGATCTAAGACATGAAAGTTTGATACAATTTCGTCCCCCTTGATAACAAAATTGACCTGTTCGAGGGTTTGCTTCTGAGTCTTTCGAAATTTGAATTGTTGGGGGTTACAAATTTTAGTTGGGACACCCGATATGTATAACGATCCTTAGAATTTTTTTTGTGCAATCGTGTCATTTTATCTCACTTCAATTTTTAGGATCTGTGATAAATAAACTGTTAAATTGTTGTTACAGGTGGCAGCTGTGGAACTTTTGCAAGAACTTACAGATGTCAATATACTTCATGAATCTGAAGAAGGGGCTGAGGCTCTTGTGGACTCATTACTTGAACACCAAATAATTGCATTGCTTGTTCAAAATTTAGATCGGTTGGATGAGTCAATAAAGGAAGAAGCTGACGGTGTACATAATACATTATCGATAATTGAAAATTTGACCGAGTTACGAAATGACGTTTGTCAAGAAGCGACAAAACAAGGGTTACTACAGTGGCTTTTAAAACGATTAAAAATGAAAGCACCATTTGATCCTAATAAGTTATATGTAAGTGAATTATTGTCGATTCTACTTCAAGATAACGAAAGAAATAGAATCTTGTTAGGAGAGATGGACGGAATAGATACGTTATTACAACAGCTGGCGTTTTACAAAAGGCATGATCCTGCAAATGCGGAGGAGCATGAATTTATGGAAAATTTATTCAATTGTTTGTGTAGCGCTCTAATGATAGTTCCAAATAGAGATCGTTTTCTTAAAGGAGAAGGTCTTCAGTTAATGAACTTGATGCTACGAGAAAAAAAAACTTCCAGAAATGGTTCACTAAAAGTTTTGGATTATGCCATGTCAGGACCACATGGCAAAGATAACTGTAACAAGTTTGTAGATATTTTAGGTCTTCGCACAATTTTTCCTTTATTTATGAAGACTCCAAAGAAAAACAGAAAAAAAGTATTATCTACTGAAGAACATGAAGAACACGTTACTTCAATAATTGCGTCCATGTTGAGAAATTGTAGAGGTTCACAACGTCAAAGACTTGTTAGTAAGTTTACTGAAAACGATTATGAGAAAGTGGACAGATTACTTGAACTACATTTTAAATACCTTGAGAAAGTTGAAGAAATTGACGATACACTTGAGGAAGAAAATGGACCTGAAGATGATGAAGTAAACTATATAAAACGATTAGAGGGAGGATTGTTCACATTACAGTTGGTTGACTACATAATTGTCGAAGTTTGTGCGGCAGGCCCTATGACTATTAAACAGAGAGTAATGCAAATTCTCAATTTACGAGGCGCTTCCTTGAAAACCATACGGCACATCATGCGGGAATATGCTGGTAATTTGGGCGATAATGGTGATAAAGAATGGCGAGACCAGGAACAACAACATATTTTACATTTAGTTGATAAATTCTGATTTAAATCTAATTGGATGTTTTAAAGTACGTATTTGTTTTTGTAGTAAAAATGTATATAAAACATTTTTTTTTTTCGTAATACCTATCTTGCAATTTTTTTTACGATTCAAGTGCGCTGTGAAGACACTTTTCTGGGGCGAGGTCGAATTTTTGAAGCACGAGTCGTAGTGGAGTGTTACAAATGAGCTCGAGCTCCTGAAAAGTGACAGCGCACGAATTTTGGAACATTTTTTGTATTCGTTCACGCAATATGAGAAAAACAGGTTATTGAGGTTATGTTTGACATCAAATTAAATACGTAAGTGGAAAACTTTATATACAGAGTGATTCACGAAGTGTGGCGAATATTTAAACCTGTGACAGTCCGTAATGTGAGGAGACGTAGAAAAAAAATCCAAGATAATATGGTTTTAAAATTTACGCGAAAGCCGATTGAGAACCGCTGGCATAATTATTGAAGAGCTGATGTAAATAAACCCTTATCTCTTGGCCTAAGCAAAAAAGGAGTTTTTTTGCTGGAATGAGTATGGTGGACGACTGCCAATTAATTACTTTCACTTTTACTTTGACTGTTGGCTGATTACGACCTACTGTTATTGTACAGTATGCGATTTATTAGAGAACTTATTAGCGGACCTTAGGTCTTTATATTCTTCAATTGAAAGCAAGAGTTTTAGTCAGTCGGAAAAGGTTAGTCAATAAAAACCGAGATGGTTGCAATATTTCGTATCGTAAGTAGAGCTCGTTTCACAGGAGAATGGACAATGGTGTAAACATGCGCAGAGACCAGTTTTATCTTATTTACCCCGGTTGCCAGGTTATGGAGCTGCGCGCGCATCTTAACAAGTGACATTTCTGTGAACGCCGTTTATACATAAAGCAAAACTAGTATTCAAATCACTTCAGTACATATATAATATATATACTTATGTAACTTTTCTTTCAGATTTAGACAATGAAATTTTAATTTACGAGTCGAAGTTTTGGTAAACCAAAACGACAAAACCCAAAATGAAAAATTCTAAATATTTTTATTATCTGTGTATTAATCAATGTGTGTGTTTGTAGTTGTTTGTTTTTTATTTGATGTGAAGGACGGCACCACACTGAACCCCTCTCGCGAAGTTGGGATGCTGCCCCTTGCTTGGGCGGGGACCAGGATGTGGAGCGAGGAGTGTGTAGTGGTGCACTTTAAAATGTGTGTCTTTGTTTGTTTTTCAAAATTTGATGTGCATGACGAGTTTCACACTAACCCCCTCGCGAAACTGGGATGCTGCCCCTTGCTCGGGCGGGAATCGGAAGGTGAAGCGAGTTGGGAAAGTTATTGTACTTTATTAAATTGCTCATCCGAATACCAGTATTGCTCAACTCATCAATTGTCGATTTTATCTTCACAAACATATACCAAATGTACTGATAAACTGGAAGGACGTTCAAACTGTAACTTATCCATGTACCTGTGTGTGATTAATGTATAAATTTAAAGGGGGTCATTTATCGTAGATTTCGTTTTTGTTAATGAAATTGAATTTGTCGAAAGAAAATGAAACAGTCAATGCTTTGATTAACTTAACTGTAACTCTTACTGATGGATTTGTTTAAAATGGGTGTGAGATGTTGTAACAACTGCACTTTGCTACACTTGCAATTTTGGGAACTATCTCGCCAGGTGCCAGGTAACGTTTGTCATGAATTATTCAAATATTGTATTGACTTAAATGAATTGTTACACAGGCCTGCGAAATTTGACGTTTTTTTCCCTTCTAATAATTATGTTATTTTTTTAAATACCTAGTATGTTAAATTAAAATACATCTTTGTTTTTTTTTTCTAGCACATCGAGATTTATTTTTATTGATAACATGCATATTTTAGTATTTTTAAACAATTTTCATGAGAAAACAATGATTAATGAATTTCAAATTAAATTTGTTACACAGGCCTGCGAAATTTAACGTTTTTTTTTCCCTTCCAATAATTATGTTATTTTTTTAAATACCTAGGTAGGTATGTTAAATTAAAATACATCTTTGTTTTTTTCTAGCACATCGAGATTTATTTTTATTGATAACATGCATATCTTAGTATTTTTAAACAATTTTCATGAGAAAACAATGATTAATTAATTTCAAATTAAATTTTTACTTAAAAAAACAACAGTATTAGTTGAAAATAGTGCTAAAGAGACTAAGTAAATCAAAAATACTAATGGTATCTTTTTCTACATCCTTCAAAACTCCCGTTCAATATTTTTCTGTTATGCTTTCTATCCGGTTCATCTCTCTTCAACATCCAGCGGTATTCTGCCATCGCCGGTTTTAGCTACCAGCGCCCTGGGCGAGATTTCTACGGCGCCTCCTATCTGCCATTCAAACCCATACGAAAAACAAGCAAGGGATAAAATGAAATAACCACTTATTTAAAAAAAAAAGTAATAAAACCTTACTTTTACTAAAAATTGACAGTTCAAGTATAGTAGGAGTAAGATCTCTAAGGCCCGCCTGAGGCTATAATGTTTTGTTTTCTTTTCTTTTTAAAGACCGCAAAAAAAAAACACTAAAGTAGACCAGTTAATTTGTGATGGCTTCAGAATTGAAAAACATCTGAATACGAAATTGGTTTTGCGTCTGAAAAAACTTGTCGGTCGTGATCCATGCAGATCCATCGTTGCAGGTGTTCATATGGTGCAGGGGCGAAGTCAATTAATTTGAAACCGGGCCGAACGAGTGGATACCTTGTTTTTTAAAATTTTATTCTTTTCAGTGCCTTAGCGTTAGATTTTTTTTTCATTGTGTCTTTGTGTTTCTCTTGCGTGTTAAGTGTCCACATTAGAGTATTTTATTGACGTAATAGTGTTATTTTATTTATTATATTCATCCAACTAGTGGTAACACAATGAATAATAATACTGATAATAATCACAACGAATGAACTATAAAAAGTTTAAATCAATGATATCTGTTAAAATAATACCAAAAAAAAAATAAAGCCGGTCCTGCTTCTCCACACAAGCCAGAAATCACTCAGTGATTTAATTACCTTGGCAAATAACTGCTTTAAAGCATGAAAACAAAGTCTACGACTTCGCTGGTCGTCTAGATAGCTTCTGTGCACTATATCGTTTTGGGCAACTATATATACTGAGTACTTGATTAACCTATATTTATACGAAATCAATAAACAATATAATTTTGGTAGAAAAAATTAGAACAAAGATGCAAAAATGTTTGGATTAAATTAATTGAAAACTCATCGCGTGACTTTTAAAGGCATGATAATAACTATTATTATCTTGAAATGATAAATACTACGTATTTTCTTAAGATTGGGGCTGGATGACTTGGCATTTCAAAAAAATTATCGATTCTTAAGCGTACCACGAATTTTATTTAGGAAGAGAATATAACGAGACACACACATTAATTAACAAAGATCTTGGACTGGGGGCACAACCAGGGCGTGAAAGGGGCCATCGAGGTTCCTTTTGAGCCAGCAAGGGTCATTTTACAGGTACTGATTATCTGATATTTTCTTGTATTTGAAGTAGTCATGGCAATGGGTATGGAATGTGCATCCCACAGTGGCAATACAGTATTGTAACGGGTGTTTTTTTCTTAATTTGGCGTCATAGTTGGCGTTGACTTTGAGTTTATGTGAACAGGCCACAATTTTTTGACTGGTTTCATTTAGACGGTTATGTGAATTCACAAACATGCGGATGTGGAGTTCAGAAAAACCTAATTTTGTCGAAGAGGTTCCACTGCATCCCGAAAAGGTAGGAGTATGAGCGTGTTGAACTGTCGCTTAAATAGTAGCCCCTAGTAGTGCGGGCACAGCATATGCTATGCTGTGGTGCGGGTATCTGTACCTTCGACCATAAAGTTCCTAGACCCGCTACTCATTCCAACATCCAACCTGGGGGGAAAGGGGAAACCAAGAGAGGTTGGAATTTCGACCTTAAATATCCCTCTGCGCTGATTGGTTCATTTTTGTTGTTGGTTTACAGCCAGTGGCGTATCAAACTTAGGAAGCATTCAAATAAATTTAAATAAATCAAAAACAATGGTTTTATTGAAATTAGGTTCCATGTTCAATTATTTGAACTACATCTCGAGCTGTTCTGTATCTCGTGAAAAGCTAAAAGATAAAAATTGTAATGATTTTTTGTATTGTTTTGTACGCTACGGCGTAAGAACCAATCAGCGCAGAGGGATTTAAGGTTGAAATTCCATTGAAGCAACTCTACTCCCTTCGCGACTCACCCCTCTCGCCCATGATGTTGGCTACAAACAATTCGCCTACAAGCTACCCAGTCTATATATTCTGACGTCGTTGTACCGTATGAAAGTAACTATGAAATAGCGATTTTTATATTAGCCAACATAAAGCAACAAATGGTGGATCTTTAAAAAGTACACAAACTTTAAAATGTAACGAATTTTGTTTTTTTGTGCCAAATTGTAAGTATAATAATTGATTATAACATATTCAATCAGATTTTCATTGTCAGATACACATAGTAGAAGAAGACAAAATGTACGACCCTTACGAAAAAGAACAAAAGAGATTACGTGATCTTTATGAGATGTCTTTAGATAAAGATGAAGAGGATCCTTACGTCGATTCGACTGAAGAATAATTATGGATCAGACGAAAATTATGTTCACCAAGCGACGAGGGTTCTATAACATCATCGGAAGAAAGCGAAATGTCTCATTTGGACGAGCCTGGATCGTCAAATCCAAAATCATGCAGCTCAAGGTACACAAAGTATTGAACAAGGCACATCCGAGCATCAGGAAGAATCGGATGAAGAAATAGACAATACGCAACAAACTTCAGAACAATATTCTTTAAAACGACGATTCACAATGAAATGATACAACGGCTGAATTACCAAACTTTAATTTTGAGATGTCTACAAACTGTATAAAAGTAAATCTTGGCCCCAATGCTAGTCCTCGAGATGTTTTTGACAATCTATTTACGGAAGATATACTTTACTTTATGTCGTTTTTACTTGTCGAATTGAGTCTGTAAATTTTATTTCAGTTGCTTTCAGACGACTTTTTGCTATTTATAGTGGACTAGCGACTCGGCCCGGCTTTGCACTGGTAGCCCTTCTGGTGGATGGATGGGGGCGACTTGCGTTCTCCTTCCGTCTCTGCGGCTCTCGATGTAGACGCTCTGTTGCGCATTTGATTATTTATTATACATAGCTGTACCCGGCGCGCGTTGCTACACAAAGTAAACTGATATTTTATGTCTAAAACTGTCAGTGCTCAAAACTAAAATTGTCACTTTCGCAAAAACTCGTTTCCTTTTTTGGTTGTCATCCGATCGATACCAAACTTCACAGGATCACCCACTTCACAGGGCTAATCTGAAAATTGCCTGAAAATTTCATCAAAATCCGTCCGCCGTTTTGGAGTCCATACGGAACATACATACGTAATAATTATAATAAATATGTTACCGCTAATATCCGGAAAACGGTCAGTTATTATGCATAACAACTGAGTACACCAGGAATTATGCATAAATACTAAAGTCGTCAGTGATTATGCATAATAACTGAGCATATCAGGAATTATCATCCATAATATCGGGGACACTCCGTTAATATTGATAATAACTAAAAATTGAACCGGAATTATGTTACAGCAATTATTATATGTGCGATCTCAATTTGATCACTAATGAAGTTCGAACTCCTTGCATGTTAATAATGTTCTAAATGTAACAACCTTCTTAGAAAAGCAGCTGCAATTGCTTCTGATACTATGCACGGTTACCAAAGATGCAACTGTATTAAATTTTGCAAAAACAGTACTTGCCGTTGTCAAATATGAATTATCTAGTAACTGCCACCAAAGTTCTTCTTACTCGAAACTCGAATAATTAAATTTTAGTATCCCTATCTGTTTTGTATTGTGCCATAATATTTGTAAGTGTCATCAAAGCTAATTTTGCTCAAAATAAATAGATTTTAGTAAGTACGTAAGACTAAACATATATTTCTTGTATTTTACCTACATTACCCCTAAATATGCATAATGACTGAAATTTAAATTGTTGTTGTGCCTACTAACTACGAAGTGGTATAGGAAATATGCATAATGACTAATATTTTTTAGGTATTATGCATAATTCCTGATGTGCTCAGTTTGTCTAAGACAGATGACTGTACCACAAGGGCAAAAACCTTGAATAGGTTACTGTCTGCTATTTTGCAAAACAGCCCAGCTTTTACCACTTCTTGTCCCTTAATTAATGGTCCTTGACGAAAACCAATGTAATCAAAAATTTCACTAATTTCTACCTCCACTTTCCCCATTTTATTTTTGTCTTGAAGCAAAAGAGAAAAGCGGTATTAAAAACTACAGCCACAAAACACTGTAACTATCCAAAAACGCATAAACTTACGAATAATACCAATAAGATTTGAGGTTACGTTAACGTGACGGTGATAGAGCATCCCTTGTCAACATTAGCTGTTTTTTTTCCTTTAATCTATCGCAGCGCCAACTATCGACCATTGGTTTCTCGAATCATTGTAGTCCTTTCACCGTATCTACCCACTAGTAAGAGATCGTTGGTCATAGGTTAAGTTATCTCTGGTCACGACTTTTCTGTCATTTAACTAGTTGTCATTTGAGATATCAAACGAAGTCATAAGTCATAAATAAAACATGGCACCTAAACGTGTGCATAAACTTGATTATAGAAAAATAACTGAGAATGATGTGATTTGCCCAATTTGTAGAAGTATTCTAATTAAACCAGTAACACTCCCTTGCAGTCATGGGTTTTGTTCATCTTGTTTGGAGACTGTATCAAACAGCTCGAATGTTGTTTGCCCCTTATGCAGAGTAAGAGTTGGTTCCTGGCTTAGATCTGCAACAAAATCAAAGAAATTAATAAATGAGACTCTTTGGAAAAGGATTCAGGAGTTATTTCCATCAAAAGTAATGAGCAAGCTCCATAGAATGGGAAAAATGTATCAAGGTACAAAACCAGCAATAAACAAATGAAAAGTATACCTACTGAATTATTTTTGTTTTAGGTGAATTTAGAATAAAACAAATATGTGATCAAAAGAAAAGGAATGAAGATCAAACAATGCCAAATACAGTTAATGTACGTGTCCAAAATAGTAAAAAATCTTGCACAACCAAACTCCAATATAAACAGAAACCTTCAAATGCAAGAAAAGTTCAGCCTTCTACAAATTTGGTTACCACTGATAAAAAAATTGGTTCAGTTTTGATTAACAATTTTGCAACTAAGGAATATACATGTAGAATTTTATGTCAAAATCTAAATGTACAATCCCCACAACAATATAATTTAAGGGAATCAACATTTTTAAAGAAAAGTAAAATACAAGAAGCGCCACATTCAGAATTATCAAATGAAAGATGCAATAGCATTGAATCTGAATGTTTATACTTTAAACCAATTGATTATCGACACAACCCACTTGCCAAGAGGTTAACTCCTATCAAAGTTCCTACACGAAGACCAGTTATTAATTCCCATTTCAAAATACTGTAAGTATATTGTTTGTTTTTGCTTTATTTTTAAACAGTATTTTATAGTGCACCAAGTGGGCAAAATCAAATTAGTCTGAACTACTTAGAATCTGCTTTTGCTCGATTATGTTCAGTAGTGTTTAAGGACAGTGCAGATCAATACAAAAAAGAAAATGAAACTGATTTGCAAAATACAAGTCATGTCATGTCCCTTAAACGAAAAGATAAAAGATTTAATAATGGAGGTTCAAAAAAATTAAAGTCCAGTGGTGAAACTTGTTTCTTCACATTACAAGATTCTGCAGAATTAATACCAAATATTTGTGATAACAAAAGCTTGCATGGAGCAAACAAAAATTCAAATGACCCAATCATTGTTAAAAGAACTATAAATTTTAAACAGTCAACAGACACTTTGAGTGAAAACATTAAACGTGCACTACAAGAGCAAGCGGATTTTGAGTTGGCTACAAAGTTACAACAAACATATAATCAATCTACAAAGTATTCAACTCGGAGCAGTGTTCTGAGAATGGAAAGGAAAAATCGAGTCAAAATGGAAGGATTGTTAACACCATATAAAGTAAAGTAGATACATTTCTTTGTTTTTTTTTTATTATGTAAAATAATATAGAAATAATATGTTTTCTTTCTCCCGATGAGTGTTTTGCAAAACCCGCAATTTTGTTGCTTTGTTTTCAGCTTAAAATGAGAAGATTGTGAAACAAATTAAATGAGTTCCAATCATGTCCAAAAACATTCTTTTTAGGTATGTACATAATCTTCATTGTCATATTGTAAGAAATAATTTACATATTACATTATGACCTCTTTAGTATAAATCAATTGAACTATTTTTGTTTTATCTTATCAACTGGCTTTATCTTGTCACTACCCATATTGTATTGTATCATAGTCCGTTCACCTAAACAAAATCTGATACCTATAGAAGACCATTCTTTACTACAGGATGAAAAGATAGGGGTCATGACAGGGAAACCTGTGTGTAATAATTTAACCGTACATTTTGAAGAAAAAAAAAAAAAAATGTGAAAACTTAAAGTTGGACAACAAATTCGCCTGTTGAAACCACAGAATAATTTTAACCCTTTCAGTCATGCGCAATTGGTCACCCCACTTTACATTACCCAAAGTTGTATCAAAGAATATTTACACTTTAGTGTAAATATTCTTTGGTTGTATTGACATATAACGTTCAGAAGCGGAGAAAAAAATTATAAGTTACAGGTTGCTGCAGTGGTATTGTAGAGCACTATGCAAGGGTCTAACAATTTTTGCATCCATTGTTTTGAGTTTCGAGAACCAATTATCTATATCTATATATAATTATCTATATACAGGCCGTTTCAATCGAAACGAGCCACCCTCAATAACTTTTTAGGAAAAGAGATTTAAGAAAAATCTAAAAGCAGGTAAATTTTTATCTCGAGGGGGACATGTTTTGATGCAATAGTAAGCAGGCTTGGTGCCACCCCATACCCCTGACAGGAGCAACCTCGATTTTTTAAAGAGGGAATAGGGGTCGAGTAACGTCGTTTGAAAGGTCTTTTAATTGTCTTTTCAGCCACATAAGTATTTTTTATTTACACAGTCTATAAGTTAATAATTAAAATAATTATTAACAATAAAAAGCTTGCAATCAACAATGTTAGACAGTCTGTGTTTTTGTACAATTATTTGCGTATTTATTATCTTATCGGTTTTTGGCTAGAGCTAGAGAACGCATTGGTCTTTCAACAGGATGAAGCACTACCTCATTATACTGCGCCAGTACGACAGTTCCTGGACAATAACTTCCCCGACCACTGGATTGGTAGACAAGGTCCTGTAAAATGGCCAGTTAGATCGTCGGATTTGACTCCCCTAGATTTTTATTTGTGGGGACACCTCAAGTCCAAAATTTATGCGACAGAACCAGCTTCTCTGGAAGATTTGCGACAAAAGATTATCCTGGAATCTCGACAAATAACACCGGAAACGTTGCGTAACCTAAATAGCGTATTTCATAATCGTCTGTATGAGTGCATGGAAGTCGATTGAATCATTTTGAACATTTCATATGAAATCAAATTTAGTGTTCAATGCTACAGTTGCTTTATCGCTCAGGAAATTAAACACGACTATTTTGTTTTCAGTTTATTTATTTACTTATTGTTAAGGATTGGTATAAATGAGTATGAATGACGACAAATTTGATTACAGCATTATTCAGATCAATAATAAATTGTCTAATAATGTTCATTGCAAGCTTTTTATCGTTAATTGCAGGCATTCCTAAATACAAAACAAATCCGTAAAAAAAATGTTTCATTTTTAATTACTAACTTATAGACTGCAAATAAAAAAATAATTATGTGGCCGAAAAGACAATTAAAAGACCTTTCAAACGACATGTTACTCGACCCCTATTCCCTATTTAAAAAATCAAGGTTGCTCCTGTCAGGGGTATTGGGTTGCACCATGCCTGCTTACTATTGTATCAAAACATGTACACCTCGAGATAAAAATTGACCTGTTTTTAGATTTTTCTTAAATATCTTTTCCTATAAAGTTATTGAGGGTGGCTCGTTTCGATTGAAACGGTCTGTATCACGGCTTCCTAGATTAGAAAGGAACGGTGTCCCTTCTCCGGCTGGTCGAGTTTGAAAAAAAGCTGTTTCTGACAATGTACTGTACTGTACCTCCATCTAGCGAATTTTTAACCGAACTTTTAACTGTTACCTTGACAGCGTCTTTCAAATCAAAAACGAACCGCCAAAGTAATTATGGCAAATTAAACAGCAAAAATTTGTACATCCTTTTTAAACTTTTTTGTTCACTTCAAAATTTTTTGCCTAATTTATATAATCCTGGATTCAAGCTTTTTTTTAGTTTTGATTATTGTCACGCCGTAAAAATGGAAGAAATTTATTTTTGGATCATGACATGGCATCATCCAATGGAATAATTTCGGCAAATTACCTCAAAGATGAGTTCGAGAAAATTTTATTATTAAGCCAGTGAGATATTTAACAAAAAAAAATCTTTGTCCTTCAAATTTGGAAAAAATAAAAGCAAATTTGGCCATTCAAATATTTTCTCGCCCAGTAACAGCCGCTTTGAAGTATCTTGCTCATCATGATGGTGAACAATGTTCCTTCTTTAAACATTGTACTGCAACAGTTATATTTATGGAAAACAGGTACAAATATTTTCAAATTCACGACGTCAGCAATAGAACACAGCATGTCCATCGACAAGATCCCAATACCGCTCTCCTTACACTGACACTGAAGACCCACGACTATCTTGGTTGAATGAAGACTTTCCCCGACATTGAATCTACTTCGGCTGAAACAGATATTCGTGGCTTAACAAAAGAGGCCTTAGTCTTCACTGCACGCAGCACATATCTCTGCATTCAATATTTGATAAAGGATCTAAATTTTCATTATGTTTTAACCAGACGATTTAGCTCTGACGCTATTGAATCGATTTTTACAAATATCCGACTTCGTGGTGGATCCAATGATTTAGTGGATTGCAGAGCAGCCGAATATGCATTGCGTCAAATTTTAAGAAGTGGTCTGATAAGAAGTATCAGCAACAGTAACAGTGCCTGATGTTAAGTACGTGGGCACTGCAAAATTTGTTATAATTGTTCAAAAATCCCATGCTAATGATGAAATTGATATTACCTTAAATCAAGTCTGGAAAAGCTGGAACACATCATTAATACATTCACAGGCAGTTATTCTGGTGACCTGCAGATTGAATCACCAGCCATTGCTTTTCTCTGTGGTTACCTTATAGTGAAAGTAGAAGAATCCATAAACTGTGTATTCTGTTTGTCCCTTCTACGTGACAAGGTCAACCGAAGAACCAGCCCCTTGTTAGAATTAATTTACAATCAAGACAGGGGAAAGCTAAATTATTCAAATGAGAGGTTTGTTGGTTTGACCCAATATATATAAATTTTACCGAGTTTACCAAAACAAAATGTGGAAGCAATTCTAAGAAAAATAATTGTTTCGGACCATTCTTCCAATCCTATATTCCAGTGTCAATTTCATTATAACGCAGTTTGTCATCTCATAATATCCAAACTGATACCCCCTTTACTAGTAAACTTTTGCAACCTACAAACTCAGAACCTCAGAAAAAGAAGTACTAATGCTTACTCTAAAAAACGAAAACTTTTGAAATTAAATTGATTTTTGATTTTTGCTTACCGTGTTTTATTCTTAATCTTGCAGATAACAAATGCATTAAAGACCTTTTTCTGTTTAAAAATGCTAATTATGATTTTTATTGAAAAACTGACAATTTTTTGATTGTCAAATTGTTTAAACCTCAAAATCCTGTCAATCATTATGGGGGAGTACTGTGGCGCTCTCTACGGAACGCAAAAAAAGCCCTGAACTACAAACTCGACCAGCCGGAGAAGGGACACCGTCCCTTTCTAATCTAGGAAGCCGTGGTCTGTATATAAAAATCAATGCCACTTTTCGTTGTAATTTTATAACTCAAGAACGGGCTCACCTATCCAAACCAAATGTTTAGGCTTTGTTCGGACTATTTAGTAGATGGTTTATGTGAAGTTTGCACAAAATCGGTCGAGCGGTTCTTCAATTAGCACATTTTTTGTAATAAATGAATTCAATAAATGGCGGATCATTTTGTTAATGGGTCGTGTTAGTTACACTATTTATAACTTTTATAACTCAAGAACGGCTGAACCGATTTGGCTGAAAATTGGTGGGGAGGTAGCTTAGAACCAGGAGCCGGACATAGGATACTTTTTATCGACATGGGGGCCCAGGGGGGGCCCTTAGGCTCGACCGATTTTTTGGGTCGACCGATTCTTATGATTTTTTTTGTATATTTGGTAGGTATGAGAATAAGTGGTAAGCTATTTTCCACATGGACATGGGGGCCCAGGGGGGGCCCTTTTGCTGGATATATTTTTCGGGTCGACCGATTCTTATGAATTTTTTTTGTATATTTGGTATTTATGAGAATAGATGGTAAGCTATTTTTCACATAGACATGGGAGCCCAGGGGGCCCTTTTGGGCTGGACCTATTTTTCGGGTCGACCGATTTTTATGTTTTTTTTTTTTTGTATATTTGATAGGTATGGGAACAGGTTGTAAAGTATTGTTCACATGGACATGGGGGCCCAGTGGGCCCCCTTGGGCTGGACCGATTTTTTGGCTCAACCGACTTAATAAGGGCTTTTATGATATTTGATTTGTTGGATTTGTCTCCGCCCCCAATAGCAGAATAACTGTTGAACCATGGACAGGGGGCTCAGGGGGAACCCTTCGGTTTATGTCTCAAGAACGGCTGGACCGATTTTTATGATCTTCGATTTGTTGGATTGGTCTTCGCACCGAATAGCAGAATGACTATTAAAACATGGACAGCGGGCTCAGGGGACTGCCTTAGGTTTATAACTCAAGAGCGGCTCGATCGATTTTTATGATCTTTAATTTGTTGGATTTGCCTATGCCCCGAATAGCAGAATTACTATTAAAACATCGGAAAAATTACAGGGGGCGGGGAGCTAAGTACAGGGCAACGACAATAACAAAGCCCCCTGGTACAGGGCAACTATAAGAAATAACGCCGGCCACCAAAATTTGTCGTACCGGGCTTTAAAAATGAAAATCGATTTTTAAGGAGTAAACTCCAAAGTTTCACTTCTGTTGCGCGTGGACTCCACACACAAATTTTTTGATGATATCTCGAGAATGGATTGACTGACTTTTTTCGAGGGCGAAATTTTCTCATACATTTAGTATAGAATCCGTATATAACGCCATATTTGATACATGACAGAAACAATTATCCTTTTATAAAAAAAAAAATGAATTTAATTCAGCTAATATGTTGCCACAACATTTATTGATCTGAGGCGGTACAAAGTTCGCCGGGTCAGCTAGTAAATTATAAAAATCAATGCCACTTTTCGTTGTAATTTTATAACTCAAGAACGGCTTTACCGATTTGAATAATTTTCGTTTTGTTTTGATCGACATAATCCAGGGATGGTTTAAAACTATTTTTCACATGGACATGGGGGCCCAGAGGGGCCCCTTGGGCTAGACCGATTCTTATGTTTTTTTTTTTTGTATATTTGATAGGTATGAGAATAAGTGGTAAGCTATTTTTCACATGGACATGGAGGCCCAGAGGGGGCCCTCGGGCTGGACCGATTTTTCGGGTTGACCGATTCTTATGAATTTTTTTTTGTATATTTGGTAGGTATGAGAATAGGTGGTAAACTATTTTTCACATGGACATGGGGGCCCAGAGGGGCCCCTTGGGCTAGACCGATTTTTCGGCTCGACCGATTCTTATGATTTTTTTTTTGTATATTTGATAGGTATGAGAATAAGTGGTAAGCTATTTTTCACATGGACATGGGGGCCCAGAGGAGGCCCTCGGGCTGGACCGATTTTTCGGGTTGACCGATTCTTTGCTGCACTTATTGGTCCTGTTTTATTTTAATGCTTGAAACCCACGTAATATGAATAATTATGGATTTAGGTACAGTTGGGGACACTCCACATAGGTGACGTGCAGAACTGACACGAATGTCTGGAGGATCAACATACTTGCTGTTGCTTTTGATCCGAACAAAAAGAAACCCAGCAATTATACACCATTTTAGTTTTGCTTTATTTTAAAACAGCGCTCATAGTTTACACCAGTTGCTTTTAGATAACAATGGATAACATTTACCAGAGCGCTATATGAAGCCTCTATAAGGAAGAGCTGTTGAATCGTATATTGTGGAACAACTGAGTTTTCGCCGTCAAGTTGCCGACTCTTTCTCAGCCATTTGTTCGGTCGATTATAGATTATAGGCTGCGCACCCAATACAGAACTCGCATTTGGTTGTTTAACTTTGCGAGGGAAACATGTCTTGGACGTCGGATTTTGTGCTGCATGCTTGATAAAATCTATTCAACTGGCATTTGGTTATCGAACATTGCTAGGGAAACATTACATGTCGTCGACCTTGGATGCTTACATTAATTACATTTCTTAATAACAGCTGCGTTAGGCGACGGTACGATAATTCCCCCAACAAAAAACACATCCGATAGTGAAAATAGGTTCATAGTAAAAAAAAAATTCTAGTGTGCTTTAGACCACACGACTTCCGTTTGCTTCGCCCGATCACACTTTTCGTAACGCTCTCGTCACGCATTCACCAGCTTACTCCCCAAGTCAAGCGTGCGTAAAGAAGTTTTACTTCAAAAGTTTTACTTCAACAAAAATCTGTTTATGAAATTTCAATTTAAGAGCGGGGTCCGACCACGCCCACTTCAACATGTTCAGGTTAGAAGCCAGGGTAAAATATGTAAAACGTCAACTGACTACTAGATGGCCCCCATTGTTCACATTCAACAAAATAATATTGTAACGGTACTTACCACTCGATAGAACTACTCAACTCTAGATGGGGTGTTTTCCAATATTTTCTATCTTTTACAGCGAAGTCTACCTGAGACCCTAATAAATAGTAAACTGGCCCAGTGAAAAACCCATCTTGCCGCTAGCTACGGCAGAACCGTCCTTTGACGACCCCTCCCTTATTCAACAAAATTTCCAAATGGGAATTGAAATGTCTGTTTTGACCTGACTATTATGAGCTATTTTTGTTTTTAGTAAATTATTGTTTATTATGTAATTATTAATTGTTTTATAATTTTGAAGTTGGTGTTAAGTAAAACATAAAAACAAATTATATAGTTTGCTACAATAACACATAAGATACAACGAAAAAATAAAATACAAACAATAATTACATAATAAATAATAACCAAAACTATCAATTTTAAAACTATCAATTCATCTGTCGGTAAATCCAACCAAACCATACAATTTTAGTATGCATTACGAATAGATCGCTTTTTTGTATCAAATGAGTCCTGAATACTTCAACTTTTGGAATCGCGATATATCACAGGAATGGTGTGATTCGTAGGAAAAAAAGTATGGAAACAATTTTTGTAGGTAATTGTATTATCTAAAAATCGGTTTCTTATTTTTTTAAGTTAATAATTATTACTGTTCGATTACAAGTCGCATATCTCGTCAGAGGCAAAACCATCCGCACCCTCTTTTCTGGAAATATACCGTAATTACCCGAAACTCGTCAGGTACAAAACAGTGAACGTGACGAGTACAATAGGTATCCACGCATTTGCCGGTTCCTCTCTGCGTCTGATAACTCACAAACATACGTTTCTATAACTTTCTTCTTCTTTCGCGTGCACAGAAAGTAGTGTCACAATCAAGACCGTCACAGGGTCCATAGGATTCTTAAATTTTGTGTTCTTGCGTCTGGCTTGTGCCCCATCTCTGAGAAAGTAGTCAAACTATTGCAGCAAAATTATGATAGGCCAGACATAAGCGAGCAAATTTTCGGTCAATTCTGTCAAGATATTTCGATTTAAACGCAAACTTGATCACTTTTGGGTTTAGCAGTGACTTTTTAAAAGCTTCCGCCAAGTCTGTGACGAGTTTCATCTAATTTCGTTACTATGAAATTTCAAAAATGAATGGAATTTAATAATTTATTTCCGAGTTTATTGACCATCACCAGCCAAAAAAATGGCATTAGGTCCAAGGGACAACTTTCGGCTATCTATTAATAATAAGTAAATGCTATTTATATCAATACTTTTACGTAAAACTTAACAAAAGGGGACCCTTGTTTTTTTACCCGTGGCGCCACCTAGCGTGTGACAAACGTCGAACCCCCCTCTTAAGAAGTAATTGTCACTTATGCCATAAACATAGTTGTCTCTGAAAACAAATGAAGTCGCCATATAAAGAACAGTTCGCCATTGTGAAAGTGCTCTTAATTTATGTAAGTTTATAAATGGAGCTAGAGAATCCTGAATTAATACCGTCTGCAGTATTGGATAATGCATGTTTCAATTTGTCGTCAGCGAAAAGTCGGCAATCATGTGTAGCGATTAAAATAAGTAGCGTAATTGCATACAAAACTGACAAAGCAAATAGGTGCATTGTGAGAAGTGCGGATTCACAACCTATAAGACGCGTGTTCGAATCCCGTTAAGGCAAAAAAAAATCTATGCATTAATTATTCTAAAATCGTGCATTAAAGAAAACTTCCGTTCGCTTCGCCCGATCACACTTTTCGTAACGCTCTCGTCACGCATTCACCAGATTACTCCCCAAGTCAAGTGTCCGTAAAGAAGTTTTACTTCAAAAAATTAAACATTGGAATCGATTGAGGTACGGGCGAATGCCGTATGGGCACCCTGTGTTATTTACCAGTTGAGTGATCTGGGATTGTTGTAATTTTGTATACATATATGGGACATTCCATGCCAAGTGAGCCACCTAAAATTTAGATTTCGTTCAAATTTGATACCTATATTAATAGACTGGAAAAGTCATGACGTCGTTGAGAGTGGGGACTCTTTCAAACAAATGCACGTGCTAGTGACGTGTCAACAGCTGGCTCCAAATAGTGAGGTTACTGTCATTTGCTGTAATCTTTGTTATGTTGAAGTGAAAACTGTAACTCTTTGTTTTTATACGAAACTTGGCCGCTGTGCTGTGCGTTTTGTATTCAGATCTTTGTTTAGCGTAAGTCAGTCGATAGTCGCATGTGAGCATGCACAGTCAGGCCGGTACTTATTTTAATAATAATTGCTTTAGTTTTTCAACTCGTGTCTTTCTTGTCACATCATGTTCTCATTTACTTTACGTTTCATCCAAGTGTAATTAGCTTTATCCTCCCTGGCTTAACCCACGTTTAACCATGACTTCAAAACGTGTTTTTAAACTAAGAAACTGAACGTTGGTTCCCGCACCAGTGCATTTACGTCACACTATTTGCCTCTATAGTACTTGTAAATAGCAATGCTCAAGCGCTATTTGAGATTTTTTAGGCCGCTTATTTTTGATTAAAAAGGAGGGGTTTAAAAAGTTGCTAAAAAACATCACGTGACAGAAGATAAAATTAAAAATTTCACCAAAACAAGCAAAGCAGAAAATAAATCCCCAAAAATTTATTTGGCACTATAGTAGCTCCCACTAAAACATTGCGGTCGGCGCCCACGATGATCACCCCTTCCGAGAATCTGGTCCCCTTTCGCGAGGCAACCACGACCGCGCCGAGCAAAACCAACACCACGAGAACGTTCTGCGTCGCGGTGGATGGCATTGTCGCGACGGTGCAGAACGCTCCCCCTAGTGCTGTCAGGTTCGACGGCACCGCCGAGGATACGGTCCTACCCCGACTCCGGGTTTGTGCCATCCCTGGAAGCCCCTACCTCCATCCAGGTTCGGAAAACCCCATCCGAGCCACCATCGCGGGCCCTTCTAACGACTTACCAACTACTCAACAAAATATCACGATTATGCAAAGTGTACAGCCGACGTCCGACCCACCATCACACGTTCAGTCATGCTAAAGAGACTGGGGTGAGCACCCTTCGGCGTACTCACCGAACCGAAACCCCAGTCTCTTCTTATCTTTTTTCACCCCACCGTTCTCTCCTTCCACACGTATTTCCTTTCATACCCCGGTCTTCTCCGGCTCCCACACAATAATGCACACCCGACCGCCCTCGCAAATGGACGATTTTGCGGGCTTGCTACCCCTCCGGGTAGACGTCCCTCCCAATTGATACGACTAATGGAACTAGGGGAACGTACCCATACTACGTGACCCGTTCAGGGGGGGAGGGGGCTTCAAAATACTACGCTTGGTTACAGGGGCGGGGGGAGGTCTTAGGTTTTTGTCACGTAGTCAATATCCTCTAGAGAAATTTCGCGCTTTTTCGAGCTATATTCAAATTTGGCGCGCAGTGTTTTAAAGCGTGGAGTGGATAAACGTCGAGCGTGTCGATGAGGAGAAAATAATCACGTCTCAGGAAACTCCTGATGCTACCGCCCCCGTGATCTACAATATGTCCGAGTGGATTTATGCTGGGAACGGGTTCGTTGAATATGATTGAGATGAAAAATAAATGGGAATAAAAGAACAAAATACTTTTGTTTTTGTAAATTAAGTTCCTGTTACAGTATGTTTTGACATAAGTTTTTTCTTCTTGATAATATTTTTTTCACTTGTAATTATATAGGTATGCACGCACTCTTAGCGTCACGCGGCAAGCGCCGTATTAATAAAGACAGATATCAGCCAATTTTTTTTTTTAACTTTCTGTTTGTAAAAAATGATTTAAAATCATATTTATGAATTACTACGTGAAAACTAGAGGGGGGGGTCCTATCATATACCACGGGTGGTCACCGAGAGGGGGGAGGGGGGTAAAAAAATTGTAAAAAAATGGGTCACGTAGTATGGGTACGTTCCCTAACCTCTCCGCCAGAGCCAAATCCATCAGTCCAAAGTCAAAATTGGTGAAACAAAGACTCTATACGGTCCTCTAACCAAACAACACGGTACGTGACAACCCATAATAGGTTCGTTCGTGCAGCGATTTCAAAGCGATTGCAAACTGACGGAGTATGCGCAGTTTGTATTTGCCGTTCGTGCAGCGTAAACTGGAATCCGTGATTAATAGTCCGACGTTCGCGCAGACCAAATGAAACGATCCGGAATCGTTTTGAAACCGTCTGAACAGTCAGAGGTAATTCTTCAAACCGTCTCGGAATGTTTGTCAGACGCATGCGCAGTCTTTTATCATTTCAACAGCTAATCAACTAACGTTTGACGTTTAATCAGCGTTTATTAGGTGTTTTATTAAAGAGTTTATTAGAACATTCAACATGACTAGTAGTAGTAGTAATAGTAATAGTAGCAGCAGTAGTGATAGTAGGGATTACGAACGGGACAATTCGTTCGTCCGTCCGTCATTGAGAGGTAAAAAGCAAACAATTGCATTATTCGATTCCTGTATTACCTACCAATATGATCGAAATATGTTTTTGCTCTTGCAAAGCTTAGCGTTGCTGTCAGCAATTGGATCAAATTTCTGTTTTTAGGGTGTAGCTTTTGACGTGGTAGGTTTCAGTCGATTGTATGTAATAAATACAATAATTAATAAAAACAATAGTTACGTTATGTCCATAATATTCAATTTATTATTATTTAATCCGCCAAATTAATTCACCCCTCCAAGAACGTATACGACAGCGAGAGTACACAATTCAACCGAGTGGGACTGGAAAGAAAACTGGTTGGAGTAGTGGGGACTGCATGTAGAATCTCGGGAACCGGCTCTCGCGTCTTGACATGGTGGTACAAATTAAATAATAACTCCGTTAATTGTGATCCAATAATTAATACAAAAACATCAATCGAATACCGAAACCATCAGCTAAAACTTTCTGTTTAACCATTTTTACATATCTTCATTCGTCTCTGAGATATTGCGGTGTGAGCGAATTACGCCATATGGAAAAAAATTAAAGTCGCATTATAAGCGGGATATGGCCAATTTTGTTCGCGCTTTTCCCGTTTAAACAATGTAAAGCGCTCGACCAAAAACTTGAATAACTTTGCGTTCAGGATAGGTAATTGAAAAGTGGAACTGTGAGAAGGTGTATGAAAATGCAGTTTTACCCCCCTGGGGGCTGCTTGGACACAGATATCGCCAGACGAATTCTAGGGGTTGATATATAAACCAAACTACATCGAATAATGCAATTGTTTGCTTTTTACCCCTCAATGACGGACGAACATCAGTTCTGAGCAACTTTTTAGTGCGTTGTGACTCTACTATGACGATATTTTCGAGTTGGAAACCATTTTCGAATCACACGACGAAGTTTTTGTTTTCTTGGAAGAAAGATTGAGGCCCAAAAATCAAGATTTTTATGAAATCATAGTGCCCCAGTTCAATGGCGAATTTATAGTTTTTTTTTATAGTTGGGGTATTTCGTGCTGCCAACCCAAAGCTTTGCTGTGTAACCAGAAACAATGCGCAAACCGTTCGGGCAGCATTTCAAGCTTTTAACAGTCCACAACGATTTTGAGACGCACATGCGCAATAGGATGCAGTTTCAAATCGGTTTGAAATCGCTGCACGAACGAACCTAATAGTCCAGTCATTTGGTGCTCAAAAAGAATGGTACCTGGAAAGTTTTCCAGCAGTTTTGAAAATTGGTGAATTTATAGATTTCGACGTGCTTTTTCCGAATTTCTACTTTGCCACCTCGTATCTTTGCCGCTCGCGCCGCCATATTGGCAAAATGGCGCCTAAAACAGTGTTTTTTGACAATACCTCCTTTCCGACTAATTTTACGATGAAAATAGTTATGTAATAAATTAAACAACTTTATCCAGCAGACAAAACAAAATTTGGTTCTACTTACATACTTTATCGAGAGACAAGAATGAAACTTTCAACGAGGTATGTATACTATTTTATTCACAATCATGTGAATTAGAATAATTAAATCTCATTAACAGAACTATTTTCACGTTTAATTTCAGTAAAATATTTGCACTAATAGGCGCAGCAAGAATCTATTCTGTTAAAAGCTAAGATGCTGAGATTCAACAATTGAATTCCAACTTTCGCATTATGTGCCAAAGAACGCTATATGAAGCCAAATTGACGACTGAGGACGTGCATAATTAGTTTGGTCGATTGTGGGATCGCAGTGCACACTGACAGCGCATTGCAATGAAGCTGGAGAAAGTGGTAGATGATTGTCTCTATATTACCATTCATTATATTATACACTTAATAATTTAAAATCGACTTAAAGTTAAAGCGAGTATTTGCTCTTTCCAACGTTATAAAAGCCTATAATTTTAGACTTTATTAAAAATTTTAATTAATTACTCTATGGATGTTATTAATAAAGTTAATAAGTGCTCTTTAATATTTTATTCTTACTTCCTTCAATTGACCAAGTCGTAACGTTACATCGGAGTTTGACGTTTTCCGATTATAAATAATCGAGAAGTTGCACCAGGAAATGACGGCAATATTTACGTGAACACTATAGAGGCGGAAACAAATCAGTGTGTTTATTCGTTACCTGGTTTATTAATAATGCACAAAGATATAATTTTAACCTCCCACAAGTTTCCTGGATATGACCCATTACATTAACGTGAGGTCTAAGGGTGCTCAAACTAAAGCGGGACTCTGGGACCGGGAGCGATGCGAAACACGACGCACGAAACATTTACGAAACAACGTGATTTGTATTAAATTTGTTTGGTAGTCTTTAAACCTAAATTAAAAAATCAAAAATTCTACATGTAGGTACACAAAAACTGTCATCAATTTTCAAAGGCGAACCATAGTGGTCAGAAACGTCGTGAATGGTATCTAAATGTTTTTTTTACTATTTTTGTTTAATTCTAATTCAATTTCGTCATATGTTTTGTCCATTTGTCTATAATTTTTATATTTCGGATGCGACAGATCGTACAAAATAGGATATTTTTGTATCACTAAAATAACCTTTTCAGTAATTTTACTCATTATTATTATCGCTTACTAGGTGACCGCATGCTTGGCATGTAGCTACAAAGATAAAATGCATGCGAAAACAATGCGAATTGCGGAAAAAAAGCTGCATGATGCGAACCGAAATTATTTCGCAGACATCTCGTATTCTGCCTTGCAGCGGTGTGTGCAGTTTACATATCCCGCAATGGATTCGCTCCCGATCCCGGTCCCGGAGTCCCGCTTTGGTTCGAGCAGGCCTTTTTTGGAATCGGTAAACGTTCAGTTTCTATATCATGACATCACACTGTTTTGGTCAATAATTCTAACTTTCGTAAAGTTAGTTTTTTTTTAATAAATGATGAGGCATTGTAATAGGTACCATAATATGTAATTGAGTTTATTTTGCTTCAGGGGTACCCTGACTGCCCTATCACAAATATTCATCTGAAAGACAGAAACTCTTTGAAAGTAATTTTATGGTTACTGTCAGAACTAACAGCTGAAGCTTTTTACCAGATTTGTTATTTCGTATTTCAAGAGTACTTCGACTACAACAGCATTAGTCATCAGAATTTTTTCAAAAAATGTTAATTCTGTCTTGTCGATTTTTCTACTGCTGCTACTGGCCTTTAGCTTCTATGTTTTTGAACATTATGTGCATTTATGCGAGATTGAAATGCTCTCTAGCTTACTCTTTTTTCCAACGTTATCAAGAGACAGGTCTTTTAACAAAGAGAGCAGGATCTGGACGTGGAAGGGCAACAACAGCAAGAGATGATCGGTTTGTTGTCTTCACTTCGCTACGAAATCGCACATTAACGGCAGTTGACATTCGAAATCATCTCTATGAAGGGAGAAATATCAATATTAGCGAATGGACTGTTGGAAGAAGACTTCATTCTACCGAATTATCTTCTCGCACCAGGGCTACACGACCGCCGCTCACTCGTGCCTACTGCGTTGCAATATAGAATTTTGCTCGGGAGTATTTGGCATGGAGTCTTGAAGGCTGGGGAAGAATTCTTTTCCCGTTTCTATCTTACTGGCTCTGACAGGAGTGTTCGTGTCTGGAGAAGACGTGGCGATAGATATTCCCAAGCATGTATGACCGAACGACTACCTTTTCGTGGAGGTTCCGTTATTGTTTGGGCTGGAATCTCTTTGGAGGGAGACATAGAGTTAGCCGTTCATATGGATGCAGAAAGGCTGGATTAAAGTGCTCCGTTACATGCACGAATTGCCATGGTACATGTTATAATTCGCAAGTTCTATCACAAGATAGCAATGAAGAGGAAGAAACAGAGACAGAAATTGAGGAAGAAGAGGATTGCAAGCGAGCGAGCGGTACTGAAGACGATGAACTCGCAACACCTGGCCCATCAAGAATGAGTGAAGCGAAGGAGAATGCGCTAAATTTTGTAATAGTGTATTGCATGTGGATTAGGCCTACTAAAACCCGTGTTGGAGTAGACTTTGCGGCGCTTGTACGCTAAAACTACTAATTTTACAAAAAAAAAGGTTACTACATAAATTATAGGAAAATTTCTCTAATTTAATTTATTATTTTCTACTATTTTCATCGTAAAATTAGTTGGAAAGTATTGTCAAAAAACTGTTTTTAGGCGCAATTTTTCCAATATGGCGGCGATAGTGGCAGAGTATAGAAATTCGGAAAGAGCACGTCGAAATCTATAAAATCACTTGTTTTCAAAACTTCCGGAAAACTTTCCAGGTAAAACTGCCAAATGACTGGGCTAATCCATTTAACCAACAACAATACGAGACGATTAACCACGACCACGGAAAGAGTCGTAACCATAACTAAATCCGACGTCGGATACCGAAAAAACAACTTCGAATCAACAACATTCTCAGGGCCAACGGTCTATTCGAAATCCAAATAGAATTGACTTGGAGTCCATCGGGTGTTGTTATAATGACAGCAGTTACCCTACAACCATGAGTGGTTTCACTCATTTATGTGGTTTAGGCCTAAGCCAGGGGTCAGATTGTTTAAGCCCATGCTCCATTCAAAATTGCAAAACAAAATTGACGAGGAGTCAACCTTTCCGAGAACGTCAGGACCAATTAATTACTCATACGACACAAAACCGATGGATAACAACGAGTAGTACTCTGGTGGGCCTGAATGAAACACTATTCGAACATCTCGTCGGGGACAAACGTCTTCAGGTCCTTGACGTGCCACAGACGCTTGCCCCTGTTCTCATCACCTTCGAGAATATAGGTATCCGCCCTTGCTTTTTATGGGAAACGGACCAACATAGGAGCGAATTCCGCATGGCGACGCCGGAGATTATAGTGTTGGGCACGCTTATTATAGGCCTCATCTAATCGTCGTTGAACACGTTGAACAGTTGTAAAGAGCGTATCGGAGTCCACTCTCCGATCACCAAACTCACTCGACGTCATCCGTAGATTCTAATTCCCCAAAGAGATTTCCGGACCGAACGAATTCACGACCGAAATAAAGTCGATATGCCGTAAATCCGGTTACTTGGTGCTTCGTTAGTCTGCGCGTCTAGTCACTTTGAATTTTGTCTGGTGAATTTTGTCCCGTGTTGACGTCACAAAAAGGCGCGCGTTTCTAATAAGACAATTGTTTTGCATTTTTTTTTTACCTCGTAAACGCCTGATTTCGAATTAACAAAAAAATAGGGGTCTAATAGTTTTTCGTCTAGTTACTAAAAATGCTGCCATTCTGGGCCGCTTTCTTCTCGATGGTCCACTCTCGTCGTAGTCGACAGCCTGTCTGACCAGTGGATTTGGGTGTTCTTCGCGGCCTTTTTAATGGTCCGAACGGCGATCTCGTGGAGGAACTCCTTCAGCAGCGGGAGCCCGGCCGCTCGGTGGAGTTGTTCGTTTCTGACGAACCATGGAGCGTCGAAAGCTTGGCGGAGGAATTTGTTCTGGAGGACCTGCAACTTACACATGTTTGTCTACGAGGGGGCGTGTGCCCAAGCCGCCGAAGTATATGTTAGAGTCGGACGAACGATTGTTCTGTAAATTAACAATTTGTTCTTTACCGACATCTTACTGCGCCTGCAGACCAGCGAAGAGAGCTTGCCTACTGCCATTTTCCCCTTACTCAGCGAGTATTCGAGGTGTTGGCGGAAGTCGAGCTTTTTGTCGACACCTAGGTATTGACACCTAGGTATGACACCTAGGTATTTTGCCTGGTTGGCCCAGGGGATGACCCGGTCGAACATCTCGATTTCTCCCTCTGGTTGGACGAGTCGGCGTGTCACGAGGAGGGCTGTGCTCTTCTCGGGGTTGACGTCGATCATACATTTCTGACACCAGTCTTCGAGCTTGTCGATGGCTTCCTGTTTCGCAAAAAGGAATTAATTAGTTGAACCATTTCCAGAGGCAAAAACAAGTCCATCGTGCCAGACTGTGTCAAAGGCCTTGGCTACGTCGAGAAAAACAGCACCGGTCACTTGCTTTCGCTCGATCCCGGTGGCGGAGTATTCTACGACTCGGAGGAGTTGGTCGGTGGTGGAGTGTTTCGGACGGAATCCAAATTGTTCGTCTGGGAGGGTGTTGGTCATCTTGATGCAGTGGGTGAGTCTCTTCTGTATGACTCTTTCCGCCACTTTCCCCGCTGCTGAGAGCAGGCTGATTGGCCTGTGGTTCTGTGGGAATTTTGGATCCTTCCCGGGCTTCGGAATGAAAATCACCGTCGCGCGTTTCCACCCGCTCATTTTTGTCTTCTGGCAACGTGTAACTGTTATGTTCCACGTTGCGGATCCTCAGGAGGCTGATGAGTTTCCTGAAATCATCAGCAGTAGAGTTGTAAATCCGAATGCCACCATCTGCGGTCGCAGTGACCCGATAGTGGTTGATACTCTTTGATCGCATTTCTGCGTCAATCCTGGTCCAGTGTCGGGAGTCCACTACGTTGATGGGAGGGATTCGTCCCTTCCTCAGGGGCGTGGTGGCGGCGGTGGCTGTGGCGGCAGTCTCGGGGTGGTCAGCTTCCGTCTCTGATGTATCCATGTCAGAATCATCGTCGGGGGCGGCATCGGGGGTGGCGTCGTCGGGGGTGGGGATGCTGCTGCCGCTAGGAGTAGCAGCGTTGCTCCCTGGGATGAGGTGGATACCTTGCTCAGGGGTTCAGCCTTTTTGGGTGGGGCGGCGGCGACGTCTCTGAAGGAGACCACTTGCCCCTGGGAGCGGGTCTCCTTCTTACCCCCCTTCTTCTTGCCACCTTTCGGGGGCTGGGCAGAGGGGGTGGGTCTCTTGGGGGCGGGGGTGACTTTTTGGTGGTCACTCCTGTTGGGTTGGGGCGGTGGTGGCTCCACGTCGTCTTCTGTGGCCTGCAGGTTTGAGAGAACCTCAAACCTGTTGGCCGTGGCCACTTCGTCGGGTTGGATGGGGCTGTCGGCGGCTGTCTTTACCCTCTTGGCGGGCTGGACGTCGCTTGAAGTCGACGATGACGTTGACGTCATGGCGATCGCTGACAGTGCCTTTGTCAGCGCCTCTTCCATCTTCGTCATTCTGGCTGCCAGGGCGATGTACGCTTCTGCCATCTGGTCGAAGCGTTTGTCCATTCCGCCCTCGAGTTCTCGGACCATCCCTTCGATTTGGATGTTGAGGAGTTCTTGCTCTTCGGGACTAAGCATGGGTGATGGTGGTGATTGCACATCCATTTTCGCTGGCACTTTAAAGCGTCCAACAATCACGGGGGAAGTGCAGTGCTCTTTGGCACTGTGGGTGGATTCACTGTTCCGCAGGTGTGGCACCACCTGGGAACCGGAAAAACGCACTTGGAGAATTTTTTTCGCACGAGCACGATCGAGACGTGTATTCACTTCGAGAGTACGAGGCGAACTGAATGAGGGCGTACAGAAGGTAAGTACAGAACAGGAATGAGTAACTGCTGTCTTCCAACCAGAAAGTGACATGCCTTTATACCTGCGACCGGGTAAAACCCGATCGCAGCCGGCGTCCTACTTTCTGATTGGCTGCAGCCTATTCTGATCAAAATCTTACAATTAATAAACTTAAATCTACTTAAAACTATACTTAATCTATAGCGCGAGCGCTAAATTACACTATTAGGTATATTACTTATAACTAACCCCTCGCGACACAAAGCGTAAAAAACGCTTTATCGCGAGAGCGCGGAAGTGGGAGGGCCGAGCGGTAGACAGTATAAAGGTACTGTAGGCGAAATTAAAGTTGGGCGGTTTAAGGAATTTAACTGAAACCAATATTTATGTAAAGCATGTAAATATGACGAGCGTTTACTAATCGAGCGTTCGCTTCATTTAAACAGGGTTCGAATTAAAATATAGGCGCTCTATAAAGTTTTCGATATGTTCCAGCGACGTTCTATGCAATAATTGACATGTGTGCCCATTTTCGTGCATGTCCAGTTCTTTTATATCGCCTTATATTCATTCAGTGCAATTTAAACATAGGCGTCGCGTCGTAAGAATGAATCACGGAAGGGATGAAACAATTAGAAGCGGAGCGCGGGAAATTGTTGCTCGTGTTGTGGAATGCTGCCAGGAGGAAGCTAGAAATAATGCGTTTAGATTTCCGTTGCAAGCTCCAACAAAACGAGCAGCCTTTTATACTATATAATACTTTTACGTGCGCCCATGAGTAGTGACGTGTTCGCGTATTTCCCTCCCCTGCCGCTCCGCCCAACTCTTAATTTGCGTACAATAAACCTTCGGCGGCTGGCGCCATTTACCGCTCGACTTCCGCCACTATTGCACGCTTGCTCCATGTTGCAACCTCATGCTATGCCGCAACAGAGCGCGTGGTGTTTATTACACTTTCTTAACTAATGCTAAAACTTAAAATTAAACACTACACTAACGAGAATCCGGTCGCGAATTCACTCCATACAACACTGCGAGCGGAGGCAAGTGCCATGGCTTCCACGAAGAGATCGATGGGAGGCAGACACAGGATAGCCTCCAGAGCTGCGGTCAGGGTAGTTCTCATGGCACCCGTCACAGCGACACATGCCATCCGTTGGATGCGTCCGAGACGTGTCATCGTTGTTTTTTGTCTGACACTTTGCCACCAGACAATTGCTCCGTAGCTCAGCATCGGTCTGATGACGGCCGTGTAGAGCCAGAGAGTGATCCTGGGTGTTAAACCCGAGAACCTCCCCACCGCTCTCCTACACTGCCACAGGGCGACTCTGACTTTGTCGATTTTGCTCTCCAGGTGCTTTTTCCAGGACAGCTTATGATCCAACATAGCGCCCACATCCTGCGAGAGTTTTAATTTGCCGCCGTTAAGGGAGGACAGCCTTAGCTGTCCCATCTTCCTTCTATTCGTGAAGAGGACTAGCTCTGTCTTTTGTGGATTCACAGCCAGAGCTCCCTTCTTACACGATTTTTGTACCAGGCAGAGAGCTGTCTGCATAAGGTCTCATAGTACATTTTCGTACTTACCAGTAAAAAGTATGACCAGGTCATCTGCGTATCCGATGGTGTAGAATCCCGCCTCGTTGAGTGTGCATAGAAGGGCGTCCACTACTATGTCCCATAGCAGTGGGGAGAGAACTCCCCCTTGAGGATAGGCCCTTCTTAACCACCCCTTGAGTAGTTGCGTCCGCTACACTAAGCTGTACGGTTCTGCACTCCAGCATCCGCTGATTCCAGTCACGTACTGTTCCTGAGACATCGCGGTTCTGAAATGCTCGCCCGACACTATCAAAGGTGGTCTTGTCAAAAGCCCCCTCGATGTCGATGAATTCCTAAGGAGTATAGTTTGTGTTCCAGAGCTCCCTCAATCCGCCACACCACCTCGTCTAGAGCGGACTCGGTCGATTTCCCCGGAACATATGCATGTTGGTTGGGGTGTAATGGTTTGGCCCTTAGCACCCCATCCCTTATTTGGTAGTCGCATAGTCTCTCCAAGGTTTTTAACAAAAACGATGTGACACTTATGGGACGGAAAGATTACGCGAGTGAATAATTTAATCACCCTGGTTTGGGAATAAAGACAACTCTCACCTCCCTCCACATTTCCGGTACGTATGCGAGTGCAATACATGCCCGAAAAATTATCATGAGGTTGTCCAGCATCTCCGACAGTCCCCACTGTAGCAGGGCTGGGAAGATTCCGTCCACGCCCGGTGACTTGAAAGGTTTGAAAGTTCTTATATCCCATTCTACGCTAGTGTGGTTCACAATCCGCGCAGCTTCAGCCCAGTTCTGCAGGGAGGGGGTTTTCGGCCAGCTTTGGATTGGATTCCTATCCGTTGTGACTTCACAACCCGGAAGATGTGTAGCCATCAGTACCTTGGCTGTTTCATCGGCAGAGTCCGTGTATGTGTATATGCCCTTTCTTCAAGCTACCTACTTGCTGTCCCGGATCTTTTGACAGGATTTTTATCAGCCGGGCAGCGGTGGTGGTACATTCGAGGTCCCCACAGAATTTTCTCCATGATGACCTCTGCTTAGAGCGAATGTCTTTTTTGTATTGCCGCTGTTATTCTTTAAATTCGTCCCAGTCGGCTGCATTTTTGGTCCTTTTGGCCTTATTGAATAGCTTACGCAGATAGGCTCGTCCTCTTTCCAGTTCCTTACACCACCATGTGGTGTTGTGGCCCTGGCGGGTGCCCGGTCTCAGTGGACAAGCTTGCTCATAAGATGTCATCAGAGACCTAGTGAGGTCAGTGTCTCTCCAGTTTTCCGGCCGTCTTAAGATCATTAGAAATGTCGAGCCGACGACAGGTTTTCTAGAAATAGATCTCTGTTAGTTTGTTTTGGGTTTTTGTACGGCTTCGGTAACAACTCTTTTGCTTCTAACGAAAACGTTATCCATCTGTGCTCTGACATGGTCACTTGTGATGACACTTGCCGATCCCTTATATGTTTGGAAATCTCTTGTATCGCGAGAGTGATGTCTATCACAGTCTGACACCTCGAGGTGACAAACGTAGGTTCGCTCCCTCGATTGAGTATTCCTAACTTTGTGCTCGTAAGATATTCGAGCAGTGCTGTTCCTCTGCTGTTGCAATCACCGCTCCCCCATACGATGTGGTGTACGTTGGCGTCGCATGCAGCAATGAGTTGTTTTCCTTCCCCTTCGCATTGTCGAACCAGGTTCGTCAGCTCCTTCGACGGGGGTGGCTCCCTGGACTCGCCGGGGAAGTATACTGAGGCGATAAATACCTTTATTACGTTCCCTCCAATATCCAGGCTGACCTGCACGGCCGTGATGTCCCGATTGCAGTAGTCCGTCAGTTGGAAGACGTCTTGTTGACCTGAAATATAAAGTTCTGGGTCTTTCTTTTAGGGTAGGTGGTCCCTGTGGTTTTGTCGCCCATGCCGCAGACCCGGTTGCCTACACACCACGGTTCCAGAACATATCCATTCCCAAACCCGAATCTTTCACATGTGGGTACTTAAACAGTTGATAGCCCTCGACACGCCATTTACTATATTGCAATGGATTATCCCGTACGGCTGCAAGCATTTGCAAGTACCATCGGTCTTGCACGGGTTCCGTAACATTAATCAACCCCCCATCAACCTCCACAGTTTCCAGCGCATCCACCAAAGCCAACGAATTGGGCACTGACTGAGAATGTCGGGTAGACAAGGTAAACAAAAATGTCATTTCTCCTGGCTGAGAACCCGTTAACCAGGTTTGCTGCGGTTAACCGTTCGAAAATTTGTTGCAGCAATTCCATTATGTTTTGCGAAGGTGGGTGTGGCTACGATAATGTCATCAACATAGGGAAAAACGAAAGGCTCCAGGTCGTGACCAACGACCTTCTCTATCAAGCGTTGAAAGATTGCAAGCGCGTTCGTCAACCCAAATGGCATGCGCCGAAACTGAAAAAGCCCCCTCGACTATCGAGAGCCACTGGAACCTGCCAGTAAGCGGACTTTATCTCGAGCGAGCTCAGATACTTAGCTGGGCTCACCGGTCAAGAATTGCGGATACGAGGCAATGCATAGGCGTCCTTCAGTGTCACCTTATTCAAACGGCGATAATCTACGCAAAACCGATAGGACCATCACGACCGGAGACGACCAACCACTTGAGGAAGGTTCCACAACTCAAAAAATCCATTTGCATTAAATGTTTTATTTTTTATTTTATTTTATGGCGTTTTCTGGGTTATCTATCCAACTAATCCGAAACAGTTACAACGCTTTTTTGAGCAGCTGAGTCTGTTTGTCCATTTGTTCCATTTTTGAGTAGCTGGGTCCATTTGTTTTCTTCCCTCTGTTTTTAAGGAACAACTGTTGTGAGCCAAGACATGGCAACGGTGTCGGAAGCCATAGACACCTCGATATGAAAAAAATATACAAGAAGGACGCCATTTTCACTGTAAATTACACAAGAAATATACAGACGGACTTCATATTAACCATTCTTTACTACAGGATGAAAAGATAGGGGTCATGACAGGGAGACCTCAGATTAATACACCAAATGCGTAATGGATTTTGAGACAGAAATTTTAGATTGGTTCCCCCTATTAACTTATAGCAAAACTTTTTTGATAAATGTACAGAATAAAAAGTACAGAGTGATCAAGAAGGACTGTTTGAGTTGGTAGTACTTTTAAGATACTTTTTTTGTTCGGATATTTGTAACACTGCAGCCGGATACACATATTTGACGTAACGTCAACTGAGAAAAAATTGTAAGTAGGTTAAGCGAATAGAAATTCTATTAATTCAAGGAAATTAAACTTGAAATACAGAACGATAATCAAACTAAAGGTACCTAATGCTCAAAATACCACCCATTTTTCTCTAAACATAAATTAACTCTTCCTTTTAGGCTCTCGCAGACATTCACCACGATGTGTGAAATTTTTCATTGGGCAGAATGCCGGCACCACTATTACAATATTAACATACTCCAGGGTCGATTCCTCAACTTGCATCGTAGAATGTGTCTACACGTCGTGATACCTATAGGCGTACAACTGTTGTTCGAATTTTGAGTTGTCAAACCTCACACCTCCCCAGTAATCGTAACCTTGGGCCAAGTTGCGCTCTTCACAACGTATGAACACGAATTTAGACTTCCATTGGCAATAGTGTCGGTGTCCAAACTGCTGCCCACTCAGTCTAATTTCACGACGTTTTAATTTTAAATTTTAAATTTGAAGTTGTGAATGATGCTGACACGCGTGAATGACAGCTTTCAGTGTCAACCGGAAGTTGTTACAATTCTACCATTTAAAAATGAAATTCAGTATTACCAACTCAGTCCTTCTTGATTGTAATATATAGAACAAAGAAAACAAAACAATAATTAACGCTTCAATAATAGCAAAATGAGAAAACTAATAATAATGAAATGTCCATCCTTTTGTCATCTTTTCATTTCCCGAAAATGAGCTTACAGTATTTATCATTCGATTTATTTTAAAAGATCATGATACAAATATGTTGCGTGCGTTATGTTCTCACTTGGGGATATTTTCTTTGATCAATGTATAGTTGGTGACAAGAGTCCACAAGCGTCGCGCGCACCTTGTTGCACTTTGTTGCATTATATAATGAAATACATCCTTCTTTCTCTCTTTCACGAGAGACGTCTATGGATGCTCACCGATAATCGGCGCTCCAGTGTATTATAAAAAAAGCAAAAACTTGTAAACTAGTGTTAATGCTCGTTTACATTTGTCACTTTGGATCTTCATGTAAATTGCCTTTCACTTCATCCAAAGTGAACATGAGAATGAATAATCACTCTGGACGCACATTCAAAATGAAACCCTGTTTTTTAGTCACTACTTCATCAAATTGATCGAGGCTCATCTAACTGATGGAATTTCAAATTTCAGTGTTTCCCTCAATGATTGTATTAACAATTTTGAAAAATCTGTTTACATAATAATAATTATAGAACCTTTTAACATCTGTTTTTTATTTTAATTTTACGTTAATTAATTTACTCTAAAACAATGTCTGTTTGAATGACAGGATATTGTACAATGTGCATATATGCATATTCTGAAATGTGGAGATTGTAAAGAATAAGGCTAACCATTTAACTATTAAATTAGCCCCAATTCAACAATTTTATTACTTAAAACTTAAATATATTTAAGTCGAACTCCACAAACTTTTATTACTGTTTTTAATGGATAATTCGACACGCATTTTTGTATTTTTGTGTTTGGGTATTCATGGTGCGTCGGATATGCAATGTCCTTGATAAGACCATAATATGTTGTGTGACAAGATGCTTACAGATACAATCAGCGATTCAGCAATAAAAAATTCTGAAACAATTAATTAAGAGCGTAATTATCTAAAAGAAGTATCATTCTTTTGAATGGAGAGTTACTTTAAATAAGTATACAAATTTCATTTAAATATACACACCCAATTTTATACCAATTATTGGCAATATGATTTCGTACTAAATAACACACCGATTAAATTATTGTCAATTTATTATAAATCTACTTTAACCGCTTAAATTTTTTTGAAGATCAAGATTGTATACATCATTTTCGAAATTAATATTAAAGCATGTTTAACTAAATTTAAAATATTCCACAAGCAATGGTATCATACATATACGAAGCAATTGGCAATCTTTTTGGTGTAGAAAAACCACCTGAAGACGTTGGAGACCCCATTGATTTTGAACCAGGAATATTGTTAGACAGTGGAATTTCCTGGATTTATGTATGAAAGTTTTACATGCACAGTCATGAGTAATTGATAACGTTAATGTAATTGATTTAGATTTTTAGGAAACTTTTAATACCATCGGAAGTAAGGACAACCTCTAAATTGTGTCCTTCAAATTGTCAATGTCAAAGATACAAGAAATGCAAAGTATAATGAACAATGTGAGTTGCGAATAATTTTGTATCTCATCTAATTATTGAAATTGTAGCATATTAAATTGTAAAAAACTGAAATCATTCACGAAACAATCATTTAGTGATGAAAACGAGTTTCTTAGATTTCTTCAGGTCTTACAATTTTTGGTCCTGGCTTTGTGAATGGGCAAAGTCCTGTAGATTAAGTTGACACTCAATACATTGGATATTTTGTGAATAGATAACATTGTCATGGTTTCAATTTGTCTGGGTTCCTGGTGAAAGCAAAGGCTAGTGTTTTATGGGCTATGTAAATGATAAAAAATCATCCTTATAGAAAATATAGAAACTGCAGGTCTGTAAATTGCTAGCAACTGCCTATGGAAGCACTGTAATTCTGTTCTTCTTGATTAAAAACAGAGTCATATGATTTACGTTGGCGTTTTTTTGCTGTAACGCAGCACCAAACGCTATGTTGGAAGCGCTTGTTTTCGGTTTTCAAATTCAAGTAGCTCTGCATGTGCACTTAAGTTAAAAAAAAGCAGAATTTGCTAGGTTATCTTCACATTTGGGAGCCACCGCTGATAGTAATTTCTCATAGCTAGGAAACGTTGGAGTTGCTTTGATGTTTTGAGGAGTATTAGAGTGACTGCCTGCACTTTTTCTGATACCTTCGGATAGTTTTTACACCCAGGAAATCTATTTGTCTGAATCCCAGTGTGCACTTTCTCTGGTTACTGCGTAAAGTTGTGCGCGGGTTACCGACATTGCCAATATTGGTTCAGGTGGGGAGATTTTAAAATTCCTCATCAGATATAGTACATTCGGTATGAATATTCTTTATAATTTATATTCTTTTTGCTGCTTTGTCGTTCGGCGACTTCGGTCACTCCACGTGCACCATCTACTTTACCGTGGGGTAAATGAAGCACCTGTGGATTTGAGGTTATGCAATTGGTTTTGCCCAGAGATATGGAGGGTATAGAGAACACACTTCGACGAGTGCGCATCCAAATTAACCGGAATTCTATATACGCGGCCATTTTGTCACTTGTATGTCAACTTGTCTGGTGTTATATATTGTAGTAAATGTAGAAATGAAATGTATGTATTATGTGTTTAGCTGTGTTTAGAGACTGGCACAACTGTAGAAATCAAAGAAGATGCCAGTTGCAAACGATTATGCATGAAAAATCGAAGTATTTCATATCATTATAACAACTTAATATGTTCTTAACCAACAGCAACTATTTTAGGTGGTCTGTATGTTCCCTACAGCTTGTAGAGGTGTTGTCACTTTGATTATAAAAGTCTTGAAGTACTACCAAAGGAACCATATTTTCATAATTATTTCAACACATTGGTGTCACAAGAATTTTATGAAAAAATCAATATTCTCTTTCCAGCTCTAAAGGATCACTTTTTAGAAATTGGAATTAGGGGATCGAAATCATGACTTCATATGCTAGTCAAAGAAGTTGTGCAATTGCACACAAGAATTCGGTTTTTTAATCTAGCCAACAGATATTATAGTTCTTCCGTACAAGGGCCTAATGTAAGAAGGCAGCTAAATAAATTAATTTTATTTCATCATCAATAAAACATTGAGCAAAAAATGTTTGGATTTTATTAAAGTTCAAAATTTTGAAATGCCCTCCTTTAGAAAGCGTAAAAATGGCGGTTTTCAATTCTAGACAGCTGGCGCATATCCAAGGGTGTTCTCTATCCCCTCCATATCTCTGGTTTTGCCTGGTTTTGCGGCGCCAGATCTGACCTTCGTATGTTCCCTGGTTTGTCCTGTGTATACGCGCTATTAGTGCTGACGTATCTATATGTTTGAGGTAGGCCAATGCATGAAGCTAAACGAACGCAAAAATGCATCTGTAAATCAGTTTTTATTTTTTTTTTCTCGTCAATAGCGCGGTTCTTAAGTTAGTGTCTTGAGTAAATTTTTCATTTAATTTCACATAATATGCAACAATGTCTGACTACGAAAACTTAAAATGTAGTGAGACACAAGCAAAATTCGCTCTAACCAGACATCAGAAAGCAGTCAATCAATTATTGCAAGAGGATGATAACATTCGGACACTAAAAAGACGATTGTCAGTGGTCACAGAAACGTTTGAAGAATATGTAAGAGTCCAATCCGAAATGGAAAAAATTCGCATAAAGGAGATGATAGCGGAAAATGCATCTGAAGAACAAATCCTTGCGTTCCTTGACGAAGAAAGTAACGATCATTTGAAAATCGAAAAACTATTTTATAAAATCTTTAATCAAATTGAGCAAATATTGTCAGAAAACAACACCCAAAATCAAAACTCATTTGGTGCACAAACATCCGGGCAACAAACAATAATTAATAGCACTATAAATGAAGAACAAAACGACGCATTCTTTGACGAAGCAAGTAATAATCAAAATAAAAATCAATTTCATAAAATCGTTGATGAAACGGAGCGGATATTCTCAGAAAACACTCAAAATCAAATCTCATCTGATGCAGAAACACTCGCGCAACAAACGATCACTTATATCACGGATAATGAGTCCAGTTTTCCCGAAAATTCATTTAATTCAGAACATTTAAAACCAATACCATTACCTACCTTTACCGGAAAACATAGTAATTGGTCTGTTTTCTTTGATTCCTTTAAGGCATTGGTTCATGATGACGCAACTATGCCAAGTGTAAACAAAATTCATTATTTGCGCGGATGTCTTAAAGACGAAGCACTTTGCGCGATAGAGTCATTACCTGATTGCAAAGAAAATTATGAAGACGTCATCGAGATATTAAGAAATCGTTTCGAAAAATTTGACGACGTAATAGAAGGAAATTTATTTATCGAACATAAAAATACAATATCGCGTAACACATTGGTTTAAAACCGTAAATAGTAATACAAATCTCAATCATCAATTTTTAAAATTTTGGAAAGGAGAAGTCGATACTGAACAAAAATGGTCAGAAGAACGAAAAAAATGTGAAGCACATTTTATTCAAAATTCATATAGAAACGAGGAGGGCAGATTCGTTGTTCGCCTGCCTTTCAAGGATGAATTATTCACCTTATGTGATTCACAAGTTTCGGCACTTCTTTCTTCTACTTGAGAAAAAATTTCAGCGTGACAACGAGTTAAAAGCCGCTTATACAAAGTTTATTAACGAGTATTTGTCTTTAGGTCATATGAAGGAAATTCCCAAAAACGAAATAAATTCATCTCCGGTTTATTACCTCCATGCGGTTTTCAAGCAAACCTTGGAAGGCCCAAAGATAAGGGTCGTCTTTAATGCATCATCCGGATGGAGCATCCTATAATTAGTAAAATAATTATTGAAGATTTTTATGTCGATGACGTGTTAACGGGTGCAGCCGACTTTCAGCAGGCAAAATTCATAAAAGAAAATCTTACAAAAACGTTAAAGACAGGAGGTTTCGACCTTTGTAAATGGGCGTCAAATGACTCGCGGTTCCTGAATGATAATCTTCAGAACGACACGTGGGTTCGGCTGCGACAGCGCACGCAGACGGATGTGTTTTCGAGCTCTGTTATCAGCGCGCAAAATCCAACTCAGCTTTTTACTGGGCAGGTTAGTCGATTATTTATAATTATCTTAATAATTACTTATATCAAGATTAGCGCCCATTGCGCTCATAAGAAGCTAATAACACTATTGTTTTGTACAAAGGCACCTACCACCAAGGTGGGTGCCAGAAATGTTATCAATTAAACGTGGAGCCGATCAATTGTCACCACCCGCGAATGAAGATACCCTGAAACGCTACGCGTGGGATAGTACGCAAATCCTCACACATAATAAATTTACCCCACTGCAAAATTTAAGTCAAGGTGATGATGACAATGATCTAACACAACATAACGAAACTCAATCCCAATCAAATGACAACACACAAACTGAAAATTCGTCACGAAAAGTCAAGGTTCCTCCAATTTTCATCTCGGTACTAAATTATAATGAAATCGTCAAAGATCTCGACCAAATAGCAAAAAGCACTTTCACAACGACAAACAGCTATGAACAAATACGTATCAATTTAACTGATATCGAGGACTTCCGTAAAGTTACAAAATTTTACGATGACAATTCCATCAATTATTACACCTATCAGGACCCTCTCAATAAACCCCTCTCAGTCGTAATCAAGAATATTCCTCGCTCCTTAACCAACGACGAAATCACAGACGAACTGAAAAAACAACATTACCCGGTTACAAAAGTTACTAGACTGTTAAACAAAAATAGGGAACCAACGCTAGTCGTTGCTGTCGATTTAATTAACAACGAGGAAGGAAAAGCAGTCACTGGACAGACTGAGTCATGCAGTTGTTTTTGTGGAACTACGGAAAAATCGTCATAACATTCCACAATGTTACCGTTGCCAAAAATTTGGACACACCCGCAACTACTGTCATATGGAAACAAAATGCGTGAAATGCTCCGGAAATCATTCCCATAAAGAATGCACCAAAACGTTAAGCACACCACCAACCTGTGTAAATTGTGGGGAACATCATCCTGCAAATTATAGAGGGTGTAAGCATTATATGGAAATCGTTAATAATCGTACGACCAGACAGTCACAAAAATTACAACCGAACTCGAATGAAAAGACTAACGGAAATGTAACGTCTACGAACCCAATAAATCGGCCCTTCAATCCCCAAACCCATTATAATAACAATTACACATATGCCAGAGCCACACAACAATCTACATCCCAGAATTCTTTCCCTCCCTTACCCCAAACTGAATCCCTATTAGACCAAATTTTTAATTTTGTGTACAAACTCATTACTCCATATATGGAAAAAATCAAAAACTTTTTTATTCATCAAATACTTCCTGGATTCTTCAATGGCTCCAACTAATAACATCAACGTCATCCAAAACATCACAATTTTAAACTGGAATGCCAATGGAGTCAAGCGCCAACGTAGTATATTAATAGATTTCTTATCAAGACATCAAATATCAATTGCATGCATCTCTGAAACACATCTGAATCAAAATGAACAACTAAAAATTCCTGGATATCTCATCTATCGCAACGACAGAGAAACCGAGCACGCATCTGGTGGAGTAGCCGTTTTTGTAAAACGTGGTATTAACCATCAGGAACTTCCTAAACTGACGTGTCAAAGTCTTGAGGTTCAAGGAATACAGCTCGAAATCGAAAGAGGCAGTCATATCAATCTTTACAGTACATACAAACAACCAAACAAACGTCTTAACACATCAGACATAGAAAAAATATTCTCCGATGCTTCAACGACACTGGTTATTGGCGATCTAAATTGTAAAAATACATTGTGGGGCTGTCGCTGCAATAACCCAGATGGAATTCGTTTGTATAACATCACATCTGATTTCGGACTTAATATTATTGCACCTGGCGAAAACACTTACTATCCCTATCGACTAAACCATCAACCTGATATACTAGACATTATTGTGGCCAAGAATTTCGCGAAGCAAAGTTATCTGAACGTGCACACAGAACTTGATTCAGACCACCTACCGGTAGTGCTTTCGTTTGTAAATACGCGTGTTCCAATAAATCCACCTGAGCGACTTATCAAAGGAATCATAGACTGGCAAAAATTTCGGTTCCACCTTGATGAAACAATTCAAGCACCAAAAGTAAAATCCAAGATCGAGATCGATGTGGAAATTCAACTACTCACGGCAAACATCGTAACATCAATAGAGAAAGCGACTAGAAAACGACATCAAACTACAAAAATTAGTTACTACCAGACACCCCCATATATTGTGAAATTAATTCAGGCTAAAAATAAAGCAAGGCGGAACTACCAAAAATATAGGACTCCAGAACAAAAAACTTTCCTGAATAACCTAACACACAGGGTCAAGCGAGAATTAGATGCGTATCGAATAGAATCGTACAACAGACTCATTGAATCACAAGTCCCTAACGATCCTGGAATGTGGAAAACGACCAAGAAACTAATAAAAGAACCACAAATTGTAGCCCCGATTAAGACTGCTAATGAGACATCTTATTCGGACGCCGACAAATGCAAAATTTTCGCCAATCATCTCGAAAACGTATTTACTACGTCACGGTCAACAAACGCAATCCACAATGTCTGTGTAAAGAATTATGTAGAAAGTCACATACCCGTACCAACTAATTTCAAGTCAACTTCGCCTGGCGAATTAAAAACAATCATCCAATCATTGCCAACAAGAAAATTCCCTGGTCCAGACCAAATACCAAACTTAGTGCTAAAACACCTAACCACAAAATTTCTAGCATTCCTCGCCTCATTGTTAAATGCCTGCCTACAAGCAGCATATTTCCCGAATAACTGGAAACTGGCCCACATTCTAATGTTTCATAAACTTAGCAGGAACAAGCATGCCGTAGAAAGTTATCGTCCAATTAGCCTTTTCAACACCTTATCAAAAATTTTCGAGAAGGTCATCCAATCCAGACTACACGAGGAACTTGAAGAATTAAACATTTTACCCACTTTCCAATTCGGATTTCGAAAACAACACAACACAGTGCAGCAGCTGCTTAGATTAACCGAGATTATTGAAAGGGGCTACGAAAGTAAACAATATACTGTTATAGTTTTTCTGGACATCGCTCAAGCTTTCGACACTGTCTGGACTGATGGCTTGAAGTACAAGTTGCTGAAGTACAACTTCTCTCCATACCTTCAAGGAATTCTCTTCTCATTTTTAGATGATAGAAAGTTTGCTGTAAAAATCAACAACGAATTGTCTGACATTAAGAGCATACAGGCAGGAGTTCCGCAAGGCAGCATTTTGGGGCCAGTCCTATTTAATATATATATCAGTGACATACCAACAGAGAACACCACCCTAGCCATGTTTGCTGACGACACAGCTATCATCGCACAACACGAAGACCTTCAAGAAGCGGTGGCTCATCTGCAGAAACGTGTCCAATCACTGACTAGGTGGTTCAACGAATGGAACATTAAACTGAATCCCACCAAGTGCGAAGCCAAAATCTTCACTCTCAAAAGAATTTCCGAGCATCGTAACATCACCATAAATGGAAATGAAATAAGTTGGAATCCCAAAGATCGAGCAGTCAAATACTTAGGCGTTTTCTTAGACAGCCGATTAACTTGGAGGTACCACATTAATTACAAATTACAACAGGCCAATCTAAGACTGCAACAACTGTATCCCCTGCTAAACCGCAAATCTGCTTTAAAGATTGAATGCAGCCTACTTCTCTATAAATCATTACTGCGGCACCTCTTTATGTACGCGTGTGAGGTTTGGAGCAATACCTCGCAAACAAATTTAAACAGACTTCAGTCATTCCAAAACAAGATCCTTAGAATCGCAGTGAACGCACCGTGGTTCATGCGCAATAAACAAATTCACACTGAACTTGGAATGGGAACTATTCAGGATTACATTCAGAATGTTACGAAGAAATTTTTCTTCAAACTTCACCAGAACCCAAATGCCGTTTATTATCAAATAGGACAACGAAATATCCACACACGACTGAAACGAAACCTACCACAAGATATCTACTTAACAGAGTATCCAGATGTGAACCACTAGCTAACTTCGCTAGCCAAACCAAAGGTAGTTAAGTGTTCCTCAGCCACGTTCATGTTGTTATTTTTAATTTATTACAAATACTGTGAATAACAATTTGTAATTGTTGAACCGGTAATAAAGAATTAAAAAAAAAGAACGACACGTGCGTCACCTTTGATAAAGATTTTGAAGTCAAAGTTTTAGGATTTTTCTGGAACTAAAAAAAAATAGCCTACAAAATATTGAAATGCCATTTCCGGTAACATGTAGGTATCAAGGTATCAAGGAAATAGGTATCAAGATTGTGTCATTGTTTTTTTGGGTCTAGGATAGAAAAACATGTAGCGGGAAAACGACTGGTGGGTGGGTCAGTCGGTAATTAGTCCCGAACCGAGCTGTTTGTACCGCTGCTTAATAAAACTTATGCTTTTGTTCTAAAAACCGGGTTTAACTATTACAAATCGGCAGAAGGGTGGTTAGAGAAGATCGACCAGTTGGGAGATATTCATGGCTGGACTGAATACGAGCGATCCTGTTTTATGTAAGTCAAACTTAGAGGGCCCGCCAAGGACTGGTTCGATCATTTGGATTCCTATAGGAAGACCTGGGAAGAATGGAAAACCGGTAATGAGAGCTTTCCCGCGCCACACAGACTACGCTGCCGTCTTGGAACAATTTGTGGCCCGGAAGAAACAACCTACTGAGACCATAACACACTTGTTAACTTCGCAATGGAACGCACCCAAAACCGCCCTCGACACGTACGACCCATTGAGAGAAGGAAGGCGACGAAGGGACATTCGAACCCGAGGCGTAAACCCATGAACATCGCAAGATCGTGCTAATTGTATTAATCAATAATATTCTTGTAACTTCGAGCAGTATTTTAATAAATTGTATTCCAAAGTTAACATCAAAAGTGGGAAAGTGACCTAAGTGCCTAGTGGCCGTGTTGGTGGGTTTATTTAGGCTTTTAGAGCTGGAAGCTTTCGTAATTCTTCCTGACTGTTTGAAAAACGAAAATCAAGGTCGAGAAGTCGCCGTGCCGAACGACATCATCGGAAAGGGGATGAAAGGGCTGAAAAACAACTTCCAAGAGGTCGTGGGCAAGACCACGGGGATGGAAGACATGGGGGCAATAATTTTATTGTCGCCGGGATAAATAAACTAGTTGTTAGGAATCCAGACGTACTGTAAGTATCAATCTTTCAGTTACTAATAACAGTCGCGTCGCGGAATTTAATCCTCTGGAAAACGACATGGGGGAATGGATTCATTTCATTGATGAGTATGTGGTACTTATAATTGAGACAAAGTAAATGCGCATTTGGCTGGTATCGAAACCTATCGTCGCATTTGTTTTCGTGGAAAGGACTGGCGTAATAATGCAAAGTCGAGGTTTGAGAGAATATAGAAAAGGGTTGAATTCAAGGGTTTGTCGTAAAACATTAGTAAGTGTTTTGCAGTACATTAAATTGATCGGTGATAAATCATCCCGGTAGGGACAGATTTTGAAGATGAGTAGGTACGTGCTATTCAATGAAAACGACAATTTTGGTATAGGTAATTACAAATAGACGAGCAATAAAAGATCCAAATAGTACGCAGTTCGAAATCCGTGACGGAATTTATGTCATGTCTTGAAGTTATGTTTATACATAAGCTCGAACCCTCGAACGTTTCTAAACAATGTGGGAAAGAAAATAGTATTGATGTTCGTCTTTTCGAAGAATCGTAAAATACTTCAGAAGGTTGACAAATGCACGCAGTTAAAACAATATCTTGCACGAATTTAGATTGATTGGTATTTATTAACAGGGACATCATCAATGATTTCGACACATTGATTTGAAAGGTGGTTATCTTAAATTAGGTAAATGCTATGTCAAGCGAGGCACTCATACACTTTGTATCCGTTCAGAAATAGTTATCTCGAAAATTAAGATTGATATTTGAAGTGGCTAGGGTAGGGGAGATCCGATGCAAATGGAAGACATTTGAATTAGAAAAGACACATTGGTCAGAGGTCGGTCAACTTGGCCCCCGACTTTTAATTTTTGAATATTTTATTATTGTAATCAATTGTGCTCGTTTTGTGCCCAATTGTGCCGCTGTTTGTTTCAATTGTGCTCCTCTCTAAATAACAAAAAAACACAAAACAAATCCGGGGGCCAAGTTGACCGTCAGCCCCCGGTTTTTTTACGTTTTTTAAAAAATATTAGGCTTATTCAATTGTGCTCGTTTTGTGCTCAATTGTGCCGCTATTTGTTTCAATTGTGCTCCTTTGTAAATAACAAAAAAACGCAAAACAAATCCGGGGATCAAGTTTTTTTTTTAATATTAGGCTTATTCAATTGTGCTCGTTTTGTGCTCAATTGTGCCGCTGTTTGTTTCAATTGTGCTCCTGTGTAAAGAACAAAAAAACCGCAAAACAAATCCGGGGACCAAGTTGACCGTCAGCCTCCGGTTTTTTTACGTTTTTTTCTTTAATATTAGGCTTATTCAATTGTGCTCGTTTTGTGCTCAATTGTGGTGCTGTTTGTTTCAATTGTGCTCCTCTGTAAATAACAAAAAAAAAACGCAAAACAAATCCGGGGGCCAAGTTGACCGTCAGCCCCCGTTCTTTTTACGTTTTTTTTTAAATATTAGGCTTATTCAATTGTGCTCGTTTTGTGCTCAATTGTGCCGCTGTTTGTTTCAATTGTGCCACTTTGTAAATAACAAAAAAACGCAAAACAAATCCGGGGATCAAGTTTTTTTTTTAAATGTTAGACTTATTCAATTGTGCTCGTTTTGTGCTCAATTGTGCCGCTGTTTGTTTCAATTGTGCTCCTCTGTAAATAACAAAAAAACGCGAAACAAATCCGGGGGCCAAGTTGACCGTCAGCCCCAGGTTTTTTTACGTTTTTTTTTTTTAAATATTAGGCTTATTCAATTGTGCTCGTTTTGTGCTCAATTGTGCCGCTGTTTGTTTCAATTGTGCTCCTGTGTAAAGAACAAAAAAACCGCAAAACAAATCCGGGGGCCAAGTTGACCGTCAGCCTCCGGTTTTTTTACGTTTTTTTCTTTAATATTAGGCTTATTCAATTGTGCTCGTTTTGTGCTAAATTATCCCGATGTTTGTTTCAATTGTGCTCCTCTGTAAATAACAAAAAAATACGCAAAACAAATCCGGGGGCCAAGTTGACCGTCAGCCCCAGGTTTTTTTACGTTTTTTTTTTAAATATTAGGCTTATTCAATTGTGCTCGTTTTGTGCTCAATTGTGCCGCTGTTTGTTTCAATTGTGCTCCTGTGTAAAGAACAAAAAAACCGCAAAACAAATCCGGGGGCCAAGTTGACCGTCAGCCTCCGGTTTTTTTACGTTTTTTTCTTTAATATTAGGCTTATTCAATTGTGCTCGTTTTGTGCTCAATTGTGGTGCTGTTTGTTTCAATTGTGCTCCTCTGTAAATAACAAAAAAAAAACGCAAAACAAATCCGGGGGCCAAGTTGACCGTCAGCCCCCGGTTTTTTTTACGTTTTTTTTTTTTTTAAATATTAGGCTTATTCAATTGTGCTCGTTTTGTGCTCAATTGTGCCGCTGTTTGTTTCAATTGTGCCACTTTGTAAATAACAAAAAAACGCAAAACAAATCCGGGGATCAAGTTTTTTTTTTAAATGTTAGATTTATTCAATTGTGCTCGTTTTGTGCTAAATTATCCCGATGTTTGTTTCAATTGTGCTCCTCTGTAAATAACAAAAAAATACGCAAAACAAATCCGGGGGCCAAGTTGACCGTCAGCCTCCGGTTTTTTTACGTTTTTTTCTTTAATATTAGGCTTATTCAATTGTGCTCGTTTTGTGCTCAATTATCCCGCTGTTTGTTTCAGTTGTGCTCCTCTGTAAATAACAAAAAAATACGCAAAACAAATCCGGGGGCCAAGTTGACCGTCAGCCCCAGGTTTTTTTACGTTTTTTTTTTAAATATTAGGCTTATTCAATTGTGCTCAATTGTGCCGCTGTTTGTTTCAATTGTGCTCCTGTGTAAAGAACAAAAAAACCGCAAAACAAATCCGGGGGTCAAGTTGACCGTCAGCCTCCGGTTTTTTTACGTTTTTTTCTTAAATATTAGGCTTATTCAATTGTGCTCGTTTTGTGCTCAATTGTGGTGCTGTTTGTTTCAATTGTGCTCCTCTGTAAATAACAAAAAAAAACGCAAAACAAATCCGGGGGCCAAGTTGACCGTCAGCCCCCGGTTTTTTTTACGTTTTTTTTTAAATATTAGGCTTATTCAATTGTGCTCGTTTTGTGCTCAATTGTGCCGCTGTTTGTTTCAATTGTGCCACTTTGTAAATAACAAAAAAACGCAAAACAAATCCGGGGATCAAGTTTTTTTTTAAATGTTAGATTTATTCAATTGTGCTCGTTTTGTGCTAAATTATCCCGATGTTTGTTTCAATTGTGCTCCTCTGTAAATAACAAAAAAATACGCAAAACAAATCCGGGGGCCAAGTTGACCGTCAGCCTCCGGTTTTTTTACGTTTTTTTCTTTAATATTAGGCTTATTCAATTGTGCTCGTTTTGTGCTCAATTATCCCGCTGTTTGTTTCAGTTGTGCTCCTCTGTAAATAACAAAAAAATACGCAAAACAAATCCGGGGGCCAAGTTGACCGTCAGCCTCCGGTTTTTTTACGTTTTTTTCTTTAATATTTGCATAGATACGTTTGTTAAAATTACAGTAACAATTGTTTCTAGGATATGATTAAGTTTAACGGAGGTTGGTGATTTCGGACCTAGGAAAAAGTTACCAGAGAAAGAACAAAGAGGGGTGAATTTTATCAATACACTCTTTTTTTTTGCTGTAACTTTGTTACTGAAATAGCATCCTTCAAGTTGTACAATTTACCACAATTGCAAGGATTTTCAATGAAACATTAAATTTTTTGTTTATCAGTTTATCGTTCACACGGCATAACTCAGCACAATTTATTGCTTTCCTTATTTACTATACAAAGCTTGTTTATTTCAAGTGTGAAGAGATTGTCAAGTGTTGAATGTAAGGTGATGCTGTCGGTGTCTGATTTCATTTGTTTTTCGTCGTCCCCAAATTTGCTTACTTTACATTCTTTAATTATGGGAAACTGATGTAGGGGAGAGTGGGATAACTTTGAATATTCGTTTTTTAAATTTCACCTTATAACAAAGAGATTTATCTATCTGTATCATAATGTTCTAGCTTAATAGTGCTTAAACAGCAAGCTGTTAGGGTAAATTTCTCATTTTTAGGAATGGAAGTTAAATGGTCAACTGTCCTACAGTTGAGGCAGTTTTGAACATACATTATAAGTAAATATTGCCAGTAGGAACAATTAAATATCATTTTGCTGACAATCTGGTTTACAACAATGTTATGGTCATAAAATAGACAAGAAATTGAAAGGTTGTTACCGCTTTAACTAGAATGGTTACGAATGAAAAACCGTTTTATCTGAAATTTCATAGAAACCATCAAGTCCTTAAAAGAAGTGGTCCCTAGCACCTTTTGTGCATGCTTATAAAGGTACTTAAGTTGTTGATTTTTTTTTAAAAGAACTGTTATATATTTCAAAAGATGACAAGATAAAAACAATGAAAGGCTTGAACGTCGCAGAACTTATTAAAAGAGTAGCAAGAAATTTATGGAGGGGGGCTGCTTCAACTAAGTACGAATTTTTAAATTTTTACATCGATAATAAAAAAAAGTATATAAGCTTGGAAACACTAGAGATAACTGTGGCAATTGTGGGTTACGGCTAAAAATTGCATTCAAACTTACTACTAATATTTCACATTACGAGATCCGAATGTAACGAATAGCACAAAACGAGCACAATATTGAATAAGCCCAATATTTTTTTAAAAGCGTGAAAAAACGTGGGGCTGAAAATCAACTTGGCCCCCGGATTTGTTTTGCGTTTTTTTGTTATTTACAAAGTAGCACAATTGAAACAAACAGCGGCACAATTGAGCACAAAACGAGCACAATTGAATAAGCCTAATATTTAAAAAAAAAACGTAAAAAAACCGGGGCTGACGGTCAACATGGCCCCCGGATTTGTTTCGCGTTTTTTTGTTATTTAGAGAGGAGCACAATTGAAACAAACAGCGGGATAATTGAGCACAAACCGAGCACAATTGAATAAGCCTAACATTTAAAAAAAAAACTTGATCCCCGGATTTGTTTTGCGTTTTTTTGTTATTTACAAAGGAGCACAATTGAAACAAACAGCGGCACAATTGAGCACAAAACGAGCACAATTGAATAAGTCTAATATTTAAAAAAAAAAAAACTTAAAAAACCGGGGGCTGACGGTCAACTTGGCCCCCGGATGTGTTTTGCGTTTTTTTTTTTGTTATTTACAAAGGAGCACAATTGAAACAAATAGCGGCACAATTGAGCACAAAACGAGCACAATTGAATAAGCCTAATATTAAAAAAACTCGGTCCCCGGATTTGTTTTGTGTTTTTTTGTTATTTACAAAGGAGCACAATTGAAACAAACAGCGGCACAATTGAGCACAAAACGAGCACAATTGAATAAGCCTAATATTTAAGAAAAAAACGTAAAAAAAACGGGGGCTGACGGTCAACTTGGCCCCCGGATGTGTTTTGCGTTTTTTTTGTTATTTACAAAGGAGCACAATTGAAACAAACAGCGGCACAATTGAGCACAAAACGAGCACAATTGAATAAGCCTAATATTTAAGAAAAAAACGTAAAAAAAAACGGAGGCTGACGGTCAACTTGGCCCCCGGATTTGTTTCGCGTTTTTTTGTTATTTACAGAGGAGCACAATTGAAACAAACAGCGGCACAATTGAGCACAAAACGAGCACAATTGAATAAGTCTAACATTTAAAAAAAAAACTTGATCCCCGGATTTGTTTTGCGTTTTTTTGTTATTTACAAAGTGGCACAATTGAAACAAACAGCGGCACAATTGAGCACAAAACGAGCACAATTGAATAAGCCTAATATTTAAAAAAAAAAAACGTAAAAAAAACCGGGGGCTGACGGTCAACTTGGCCCCCGGATTTGTTTTGCGTTTTTTTGTTATTTACAGAGGAGCACAATTGAAACAAACAGCACCACAATTGAGCACAAAACGAGCACAATTGAATAAGCCTAATATTAAAGAAAAAAACGTAAAAAAACCGGAGGCTGACGGTCAACTTGGCCCCCGGATTTGTTTTGCGGTTTTTTTGTTATTTACACAGGAGCACAATTGAAACAAACAGCGGCACAATTGAGCACAAAACGAGCACAATTGAATAAGCCTAATATTAAAAAAAAAACGTAAAAAAACCGGGGGCTGACGGTCAACTTGGCCCCCGGATTTGTTTCGCGTTTTTTTGTTATTTAGAGAGGAGCACAATTGAAACAAACAGCGGCACAATTGAGCACAAAACGAGCACAATTGAATAAGCCTAATATTTAAAAAAGAACGTAAAAAAACCGGGGGCTGACGGTCAACTTGGCCCCCGGATTTGTTTCGCGTTTTTTTGTTATTTAGAGAGGAGCACAATTGAAACAAACAGCAGCACAATTGAGCACAAAACGAGCACAATTGAATAAGCCTAATATTAAAAAAAAAAAAACTTGATCCCCGGATTTGTTTTGCGTTTTTTTTGTTATTTACAAAGGAGCACAATTGAAACAAATAGCGGCACAATTGAGCACAAAACGAGCACAATTGAATAAGCCTAATATTTTTAAAAAAACGTAAAAAAACCGGGGGCTGACGGTCAACTTGGCCCCCGGATTTGTTTTGCGTTTTTTTGTTATTTAGAGAGGAGCACAATTGAAACAAACAGCGGCACAATTGGGCACAAAACGAGCACAATTGATTACAATAATAAAATATTCAAAAATTAAAAGTCGGGGGCCAAGTTGACCGACCTATTGGTCAGCGGTGTTAAGTAGCACATCTACATTAATTGGAGGATCTATTAATGCAGCTTTTGGGCAGTAAGCAGTAAGAAGTATAAATGTAGTTGTTGGAAACGCGGTGTAAAGGACTGATTGAGCTACAGTTTGAGGTGCCTTGATTTGTTAATAGCCAAGGGGTAGAAAAGTGCCCTTTGGTGAGGTCAGTGTTTCTGGTTGATCGTAATGTAATCTTTGTTGTAAAATTACATAAAGGCTTGGATGACGATAAATTAGGGCGAAAATAATAATATAATAATAAAACCGCGCAAGCAGGCATAGAATGCAAATATCTCTGGAGAGTGCATTATTGAAGGTACGCTGAATAAAAAGTATTCCATTTAATGACAAAAATATGTTCGAGAAATATCATTAATAAAATATTAGTCTTGTAAACTAAAAAGATACCTTCAAATAAATAAATCGTTACAAATCTCAAGATGGAGAAAGATTCATCTTCGGTCTCCAAAATGATTTTTGTAGTAAATTAATATTCAAATGATTTTAAAATTTGGATAAGCCAATTGCCAATCAAACTAATAGACAATACCAAATGGTAAGCTGGAGTGTAAAAGAAGCGTTGAGTCGGTCTATCTAAAAACTTAATTATATGTGGTAAGGTGTTACAACAGTTGATATCATTGTAGGTCGCCTATAAGGTGTAGATGTATTGAATAGTTGAAGTTGTAGTTGTAGAATTGAGTGGGAATCAAGTAGAAATTGCAACTAGTGAGTTTAGTTTGGAAAATTCCTGGATCATAATTATGATGGGTGGCTCTTTGAAGGCCTGGGTCATGACAGGTGGTGAGGTCATGGAATTTCTTTAATGACTGTTGTGTAAAGGGCAAATGACATGATATTGTGTAAAATCGAAAGTCTTATAAAATTAAATTGGTGACGAATGAGATCTGAATTTAATAAATGTTTAGTTAGGATTAAATGGAACAATTAATCAGGTCATTGGCGCAACACCGAGTCTGTTTAGTGCATTAATAAGCGACGGAGATGATGCTACCAAAGTCGATAAAGTACTGTCAACATAGGGTGACTTCAAAATAAAACCAAAGTATCCTTAAAAAAATTCGCATCAAAATTGACGATGTCGACTAAAGAGATCGATTTGTTTTGGTTGTTGTTGAAAGATGTGTAACTTTTAACCTTTATATAACTTTTTGGCATGGAAAGGAAGCTCATGAGTATGCCAGTAAGGAGTGGTAGTAAGGTTAAGTAACTGCTTGACAGATCTTGGTATACCTTTGACAGGTATTGATCTGAAGCTTACCTGGAAGTGCATTATGTTGGACTGGACGGGACCTTTTAGGGTCGCTGTTGTATTGGGGAAGGACCGGTATGAAATCCAGGACATACCGGGGGCCACCAGAAGTAGAATACCTTACACCGGTGTTAGTGACGTGGAAAATATGCGTCCTTGGATACGCTTTGGGGAATAAAGCGGAAGGTGGTAAGGGTAGGTAGGTGGAGGTGAGAGTCGTATGGGTGGAATTTGCCTGGAATTTCGCGACTCTCCCTTGATACTACCTTGGTGGTAAAGGGTACCAGGCAGGTAGGTGGAGGTGAGAGTCGTGTGGGTGGAATTTGCCTGGAATTTCGCGACTCTCCCTTGATACCACCTTGGATAACCCGTCTTGGTACCAGGCCGATGTACGTTAGGTGGAATTTTGCTCTTACTCGATCGGCCACCCCTTAGTTTAAGTGCGCCGGGGTCCCAGTATGTTAAATTAGACTTAAAGTATCTTTTAAATTACAGTTAAGTTGCTCGTTGCGTTATTGGGTTATTTCGTCTTTTTATTTCTTTCTCTCGTCGGGACGGATGTGTAATTTTTTTTTTTGGCAGTATTTGTTTGTGTTTAGTAGATACGGGGACCTTTCTAGACTGTTTACAGCTTCCACTACAGTGCTGGGAGGCTGTATCCGGCCGTACTAAGTGAGGACACTTCATGGTCAGGAAAGGCCGTGTTAACTTCGCAATGGAACGCACCCAAAACCGCCCTCGACAAGTGCGACCCATTGAGAGAAGGAAGGCGACGGAGGGACATTCGAGCCCGAGGCGTGAACCCATGAACATCGCAAGATCGTGTTAATTGTATTAATCAATCATATTCTTGTAACTTCGAGCAGTATTTTAATAAATTGTATTTCAAAGTTAACACACTATTTCCATGAAAAATTGGGCTTAGCGCAACGGTGTCGTCTGGACGACGAGGCCGCAATTTCCTGCATTATCAGCGGTTTGCGGCTTTTGTGACTCCGGATGGGCATTTCGAGTTTTTACGCATGCCTTTTGGTCTCATCAACGCTCCGTCGGTTTTTCAGCGACTAATAAATTCAGCTTTGGGAAAATTACGTTATGAACAAGTTCTTGTTTATATGGATGATCTACTCCTCCCGTCCGCCATGATAGATGAAGGTTTAACGTTGTTGAAGACCCTGTTGTCTCGTTTGCATGAGGCCGATTTCCGGTTTCCGAATTTGGAGAAATGTAGTTTTTTGACTACAGTATTTGGGTCACGAAATCGGACCAGATGGTATTTCTTTCGACGCTCTCAAAACAGCAGCAGTCTCAAATTTCAAATCACCGACAAACGCTCGTGAGGTACGGCAGTTTTTAGGATTAGCGTGAAAATTCATTAAGAATTTTGCAGTAATCGCTTTGCCACTCACTTTACATGGGGCGAACAACACGATCGCGCCTTTATGGAATTAAAAGCACACTTGTGGCAAAAACCTATTCTTGTACCATTCGATCATTCACTGTCGACCCAAGTACATACCGACGCGAGTTCGAAAGGGATAGGCGGCATTTTACTCCAACTGCAACCCGATAAACAACAAGCCGGTAGCATACTTTAGTCGCGTAACAAGTCCAGCTGAGCAATGTTATCACAGCTACGAGCTCGAGACGTTAGCGGTTGTAGAATCTTTGCAACGTTTTAGAATTTACTTAATGAGTTTCCATTTCAAAATAGTAACAGATTGTTCCGCCGTTCAATATACTTTCGTAAAACACGATTTAATTCGTCGCGTCGCCAGATGGTGGCTCCGGGTGCAAGATTTTTATTTCGAAATAGAGCATCGTCCGGGTGATTTTATGAAACACGTAGATGCATTAAGTAGAAACGCAATAAATATACAATGCCAATTTCGGTAGAGGAATGGGAGTAGTTGCGTCCGCTACACTAAGCTGTACGGTTCTGCACTCCAGCATCCGCTGAATCCAGTCACGTACTGTTCCTGAGACATCGCGGTTCTGAAATGCTCGCCCGACACTATCAAAGGTGGTCTTGTCAAAAACCCCCTCGATGTCGATGAATACTCCTCAGGACTATAGTTTGTGTTCCAGAGCTCCCTCAATCCGCCACACCACCTCGTCTAGAGCGGACTCAGTCGATTTCCCCGGAATATATGCATGTTGGTTGGGGTGTAATGGTTTGGCCCTTAGCACCCCATCCCTTATTTGGTAGTCGCATAGTCTCTCCAAGGTTTTTAACAAAAACGATGTGACAGTTATGGGACGGAAAGATTTCGCGAGAGAATAATTTCCTCGCCCTGGTTTGGGAATAAAGACAACTCTCACCTGCCTCCACATTTCCGGTACGTATGCGAGTGCAATACATGCCCGAAAAATTATCAGGAGGTTGTCCAGCATCTCCGACAGTCCCCACTGTAGCAGGGCCGGGAAGATTCCGTCTACGCCCGGTGACTTAAAGGGTTTGAAAGTTCTTATAGCCACGCTAGTGTGGTTCACAATCCGCGCAGCCTCAGCCCAGTTCTCCAGAGAGGGGGTTTTCGGCCAGCTTTGGATCGGATTCCTATCCGTTGTGACTTTACAGCCCGGAAAATGTGTAGCCATCAGTACCTTGGCTGTTTCATCGGCAGAGCCCGTGTATCTGCCGCCCTCTTTCTTCAAGCTACCTACTTGCTGTCCCCGATCCTTTGACAGGATTTTCATCAGCCCGGCAGCGGTGGTGGTACATTTGAGGTCCCCACAGAATTTTCTCCATGATGACCTCTGCTTAGAACAAAAGTCTTTTATGTATTGCCGCTGATATTCTTTAAATTCGTCCCAGTCGGCTGCAGCATTTTTGGTTCTTTTGGCCTTATTGAATAGCTTGCGCAGATAGGCTCTTTCCCTTTCCAGTTCCTTACACCACCATGTGATATTGTGACCCTGGCGGGTGCCCGATCAGCGGACAAGCTTGCTCATAAGACGTCATCAGAGACCCGGTGAGATCAGTGACTGTCCTCTCCAGTTCTCCGGACGTCTTAAGATCATTAGAGATGTCAAGCTGACCCCTGACATTTGACAGGTTTTCTAGAAATAGATCCCTGTCAGTTTGTTTTGCGTTCCTGTACGGCTTTTCTGCTTCTAACGAAAACGTTATCCGTCTGTGGTCTGACATGGTCACTTGCGATGATACTTGCCAGTCCCTTATATGTTTGGAAATCGTTTGTGTCGCGAGAGTGATGTCTATCACAGTCTGACACCTCGAGGTGACAAACTTAGGTTCGCTCCCTCGATTGAGTATTCCTAACTTTGTGCTCGGAGGATATTCGAGCAGTGCTGTTCCTCTGCTTTGAGTTCCAGCAATGAGTTGTTTTCCTTCCCTTTCGCATTGCTCAACCAGGTCCGCCAGCTCCCTAGAAGGGACTGACTCTCTGGAGTCCTCGGGGAGGTATAGTGAGGCAAAGACTACCTTTATTACGTTCCTTCCAATGTCCAGGTTGACTTGCACAGCCGTGACATCTTAGTTGCAGTAGCTCCTCAGTTGGAAGGCGTCTTGTTGACCTGAAACGTATACACAAGTTCTGGGTCTTTCTTTGAGGGTGTAAGGTGAATTGGGGGTTGATTCCGATTTAGAGAGGTTTGAAGCTCTGGTCGATTTGGTTTCTCAATTTGTATGTTGCTCGAAGGACCATGTTTTGATTTCGATTGAAACACTCGCGAACTTATGAACTTGTATATTTAAAATAAATGCAGATAGTTCTTAAACGTTTCTTCTCCCGGTGGTTTCTACTTAATTTGAATGAGAATTGAATTGAATTTGAGTTCGTTTTCGACTCGTTGGTTTGAATGGTTGAATGCGACTTGTTTGAATAAGAGTTCGAATGCGACTGTCTGCGATCGTGAGCGGTAACACTGAGGTAAACGGTTTTATGACCCTTTGGTTTTTCCCAAACTGGCAGACGCGACGGCCGCTGCAAATATTACTAAGTAAAAGAACCTTAAAGCTGTACTAATTTTTTTACAATAATTATTAGATTTATTTTTTGATGATTCATGTTCTAAGTTGGCATTCTCATTCATAACAAAATCACATTTAGAATGTCTCCAACTTTGAAAATAAAATATCCTTGTAATATACTACTATAATACTTATCCGGTACTTCCAGAAAACTGTCCTGGCAAATCAAATTTTATTAAGAATTCTTTTAATCGCTCAATATTGCTTGTTTCTATATGTTTTGTCAAATTCGTAACATGTTCAAATATGTAACAATCGACTTGAAGATTCTTATTGACGACAACTTTCTTTTATGAAAGAAAGGCGATTAAATTATTGTCATTGTTTGGAATTAAATCCATACTCCACAAACTAGATGGTAATGGTAAAACGTCATGATTTCTCCAAATTGTGTCAAACGAAGATTTTCCGATATCAATGTTACCACTTCTTTCTCCTAGTTGTGGGCAAAGAAAATATACTCATTACATAATTCTTTTTCTTTCAATAAATATAAATTGAAGTCAGATATTTTTAGCTAATTATTACCTGTATCTGAATTTCCATCTTCTTTTATTTCGGCGTTATTTCTATACACCGTGGACCGTGCTTCTGTATTATTTGGTCTTCTACGTTTGACATGTACACCATCATGCTTTACAATTTCGCGACGTTTTTGCGGCAAGTTTTTCGATATATGTATATTTAGGACAGTTAGGAAAAAGTGTGGGCACGGATCCTTTTTGTATTTACTTAAAAGTACCGACCCCGGCTGCGCTGTATAAATAACCAAAAACAGCTTTGAAACATATTATAACAGTCTGTTTTTAGTTCACGAATTATGCATTCGGTCTTAAAATGTTTTAAAAACGGCACTAAATTGCAAATTAGTAAAATTTAAAAAAATTAACAGAGCTGTCTAATTCTAATTTCTGACATGATCTTTTTCTGTCAAGACGCCATCCTTTCGGGGAATTGCACGGTTATATTCTTTTAGATTGTTTTTAGGAATACCAAATAAGGACACTTTTTCCTAATTTTTATGGTACCCGTTTTTACAATTTGGCACACAGCACTTCCTTCCCATTGTTTACTTCGTAAGCATATATCGCACACACTTCGACTCACGCACTGTCACTGTCAAAATGGATTATTAATTCATTACATATTAAGTTTTATGCGCAATTATCGCATTCACCTGCACACCATGACATGCACCACCAACAAAGCCCGAGTCACGGTGTGGCCCGAGTCGAACATCCTTGTCTTGCAATTCCGTCTCTGTCGCGTTAGCAGTTCGGCGACACGGAACCCATATAGCTGAGTGGCGCGTGCAATCACCTATTTATCTTACACCGTGACTCGCCCTAAGTGCCACTGCAATGGGGGAATGTTGTCCTCGCGAAGTACCACCATCGTTCCTTCGGTGATGTTAGGTTGGTCGACGCATTGCCTCCTGGGTCTCGCTTGTAGTTGGGAAAGGTATTTGCGGTGCCATCTTTTCCAGAAAAGCCCTTGTAGCTGTTGAACTCTTTCCCAACGGCTCAGACGATTGATAGGTACGTCCTCTAGGTTCCTCTCCACAGGGTTTGTGAGAGGTTCCCCGATTAATAGGTGAGAAGGCGTGAGCGCGGTCAAGTCATTTGGGTCAGAGGACAAGGGAGTGAGCGGACGTGAATTTAAGCAAGCTTCAACACATGTTACGATCGTATAAAATTCCTCATACGTGAGGGAAGCATTGCCAATCACTCTTCGTAGGTGGTGCTTTGCGCTTTTTACAGCACGTTCCCACAATCCTCCAAAATGCGGCGAACGAGCTGGAATGAATCTAAACTGCGTGTTTTTTGAAGTCATAAATTCAACAATGTCCGATTGAAATTTTTGATTTTTGAACATTATTCTCTCTGCCCCGACAAAGTTTGTGCCGTTGTCGGAGTATAGTTCGGCAACATTTCCGCGACGGTTAATAAACCTTTTCAGAGCGGCGATAAAACATTCGGAAGTTAGATTAGAGACGAGTTCTAAGTGTACTGCCTTCGTGGCGAAACATATAAACAACGCCAAATACGCTTTCACCTTTTTTGCCGTTCGTGTATTACCGTTTTTTATATAAAATGGTCCCATATAGTCGGCGCCCGAAATGTAAAAAGGTCGGATGGGCTGGAGCCTTGATGACGGAAGGTTCCCCATTTTATGGTTTGCGGACTTCGGATTTATACGGGTGCATTTAACGCACCTATTAATAATTTTCTTTACAATCTGGCGGCCAGAAATGGGCCAATATTTTTGCCTAATTGCGTTGAGAGTTGCTTCAACGCCTGCATGGAGTTCCCTAGAATGAAACTTTTTTACAATGAGCTCCGTTACATGTTGTTTTGGTAGGATAACTTGGAATTTGCTGTCATATGTGATATTAGCGTGTTTTATCCTACCCCCGACGCGAAGTAATCCATTTTCATCCACGAATGGATCAAATTTGCTTAGACGATTGTTTTTGGATCTTTTGCAAAGGTCCTTTAACTCGTTGAAAAATGTTCGTTGTTGAATATATCGTATAATGACTACATTTGCAGAATTTAGCTCCGCAACAGATAACACGCCTTTTTGCCTTTCGCTCTTTTTACAGTTGTTTACAAAACGCAGGCAGTAAGCGATTACATGTTCTAATTTGATGTATGAGGAAAATTTAGAAAAAACTGGGAGTTCTGGTTCAAAATTGATCGCATTTACAATCTTGGATTTTCGCTCCGCGGGATCTTCTGCTTTTAAATAATTTGTTACTTCTAGCGGCCATTCACTAGGTTCTTTGCTTAAAAATTCTGGACCATACCACCATAAATTGGATTTGCTTAGTTGTCGCGGAAGAGCGCCTCGCGAGACAATGTCGGCAGGATTATCGCTTGATCTGACGTGGTGCCAGTCTTTCGGAGTACTAGCGGCTTGAATTTTGGTGACGCGATTTCCAGTTGAGGGGATTTTCCGATATCCATGCTAATACTATTGTGGAATCAGTCCATAGAAATGTACGGTCAATCTTTACGTTTAAAATTTTGGTGACCTTTTTTATTAAATCGGTTAATAGCACAGCAGCATTCAACTCTAAGCGCGGAAGAGTTACTTGTTTTATTGGTGAAATGCGAGATTTCGCGCACAATAAATGAACGTTTGAAGTTCCGGATTTATTTTTACATTTTATATATACAGCAGCACCATAGGTCTTCATGGAAGCGTCCGAAAAGCCATGAAGCTTTATCATTTCGGGATTTGGCAAAATAACTTTTCTTTCGATGCGAAAAGTGTTAAGTTTCGGTAATTCTTGAAAAAATTCTGCCCACACGTTGCATAAGTCTGCAGGTAGCGGATCGTCCCATCCCAATTTTAAAGACCATATTTTTTGTATAATGATTTTTGCCTTCACAATTATAGGATTAATAAGCCCAAGAGGGTCGAAAACTTTCGATATTATTGATAATATTTCCCGCTTTGTGGTATTTAGATTAATGGGCGAGATTGAGTCTACCTTGTACTTAAGGTGATCCGCAGTACAGTTCCAGAAAAATCCCAAAACCTTGACTTCAAAATCTTTATCAAAGGTGACGCACGTGTCGTTTTGAGGATTATCATTTAAGAGTCGCGAGTCATTGGACGCCCATTTACAAAGATCGAAACCATCTGCCTTTAACGTTTTTGTAAGATTTTCTTTTATGAATTTTGCCTGCTTAAAGTCGGCTGCACCCGTTAACACGTCGTCGACATAAAAATCCTCAATAATTATTTTGCTAATTATGGGATGCTGTTCCCTTGCGTTGAAACCTAATGGGGTCGTTCCCCTCAATTGAATTTGATGAATTCAACTATAGCATCTCGTAGACTATATAACATGAAGCCCTAAAACGTGTTCTGTTGTTTAATACAGTTATTTTGTGACATCATAGAGCGTATCAAAAATCGCAATCTCCTCTAGCAGTTTCAAACGCTGTACATTTACCGCCTCTTGTGACGTCATTTTGGGGAAGTATTCTCATTGGTTCGTGCGATTCTCATTAGTCCATAGGTCTAGTAACTTGACTGAATTCTGTCTGGTGAATTTTGTCCCGTGTTGACGTCACATAAAGGCGCGCGTTTCAAATAAGAAAAATGTTTCGGATTATTTTACCTAGTAAACGCGTGATTTAGAATAAACAAAAAAATAGGGGTATAATATTTTTACGTCTAGTTTCTAGAAACGCAGTTTTTGAAAATTCTGGGACGACCCCATTGTTGCAAGGCCCGACATGCTAAGAAGGACGCCGGGGTGGTGCCATAACTCACAGTGGTTAGTCGGTATGTTTTTATGACATCATCCGGTTTCTCACGCCAATAAATTCTTTGGAAATCCCGGTCTTTGGGGTTTATGAGGACCATTCTATACATTTTTGTGATATCGGCGGCAAGGACAATTGGATGAGTTCTAAAGCGACAAAGAATGGAAAATAGGTCTTGCTGAATAATTGGACCCGTCATTAAACAATCGTTTAAAGACCTCTGACCGGACGATGCATTAAAGACGACCCTTATTTTAGGGCCTTCCAGGGTTTGCTTGAAAACCGCATGATGGGGGAGGTAATAAACCGGAGATGAATTTATTTGGTTTTTGGGAATTTCCTCCACATGACATAAGGACAAATATTCGTTGATAAAGTTTGTATAAGCGGCTTTTAACTCTTTATCACGCTGAAATTTTTTCTCAAGTAGAAGAAACTGTTTAAGTGCCGAAACTTGTGAATCACATAAAGTGAATTCATCCTTGATCGCACAACGAATCTGCCCTCCTCGTTTCTATACGAATTTTGAACAAAATGTGCTTCACATTTTTTTTGTTCTTCTGACCATTTTTGTTCAGTATCGACTTCTCCTTTCCAAAATTTTGAAAATTGATGATCGAGATTTTTATTACTATTTACGGTTACCAATGTGTAACGCGAAATTGTATTTTTATGTTCGATGGATAAACTTCCTCCTATTACGTAGCCCAATTTTGTGTCTTGAATGAATGGTTCGTTTGCCTCCAACTGAATTGGGCCACCTTTTATTAATTCCCAATACAATTCGGCTCCGATTAGTAAGTCTATTTTTGAGCTTTGATGGAATTCATCGTCGGCTAATAAAATGTTACGCGGTAATTTTATAACAGATTTTTGGAAGAAAGTAGACGGTAACGGATTGGTTATTTGTTTCAAGACTATAGCATCTAAGCTTGCTGTAAAGTTTAAATTGTGTGATCTGATTTGTATTTTAACTTTTTCGGTTACAGAGTTTTCTCTCGCATTGACGCCAGATATGTGACCACTAGTTTTAATTGTTTTTAATTTTAGCTTTTTACAAAGTTCATCTGTTATGATGTTTACTTCGGAACATTGATCTAAAAGTGCTTGGCACATTTTGAGATCTCCAAATTTATCTTTAATAAAAATTTTCGCGGTCGGCAGCAATAATTGATTATGTACAGTTACCAAAAGTGTATTTGAAGACGACGCCGACGGGACGAATTCTGTTACATGAATTAGGGTGTGATGCCGCTGATTACAATCTCTGCAGGAGAAATTAATCCTGCATTGTTCTGTGGAATGATTATTTCGTAGACAATTACGGCACAAATTTAAGTTTTCCACTCTTTTTAATCGGTCTGCTACGGAGATTGACAAAAATTCGGGACATTGAGACGGATTGTGCGTTTTTTTTTTTGCAAAACACGCAATTAATTTTGTTTGCAACATAATTATGCATTGAATTTGTTGTACTGTGTGTTTGGTTTTTTATTATTAATTGTCGAGCTTTGGTAAGCATTTTGAAAGTTTTGATTTTTACTTTCGTTCTGGCGCTTTGGAGTTTTGTCGTACGCCAGTGATTCCGATATGCGGTATTGTCTTTCTAGAAACTTAATAAACTCCGTGTCTGTGGGTAACTCCCGATCTAGAGTTGACTGCCATTCTTTTTTTGTGCGAAAATCGAGCTTTTCTACGATTAATGGAATGAGAAGCGAATCCCATTTATCTACAGGCAGTCCTAAATTTTGTAGCGCAATTATGTTGTTGTTCAGAGTGTCCAACAAATGCCGCAGCTCCGTAAAATTTTGTTTTAAGATTGGATCGAATTTTATTATATCCGCGACATGTTCAGCGACTGTGATACGTTTGTTTTCGAAGCGATTTTTTAGCGGATGTCTATGGCGTTTCCATAATTGTCTTTACAAACAGATAAAGACTCTATTGCGCGAAATGCTTCGTCTTTAAGACATCCGCGTAAATAATGTTTTTTTTTATCTTTGGCATAGTCGCGTCATCGTTGACTAATGCCTTAAACGAATCAAAGAAAACAAACCAATTACTATTGTAACGTAGCCTGAGCCGGGCGGGTTCGAGGATTTAAAGAAATTTTCTGGCGCACACCGTATTTACAACTTTTATTAAAAAGACTACTAAGACTAACTTTTCACAATGTACAGACTTTCACAATATCACGCGCTGATCACTTGCTCACGATGCTTCCAATAGACTGACTTGCTCCGTTGTTTGATCCCTCTTATACCGCTCCCTTCGTTCTCGATTTATTCTATTCCCGGAATCATGAGATCATGTTTCCGACGCAAAGAATTATTCTAGAATAATGAGATCAGTCTCTTGTACGAGCGTGGTACAGCATGAGATCACCGCCACAGAGTCTTCTAGAGCATCCCATGTGAACAGTTATTCCCAGACGTTCTCATGTGGACTATTCGAGATTAATTACGTTACCATACGTGGTGAGATCATCATGACATCATCCGCTTCCGGGCCGTCGCGCCGTCGTCTCACTGCCCCCCTTTTAAAGATTGTTCGTCCCGAACAATCTACTTCAATCTTGTTGATTTGTCCCGGAGTAGGGTGCCAAACGATCCAGGTGAACCACCTTCATCTTGGCTCGGGGATTGCGTTGAATCCGGTACACTACGTCGTTGATCCTCTTTACAACCGTGTACGGGCCTTCCCAACTGGGTTGTAACTTTGGGCAGCGACCTTTCTTTCGCCGAGGGTTGAACAGCCATACCAAGTCTCCATCACTGAATCCTGCCGAATTCACCCTCAGATCGTAACGCGTCTTCATCCGGTCGCTCGCCATGCGAATGTGACTGCGCGTTAGTTCATGTATACTGGACATGGCTTCCTGTAGTTCGTCTACGTAGTTTCCCACGTCCTTCCGCTCTTGTCCCGGTGATCCGTAAGCCAGATCGCATGGCAGACGCATTTCCCGTCCAAACAGGATCTTCGCCGGTGTCTGGTGGGTCGTCTCGTGAATTGCCGCTCTGTACGCCAGCAAAAACAAAGGTAGACGCCTGTCCCAGTCCCGCTGATGTTGATCGACCACCTTGGACAAGTGTTGTTCCATAGTCTTGTTGAAACGCTCGACCATTCCATCTGACTGAGGATGCAGGGGTGTCGTCCTTGTCTTCCGTACGCCCAATAGTTCGCAGATGCCCTGGAACACTCCAGATTCAAAGTTCCGCCCTTGGTCTGAGTGCATTTCCAGTGGAAGTCCGTAGCGGCAAATCCAATTTTCTACCAACGCCCTGGCAACCGTCACAGCTTCTTGATTGGGTAGGGCATAGGCTTCCGGCCACTTGCTAAAGTAGTCGATGACCACCATGATGTACTTGTTTCCCGAATCAGTGGTAGGAAACGGACCTGCCACGTCGAAGGCTATTCTCTCGAATGGTGCCCCAACGTTGTACTGCTTCATGGCTCCTCGACTACGCGTCTGTGGACCGTTGCTCGCCGCACAAGTGTCACATTTTCGACACCAGCTCTCGACATCGTTTCGAACGTTCACCCAATAGAAGCGTTCACGGACTTTACCCATGGTCTTATTCACGCCCAGATGTGCGCCGGACACTCCACCGTGGATTTCTTGCAAGACCTCCTTCACGCGACACTTGGGCAAAACCAGTTGCATCGTCACCGACTTCCCGTCTGCACTCTCCCATGCTCGCTTCAGCAGGCCATTTTCCACCTTCAGTGAATCCCATTGGGCCCATAGTGCTTTTAGAGCAGGACTCTTGTCCGAAATGTCTTGCCATTGTGGTCTCTGATTTCCGTTCTCTTTGCTTTCCAAAATTGCACTAATGTCGCTATCCCCAAGTTGTTCTGCCCTCATCTCCGCCGTTGTCCACCCATCTTGAGGTTGCAGAACCAGTCTCTTTACGTCCTCGAATTCTTTGGATGCCTCTCTCCGACTGCAATGTTTGCAGTCACTCCGGCATGGCCTCCTAGAAAGTGCGTCCGCGTTCTGGTGTGATCTGCCTGGTCGGTGTTCGATTTCAAAATCATACTGTTGGAGCCTCTCCAACCATCTGGCTGTCTGTCCTTCTGGATCCTTGAGGCTTAACAGCCACCTCAACGCAGCATGATCCGTTCGGATTTTGAAGTGTTGACCGTACAGGTACTTGTGAAAATGTCCTACTGCATTTACGATCGCCAATAACTCCTTCCTCGTAACGCAGTAGTTTCTTTCCGGCTTAGAAAGCACCTTGCTATAGTATTCGATGACTTTTTCTTCACCTTCCTGTACCTGCGAAAGGACTGCCCCGATACCATTGTTACTGGCGTCTGTATCCAGGACATACCGCCCCTTTACTCTCGGGTATGACAGAATAGGACCCGTGCACAGCGAGATCTTCAAAGTTCTAAACGCTGCTTCGCTCTCGTTATTCCAGATAAATGGAGTTTTGTCTTCCGTGAGTCTGTGCAGAGGCTTGGCAATGTCAGCAAACCCTTTGACAAATCTGCGATAGTAGGTACAGAGGCCCAAGAAGCTTCTCAGCTGGTGCTTGTCCCTTGGTCGTGGCCACTCGCGGACGGCCGCGATCTTGTCTGGGTCTGTTTGTACTCCGCTGGGCGAAACCACATGGCCCAAGAACTTCACTTCTGTCTGGAACAATCGGCATTTCTTGGGATTGAGCTGAAGGTTGGCATTCCGCAGGCGGCTGAAGATCTCTTCCAAATTTTTCAAATGTTCTTCGAAGGTTCTTCCAACTACCATGACGTCATCGAGGTACACCAAGCAGGTTTTCCATGTCAGCCCTAGCAGAACCAGTTCCATCAACCTTTCAAAAGTGGCTGGGGCGTTGCAGAGTCCAAATGGCATGACGTTAAACTGGTAGAGACCGCTTCCAGTCGAAAACGCCGTCTTCTCCTTGTCATCGGGGTGGATCTCAACTTGCCAGTAGCCGCTCTTCAAGTCCAGAGTTGAAAACCACTGCGATCCCGACAACATGCTTAGAGTGTCATCGATACGTGGCAACGGATAGCTGTCCTTCTTAGTTACATCATTCAGCCGTCTGTAGTCAACGCAAAAGCGAGTGGAGCCATCTTTCTTCGTTACCAAAACAACTGGTGACGACCACGGGCTTGAGGAGTCTTCAATTATTCCGTCTGCTTTCATTTTGTCCACCATCTGAGCCACCTCTTGGTGTTTTGCGAACGGAAGTCTTCTTGGCGGTTGTCGGATCGGAGCAACATCTCCTGTGTTGATTCTATGCTGCACCATGTTGGTTCTGCCGGTGCTTCGGTCTTCGGTAGCAAAGATGTCATTCTCCTTGCGGATAAATGCCATGACCTTCTCTAATTGATGGTTCGTAAGGTGTTTCCAGTCTTCTAGGAAGAGCTTCTCCACACTCGTCCGCTGAGCCTCTTTTCTGTTACACTCAACAGGTTGTTCTTCGCAACGGACGACCCGTAGTACAGGATGGTATAGTCCGATCGTCTGCCCTTTCTGTAGTGTAACACGACTTTCACCTAAATTCGCTACACGGATAGGAATTCGTCCGTTAGCCTCAACGAGTGTTCTTGCTACCATGATTTGTGTTTTTTGTGTCACGTCCGGGATGGTGGTCACGTTCGGTTCTATTATTCCAGTCCGGTATCCCCCAGGGTCTTCTTCCAACTGTGCCAGCACGATCTGTTCCGAGTTCTTCTGTACACGGACCGTTTCGGAGACTATCACTTTCACTTCGTCGGCGGATGGTATCGCAGAGTGCAGGGAGATTTCTTCGTTACCAACTAGCAGCATGCGATTTTTGATGTCCAAGACGAATCCGAACTTCCTCATGATGTCAAGACCCAAGATGAAATCGTCCACTATATCAGCCACAATAACCTTGTGAACGAACTCGAAACTCCCCAACTCGAGCCTTGCCTCAACTTCTCCGAATACTCGTGCTGCTTCTCCCGTTGCTGTTTTTAGCACCAGGTCGCTCTCTGCCAATTGGAAATCTCCCAGCGGTTTGAAGATGTCGGGTCTTCCGATCGAGACGGTCGCTCCGGTGTCGACGGTCATAGAACAGCCAGCTCCGTTGATTCGACCCTCGAGCAACAGACTGTCGTTCCTTCTTCGTAACTGCGAGACGGAGATAACCCTAGGGGCTTTTGTGGGACCAGCTAGCACACGCCCCAAAGCGCTAGCTGGACTGGACTCCGGGTTCCTATGGGTCTGCTCCGGTGACCTCCTTAAACGGCAGTCTCCTCTTAGGTGGCCCACTTTCCCACAATTAAAGCATCTGGGCCTAGTTGTCGTGCTTCCGTGTCGAATTTCTTCCAACAAGGTTCTCATCATCTCGCTCATCCCTCTCAGTAAGTCGTTTCCATCCTTCGGGGGTTCCTCAGTGGTTACTGCTCGCAGACGGTGAGCCGCCGGACGACAGGCGTTTTTAGCCGCTTCGAACTCCAGGGCGTGCACGAGGGCGTCGGCGCATTTTTGATGTCTACCTAACCTCAACATTTGCTGCAGCTCACTGTCGCGGACCCCATCAATAAACGCGCTTGTTCCAAGTTGGTGGTGGAACTCGCTAGGGGCGCTTGGGTAGGCCAGATGTACCAGTCTCTCAACGTCCGCCGCAAACTCCTGCAGGCTTTCGCCATTCTTCTGAACTCGTGACTTCAGCTGCGACTGGTACACTTGGTTCAAGTGGAGGTCTCCATACCGCAGCTCGAGAGCGTTGACCACGGCGACGTAGTTCTTTTGTTCCCTCTCCGGGACGGTTTGCAGCAGCTGAAGAGCTTGTCCTCGCAAGGATAGCACCAGTGCAGTGGCTTTCTCTTCTTCACCCCAGTTGTTCATTTCCGCCGCTGCCTCGAATTGCCTCCTGTACATAAACCACGAGGTCTGGCCATCAAAAGTCGGAGGTTTTAGCCTTTGTGATGACGGCTCTGTCACGACTGACTGTCCGGTTGTCATCCTTTTCAGCTTTGTTTCCATTTCCTTGACTTTCTTTTCCAAATCTTCTTTTATCCCTTTTACGTCTTCTTTCATTTCCAGAACTTCTTCTTTTACAACTTCTTGAATTTCTAGAACTTTCCTTTCCACAACTTGAACCTTCTCTTCCACGTCTTTTTTAAAAGTGTTTTGTAAAATGTCAAGCTGTTCGAAAATCCTCTGCTGTTCCTCTTGTCGTCGATTTTCTTGTTCTTCTTTTTCTGCGTGGAGTTGTTTCAGAAGTTCCATCTGTTCTTGCTTTTCTTCTTGTCGCCTCTTTTCTTGCTCTTCTTTTTCTTCTTGTCGTCGTTTCTCTAGTTGTTCTAAAAGTGCCATTTGTTCTTTCCTTTCTTCTTGTCGTCCCTTTTCTTGTTCTTCTCTTTCTTCTCGTCGTCTCTTTTCTTGTTCTTCTCTTTCTTCTTGTCGTCTCTTTTCTTGTTCTTCTCTTTCTTCTTGTCGTCTCTTTTCTAATTGTTCTAGAAGTGCGGCCATTTGTCCTTGTAGAGCCTCCATAGTTTTACTTCTCGTGACTCTTCCAGAAGGTTGCTTTGACATGCGTCACGTACCGGTTGGTTCGATTTTTCTTCTTCTTTTTTTTTTACGTCCGCTTCTTTAAATCCCACTTCTGACACCACTTCTGACACTTCAATTTTCTGGCGCACACCGTATTTACAACTTTTATTAAAAAGACTACTAAGACTAACTTTTCACAATGTACAGACTTTCACAATATCACGCGCTGATCACTTGCTCACGATGCTTCCAATAGACTGACTTGCTCCGTTGTTTGATCCCTCTTATACCGCTCCCTTCGTTCTCGATTTATTCTATTCCCGGAATCATGAGATCATGTTTCTGACGCAAAGAATTATTCTAGAATAATGAGATCAGTCTCTTGTACGAGCGTGGTACAGCATGAGATCACCGCCACAGAGTCTTCTAGAGCATCCCATGTGAACAGTTATTCCCAGACGTTCTCATGTGGACTATTCGAGATTAATTACGTTACCATACGTGGTGAGATCATCATGACATCATCCGCTTCCGGGCCGTCGCGCCGTCGTCTCACTATGTTTCCCGGTGAAGGTAATGGTAATGGTAGCGGTTTTAAATGTATTGAATTTGATAAATTTTCGGGAAAACTGGACCCATTTGTCGTGAAATTAATTACTGTTTGTTGTGTGGGTGTTTGTGCACCAGATGGGTTTTGATTTTGAGTGTTGTTTGCAGACAACGTTTGCTCAATTTGATTAACGATTTTATAGAATTGATTTTCGATTTTTTCGCGATTAATACTTTCTCCGTCAATGAAAGCTTCGATTTGTTCTTATGATGCACTTTCCGCCTTCATCTCCCGTGCGCGAATCTTTTCCATTTCGGAATTGGATTCTTACATATTCCCTAAAAGTTGAAGTGACTTCTGACAATCGTCTTTCTAAGCCCGAATGTTATCGCTCTCTTGTAATAATTGATTGACTGCTTTCTGATGTCTGGTTAGAGCGGATTTTGCTTGTGTCCGACTAAATTTTAAGTCATCGTATTCAGACATTGTTGAATATTATGCGAAGTGTGAATAAATGAGAACGAATAAAGACACGAAATGCAGTTTTCCTAAGAAGAATGATTGAATTTTACTGTTACCGGGTCATCGCGTGTGGTTGAAGCTTACTCATGAGAGAGAAACAATGAATGAGGAAAGAAAGGAATGACTGACCTTTGCTCCGGAACCTCTCTGCCTTGGGGACTTCGTCTTGGGATGTTCGATTCCACTTCTGTGTCGAGATTTCTGCCCTGGATTGCTGGCTCGATTGAACCAATGTATTGAAGTGATAGAACACCTGGATCAGCTGAACGGGTCTGAATAGAGCGCCTGGATCAACCGAACGGGTCTTCTCCAGGTGGTTTCTATTTAATTTGAATGAGAATTGAATTGAATTTGAGTTCGTTTTCGACTCGTTGGTTTGAATGATTGAATGCGACTTGTTTGAATAAGAGTTCGAATGCGACTGCTTTGATGGAGAGTTCGAATGCGACTGTCTGCGATTGTGAGCGGTACCTGCAAATATTACTCAACAGAGGGAACCCACGTAAGTGGTCCCGGACGATTTCTCGCCCATGCCACAAACTCGGTTGCCTACGCACCACGGTTGATGCGATGATGATGGATACTGGTTGATGCGATGGATAAACGATCTTCTTTGTTGGATAGTTGTCGTTATCTTTTCGCTCCCTTGTACTCCGTTTTCCGTTTTTGCTGTGTTTATTGCAACTTCTCATTTGACCGTTGTAACCGTTTTCTTGCAGCTTCACTTTCATGCTTTCGGTCTTCTTTCAGGAGATTTTATTGGTCTGATCACATTTTCTTCTAGTAGAATTTGAGTTATTAAAATAAATTAAAATAAACTTGTGTTGGAAATGGTAATAAATATGTGGTTACTATCACAAATTTGTTTAAGATGAAGACGCATAGAATAAATTTTGAAATTTGATCATATGGATTCATTGTTTTCTCAGGAAGTCTAAGAAAAACTCTTTAATTACGACCCCTCTGTGCCATATGAAACAGATTCTGACGTAATTCCTGGGTCTATGTCTACAATTTGTTGTTATTGTAAATTCTTTCGAACAATTCAGAAGTCTTCTCATCGGCATAGATATTAGATCAAAAAGCAACAAAATTCGTGATCGTAGGAGCCTCTGAATCAAAATTTTGAGTCGATTCTTGATCGATACGATTGTGTAAAAGTCATCGAGTTATCAAATCTCATTTGAAATAAAAATCTGTTCTTTTGCAAAAGTTCACTTGGATGGGACCCGTACAATCTTATTTTCACAATGCAGCAAAAGTAAACGGGATTTGGAAACGTTGTATTCGGATATCTGGGAAGAATTTCGAACTGAATATCGTGATACGGACCCACACGGACGTGGTGCTGAGGGCAAGAGAGCGTAGGGGTGGACACGAGGGTGGTCCACAATGCTTCCATTTTGAACGCTGTGGGTTCCACTTGTACAGTTTTGAGGAGACTGTCTCAATTCCCTGTTGGACTGAGGGTTGGAAACCAGACAGTTTTTATGAGAGGATTGTTTCTAATTATAGGAATAAGTTGCACACTTTGTGTTTGTTGGGTAGGTCTATTCAGTATTGTAGTATTGCAGCCTCCAGGAGATGTCCCAGGTGGATTTGGGGGGACCCTTAAATTCTATCCTTATTGCAGGTCCTGTATCACATCCTCTTGAAATTGTATCTTGAGCATTGTAAGGGGGGAATAAATTTGAATTAGTATTTTCTTATTTCAACATTATCCAGTTATAATGTCCTAACTTTCTTCTCCAAAGCCTCGTTTTCACTGAAGAAACATTGAGCAACTTTTGTGTTTATGTTGATTGTTTCCGAAAATGTTTCTAAAAGTTCCCAAATGTTTCCGAATATTTCTCATTGTTTCGGAAACAAATGTTGATTGTTCCCATTTGTCGCCGGTTTCCATTTTTAGCGATAACATCAAAGGAAAAATCGACACGCGATAATAACACGTCTTCCTCCTCTATGTTGCTGCAACTTTTCACATCAGTGGAAACATTGAGTTGCGCTTTCTTTTATGCCTTTAACTTGTGTTTATTTTAATATTAGTAGGTTATCATTATGTGGACTTCCTTTTTTAAGAGGTTTCTATTCTAAGGATTTGATTTTAGAGGTTATGTCAATGGGTTATTTAAATTTTTATATTTATTTAGTTTTTTTATGTTTCTATTGGGCTTACTGTTTGTTATAGAGTTCGGTTGAACTATAGGCGACTTTCAGTTGCTCAGATGGAAACACAAAGTTTATGTATGTTGCCAATTCTTCCGTGGTTGCCAAACATTTCATAAACACGCAACAAAGGGAAACACAAAGTTCCTCAATGTTCCTTCAGTGGAACCGGGGCTTGCACGGGACAACAGTTTTGACGCAGAAATTCAAATTTTTGACAGTCAGAGAAAATAGGTTAAAAGTTTGACAATTAATGTTAACAGTAAAGTAAAAGAACCGATATACGTTTAGCCAACTGCGATCACGAATTTTGTTGCTCACTCGTTATACCAACATTTAAAGTTCAAGTTCAAGTCTATATTTACCTGATGGTTCACTTCTTCTCGAATCTGGAGATCCAACTCTACAACTCTATTTGATAGAATACAATGACGAGGAGACTACATTAAGATGCACCTATTGATTATATACCCAAATCTAAATGCTGGTATTGTCTAAAATTTACAGCAATTATTATTGGTAGTCTAACCCGGGCAACACCGGGCATTCTGCTAGTTCTTTATAAAACTCGCGTCTTCGCGTTCGTTTCCTAACCTTGGATTCGTGACATAAAACTAGCCGTATGAACGCCATTTTAGTCATGAGTGGTTAATTAAAATGAGTGACTAACAAGTTTATAAAACGAGTTGCATAGTATGTACAGTTATGTTCATTAATGTGTTGTTTTTAGTGTGTTAATTTAGTGTTGACTTGACTTCTGTCGAGTAAGGACGTGTCGCTGCGCGTACGACTGGCTCAAGTGAATAAGATAACACCGCGCAGCAGGCGTTTTTCGCGTGCCTATGTGATAGTGCTAAAAAAGTGCGTATGAACAATGTAAACAACAATATGACGACTCATCGCCAATCAACTATGACCCAATACCTCCACAATGAAGCAATGACATCTATTCCCGCACAACCTCAAATAAGGTTACCAGAAATGCAACCAGTAATTGTGTGGCAGGTTTGTCCACAAGCAAATATGATGGTGGATCCTGCAACTACGGCGCAGCTGATACAAGACAACCAAAACCTTTTTGCCGAAAATGCAGTTAGATCACAACAAGAACAAACCATACTTAACGCATGGCAAAACGAAAGAAACAAGTTCAGTTTGTTACTTCAAAATTTGACGCAGGCAAATCAACAAATGGCGTTAAAAATCCAGAACCTTGAAGCTACATACCAAGAATCACAACGGAATAAACCCGAGCTCTCAGCCGATTCAGCGTGAGCGCGCCGGGCGATAAATAAAAGCGAGAAAATAACAAACCACGCAAAAACAAAAATGTAGATAACGTCCTAGTAACGTGAGCAACCCTGTACAAAAACCTCCGCCGATTATGATTGATAACGTGGAGAGTTTCCCTGCCTTAAAACAAGTGCTGCAAAGCAAAAATGTTAACCCGGATGGATACGAATTAAAGCCCATGAACAATAAAAGAGTTAAAGTAACTGCAGTAGATGAAAAGACGTACTCCAGCATTACTGGAGCACTCAATAAAATCAAGGATGTCGCCTGGTACTCGTTCGAGAACAAACAAAACAGGGACATTAAAGACTTACATCATTCATACTCACCACAAGAGATCATTACAGATATCTCCCAGAAATATAAACTAGTAGTTAGAAATGCCAAGAACAAAAGAAGATGGTTATCAGCCGAACAGAAAAAAGAAAGAAATCGTAAGGGGGAGCCAGAAGAAGTACCTTTAGATATGTTTATTGTATCTTTCGATAAAAATAAAGACATAGAAAAGATCTATGAAATTAGAAATGTTTTGAACTGTAGGGTCAAAGTAGAAGCATTACAGAGGAACAACCTGTTACCACAATGTAAGAAATGCCAGGAATACGGGCATACCCAGAACTTTTGTAGCAGAACAACACGTTGTGTCAAATGTCCAGGAAACACGAAACCAAAGCATGCAACAAACCAGACAACGTTCAGCCAACATGTTACCACTGCAACGGAGCATATCCAGCTAACTACAGAGGATGTGAGGTCTTTAAGAAGATTCTTGAAACCAGGAAAAAGAAAAAATCCGGAAAACCAAACAACTGCCGACTCAGCCAAGACGCGTCATGTCTCACCACCAACCCAATGAGCAGCAGAAAACGCAGTCGAATAACAATCCAACCTCTCAGACGACCTACAATCAAATTGTAAGAAGAAACACATCCAACACGGAAAACTGACTGGATAAGCTCGAAAAAATTATGCAATGCATGATGCAAAAGCTTAACATCTCACAACAATACGATCAAGATAATGGAATGGAATGCTAATGGACTACTTCAGCACAGAGATGAACTGCAAGCAATCCTTAGTACCCAAAAAATAGACATCTGTCTCATATCAGAAACTCATTTTACTAACGAATCACATATTAAATTCCACAACTATGTTACATATCATACCATACATCCGGCAAACAAAGCTCGGGGCGGTAGCGCTGTCATAATCCGTGAAAATATAAAACACTGAGAAGAGGAAAAGATAGCAGAGAAAAATATGCAAGTTACATCAGTAACCATTGCATCACTCAATCAAACAATCACAGTGAGTGCAATATATCGCCCACCTGGCCACCCTATCAGCGCAGATCAATATACAGAATTGTTCGATAGACTAAATAATCGGTTCATCATTGGAGGAGACTTCAATGCAAAGCACATCCATTGGGGTTCAAGAATGACTCAAACAACTGGGAGAGAACTCTTCAGTGCAGCCAGCAGCTTCGGATGTGAATTTGTATCTACAGGCAAACCAACTTATTGGCCAACTGACCTAAATAAAACTCCAGACCTGATTGACTTCTTTGTCACAAAAAGTATCTCGCCCAATTACATGAAGATTGAAGAAGGTTACGACCTCAACTCAGACCACTCTCCAATCCTACTTACGGTTAGTGACCAAATCATTTAAAGACCCCAAAACCCTACTTTAATGAACAATCTAACAGAATGGGACTATTTTAACCATCTATTAGAGAAGACCATCAACCTGAGAGTCTCGCTCAAAACAGCTGAGGAGTTAGAAAAAGAAATACACAACTTCACCACAGCCATCCAAGAAGCAGCTTGGAAGAGTACTCCGACAGTTAAGAGAAAGCTAAAAGGCCTTAACTTTCCGAAAGAAATATGTGACAAAATTACCGAAAAACGCAAGCTAAGAAGACGGTGGCAACAAACCAGATCACCGCAAGATAAAGCTGTCCTGAACAGAGCAACAAATCAATTAGCACAAGAAATTAAGAAAATCAAAAAGCTTTCCATTAATAACTTTCTGGATAAATTGACAGCAGACAGCCCCACGGAATATTCACTGTGGAAGGCAACCAAATATCTAAAACGACCGGAAATGACTCCAGCATTAAGGAAAGATAACAATGATTGGGCCAGAAACAATCAAGAAAGAGCCAATGTTTTCGCAGAACATCTAGCGACTCGATTCCATCCCAATCCTGGTTCCGAAACCCTTCCGGTACTTCAAGCAAATAACTATGATGACAACATCATTCTGGTCACAGTATTACATAGTATAATTACAAAGAAATTACAGTACTCTATCTATTATATATCAATGATATGCCCAAAACTTTCAACACCACGATCGCGACCTTTGCAGATGATACCGCATTGCTAGCAGTTGGAAATACCCCTGAAGAGTCGAAGGAAAGACTACAACAGGCAGTAGATAACGTCGTCACCTGGACTAAGAAGTGGCGGGTCAAGTTAAACGAAACCAAGTCGACATAATATATTAACTTCACAAACAAGAGAATAGACTCAATTCCGATCTCAATCAATGGCGTGCGATTACAACCGGCCAACACAGCAAAGTAACGAGTGAGCAACAAAATTCGTGATCGCACTTGGCTAAACGTATATCGGTTCTTTTACTTTACTGTTTACATTAATCGTCAATTCACATTACTCGATGACTTTTAACAGTATCGTATCTATCAAGAATCGACTCAAAATTTTGGATTCAGAGGCTCCTACGATCACGAATTTTGTTGCTCACTCGTTACCTAAGCATGAATCTGGACGTCAAGCTCCGTTGGAGTGAGCACGTCAAGAAAAAAGCCGAGGAACTCAATATAAAGCTCAGAAAGATGTATTGGCTTCTCGGAAGACGCTCCGAGCTGGCAATAGACTCCAAGATCCTCTTGTACAAGCAGGTGCTCAGACCAATATGGACAAACGGAAACCAGATATGGGGATGTGCAAAAAAGACCCACATCAAAAAGATCCAACGATTCCAAAACAAAGTTTTGAGGAGCATTGCTAATGCTCCAAAATACGTTAGAGTGACCGATCTCCACCGAGACCTTGGCGTTGAGATGGTCGCAGACATAGTTAAGAAGCATGCAAACTCCCATAAGAAAAGGCTAGAACAACACATCAATGAGGAGGCGTCCAGGCTCCTAATGGCTAAATTCACTTTCCGAAGACTCAAACGTATCAAACCGTTCGAGCTGACATCAACAAACGACTAAGAAGATCCCATGGGAAACTCTTAGGCATTTTAAGTAGTATATTAAGTTTATACCAAAATAGAATGTTATTTCAAATAGAAATAGTTTCTATAATAAAGTGTTAAAAAAATGTGTTGTACAGCTAGTTTAGATGTATGTGCATCAGATTAAAAAAATAAATAAAACCATACTTAAAACAATGTCAAATTGACACTGCTTGTCGCATCAAGTAATTTCGCCGGCAATGAATTTAATTGAAAGAGCACATATTATTGCTTATTTACATGATGGATTATCCATCAGAGAAGTTGCAAACATCATGCACAGAAGTAAAAACACCATTTTAAAAGTCAAAAACGATGGGAAATCGACGGAACTCTGGAAAAGAAGAAGTCTACGGGTAGGCCGAACGTTTCTACTGAAGAGGAAGATAACGCTTTTTTACAACATCTCGAACAAAATCCGTTTGATAATGAGACATGCCGTATGAGAATCTAACTTCCCAGGTTCAAGAGTTACCGCATGTCGACGGATTAAGCACTCACATTTGAAGAATCATGTCGCAGCAAGAAAAATAAGACTCAGTGAACAACATAAGCAAGCAAGAATAATATTTGCTTTAAACAATTTGTTCCGTGAAAATTGGAATGAAGTAATTTTCAGTCAACATTTAATGGTCATGTAAAGGTATAATTATAGGCCACGCAATACAAGATTTGATGAGCAATATGTTATCACCGGCAATAGAACAGGAAGATTTTCTATAAATTGTTGGGCACGGATAAGTACCCACGGACTTGGGATGTGTTGGGATATTGAAGAGAGCCATAACATGCCATAACATATCGAAATATTTTAGAAAATGTTATGTTGTCGTCAGTAAGACAACACTTTTTCGAAAATCATTTCATATTTCAGTATGACAACTGCCCTATTCATACCGCAGGCCTAGTTAATTAATGGTTTGTTGATAATAATGTTGAGGTACTGGTTTGGCCTTCTAAAAGTCCAGATATAAATATAATTGAAAATGTGTGGGTATTAAAATGAAAATGAATCACCGAAATTTCCGACCACAAAATAGAAACAAGTTGCTAAATCAAATTAATGAAATCTGGAAGGAAATTAGCGATGATGTTAATTTAACAACAAATCTATATGCGTCAATACCTCATAGATTGCAAGAAATTTTGGAAAGAAATGGGTATATGACCAAATATTAACTAAAAGATTGTTAAATGAAGTTGTGTTAAAAGTTTATAAATGGTTTATTTATGTTATGTATTTAATTTCTAATTAAATGTTTTCTGTAATTTTGAAAATATTCTTTTATAATAAAAAAATTGGTGGTCGTGTCAAACTTTCAAACATGGCGGTGAATTACTACACTCTGAGTGGTTGATGGTAAAATCTACTTCACACACGGCCTGTCAAATGTCAAATATTCATTTTCTTCATAGATTTTCACCGTTTAGGCTGGTTTTCCTATTCCACTGTCTACGTGCTTCTAAATCATTTATTTTCAGGACTCCACAAGGGTTTTTTTTGTTTGTCGATAGTAATATAGGCTATTTTTTTATTATTTGTCCACTCATGTGGCAACCTCGATCGAAAATACAAGTGGCAACGTGGCTGGTGTTTTTTCTGTCAGTGTAAACAAAAATTAGGTTAGGCACTTAAAAATTGTAATAAATTTAAAAATTAATTATTATTCAATCTACTAATACAAATAAAGTGTAACAACAACAAATGCAACATAAAGTGTGCTTCTCTGTCTGTAGTGACTTCATATGAACAGTAAACGAATAACAATAGGACAAAGCGTAACGTCGTCGGACTGTTTAATTTGTCGTTACTGAAACCAGTCTGAATGGTCTAAATCTTCATCTATGTCATCAGATGGAACCTCACCATCAAAGTCAGTTCCTGAATCTTCAGTTAGATTTATAATTATTGGTGGAATATTTCGGACATTCTGCAATGATTTCTTCAAAGTGCTTTATACTATTTTGCCAAATAATTGGAGTGTACTTAGATATTGCCTTTGTCCACAAGTTCATTGTTAGTTCCTTATAATTTGTTGTTAAATTAATGTGATTATTATATTTTTTGCAAAAATCCCAAGCCAGTTCGATGGGGTTATACTGACAATGATAGGGAAGGAGCCGCAAAACATCAATACTGTGACTGCGACAAATTGTATTCTATTTCATATTTTGCGGTGATATTTGTGAGTGCGGGTTCTATCAATGCCCATAACTGTTTTGTAAAACCAACATCAAAAGGTTGTTATGTTTAAGTAATCCTGTCAAGCTGACGTGATAATAAAAAATGTCATCTAATGTCATCAAAGTTATTACCAACACAATTTTTTATTTACTTCAATATAGGGTTTTTTTGTTTTAACAAACATAATGCAACAGGTGGTGGACAAATAATAAAAAAACAGCCTTTATATTATGCCGCTCTTTGAGAACATCAAAATGCTGGCTACCGAAAGACGTGTGAGTTTGTTCTTTTTTCGGTCTCTATAATGTTTATTATAATTGCAGAATGCTCTTCTTACTCCCAGAGAGCGAAAAAGGTATTAGTAAGAGTGTTTGAAGGTTTGAAAATATTTTCTAGAGTGGAGTAAATAAGTTTGTATGTAAAAAAACTGAAGAATACACTGGTAATAATCTAAGAAATGTATAATCTAAGATTAATATAATTATGTTTCTGATTCTATGTAAAGAGTGTCCAGTAAGAACTCTACAATGAGACTTGAGAAAAAAAAATCTAAAGGTAATATTAAACATGTGATAGCAGAAGAGGACAAAATGTGGCAATTGGATGGATCAATCCTCGTAAAATCAGTGTTAATGAAGTCATAACACACTTAGTTGAAGACATCCACCACTGAAGATTCAGATAGTGACAAAGAAAATTATATATAATGTAGTATAAGTTTGTTATCCCGAAATGAACAATCTAACAGTACATAGTGTAAAGATAGATTAAGCAAAACTTGAACAACTCACAAAAATGTATACAAAAGTTTTTAGGTTCGGTAATTAACATTGGTAATTATTAGTGGCGTAGTAATCCCCGAACTGTTCGTTCCCCTCGGACCGACCTCGTTCCGAATGTCCCCGACGGTGGACCCTGCTGTATTTTCCAACAATAGTTATTATTTAGGTTAACGTCCATTTTCGTTTGTATTGTTGGAAAAAAATATTGTAATTTTTAAATAATAATTGTAATTGAATTGAACATCAAAATGTATCTATCTCTGTGTTGTCTTTTATTATTAATTTTTAGCAGAATGTAAACTCTGAGGAAGACAGAGTGCTCTCGTTGAAAGCGTAAGCAAAGCAATCTAATTACAGTCCTTATTACTCTTAATCTATTCTTAACAGTACAACAAATTTATGACATTTAAATTGTTAAATCCAGTATGTCACTAATAGGTGTTATGCACAGTAATAATAACACAGTACAGTAATAATAACACAGTTTAATATATCAAACTTATATACTACACTCACGTAATGAACAATAACGTTTCTCAATTATATACAAGGTCTATCAGAACGGGCGGACCAAAATGATACGGTGAATTCACTATCTTCTGGGACTAATTGGAAAAATGTTTCAAAAAATCCATCTTTAATAGTGATCAGAAAATAAACGATTTAAACTAACCAATGGTGTTGCTGATAGCAGTAAATAAATACAGAAAGTAATAACAAAATGAACAAGAACACATGAATTCCTAATTTGATGAATTTGAATAAATAGGTAAATTTTTGACGTGTCCCCAGAGGAAAAAGTCTAAGGGCGTAAGATCTGGCGACCTGGGGGGCCAACGTCTTGGGCCCCCGTGGCCTATCCATGCATTAGCAAATCTAACATCCAAATGATTTCTTGTTACATTTGCAAAATGTGCTTGGCATCCATCATGTTGGAACCAAATATTATTAATATCAACATTTCTTAATCTTTGTAGTGGAATATTGTCTAGTAGAGTGGGTGTGTGAGTAGCGCAGCGTTGACGTTCTTGTGTTGCTCTTGCTTTAGCATCGTTTTCCGGTGAGTTTGTTCCAAATTTACTAGTGGAACTGCTACTAGAGCCCCCAGAAATATTATTACTTCACACAAGCCCTCCGGGTGCGACGTTAAGTCGCTGCCGAGAGGGAGATTTGGACAATAATTGTTGATTCCAACGAATTCTAACCGTCAGTATTAATAATTATCTCCAGCGCTTTTTCTCGATACTGATATCGGCAACATTTTTTGTCAGAAAGTGAACAACTGTCGGCGCTCATCGCCGCGTCGTTATATTATTTGAAGAAATGGCTGACTCTGCGTCGCCCTTTCCCAAAAAGGATCAGGCGATCGTCCTTGAGGCTATTGAAGGGATAAAAATAACAGATTATGTGGTGGCCGCAGGCAATGTAGTTAACCCTAAAAATATTTTATTTACTTCTCCTTTGTCGAACAAACGTATTTGTATATATTTGAGCTGCAAGTCACTTGTAGATGAAATCGTGGACCGGTATGCAAGGATTAACATAAACAATCATAAAGTACCTCTGCGCCGCTTGATCAACCCAGCGCGCCGCATTATTTTCTCGAACGTTTGCCCTTCAATCCCGCATACCTTTTTTGAAAATTTTATTAAAACCTTGGGTTTTTCCCCTGCATCATTGATGACGTTCCTCAGAGCCGGCATTCAGGGTCCCGAATACAGCCACAATCTAAGTTTCCGGAGGCAAATATACGTTACCCCGACTGAATCTGTAGAACTTCCCTCCTCTTGGGTTTTTAAATTTGAGGGTACGAATTACAGAATCTACCTGAACTTTGACGACGAATGCTTCAGGTGCAAGGAGAAGGGCCACTTTGCCAGCGAATGTCCTTCCATCTCACTTAATAAAACAACTCCCCCACTTGCCCAGCCGGCTAACACCAACGAGACACCAGATCATATTTCTACCAAGGTAACCCCTGTCGCCGAAGCTGAGGATAGGAAACCCAACAAGCGACCCAGAACTAGTGACTCCACCGAAAGCTTAACCCCCACCCACGACCTATTATTACCCACAAAAGTAAAGATTAAAAAAAAATGAAGCTAATTACCCCTTCAACTTCCAGCAGGTGATCGAGTTGTTAGACAAAGTTGTTGGAAACAAGAAGAATGTTCTTAAATCCAAGTGGAGTAAATTTAAATTATAATTTTTTATATTCTTTAAGGGCTGATGATGGCAGAAGTGTTCTGCCGAAACATGTTCCATTAGTAATTTTACAGTTATTAAAGTTTGTGGAGTTCGACTTAGATATATTTAAATTTTAAAGTTGTTGGAGTACACAATACAGTAGAAGTGGTTCGCGAGTTCACCACCGATATTGCAGGAGTACTTACTATGTGGCGCTATCGAACACAAAGGTATGAAGAATAGATGCAAAAAACGCGAAGAAAGTTGAAACAAGCATACGACACACTCATGACTGAAACCAACGTCGAATCCACTTCTGCCCTTTTTTCCTTGGAAGGGAAACAAGTAAACAATGACGGTCTCACTTCGGATCATGCTACTGGTCCGGCAGTAGACAATTTCTATTAGTTTTTCTTTTTTCATACAATAATTTTCGCGTTGTGATAACCCCCCTTTACATTACGGCCACATTTTGAATTTGAACATGAAATGAAATGTCAATGACGTCACCAAACGTCGAATTTGAAAATTTGAAACAAACCGCGAAATTGAAAAGGTTGGCCAATGATCGTCAGACAATGAAAGAAAAAGCAGAACCCTACGTTGTGTTATTTTTTTGACAAGACAAGCAATGGCGGTACATTCAAACTCACCCAACAAAACAAACCCCAAATTCTTTGGATACATGGCGAGAGCTAATCAGGAGTGGAACGTAAATTGATAACACAAAAATTATGGTTTTAAATGTTTATTCAGTTTGAACAACTTGATGTGTCTGGAGTTTAGTGATTGCGTACTGTGGTTAACAATTTCTGGTGTCTTCGAAGTAAGTTGGTACACTTGCGATTTCATAATGTTAACAATAATAGCTTCGTTCGCGGTTCACAATTTGAATCGATTCCGAACCAGTTCAGAACTATCCCGAATTGCCATAAAGCGCATGCGCGATTCTGAACCGGTTCGAGATTTTATTTTACCGCGAACGATGATTTTGAACGGTTCCATGAAAAGTTCTGAAATGCTAGTCTAGATGAACGAACAAATTAGCATGGTTTGTTGATTTGTCTATCAGAAAATGAGTGGGTTCGAAGGATGTAAATAATGAACGATTGTCTATTAGATGTGTTTTTTAACCAACCAATTTTAGAAGTCTTAACCGAATTTTTAATCGTTCCGGAAAGACCTGAGGAGGTGGAAGAAACTCATCAGTAACCCACAAAAAACCCTCTTAGAATTATACTAAAAATATCGGGGGTAGGTTGGTTCACTAAAAATAAAAAAAAAATTGTGTGTGGAGTCCACGCAGGACAGAAGTGAAACTTTTGGAGTTTACTCCTTAAGAATCGATTTTCATTTTTAATGTGCGATGCGTAAAATTTTGGTTGTCGGCGTTCTCCTAGGTCGGGGGCCCCCTTGGTCGGTAGCCCCCTTGGTTGGGAGCCCCTTTTGCCGGGAACCGTTTGGTCGGGACACCCCTTTGCCGTTGGCCCCCTTGGTCGGGAGCCCCCTTGGTTGGAAGCCCCCTTGGTCGGGACCCTCTTTGGTCTGGAGCCCCCTTGGATGGGAGCCCACTTGGTCGGGAGCCCCCTTGGTTGGCAGCCCCCTTGGTCGGCAGCCCTCTTGGTCGGCAGCGCCCTTTGTCAAGGGTTCCCTTGGTCGGGCGCCTCCTTGGGCCCCCTTGGAACACACCTTTTTTTTTATAGAGAGGGGGAGATGCTGTTACGTACCTCCAGGCCTACACTCAGGAAAGCCTGGAGAGTGTGGGACTCCCTGGCGGATGGTCGTCCAGTCCTACCCACTAAAAACCCCTCTCGATGGAGTATTGCTCCACCCCTGGAACCGCCGTTAGGCATTACTTCAAGGGTGGTACTCCCACCTCACCTCATATGGAGGCGTTCCCGTTCCCTCTCCTTCTCTTCCTTCTTCCGCATGATGCTTTCCACCATGCGGGCCACTGTCTCCCACTCGGATTGGCCGGCCAGCATCCCCTCAATGAGGTTTTCCTCGTCCGGCCACCAACCCAGGGTCCTCAAGACCGCCAACCTCTCTCCATCAAAGGCCTCCACCGGAACAGGGTATGTTCCGGATCGTCCACATCATGGCCGCAGAACCAACAGGCAGGGGAGGCCTCCTTACCTATCCGGGCAAGGTAGCTCCCGAAGCACCCGTGTCCGGTCAGCGCCTGAGTCACATGGAAGCTCGTCCACCCGTGACCCCGGCCGACCCACCGCCGGACGTCGGGAATCAGCCGCCTTGTCCAGGCACCCTTCCTTCCCTCTGCCCATCTCTGCTGCCATCTGTCCATTAATGCCTTTCTGGCCTCGGTGGACGTCCGTCCCTCTCTCCTTTGTTTCCTCTCGAGAATCAGCAAGTCGGGAGGCGGTATTCCGGAGATCACCCCCAACGCATCGGTCGAAACCGTCCGATACGCGGAGGCCACCCGTAGCCCCACCCTCCTCTGCACCCTCTCGAGAGCGGCCCTTCCGGTCTTGGCGTCAGCGGGCGCCGCATACAGCAGCACGTTGTGCACCACCGCCGCATACAGCACCCTACAGCGCCCATCCGCCCCGCCCAGGTTGGGCATCAGCCTGGCCAGTTTCCCGGCCACTGCCTCCGCCTTCCGAGATACCCTCCCTACGTGGGGAAGGAAGTTCATCCTTCTGTCCAAGTCAACCCCCAAGTACTTTATACTTGATTGGACCCGGGACAAAAGCGCCCCCTATTCGGAAGCCCTCCAGCCCGATCCTCCTACCTCCGACTAGCAAAACCGCCTCGGTTTTGGCAGGAGCTACCTTAAGGCTTCCATCCAACCCAACACCCTCCCTGCCGACTCTTCCACCATCCGCCGAAGTTCTTCCTCGGTGCGAGCCATTGCCATGATCACCAGATCATCGGCGAAGGCAACGGTCTTTGCACCCACCGGCAGCTCTAGCTTGAGGACGCCGTTGTACAGCACATTCCACAGGAGCGGTCCGAGAACCGACCCCTGCGGAACGCCGCACCCCACGCTCCTTGGAACACACCTAAGACAGAGAAGCCTTAGGGAGCCCAGTTGGAAAAGGGGACCCTCTTTACTAGAGATCGTTGCACCTACAACTTACTGTAAACTGACGTTTATAGAAAACAACTTAAATCGAAATTGTGCAAGAAAAGCCGAACCGAATTATTAGTCCCTACTCCAGTCCTAGAACTGCCAGGATCGATTCCGAATATTGATTCATTATTGAATGAACCGTTCGATATTATCCGCGAACGCGGAACTGTTATTACAAATTCAGAATTTGGCGAACCGCGAACGCTGTTTTTCCCACTGCGCATGCGTAATAGTTCTGAACTGGTTTAGAACTGCACCCGCGAACACAGCTATTGATTCCAAATAATAAATAACAACGGACAATTTTACATGACTTCAACAGAGTAACAATTGGCGGCAAATAATAAACAATAATACAATTAAACAATCCTGCGGTACATGATGAGTGAGGTTAGATCAGCTAAATGCATTTCACCCTTGAGCTTTTGTAGTTTACAGGAATTTACTGTAAACTGACTGATACAATGAAACATCTGAGAGGGAAACACAAGAATATTGAAACGCGTGGAGTTATCTAAGTGGAGAGCATGTAAGACAGAGAGTGGTGGACCACAGGTAGATCCAATGGAAAGGCTAAAGCGAAGTGACCCAGACAATTGTCTGCCAGTGAGGCCAGATTGTAGAGAGGGTTTACTATCATGGGGACAAAACTTGCACATCCAACGGACCAAGAGAAATGAGTTTATTACGGGATTTTCCTAGACATAGTTACGTTGGTCTTTCTGGGAGGCTTGTCCAAACCAAGTCCAAGTTAACGGCACTTCTCTCAGGGACTATTCTTTTAGTTATTTTGTATTTTAAAGATTAGTGAAGCAAGCAATTAGTCAGTAACTCGAAAACAGTGCTGCAACTTTGACTTCGTAGATTCAAGGAATTAGTAGCAACTCCCTTTTTCTGGCTCCCTATGTACCCAAGAGACAATGGGCATAGGTATCACCGAAAGTAGGGCCATCTAACTCCTCCTAACAGCAGCCTGCAACGCGGACCACGAACTGAACACTATTTGGTCGCTCTGTTGTCTCGAAACATGTACGAACAAACAACACAATAAATCAAATATACAGTAACGCAACGTTTGGTTTGGAAGCCATTTTGACACGGATACAATGCGATGACATCAGCGGGCGCAACACGTAACGGGGCACAATGTAGCTACAACATTACAACATGCACAAACTACACTAAAAACCGATCTTTGGCTTCCATGGTGTCGAATAAGCGCTAGATGTCAGCATAACAGCGAACGACAAGAAATCGCAAGGGGCCGCAAAACAACGATAAGGCACCTTTCAGAACCCCGACATTCAGGTGTGACGTTTGGCCAGCTTTTACCTTTTGTCTTCAGGTCTGACGGAGTTGGTTAATTCAAGTCAACAGAGTCCAAAATAGCTTTGTAACAACCGCAAGCTGCTGTCGGCCTCATAGCGAAAGACAGGTAGTTATTAACAAATTTATCTGAGTAACAATCTAGTTAATTTGAGTTAGGGAATCACTTTGTTTTGAATTGAACGCGCGAGCCCTGTAACTAGAAGTCAACAACACATTGGAACTTTCTGAAATTGACAACAATAACTAAAAACAAATTACAACAACGACTTTAGCAAGTTATTCGGGGTGCCTGTGACTCGTCAGCTTGGTAATTTATGCTACTGCAGAGAAAAGAAGGACTGAAGGTAACTGATACGAAATTCAGGGGCTCACGGAAGACTTCCAGTAGCAATAGTGAACATTATTTTAAACAAAGGCTAGCATTCTTTACAAGACATGTAGGTGCAAAGTAGGAACGACTCCATTTTCAAGATGGCGAGTTTTATGACGTCCTAGCGTCCAAAATGGCGGGCTAACTGTAAAATTTGAGATGGTTTTACCTAAAGATTTCCGATATGCACATGGAATAAACGTCGGTCAATTTTCTGGCCTCTCCGGACGGCGAGTCGGAAGAAAAATATAGAGCAAATGGTTACCTTATTTCCAGGAATACAATCACCTTACTTGGCTTGGGGAAGCGACGGTGGAAATTTAACTGACTCGAACTAAACAAAAACTGGAACCTCCTCCTGGGAAGGAAATTCAGGGGCTCACGGAAGACTTCCAGTAGCAATAGTGAACATTATTTTAAACAAAGGCTAGCATTCTTTACAAGACATGTAGGTGCAAAGTAGGAACGACTCCATTTTCAAGATGGCGAGTTTTATGACGTCCTAGCGTCCAAAATGGCGGGCTAACTGTAAAATTTGAGATGGTTTTACCTAAAGATTTCCGATATGCACATGGAATAAACGTCGGTCAATTTTCTGGCCTCTCCGGACGGCGAGTCGGAAGAAAAATATAGAGCAAATGGTTACCTTATTTCCAGGAATACAATCACCTTACTTGGCTTGGGGAAGCGACGGTGGAAATTTAACTGACTCGAACTAAACAAAAACTGGAACCTCCGCGAGATGGATCTCCCTTTCGAAGTCGAACAAACGCGTACAATTTTTTTTAAACAAAAGGAAGCTCAACGGTGGAGATATAACTATGTTTTAACAAAATGGCGAATTTAGCGAACAAAATAACGTGGTGTAACTTCAACGGAAGCAGAACACCCACTGCCGCCCTTTCTAGCGTGGTTCCTCGTTCCCACCGAAACTTCCGCCAGCTCCCTCTAGCGTATCCATCTCGGGCGGTAACGGTCGCTAAAGGCTTGCTTCTAGGGCATTTGTCATACTTTGGCGGTGAACGGGTTGCAGCTCTCTTGGATGGTATTAATTTTGAATCTGGATATCTCAGCGTTAAACTTCAATGCAAATTCTCAACCCGATCAAAATGTGCGCTACCAGTACTCGTCTAATTCCATTCTGTATACCAACGTAGACTTTCTTACAGCTAAATATGACGAGCTGAGTGCAACTGTAAACGTTGCAAAGCCCTCCTTTCTTTTAGTGTCCGAGACTTGGTTAAGTTCCAAGATACCCGACAGTTTAGTCTCCTTAAACGGTTATTCCATCTTCAGGAAGGATCGTCCAGACCGCAAGGGAGGTGGAGTCTGTGTCTACGTGTCGGACACTGTGAGTACCATGTTCCAAATAACATTGTTAGACATATCTGTGGTGGATATTGACATAATAGCTTTAAAAATGTCAGACAAGAATCTCTCCTTTGTTCTGTGCTGTATCTATAGACCCCCCAGGTCAACTCTGGCAAACGATGCCTCCCTATTTGAGGTTTTAACCGACCTAACAGATCGTCATAGTAATCTCTGCATCTTTGGTGATTTTAACATGCCTGAAATTACTTGGCCAACAAGATTCTCTACCACCTCCAATGCATCTTCGTTGCTGTTGCAAGACTTTCTTTCAAACAGCCACCTTACCCAAATTGTCGACGAGCCAACGCGTTACAGAGCTGGCCAAACCCCTTCTACACTTGACTTGATTATTGCAGACGACAACCTGCTTGCCAACTTCGAATGCCTTCCTCCAAATGTGCCGCATATCGCACAGTAAAAGTGTAACTTTTGAAAGATCAGTTATTGACTTCTCGACTTTAAGAATCGACCTAACCAATGTTAACTGGACTGATTTATTATCTGACCCGTCAGTTGACGTCAATTGGACTTTCTTCAAACAACGGCTTCATGACCGTATCTCCCAAAACTCCATAACGACTAGGACAAGGAGATCAGCTTCCAAACCATGGATTAACTCTTATATTTTAAAACTAATCAGGGAAAAAAGAGCATTATGGCGCAAGTTTAAGCGCAGTGGGAGTCCAGTCGACTACGCTGCGCACAAGGCTTTTTTGAATCGGCTGTTATCAACAATTAAAGACTCCAGAAGTAGATATCAAGAGCGTATAGCAAAAAATGGCAATATTAAAACCTTCTATAAGTATATCAGAACAAACTTGCTCGGTCAGGTTAAGATACCCCAGGTACGCGACGCGAGTGGAGAAGTTTCCGACGACCACAGTGCAGTAGCTCTCATATTTGCCAACACCTTTTCAAATTCATTCACTGTTGAGCCACCTCTCGCGTATACCAGAATGCGTACACGACGCAGCGACGCTCAAATCAGTACCATCAATATCACCGAAGACGCGATATGCAAGAAACTGATGAAGCTGAACCCGGCAAAATCACCCGGTCCGGACAATATCAGCGCCAAAACCCTTACGAAATGTGCGGATATTTTAAGTGTCCTACTGACCATCTTATTCAACCAGTCGTTCGAAACAGGTGTTCTTCCCAACGACTGGAAAACCGCAATAGTCAAGCCAATTTTTAAGAAAGGGGATAAGTTTGATTCATCCAACTATCGGCCAATAAGTCTGACTTCTATAATCGTCAAGACGATGGAGTCCATCGTTTATGATTCAATGATCAAATTCTTACTAGAAACAAAAGTTATCCCAAAGGAACAACACGGGTTTTTCCCCGGAAGGTCTGTTATATCTAATCTACTTTGCTGTCTAGACGACTGGACCAAAATAATTGACTTGGGCGACTCAGTAGACGTCATTTACCTCGATTTTGCTAAAGCCTTCGATCGCGTTCCTATAAAAAGATTGCTATTTAAATTGGAACATCATGGCGTTCGTGGCCAGTTGTTAAAGTGGATTGAGTCCTTTCTCTCGGACCGCACCTTCCGTGTCAGAGTAGGCAATGCATTGAGTGCTAACGCCAATGTACTTAGTGGGGTGCCCCAGGGATCCGTGCTTGGCCTCTTCTCTTCTTGGTTTATTCTGCAGATTTGAGGAACTACGTCAAATCTAAAATCTCAATGTTTGCCGACGACACAAAGCTATACAACTACAGTACTAACTATCTAACGCTTTCCCAAGATCTCATGGCTATTCACTCGTGGTGTCAAGAATGGCTTCTTCCTCTAAATCTTAACAAATGCTCTGTACTCTACATTGGTGCCAAAAATCCGAAAAATTCCTATAACATCAACAACCAATTAGTACGTAGCATTGAAGTTTGTAGAGACTTGGGGGTGTTGATCACACCTAATCTCTCCTGGTCTGAGCATATATCGGCAGTCGTCAAAAGAGCCAATTCACTATCCTACTTGTTACGCAAGACGTTTGTCACAACCAATTTGTGGGTTCTTACCAAATTATATAAGCCAACGTGGTTTGGACTCCAATTTTAAAGCGTGATTGCACTGCCCTCGAATCAGTACAAAGAAGAATATCCAGGATTCCTTATGGCAGAAGACGACCCAGCTACGAAACCAGACTCAAACGGATGAACGTGACAACTTTAGCTGACAGGCGTTCTAGAGGAGACGCTATCACTACATTCACGGCGATTACCAATGCTAACTCTCCCATCCGTCACTTATTCCAAACAGCCGAATACAGCCAAACAAGGGGTCACAATCTTAAGTTACACAAAGAAAGATTCCATTCCAAGTAATTTTACGCTCATTACAGTTTGTGGAGTTCGACTTAGATATATTAAATTTTTAATTTAAATTTACTCCACCTGGATTTAAGAACTTTAATTTAATTTTATTTCATTTTTGTTTAAGTCTTAGCCTCACTTTTTACCATCACATTTAAAACTGTTAAATCTTAATTTCTTAGTTGAATTTAAATTTTGAAAACATTAAAGAATAAGAACATTACTCATTTGTCTAAACTCGCTATAAATCCTTTACCCTCCTGCTGTTCTGAAAAAAATGTGTACAATGTAAATAAGGCTTCCCGTGATGCGCGCGCAACCCGATAGCAGGAAAAAATGAACTACCCAGTTAACACGTTGACGTAAAAATGATGTCTGAATGACATCATGCTACGTCTCAATTTACGTAAGATATAAGTCACACCTGAGTCATAGAAGAGTCATCATTTCACACTTCTTTACGTCAGGCTCTGACGTAATAAATATGACATAAATATGACGCGTATTTGACATCATCCTGACCTTATTGATATCAATGTGACATAATAATAATGTAATCATGACGTCAAAGTGTTTTCGTCAATGTTACGTGAATATGACTTAGTAATTACGTCATTTTTAGATCAAAGAAATATCAGTAAAATGATGGATTTGTATAATAAGAATGACATTAATATGACGTCTATGTGATATCATCGTAACTCACCAAAGTCAGTATGACCTAATAATGATGGAATGATGACATCAAGTTGGTTACGTAAATGTTACCTGAATATGACTTAGTAATGACGTCATTTTTACATCAAACAAATATCATTAATATGATGGATTTGTAATAGAGCTGACATTAATATTTAATTGATTAAATTATTTTGTATCAACCATCAAAAGTTTTCGTTCTAATATTCGGAATTGATTATTTCAATTATAATTAACAATTTATTTCACCCCTTTACCTATTATTTTGACTGTTGTAAGAGGTCCCCGACCAAGCAGCGAGCAGTTACTAAAAGCAAATTGAAAAAGAAATCTGACTGCACCCAATAAACCGACTTGGGAACAATCATGTTCCTCCTGGTTCTTCCCGTCTTCTGGCGTGCAAAAATACCCTTTTATCTGGAGCCGAAGGCGAAGCGTTAGTGAAGTATAACGCGTGGCGCTATCCAGCGAGTGTCGGCGGCACTTCAACAAATCGTTGGTATTCTATCCTAGTCTTTTCGTAGTTTTTTTTTTTTTTTGATTAAAGAGATTTTGTGCTGAAACAAGGTTGCTAAAGTCTAGCACAAGGATACGTTGACTTTTTTACCTTGTTTTTGACGAATTTAACTTATAGATTGATAACTTGTCGTTCGTTTGGTTGGAAAATTGCAATTTAATTATATTTTATTATAATAATAACTTAATTATTGAGTGAACATAAAACTGTGACTTATGATGATGTTTTTGTTATGTCAATTTTATGTAAAAGAAAAACGTATAGCTTATGTAATACTACGACAGATTTGTTATGTCAGCTTTATGTAAGAAAAGGACTTATTACTTATGTAACACTATGACAAATTTGTGATGTCAGATTGAAAGATTTTTATAGTTATTTTACAAGAAACTTTTACTCTGGCGCATTTATGTCCCATCCGTAATCATTATAAATTAGGTTTTTTAGAAAAATCAGTGGCATATATTTGAATTGTCAATCATGCAATACAGAGATGATAATTGAAAGATGTTTCAATTAATGTTATCACTAACTATTAATTTCTGATTTGATAGAAAAATTGATTTTGAAAATGAAAGTTGACAAAATTATGTCCGTACGTAATCATTCATATTTCGGCCAACCATAATGCTAGGGAGTTTTGGTGACTTTATTCCCCAGTGTATCATGCAGTAAATTAATAATTTTGCCACAATGGGGTCGTCCCACAATTTCAACAACAGCTTTTCTAGAAACTAGACGAAAAAATATTATACCCATATTTTTTGTTTATTCTAAATCACGCGTTTACTAGGTAAAAAAAAATCCGAAATATTTGTCTTATTTGAAACGCGCACCTTTCTGTGACGTCAACACGGGACGAAATTCACCAGACAAAATTCAAGTCACTAGACGTGCCGACTAATGAGAAGCGCACGAACCAATGAAAATGATCCCCCGAAATGACGTCATAAGAGGCGGTAAATGTACAGCGTTTGAAACTGCTAGCCGAAATTGCGATTTTTAATAGGCTCTGTTATCTTACAAAACAATTTTATGAAACAACAGAACACGTTTTAGGACTTAATGTTACATTGACGAATTCAACTATAGCATCTCATAGCCTAATTCAATTGAGGGGGACGACCCCATTTAAGATTAAAAACAAAAACCATATACTTATTTGTTGTTCCGTTTAATGTAATAGAGAAATTAAAAATTTGCTTTTAAAAAAAAAGATAACCGACTTCAAAAAGTGAAAAATAATTGAATACATGTATTATTACATGTACTACCCAATGACCTGTCTGAAGTCGGTGCCAAGCCAAATAGGTTACAAATTTGTAACATATTGTAATTATACAAAAATATCAACAACGGTATAACGCATACAAAATTCGATATCATTCGAGACGACCGTCAACGACGTCTGCCGTTTGGGGTGTTTTGCTCAGCACGAGCCCCCCACCCACTCTCACGCATTCCGGTGCGTTCGCCGGGAGACCTTCGATGTGGCTGGAGTAGGCAGCCTATCTATCTACTACCTATTTGGCTTAGCAACGACTTCAGACAGATCATTGGGTAGTACATGTAATAATACATGTATTCAATTATTTTTCACTTTTTGAAGTCGGTTCTCTTTTTTTTTAAAAGCAAATTTTTTTACAATTTTAAGCGATAAGTTAGTGATACCTAGTAAAGACGCTTCTCCAATATTGAGGTCCTCAATAAAGTTGACGAAGAAATCGGTATGAACATAATTTTATACATAAAATGAAGAAAAAATATGGGGATTTTTCTCGATTTCCATGGGATTCCCTGATCAGATCTTGATTTTTTGACAATGGAATCACGTCAAGAGTATACCCTTTCAAATAAAAGAAGAATTTTGTAAATCGGTCCACAACTGACAAAGAAATCGGTGAATATACATGATAAGTCGGTTAAAAAGGGAGCGAGAATTTGAGGTTTTTTCACAATTTCCATGAGATTCCCTAATCAGATCCTGGATTTTTTAACAGTGTAACCACGTTTAGAGTATGCCCTTTCAAATAAAAGAAGAATTTTGTAAATCGGTCCACAATTGACGAAGAAATCGGTGAACATACATGATAAGTCTGTTAAAGAGGGAGCGAAAATTTGAGGATTTTTCTCGATTTCCATGGGATTCCCTGATCAGATCCCGATTTTTTAACAATGTAACCACCTTTAGAGTATACTCTTTTAAATAAAAGAAGAATTTTGTAAATTGGTCCACAATTGACGAAGAAATCGGTGAACATACATGAAGTCGCTTAATTAAAGGGGGCGAAAATTTGAGGATTTTTCTCGATTTCCATGAGATCCCCTCATCAGATCCTGAAATGGTGACAATGGGACCAATCTGCAAGTATACTCTTTCAAATAAAAGCAGAATTTTACAAATCGGTTTATAACTGACGGAGTTCTGCGGTAACAAACATTAACAAAAAAAAAAATAAAAAATACAACCGAATTGATAACCTCCTCCTTTTTTGAAGTCGGTTAAAAATTGTGGGACAGTTGCACCTGAAATCTGCATTATTATTCATGGTTGTACCACCGAACTATATCTTTATTTCGTCCTTTACCAGGGATCACGAGAGGCGGGGAGTCGGGGCATTTTTGTTTAGGGCGACACAAAGAGCGGCAGATGAACTCGGTCTTGACTTCGACGTTGATCGAGCTCGGCCACACTCTATTACCGAGCCCAATTTGCTCCGTCTTACAGCCAATAAGGATGGACACATGGATAAGTCAATGCATAAAGTTTTCTTCAAGAACATGGAAAACCTTGGCTTACATTTGCCTTTCTCAGATCAAGTGGGCTGAAGTCCGAGACTGAGGGATTCATTTGCGCCGCGCAAGATGGTGTAACTAAGGCGACTGGCCCGTTTTTGTTTACTTTACTATTTTGTTATCTTTTTAAGAACGAGCTGCGGCACACACGAAATATAATACGGTCAGCTGTCGACACGTCTGCCTGCCGCTGAGGGGCGGGGCCTGTGTTACCTTGAATCACGCCAACATTGTTTGAAACTAGCAAACTTTGGGGACAATTTGCAAATTTATTTTTCAATATTTATAAAAACACCTTGCATTTACCGAATACTGAGATCAGTAAAAATCAAGCACCAACACGTTTGTTAAAAAAAAATTTTTTTTGGATTCTCATTTTGGCAATCAATTTTTTTTCTGAACAAACAACGTTTTGCCGTGATGAAGGTTTTTTTTTACTAATTTTGATGCCCAATACGTTAAGATAGCCTAACAATGAAAGCCGTAATTCGGTCCCAAAGTTGAGGCGACTGAGCGTTTCGCCTTAACACCTTGGTCTATCGCAGCCGCGTGATGGTATAGAGGTCCCGAATGTAAGCTGTCGAGCTTGCCAGAGAGCTCCAGAAACAACAATGCTTATACTTACGGCTTGTCCAGTATATGCACCTTCGGCCTATATACATCGCCACAATGCGGCACTGTGCTATATTTACATTTGAGCCACCACTATGCGATAGACCAGACGCTAGTGGTGAACTATTAGTCTAAGATCTGAAGGGGGGTCGTCCTTCACCCATCTGCTTACTAGATGAAACTTGTTTTTTATCATGTCGCGACTGTATTGCCTATCAAAATATGTTCAAGGATATCCTTAATTAATTAATTAATTAAAAAACTAATTGGATTTTTTTTCCATGTTTCACTGATTTGCTCACCAAACGAATTCAATATAAATCGGAAGTATGAATCATAAGGAACTTAAGAAATTAATATTCCCTACTTGTTTCTGTTTACTACTAGCGGACAAGCAGATATAAACATGTAAATTCAAGCTCACTGTTTCTCTGTTGATTATCTTTGCTTGCTTGAATATATTTAACTTAAGCGCCGCCGATGACAGTAATTTCAAGTCGTGCCAATCGCTCAAAACCTTGCGTTTGGAAAACAGACAAAATATCGCTAGATATCACTACCTAGCGCATTAGAGGAAACTGTAGTAGTGTTACAGAATGAAAAATTAGGAGGGCGTGGAACAAATTAATTCCAATCTCAAAATTAAAAGTGATTTATTCTTTTATTTCATACTGTCCGGTAGATGTTTCATTAAAGGATCAATTTCCGTCCGGTAGGTGAGCTATTACAGTATCAGAGCCGGTAAGTGTCGCTAGGCAACACTTACCGGACAGTTGCATCTTTATAAATCAAATCTGACATTAATCTGACTGTTTGTTGTTTTGAATTGTGGACACAAAGTACTAGTAAAATCCGCTTTTGGGTGATGACCCGTTTATTTAACACACCATAATTACACTATGTACATTTCATAAAAAAGGACATTGTTAGGAGCAAGCTCCGTCTTAGTGAAGATTTAGATTTTGAATTGAGTGGTGTGGCTGGAGCCACCCCAAAAGAAAAGGTAAGGTGGGGGTGCGTAGTACCCCCTACCCTAAGTGCCTCAAGGGCGGAAAAGATCGTTCATTCTCCCCCCCTTGAAGTCACCGACTTCAATAAACAAAAGTATAAATTTATAGAATAAACAATATAAAACAATATACGAAAATGAGTCATAAAAAACTAACTATATAAGCTACACACTAATTGAAAAAGTTAAAACACAAGAAAATAAAGATAATTATGTAGGTGTAATAATGATCACGCAGGATCAACGAACGGAATCACTTTTATAGTTTTGGTAGCAAACACAATTTGCGCACTGCACGTTTTATTTCACCACTTTAGCGTTGCGACGCGCACTACACCGTCACGTCCAGGGTGGAGTTCGATGATGCGTCCTAGTAGCCATCTCTGCGGAGGGCAGTTTTCCTCGACGATAACTGCGAGATCGTTAAGGTTGATTTCCACTCCCTTGGTCGATTGCTTTTTGGGTCGTTGCTGAAGTTGGGATAGGTACTCCTTTCGCCAACGTTTCCAGAAATGCTGCCGCATTTGTTCCACTCGCTGCCATCTCTTCAAACGGTTCTCGCGGACATCAGTGAGGTCCACTTCGGCGATGGTGGTCATTGGTTGTCCGATCAGGAAGTGTCCAGGAGTTAGAGCTTCCAGGTCATTGGGATCGGAAGTAAGCGGAGTAATTGGTCGGGAATTTAGGATCGCTTCGATGCGTGTAAGGAGTGTGTACATTTCCTCATACGTCAGAAATGACATCCCGAGGATGCGCTTTAAATGAAATTTAACGGCCTTTACATTAATTTCCCAAAGAACGCCTAGGTGGGGCGAACCAGGTGCTATATTGTGCCACGTTATGCCTTTGCTTGCGAGATCTTCAATTACGTCACTAAAGGTGATTGATTTTAAAAACTGGCGCATTTCGCCAAGCTCGCGTTGTGCACCGCGGAAATTGGTGGCATTGTCTGAGTAGATGTGGGACACGTGTCCCCGTCTCGAAACGTTTTAATGCATTCAAAAAGGACGCCGTCGTCAAGTCACCTACAAGCTCGAGATGCACAGCTTTCGTAGCGAAGCAGACGAAGACAGCGACGTAAGCCTTAACATTTCGCTTACCGCGACCGTGAGACTCCTTAATTAGCAGCGGCCCAGCGAAGTCGACTCCGGTGACCGTGAAAGGGCGCGCATTTTTTACCCTAAATGTAGGCAAGTCACCCATAAATGTGTTTGTGCGTTTAGGATTTGACCTATAACATTTTATACAATTGTGTATTTCCTGCCGAACCGCGGTTTTGCCAGAAATGATCCAAAATCTTTGGCGTAGAGCCGATAGGGTACCTTGTACTCCGGCGTGTAATTGACTGTGATGCTCCTGCCTAATTATTAATCGAGTAATGTGGTGGCTTTTTGGCAATAAAATGGGGTGCATACTTTCATATCGTATCGCCGCGTTTTTTAATCGATCCCCGACTCTTATGACCTTGTCGACAGGATCAAAAAACGGATTTAAGGACAGTAGGTTAGAACATTTGTGAAGTTGCTTATTACTGCATAATGACGCAATTTCACTGGCGAACTCGTTTTTTTGAACAAGCTGCGCAATCTTTATTGTAGCTTCTCTGAGTTCCGTTGCGCTTAAATACTTGTTGGAAACTTTATCGTTGGGATTTTGACTATTTTTGCAAAACCGTAGAGTCCACGCCACGACGCGCTGGGTTTTGGCAAAGGACGAGAATTTTGTCAACATTTGGTTTAAATTTGAGTTATCCGACGCAGCGGATGCCATGGAAACGGTGCGCCTTTCAGGCAACTCCTTGTCAATAGTAAATTTATCAGTAGGCCAAGTATCTTGGGGTCTGGCTAGCCATGCTGGGCCACCCCACCAAGTTGAAATGTCTTTGATTTTGGAGGGCGCGACGCCTCGACGGAGTAAATCGGCGGGATTATCTTCTCCCTTAACATGGTACCAATCGTTTTCGTTAGACAGCGCTTGAATTGTGGACACGCGGTTGGCCACGAAGGTTTGAAATTGTCCGGAGCTGGACTTAATCCAGGCCAGAACTATTTTTGAATCCGTCCAAAAGAATTTTTTAGCGATGTTGAGGTTTAATGTTTTTTCCACGGACTCTACCAAGTGCGCCAAAAGTGCCGCGGCACACAACTCTAACCTTGGGATAGTTATCACACGGAGAGGATATACACGTGACTTAGCACAAAATAACCGAACGCAAATTTCGTTATTAGAATTTAGTGATCGAAGATACACGGCCGCACCGTATGCGGTTTGAGAAGCGTCACTAAAACCGTGCAACTCAATGAAACTGGGTTTATCTATCAGAACTTTTCTTGAAATTCGAATATTATTAAGCGATGAAAGCTCGCGTAAAAAATGATTCCATGTGTGACACATGTCTTCAGGTACGGGTTCATCCCATGACAGTTTGAGCTGCCATAGTTTCTGCATAATTATTTTTGGCGTTATTATGATGGGACCTAAGAGTCCTAATGGATCAAAAATCTGCGCTGTGGCTGACAAAAGGTTTCGTTTTGTGATTTTGGTTGCATTGATTAAGGGTTTGACCTGGTATTTTAATGAATCTGAAGCGGGATTCCACAGAAGTCCAAGGGTTTTTGTGAATTCATTTTTGTCTAATCGCACGTCATGTTTAAAATTATTGTCGTCATGTGTTTGGATCAAAGACACCTCATTAGATGCCCATTTACGAAGTTCAAATCCGCCTTGTGTTAAAATTGCAATAATTTGATTTTTTATTTTTGAGAGTTTTTCTAGATCGTCGTGACCGGTTAATCGTCGACATAGAAATCGCGTCGAACGACATCGCTTGCGTCCGAAAAGTTTTTCGCGTTCAAGTCCGCTAGTTCTTGAAGACAGCGCGTTGCGATATAGGATGCCGGTTTGGTACCGTACGTTAAGGTTTTAAGGCAAAATATCTTTTGCGGTTGTAATTTGTCTTCACGCCAAAATATCCGATGGTACTTACTATGATCGGGGTGCAAGAGAATCATGCGATACATTTTTGCGATATCGCCACTAATTACGTATCGAAACGTTCTGAATCGCGTTAAAATTGCAAACAAATCTTGCTGGATTGTCGGACCAGCCATCAGATTGTCATTTAAGCTCAACCCATTTGTGCTTCTAGCAGATGCATTAAAAACGACGCGTAATTTTGTTGAAACCGATTCTTTTAACACGGCGTGATGCGGTAAGTAAAATACATTTGAATCGTCTAATTCATTTTGTGTGACTTCCTGCATGTGGCCCAAATGCTCATATTCGCGCATGAATTTTATATAATCCTTTTTAAGATTGGGTTGATCCGCTAATCGGCGCTCTAAAGATAAAAATTGCTTTTCAGCTGTTTACCTGGTTTTGCCTAGATCCGGGGGGTAATCCTTGAAGGGTAGATTTATTACGAATTGACCGGATGTCGCCCGTTGAGTTGTTTGTTGAAAGTACCGCTCGCACTGCAGATGTTCTTTAGCAATACCCGACGTGTTTATAACTTTATTGCCTTCGTCTTCTAGTCTCCAAAATTTCTCTAATTGCTGTTGTAAGGTCAATAGAGTGGTTGTATGCATTGAAATAGGCGGGTCGGAAACGTCCAATAAAGTACCTGCGACGACCCATCCTAAATGTGTTTCTTGAAGGACAGTTGGCCCTTTTACGATTTTACCCGAACGGAGTAATTTCCAAAATAAATTTGAGCCGATAAGAAGGTCCACCGACGATGACGTCGTAAAATTCGGGTCCGCTAATTTTATTGAACTTGGTATTTGTAGGCCCAATTTGCTAATTGTTCTAACAGGTAAATTTTCGGTTATTTGGTCGATGACAAAACATTTTATGTGACCAGAGAAATCATCGTATTTTGATTTAAAATAGGCTTGGGCCGCGTATTTTATTTTCGTTTTAATTTGACCGATACCGCATACCGAAATATCGGTATTACATCGTTTCAATCCTAATTTTCGGCACATCGATGCCGAAATGTAATTGGACATGGACCCCGAATCGAACAAGACTCTACAATTGTGCCACTTATTGTTCGCGTCGCGGATATAAACTAGAGCGGTTGGTAAAAGCGCGATTTTGTCTTGGTTCTTTCTATTAGAAATTAGGGAAACCTCGTGATTTATGATTGGCGATTCAGATTCACTGGTTTGAGGTTCTTGATCGTGAAGCAGCGTGTGATGCCGTTTGTTGCACGTTCGGCAATTGGTGCGAATCAAACATCTGGAAACGTGGTGCCCAATCCGGAGGCAATTAAGACAAAGTTTTAATTGTCGTACCCTTTGTGATCTTTGGCCCACCGTTAATTTTAAAAATTCTGCACAAGCACTAATTTTGGGGCAATCACCCTTGCAAAGGACACAGTTTACTTTTATTGCCGCTGTGTGGGAAAGTACCCGCTTATATTTGGGATCTGTGACATATGGTTTTGAAGGAGTGCTGTTGTTACCGATCGCATTTAATGATTTTAATAATTGACATCGTTTTTCTAAAAAGCGTTTTAAAGATTCGAATTCTGGAACTTCTGTATTTAAGGTATATACTACTATCGGTACTAATAAAGCATGGTACGTATGAATTGGTATGTTCAGCTTGTTTAGCGCTGCTATATTGACCTTAAGTATATTCAAAAAGTCCTGTAGTGCAGTATGTGACTGCCTAGACATAGCGGGATGCTTTAGAATAGCGAGGACGTGGTCCTGTACAATTAATCGCGTATTTTTAAACTGTTCTTCAAGTATCTGCCATGCGGTACGATAATTTGCTTCGGCGATTTCAAGAGCATCTATTGATTTTAGTGCATCGCCCCGTAAACACGATTTTAAGTACTGTAATCGTTGACAATCATTTAAACCGTTTTTTGGATCGTCGATCGCAGCAGTAAAGGAATTATAAAATGATAGCCAATCTTGGTATTCTCCGGAAAACGTTTTTAAATCTAACACCGGCAAGTTTACGTGGGGTGTCGCTCGACGTTCGCTTGTTTCTTCGGACGTTTGTCGCGTTGAATTATTATCGGATTTTTGCGAAGTCGACTGGGACGCTGCTTTATTAAGAATTTTAGTCATTTTCTCCGCTATGGCATAGTAATCGTTTTCAAAATGTACGCGTTCTTCGTCATGCTTTTCTCGCGAAGAGGTTTTGTCGATTTGTTCAATTTCAAATTGAATGTTTTCAAGATTTCGAAAAGCATCTAGGGCTTGTTGGCGGCGCTCCGCAATTCCATGAATACTGTCTTTGTTAGTATCAAATTTATCGATCCAATTGTAAAGACGCGTTAATTTCCCTTTAAGAGTGCCCCTAGTACTAACGAGTTTTTCGAGTTGTTCGGCCATCGTAATAATGTTTCAATTTGTCACGAATGAGAAAATGTACATGCGTGTAACACAAAGGAAGGATAAATAGATGGATGACTGACCTTATGCCGTGGAAATGTTGCTTCGTAGAGGCGTGAGTTTTTCTTGATTTGGTTCGTTATGGTGTTGATGACACTGAAGTCTTTCCTCTTCCTCTGGAGACGTCGACGGAAAGCTCCTGGGTTTACGAGTACTTGAATCCGGCTCGAAGGACCAATGTTTGTTGTTTTGAATTGTGGACACAAAGTACTAGTAAAATCCGCTTTTGGGTGATGACCCGTTTATTTAACACACCATAATTACACTATGTACATTTCATAAAAAAGGACATTGTTAGGAGCAAGCTCCGTCTTAGTGAAGGTTTAGATTTTGAATTGAGTGGTGTGGCTGGAGCCACCCCAAAAGAAAAGGTAAGGTGGGGGTGCGTAGTACCCCCTACCCTAAGTGCCTCAAGGGCGGAAAAGATCGTTCACTGACATTTTCAAACGTATTTTGTCGGCTACTGATGAAGTTTTACATGTACAACAAAGGTGATGCGATTTTCACAAAATGTGTTTTTTTGATATTTGAAATAGAGTAATGAAGAACAGGCTTACAGTATGAAATAAAATGCATTACGATACACGTCCGGTAGTTACTTGTAACTCGTTTAGACATTCTAGACTCGGCTCCTAACGTCGCCTCGTCCATAATGTCTAACTCGTTACAAGTAACCTACCGGACTTGTAACGTTAAATACTATTATTTCATACTGTCCGGTAGATGTTCCATTAAAGGATCAATTTGCGACCGGTAGGTGAGCTATTACAGTATCAGAGCCGGTAAGTGTCGCTAGGCAACACTTACCGGACAATTTCCTTTTTATAAATAAAATCTTACATTTTGAAAAAAAATTATTAGAAACGCAAACATAAATTTAGCCTTAAATTATGTATTGGGAATATTAATATGTAACGTAATTGAACAATTTCTATTGCCCGTAACACTAATTCCGGCTCGATGTCGAGGTAGAAACGTTCAATTGCTTCAACGAAGTTTTCCCCACTTTGTATCATGCGGGCAATCTTAACTTTCCCATCTACTGCGTCTTCAACGTATTTTCCTGCTACTGATGAGCTTTTCGATGCCCCATGACGCTTTAACACCGACACATCTGCACCTGCATTTGCAAGTAAAGTTGCGGACGTCCGACGGAAACAGTGTCCTGTGTACCTCTCAGGATGTTGCAACTTTAGATATTCGGCAATCTTCCTTGGTATGCTCCCAATGCTGTGAATTCCCACCCTTTGAGAAATACATTTTCCTTGGCGGTATCCAACAAATAACATCTTTTTTTGCAAATTTTTCGGACGTAGAGCGGTGTATTTTCGAAACATCTCCAAAAAATTGATACCCCCTGCTTTATTTATGACGGAAAATATTGTTCTCACATTGGTTTTAGTATGAGGAATTGTAATTATCTACTGATTTCTAGTGTCTTGTATGTCATCAATAGTCATAGAATATAATTCCTCACGTCGACAACCCCCTGCAATTCCTAGCATTGCAACCACCTACGAAAAATAGCAAATTCAATTCTTCAATCGATATTAATTATTACGCATACCTTTGCCAAGAGATATTTTCTGTCAGGGGCTTCTTTTAAAAATCGATTTACTTCCTGCCTGGTGAGGTTTTTAGACTGTGTTGGTTGGTATCCAACGTTGCATTTTTTTAAGAACGCTATTACTTTGCGAAATTTGGCTATGTTTATATTTTCTTGAACAAGGATCATCGATTTTAACATGGAGTACCTCGCCCATAATGATGAACTGCTTCCTTTTTTGGACTGTAAATAATTTAGTTAGTATGATTACCCAGAAGGAAAGTTCTCAATTAAAAAACTTGCTGCGTCCAAAAAATATGCCAACATGACATTCTCCTCTATTTGTTTCACCTTATGCTCTTTCTTCCACTGGAAAAACACTTGCAGGAATTAATCTTTCACTCGCTTCATGCGATTTCGACATTATTATGTCGGGAACAGCAGAAGAATCCGCAACGTTTGTGGCGTTCATTTTAAAGTAAAAAATTAATATTGGATGTAAACAAACAATAGCAACCGTACATATAGCAACTACTGCCGTTGCCACAGGAAAAACGTGATGCGATTTTCACAAAATAATGTGATTTTTTGATTTTTGAAATCAAATAATGAAGAACGGGCTTACAGTATGAAATAAAATACATAACGATACACGTCCGGTACTTACTTGTAACTCGTTTAGACATTCTTGACTCGGCTCCTAACGTCGCCTCGTCCATAATGTCTAACTCGTTACAAGTAACCTACCGGACTTAACGTTAAATACTATTCAAAACCAGCTGTTATTTGCAAATCTTACCTCATCTTTATTAAACATTTTTTGTCGCTAGTTTTATTTATTTATTTTTGCTGTATAGAACACTGGTTTTATTATATTTTATCAAAGAATGGACAATGGACCTAACTAGAGACTCATTTGTACTGAGATATCCCCAAAATAGACCTGTAAAATGCACAGGAGAACTTCGACTTACCTACCCGGCAAGGTGCTCGTTGGGCAACAACTCTGAAGTTCGCAACCTCCTGCAGTGGCTAAAAAAAGGGTTGCCGTCCCTGTTGGAGGGAGGAAGGAGGACCGGCGGCCATTACATTCAGACCTTAACGTTAGAAGTAACCAGTCGTAAGTAACGCTAAATTTTTGTTTTTATCTGATTTTATTCCACTATGAGTTTTCCTGGTTTTAAAGTTGAGTGTGCTCTATGTTTAAATTGCATTGTCGAAAATTCACGTTACAAGGATCGGTTGAATTTAAATTAACAATGTTGTGTGTGTTGTGCCCGAAGTATTTACAGGTAACCTTTTATTCTATCTATTCTTTTTTCTGCCCTCCTCAACATAATCAGATGGCCCTGAAATTGACCGGCGTATGTTCCACGTGCATACTAGAAACTCCTAGATAAAATCTTTTCAATTTTACTAACTGTTGTCCGGCCATCCTTTGTTAACGTCACTAATAAAATGGCTGACATTGTGGAAAGCTATTAGTCACTCCTTTGTTTGTTAGATCTTGTTTAAATAATATCCACTAATGCTATTCAAACCTGGATAAATCATACGTCTTTCGGTATGAGGCCAACAGCAGCTTGCGGTCAGTTAAAAGTTTTTTTTCTCTGTTGACTTGAATTAACCAACACTGAATAAGAACTGAATACAGAAGTGGCAAATAGTGGCAAAGCGCCAAGCCTAATGTTGTGGTTCTGAAAAGTGTCTTATCTTTTATGTTATGTTGCGGACCCTTGCGATTTCCGATTCCGCCGTTTGCATGTAACCGATATCTAGCTAGTTTGGCCACCGGGAAGCCAAATTTCGGTATCTAGTGTTTTTCGCTTTGTGCATGTTGTAAATAGTTTCGTTGCGCCTCGTTGCGTCTGCGCCCGCTAGATGTCGTCCCGTCGCGATCGTTTCAAAATGGCTTCCAAAGAAAACGTTGCGTTGCGGTATATTTTATTGTGTTTGTCCATATAGGTTTCGAATCAACAGCTAGACCAAATAGCATTCTTTTTTGTGGTTCATGGTTCATGCTGCTTTCGAGATTTTATACGGTTCCAATCGTGTGAACCTGCACTCTGGGGTCATTTGTCAAACGGGGGTCGTTTTCGAACTCGCTTGAACTTCCTCCCGGGGCTGCGGTATTACGAAGTGGAGTTACTGTTAACTTCTGAGCCAAAGTTAGGTTGGAGTTTGCAGCGTTGTTTTCGGCCTACTAATAAATTGTTTGCTCCACAAATACTTAAAATATTTCACAACCCAAAGAATAGTCCCCGAGATAGGTTCTGCTAACTTGGACTTGGTTTGGACAAGCCTTAAAGGAAGACAGGAAACTAAGCATGACTAGGACAATTCAGTAACAAACTCATTTCTCCTGGTCTACATTCTTGCCTCACTTACAGACAGTTGTCTTGTTAACTTCGCTTTAATCTTTCTACATGTTGTCCATCAATCTCGAAGATGCACGTTCTGGGCGCAGATATCTCACTGTACCTGTTTGTGGAAAATTCCTGTAAACTTCAAAACCTCAAGATGGAATAAAATTAGCTGAGTTAACCTCGCTCACTATGTACCCCGAAATTGTTAAATTGTATTATTGTTTGCTATTTTTCTGAAGAACTAAATTGTTAATCTGTTGAAATCATTGGAAATTGTCAGTTGTAATTTATTACTTGAATCATTATTGTTAACATCAAATTGCATTGTTACCAACTTAATAAGAAGACACTAAAACTTGTTAACCACAGTACGAAATCACAAAAACTCAAATCCACAAAATGACTAAAACTTAATAAACATTTAAAACCATAATTTTTGTGTTATCAATTTACGCTCCACTTCTGATTAGCTCTCGCCATGTATCCAAAGAATCTAGGGTTTGTTTCGTTTGAGTAAATTTGAATGTCCCGCCATTGCTTGTCTTGTCAAAAAAATAACACAACATAGGGTTTCGCTTTTTCTTTCATTGTCTGACGATCACTGGCCAACCATGTTCGCGGTTTGTTTCAAATTTTCAAATTTGACGTTTGGTGACATTTCATTTCATGTTCAAATTCAAAAAGTGGCGGGAATGTAAAGGGGGGTTATCACAGTACTAAATAAAAATACAAACTACTTTTAATCAGTTTTTCCCTAAAACACCAAAAATAATTTTTTATTATAATTACCGACGCACGCTTTGCCAACAATGTTGGCATCATGATGATGAGATACAGTTTACTCATAATTATAATAAAAAAAATATTTTTGGTGTTTTAGGGAAAAACTGATTAAAAATAGTTATCTACCACCAAAAGTGATCCAGACAATTGTTTTGTTTTTGAAAAATATGAACCTTTAGAAAACAATTAAGTTACAAAAAAGGACAGTTCTTTTCTTATCATCAGACGTAATCCATGCAAGCAGAGACGACTCGTCAATGCGAATTTGTGAAGCGGGAAAAATTTTAAAATTTTGATTCCTATTTCTGTTACATCCTGTATATTGTCGTTTGTAAACAGCCTGGGTTTCATTCTTTTTTGGAACTGATTCAACATTTTATCATTTTCCAGTGTACTGTGTATATCCTGGTTTTGTGTGTTGCCTACATTCTTAGCAGTGTCCCTCCATCTAAATGTTTTAACTATCTATCCCCTCTTTGTAATCTTATTATTTGTGTTGTGGTTGACGAAGAGTTGCGTCGTAAGAAACTAGTTTTTAGAGTGATAATGTTTCTGGCAAGATGTGTGTTATTGTTACCATTATTTATTAATTGCTATGGATACGAACACTACTCTTGCTGTTATTACCAGAATGAAAAACAAGTACTACCTCAGGATGTTATGGTAGACGTGATAAACAATCTAGCCGTAAAATTATTGGCAGTAAGTAACATTTATAATATTGTTGTGCAATCCAATTAGTCCAGGCAATGTTTTTTTTTATCGCAAAAAAAATGTGTATCTTTAGTTTTCTTTTGTTTATTTTAGTTTAAGGTAGGTATAGTTCTTATATCTGGTTCTCATTAGGGCATGTTTATGTTAATTTTTTATTTTTCTTATTTAATTATTTTTAGCATTTTGTTAATGATTGTCCTGTAATTGGGGTATTACTCTGTTGGGCAATAAATAATAATAATAATAATAATTATTATTAAAAGGTCGGACAGAAATGAAATTTGGTGGGATGGTAGACAGAGGTCTCCCCATACTACACCTGAGTTTGCAACCTCAGGGGGTTGCCGCTCGAGGGGGGGGGGATGAAAACTGCACCGTGACGCATTTCGAAAAATTGCGCCGTTGTTGTAAGTGCTATCGAAAAAAAGTTCAAATAAAATATGTAGAGAACAAAATTGTGCATAATTTTGGTTCTATTCATTTTTTGTTTGCGGGGCGCTAAAGTTGGGGGTTGATTTGCAAATTTCAACAAAGTCAAATTTTCAGCGCGGATTGCAACGAAGATCAACTTTAAATCATTCTGCAATAATTTTTTTCTAGAAGAGAATTGTTTTCCGAGTTTGTGGATGTCTCATTTGATGGATTTGGTTGCATATTACAAAAGATATTATGATTTTTTTAAGTGTGCCTGTTCCTACTCCAAAATAGGTTCAAAGTCGAAAACTTCTGACTTTTATCGGTTTTTCGCTTATAACCCGAAAACTATGTGTCCTACGTAAAAAATCATTGGAATAAAAATTAATCACTCCCTAAAAAGGAACTAGGTTAAATCGTTCTATAGATATGTGCCGGTGAAAATTTAGTCCAAGCAAATTAGACTTTTTAGAGGAAATAATTTATAAAGTTTAGAAATTTTGGCTATGAACTCCCAGCAGACACCCAAATGAAAATCCGAAGAGTTCCCACTTCCCCGGAGGGAGCTTCATCCACTTTTGCCCAAAAAATCGCTCCCGAACGTGACGTCACGAAGCCTTTCTGCCTTTTTCTCGTAAACGGTAACTCCATGAGAAAATGTTAGTCTAATGTTCTCCGCTCATCAATGACCACGTAAAAACGTATTAACCAGAGGGCTTCATTGCAATTGATAGCTCCTTCAAACCGGGCGAAATTGAGTACTCTGTCAGATAAAAATGTTACAGTGACAGTTTTAGGCATAAAAAATCAGTTTTCGTCAAAATCATTTCACAAGGGAGGAATAGTGTGGTGAAGTCAAGAGAGAAGTGCCAAAAGTTATTAGGGATGTGTCCAGGATAGCTTTGGAAGTGGGCGCAACTTTAAGCTTTTCTTGGATACGACGTGCAATCGGCAAGTAACGCTATCCAATTTATAGAGCAAATTTGCTGTTCACTAAAAAACAAAGTTTTACTTTATTGTTGGGGCGTAGCCACTCGCGCCGAGTATTTTGAATGTCTTACGTTTGTTTACTATTTTATAAAATACATACTTAAAAATTCCAAAAAAAAGAAAATTCTTCTGTTGGAAAATCAACCAAAAAATCGAGGCAAATGAAAGCGAATAGGGCAGCTGAGACACCCGACTAACGTGAAAGTAGTCTTGAGGAAATGCGGTTAAGAGATTTCAGATAAAAAGCTGCTGAAACACCTGAACAACATAGCGTCCATTGAAACGATCATCCTCAATGAAAAATATAAGGGGAAGATGTGCCTATCCCACGCATACCACTGTTTCCACTGATATGCCTTTCGATTTCACACGATTTTAATTTATTTCCAGTGCGTCTTGTTTTTGCAATTACCATCAACAAAGCCCAAGGACAGTCACTGAGTGTTGCATGACACCGAAAAACTTATTAAAACCGAAAATATTGTTTATCCGATTGCTCTAGAATAAGGGAAAAAATACATATTTAAAGATACTGTTCACTAAAAAATAATGTGTTTTATTATTTGTATGTTCGTCTGTTTCTATGTTCCGAATAGGTTCCTACACCGGTCATCGGATCGATATGAAATTTTGACCACAAATCAAATAATATTCGTCAAGAGAAGTGTGTAATATGAGCGTAATGCCACCAGGATCGATTCATTGTTTACTCATTCTGGTTTACCTATTCGTTGCACCGGTCAGATCGGATGAGATGTGTTTTAGTTTATTTTTGTGCACACATGCACACAATTATAAAACGACCAGCTTCACTGAATAAGTTGAGTATAGTATAGTGTATATAGCATACAGTGTTATGATCAAGTTCTGCACAAAATTCATAATTCGGACAATTTTATTTTTTCCGAAAAACGCCGAAACATGTCAAGTGGTTAATTTTCTTCCGCTTCTGATGTCAAAAAATTTAAATTATAATGTGCCGAAATTATGACGTCATCGATGATTTTTTCAAATGGTAAGGTATAATTTTCTTTGCGCCATTTAATAGAGCACATTTTTCTGCAAATGACAACATACTTGAATGAGGGGGTTACCTAAATTTTTTGTGAGAAAATAATAATCACAGACAATTGACACGATTTTTTAGAATAAATGTTCAAATTGTGCACCGTTCGCCATTTGACAAATGCCCACTCGATGATAAACTGCATTAACTGAGTTTTCAATCATTTCTGGAGTCACGGCAACCATCTCTTGTCTATGCGTTCCATCAAATCCTGCAATGGATACATCAAGTACTGATCCACACACCAAAAGGTAAAGAAAACGTGCCAAAATGAGTTAAATCCAATGCTTTTTTGACCATAACTTTGAAAATATGTCTATTATTTTTTCTTGAAACTGCAACCCAAGGATCTAGTACCCAATATCCGTAATAATATGTAATGCGTGTTTTTTTTTAAGTCAAACGGCCTTTGAGTGGCCACATTTTGTGGATTACAGAATTAAAAAAAGTTATCCCGTTTTTGCTCAATCGCTCCTCAATTGTAAAATAATAGTCCATGCAAATTAGACGAAAAAACGGCGAATAGAATAACTTTACTAATTTATAAAATATTGAAATTTTGGTTATGAACTCCCAACCGGGACCCAAATAAAGATCCGAAGAGTTTTCACTCCTCCGGGGGAGCTTCATTCCCCCAAAAAACCGCCAACCCAAAGCTCATAAATGACGTTGGAAAATTTTTATAGTTTTCAGCGCGAAGGCAAAAATTAGTCCACCCCCGTTTTTTGAGTAATAATAATTTATTGCAAATGTTTTATTCAATATGGACCTTGCACAGAAAAAACTTTTCTACAATTTTGTTTCTATACATTTTTGCTCCCACCAATGGTTTTCGAGATAATATCGCCGCAAAAAGTTGTCTTCGCGCTGAAAACTATACTCATATTCCTAATTTTCGTTTTCAAAATGTCACTTTGTTAATGCTGTGTTCGGATTCTACTTGAAAAAATTCTTATATTTAGAATTTCTAAGAAAGTCGTCGGGGACTGCGGAAAATTGTGAATATGGATACCCATCCAATCCCACACTTTTTCGATGGGCGATAAATCTGGTGACCCAGGTGGCCAGGGCTTCTCTTCTAAAAACCTCATAGAGGTTCGCGTAATATGAGGGCGGGCGTTATCTTGCTGGAAAACACCATCTTTAATCCCCCCTTACATAAGGAAGACCAACGGGCCTTGACACAACGCGCGGATGTCATTGTGCCACGGATTACGATTAGCGAAAAATTGCTACCAAAAGCAATAGCTCCCCAAACCATAAGCTCGATGGTACGGTGGACGTGATGCTCAACAGCAAACTCCAGAACGCCCTCTACCATCCTGACCCCCAAACAGAATCCAGATTCGTCAGAAAAGGCGATGTGATGCCATTCATTCAGACGCTGACGACGGTGTTGAGGCGTTATGGGGAGGCCGAGACGCCGACGGTAACAAGTTAGGCCCATTGAACGTATTCTGTGGTAAACGGTGCGAATCCGAACGGGGCTTCCTATTGCTGCAAACCAAGCATCAGCAACTGACCGAGTAGACCTCCGTCTTTCTCTTAGGGCCATTAATTGAAGAAGACGATCTTGCCGTTGGGTAGTTCTTCTGGAAGCTCCTGTGCCTCTAGCTCGCTGTGTTCGCCCTCCATCAGACCACACTTGCCATGCTGCCACCACGGTAGCCACACGCCCCATAGTTGTAGCGATTGCACCATACGAAGCACCACGTTCCTCCTGTCTCACACTACGACCCCTTTCAAATGGGGTTCATTTGCAGTAATAATGTCTCAATTTCTTTTTCAACTGTTGAAAACGTAATTCTTAAAAAAAAATGCAAACATTGTCCGAATCATATGAAACTTTAATCGTTTGTTAGGGACGATGCCCCCAATATTTAACCAAAATTTCATTTTTCAGGCACAAACACAGCACAGCAGGAATGATGATGCTTTTTTTTCACACGTAGTTTTTGAGTCAGGGGAAAATATTTAATTGAATAAAATATTTGTAAGTGGAGTAAATTAAAGTGAACAATTTTCGTTGAGACAGCGGGTATAAATATACTCAATTATGTGGACGAATTACATCGATTAGAGTTAATTAACACTAATTACTGTTTGCACGTTATGCAATAATATGCATGCATATTTCATCAAAAGTTGCATATTATTGCATATTTAAGTCATTTTTTTCTTATATTGTTTTATTATTTCTGGAAAAACATACCGACCAACCACAATAATAATATATAATCTAATATATAAAAATCAATATTTGTTTGTTTGTTTGTTCGTATGTTATGCACGCCTAAACCAGTGAACAGATTCTCATGAAAATTTGACCACAAATAATATTTGCAATGGGGAGTAAAATCACGACCCCAATAGGTCACCCCTCTTTGGTAAAAGAAAATATTTAAAGTTCATACCAGGCGAAATGAAAACTGTCAGATAAAAATGTCACAGTGACAGTTTTAGGCGTAAAATGTCACTCATCAGTTTTCGTCAATATCATTTCACAAGGAAGGAACAGTGTGGTGAAGTCGAGGGAGAAGTGCTAAAATTTATTGTGGATGTGTCTAGGATTGCTTTCGATGTGGGCGCAACTTTAAATTCTTCTTGGATAGGACTTGAAATCGGTAATTAACGTTAATGAATTTATAACGTTATTCTGACGTAATTATTGGGTCTATGTCTAAAATTTGTTGTTATTGTAAATCCTTTCGATGGAAAACAGAAGGCCCATGCATGTGCTGCAATAATGGCAAAGTAAAGGTGGAACCTATGAGGGATCCAAAAGAACCTTCTCATCGGCACAGATATTCGCTCAAATATGTTTCTTTCATCAGTTAAAAATTACAATGCTTTTCAAATGATATCATTTGGGGCACCAAAAATTGTATCTGGGGCTAACTAGATACCAACATTTAAGTGCAAGTTCAAGTCTACCAGGTTAACTTCTTCCCGAATCTGTCGATCCAAATTTTCTACAACTCTATTTGATAGAATACAATGACGAAGAGACAACATTAAGATGCATCAATTATTTACCCAAATGTAAATGCTGGTATTGTCTAAGATTTACAGCAATATTGGTGGTCTAAACCGGGCAACGCCGGGCATTCTGCTAGTAATTATATATAAAAAAAAATACGAGTGTGCTTCAGACCACACGTCTGAAGTAAAACTTCAGTTCGCCATTGTGAAAGTGCTCTTAATTTATGTAAGTTTATAAACGGAGCTAGAGAATCCTGAATTAATACCGTCTGCAGTATTGGATAATGCATGTTTCAGTTTGTAGTCAGCGAAAAGTCGGCAATCATGTGCAGCGATTAAGATAAGTAGCGCAATTGCATACAAAACTGACACACGCAAATGGCTAAGTGGACTGAAGCGTGAATTTAGAACCTAGAAGCGCGGGTTCGAATCCCACTTTTCGTAACGCTCTCGTCAGGCATTCACCAGCTTACTCCCCAAGTCAAGTGCCCCTAAAGAAGTTTTACTTCAAAAAGCAATTATTATATTTTGAATGTACAATAAGATCTGATTTTGGTGAAAACTCTATCGCCGACTGGATTTATGATGTCACCTTATCCCATCCCTATCAAAGGAAGTCATTGTTGTTACGATGCGTCAAGGACGTATTTTCAAACACGTTTTCGGACGTCGTTTGTCGACCGATTTTAAATCTAAAAAAAGTGTTGGTTTTCATTGGAACAGCTCTAATAAACGTATACTTTAGATTTTCGAATTCCTCAAACCATCAACAAAAAAAAAAAAAGAAAAAAGTGTTACATATTAAAGTGTTGTAGGATTTGCCTTTAAGGTTGGCGAATTTTCCTGCGTTTGGTGGTAGGGACGAGGCGGGGTGAGCGGCGCAAATTTAATTGCCGGGAAGTGGCCCCGTCTAGAGGCCAGTAGCGGAAACTTGAGTAGCGTTTCTCAAAAGGGAAGATTTTTCTGCAATAACGACATTGAAATATCCAGTTGGAATGTGTCAGATCGGCATTGGATCAGCATTTTGTGCTAAATTCAGAGTACAATCAATATTATCGAATGCACAATTGAAGATAATAATTAAAAAAAAACGTCAAATTTAATTCAAAATTACGTCAATGTCATAATTTTTTATATTCTTTAAGGGCTGATGATGGCAGAAGTGTTCTGCCGAAACATGTTCCAATAGTAATTTTACAGTTATTAAAGTTTGTGGAGTTCGACTTAGATATATTTAAATTTTAATTTAAATTTACTCCACTTGGATTTAAGAACATTCTTCTTGTTTGAAGATAATAATGATATCGGGTGTCTAAATAAAAATCTGGTCAAGATTGCTATGAAACCAATGCGGTTCACATTCGGCACGTCGTAGCTAATATCAATGTTAAAGTGTCAAAAATTGTGGGGAACCGAGGTGGTTTTCTTGAAATAAGGGGGCCCGAGGAGCCCCCGTCGAAACATAGGGCCCGAGGAGCTCCCGTCGGAACATAGGGCTCGAGGTGCCCCCGTCAAAGAATGGGGGCCCGCGGCCCCCCCGTCAAAACATGGGGGCCCGAGGGGGCCCACTTGAAACATGGGGGCCCGAGGGGACCTTCTAAAAACTGGGGGGCCCGAGAGGGATCACTTGAAACATGGGGCTCCAAGAGGGCCCCTTCGGTTATCGACAACCAGAAATCGAAAGTTGAATTTGTTTAGTTCCAAAGTAGAAATTATACACTGTGTCCCTGGATGGGGTGCCCATCTTACAACTGTTGAAAACTGAAACAGTCAAACATTTTAATCAGCCTGTTTTGGGCGGTGGCCCCCTTGATAGGGCGGAGCCCCCATGGTTCGGTCGGAGGATCCCTTGATTCGGCGATGGTAGCCCATTGGTACACCATAAATGGACTCAACACCCATTAAATTAGGCCATCTGTTATTTTCAGTGTGACTCTATTAATCCAAAAATTGTACGAATCGTTACGAATTATTTTGGTAGTTATGGTTGGACGGTGTCCCCCTGAGCACCCTTGATTCGCCGAGGCCCCCTTGTGCCCCCATGATCCGATGGGGGCTCACTTGGGCCCTCATGATTCGATGGGGGCTTACTTATTCTCCCTTGTTTGGGTGTGGCCCCCTTGGGCCCCCTTGTTTGGACGGTGACCCCCTTGGGCCCCCTTGGTTTGGTCGGAGGCCTCTTTGATTCGGCGGGGCTCCCTTGGGCCCTCTTGTTTCGGCGGGGCCCCTTGTTTGAGCGGGGACGCCCTGCTTGGGTGGGGGCCATCTCTGTTCGGCAGGGGCCCCCTTGTTTGGGCGGTGGCCCCCCTGGGCCCCATGTTTGGGCGGTGGCCCACTTGGTCCCCTTGTTTGGGCGGTGGCCCCCTTGGGCCCCCTTGGTTCGGTCGGAGGCTCCCTTGATTCGGCGATGATAGCAAATCTATTAAAAACTTAATTTCAACCAATTTTGTAAGATGGACCATTTAAGATGTAACAAATACCGCGTCGGCAACTTCAAAGATTTTTTTTATCTTTTTGTTCGATCACCCCACTGAAATATTTTTGCCCTGTTTTTGCCATGTGAATTCAGTCCATATAACGTGTGCCGTATAAAATAGTTTAATATATAGGTAATAGTTTATCATACCATGAATAATTGCGCCACCTCACGTAAAGAAGCTACACTAGATTGGCTTGTGTGGCACTCTAGAATGAGTCAGAACCATGTCAGAACTTGGTGAAATGTCGGTTCGTGCCTGGACTAACACAAATAGACATTGCATCTACACAGTTCATTTATTTTGGATAAGACGTCAAAAATATGCCTTGGTTTTTGATGTTTTTTTTTTCAAGAATGGTTATTAGTTTCTTGAGTTCGTCGGGGGTCTCAAATAGCAATGAATTTTCTCAAACTTGCGTAAAAAATTATAAAAGTTGAACACAAAATACAGTGTTTTAAACTCCTTGTTTTTCCTAATACCAGCTGTTCCCAGATCTTAAATACCCTCTACGAACTCGAATGAAGTTTCCTGAATCTAACTATGTCACTTTTGTATTAATTGAATCAATAGTTTTCATTTCTTATCCAAAATACGCGAGCGTGTTTTCGGTTCTTACGCCACCTTACTAGACGACACCCTTAATGTCATCAGAAGCGGAAGAAAATAAATCCCTTGGCATGTTTCGGCGTTTTTCGGAAAAAATTCGCCGAATTATGAATTTTGTGCAGAACTTTATCATAACACTGTTATAGTAAGTTCAAAAAAACAGGTCTCGATATTTCGTCCGTTTTTCCTCCTTCTTGAGAACTCAATTACCAACACCTGCTTGGAAGGGTGGTCCAATAGAACCACGTTAGGTTTATTTGATGTTATCTGCCTGCCGGTGGAGAACGAATAGTTCCAATATATTTACCTTTCTGCATAAATTGGGAACGCAGTCAATATAATATGTATTACTGTTTCGGGGTCCCTATGGCAAACTCTACAGCTCATATTCGGCACCACCATAGGCTGTGATAGACCAAGGTGTTAATAACCTGCGCGGCGCAAATGAATCCGTCAGTCTCAGACTTCAACCCACTTGATCTCAGAAAAACAAATGTGTGCCTTTTGGATAAGCCAAGGTTTTGCGTGTTATTCAAAACGCCATGCATGTGCTTTCTCAAGACGGAGCAAATTGAGCGCGGTAATGGAGTGTGGTCGAGTTCGCTCAACGTAAAAGCCAAGACCGAGTTCATTTGCTGCTCGTTGTGCTGCTTTAAACAAGATCCGATTGAAAAATAACCTTAATAAGATTTGTTGCTAATTCAATTTGATAGCTTGTAACGAGTGAGCGACAAAATTCGTGATCGTAGAAGCCTCTGAATCCAAAATTTTGAGTCGATTTTTGATCGAAACGATTGTGTAAAAAGTCATCGAGTAATGTGAATTGACGATTAATGGAAACAGTAAAGTAAAAGAACCGATATACATTTAGCCAACTGCGATCACGAATTTTCTTGCTCATTCGTTATGATCACATTGGTCAATTCTAGCAGGAGATATGCAAAAATATAAATCTACCTCCAACGAAAGTAATTTTTAAAAAATCATATTATTTAACCTTTACTCTGCTGAATTAGATTTCAATATTGCTCACCGTATGCGGCGATATCGAGTCCGATGCGTATATATACGTCTGCAGCAGCCAGAGTGGATTGCGTATATATATATGTCTGAAGTGATTACAGTAATCGACTAGTCCGACCCCAGCACTGCGGCGTTCGTATCGCGTATATATACGTCTGGAGCAGGGAGCAGCCTCGCGTATATATACATACGTCTGGAGCAGTTTAAAGGTTAAAAAACACCCTACGAAACGAAATATTGGAATGTTATTTCCGACCAATCTGTATAAGCGTTGAATTTTTTTTATTTTCCACCAATTTTTATTTAATATTATTTTTCCGGCTCCCGATAAAGTAAGTCAGTGATGTAGTTCTAACAACACCACGTGTAGGTTGACGATTATATTTGTTTATGTTTTAGCCTTGATAACGGAACTTAATAGTGTACCTTAAGGGTAAAACATAAACAAATATAATCGTCAACCTACACGTATTGCTGTTAGGAACACTGACTTACAATATCGGGAGCCGGAAAAATGTAATAAGATAACGCACAATGTATCGACTATTAACATTTTGACAGACAACAAGCCGCGGCTTTGCCTTGGCTTGTACATGTATGTTTCAATGTTAATACGTCCTTACATTTCTTGTTACTTAAATAGCTATTATTTTATTATTATTTGTTACATAATTTTGTTACATATTTTCTTCTTTTGTAATTTTGGGTTAAGTAGAATGGCCGTGGTTAAACTTTGCCCTTAAATAAAGCTTATATTTCTTTATTTACTATTGTTATAAATTTTCAGCTGCAGAGTGAGGATAATAAAAATAACATAGCAATTTCTCCATATGGTGCTGTAAGTGTTTTGGTAGCACTCCTAGAAGGTACTGCTGGAACTGCCAAGCAAGAAATTCATCGAGCTGCCCAAATTCCTAGTGATAGATCATTAATTCGTATTGGTTTACGAGACATTAACAGGCTTCTCAAAGTAATTACTTTTAAGCTGTTAAATAAAAAAGTGGATGGAACTGTATCTTAATTATTTATTATTGGATTTTAACTAAATATCTTATTTATTTACTGTTAAATTTTAGCTCAATGTAAATTAAATGTCATGGTTTTTACAACATGCTTATGCGATCATTTCACATAAATTTATCTTTAGTTTCTCTTACTTTCTTCTCTCTTTTTATCAAACATTCGGTAGTGAAAAAAAAGGGAGATTATTAATAGCAATTTATCGATTTAAATTAATGCTGACCATTAGAAAAACGAAAAAATTTAATAATGACCAACTAGCCGATATTATGTACTTCCAATGTAACGAATTATTGTTCAAATAGGGTGTATAAGTGCGAGTAATGCAAAACATACTTTGATCATCGACGTTGGTTGTTCTACCTAATCATAATAATAATAATAATATAACTTTATTCACTCTTTCGAGGTCGAATATAATAATGGATACATAGATAGAAAAATAATAGATATTTATATTATTAGTGGGATAGAAGCATCATTACACAATGAAGATTGCAGATGACGAGGTCGTAGACCGAGTCATCTGTAACACACGAGTTAATGTAATATGCTCTAGCCCACGTATGATATACAAAGCTTTATCTACAACTGCCCAAATCTGAAAACAATCAAAATTTGTTTGAAAGGAATAAAATTTTTAACAAGATTAAAAATCAAGGAAACTGACGTTTTTATGGCTACTCAAATTTGGCTGGAAACGTGTAAACAACGATTTACTAATTTTATTATTTTCAACAAACTGTGCAAGTTAAAGTGTAATGAGCGATTCAGAAGTGGAAAATCTGCCCTCAGATATTGAAGAAGCTGCTGCAAAGGCTGTGTCTTGACTTTTACCAGATAAGTCGAAATCAAAGTACGAGAAATTTGCAATGAAATGCAGATCAGTTGAATTCATCTGGTATTAGTATCACGAATTGTGAAAGATGTGTGATTAATATCTAGTTATCAGAAACAAGTTTAATGTACGTTGTTACATATTCGTGTTAATTGACATTTTCATAAAATTTGATTTGATTAAACTGCGCCTTCAATTATTCCACTAGTGGTGTAATGACCTCTATTATTCAAACAGTGTCGAATGAGTGGTGTAATAACGCTAATACAAGGCAGTTGTAGATAAGAATATAAATAAATCTACAATGTGTCCCTGGATGGGAGAAGTAAGTTGTGTGGAGAAGAATATTTTTGGTCTCGACTGGTTTTGCTTGTTATAAAATTACAAAAAAAGATAAAACATTGCAAATCATATTTGATATGTTTTTTCTTCGAATAGAATCGAATTTTTGTCTAATTGTAAGTCCCAATATTTTTGATAAATCTAGTATTTAAAGCCGAACACTGCCTAGCAACGCCTAAAAATACCATTGAAACTTTATGAAACTTCATTGTTGTCAAAAAAAAAAATAAAAATCGGAATACTAAGTCTTCAGCAAAGAATTTTTTTAATCCAGTGTTACGGTCTTGGCGACCTATCATATCAACACGTAATCCAAGAATTTCAAGAAAAAATTCCTGGGGTTTATTTGAGCTGCAATGTATTGTTCAAATTGTTTTGTTAATTATTTTACTCGAAATAAGGTATCAGCCGTGACCGCCACTGTGTTCAGGTTGCTAGGCAACTTTGCCTTCAGTTTATGGACTTCAAAATTAAAGAAAAAACCGTTTAATTTAAAACAGGTTGATTAAAATGTTTGACTGTTTTAGTTTTCTACAGTTGTAAGATAAGCAAAACCAGTCTAGACCAAAAATATTCCTCTCCAAACAACTTAATAGAGAAAATCCAGGGACACACTGTATAAATCAACCTTTTTTCTCCTATTCCCTCTCCTTTTTTCTACACTTGTTCTCTTCCCCTTTCTCTACTACTGCTCTTTTCTCTTGCTTTTTCGTATCACGCTCTTCATCCATTCTCTTCCTCGTCCATCCTCATTCAACAACTCTCGTGCCTTTTTCTCCGTTTCATCCATCTCGTTGCACTTTCTCAGATGTTCCATTGCTTCCCTTTCCTCCTCTTCAATCGAATATTCATTCTCTTTCGTTTCGTTTCCACACCTAAATCTTGCTATCATGCATCTATCCTTCTTTATCGTTTCCTTTTTTAGGTAAACTGGTACCCCCTCCGTTTTCCATTCTTCGTACCTCGCGTTGTATTTCGCGTCTCTTAGTTTTTCTCTTCTCTCGTGTTCGCGTATGTCCCTATCCCTCTTTCTTGTCTCTGCCCATATACTTTCTCCTCTGTATCTTCTGTTTTCCACTTCCTTCCTTCCTAGCCCATTCCTCTCATAATACTTTCGTCTTTCTTCCTTCCCTCCAGCTATTCTTTCTTTCAGGCATTTTTGCGATAGTTTTTTTTCCTTTCTTTCCCACTTCTTTTTTTCGAATCTATTCGCTTTAATGCCCGCTTCTCTCATTTTGTCCATCTTGCATTCCTCTAGCACCATATACCCTGGCGTAGCTTTGTCTAGTCCCAACACCAATCTGTAGTATTTTTGTTGCACCCCCTCTATTTTTTCTTGTTTCTTCCAGCTTCAGATCTCCGCTGCATACAGCACTGCGCTCTTCACTATGCTTTCAAATAGCGTCACCCTCTTTTCAAACTCTCTTTCGAACAACTTTTCTCCTATGATCCATAATTGCGCTACTAACTTATTTCCTTTCTTGCTCAGCTCTTTAATGTGTGTGGATGCGTTGTTTCTTTGGTTAATGTAGTCTCCCAGGTACTTGAACTCACTCACTTCCTCTATTTCTTTGTTTCCGAATTTCCATTCCCTTTTCTTCGCTCTTCCGCCTGCTTTCTTGAATATCATGATTTTGGTATATTCTACGTTCACATCTAAATTCTTTTTCTTCATGTAATTTTGTAGACATCTAATCATCCCTCTCATTTCCTTCTCTTCCTTCGTTATCACCGCCATGTCATCCGCGAAAACTAGCGACCACACCTTTTTTTCCCTGCTACTATCCCCCCTTCTTGCGCTTTCCGTAATGCTTCATCTAAGTCGCTTCTATATATGGCGAATAGGGTCGGGTGGAGAGGGAATCCTTGTCTTAGTCTCTTGTTCGTGTAGAAGCATTCACTCACTTCCTCCCTGTTTCTTGTTTCCTCATATTTTTCTTCGATTTTTCTTACTAACCTCTCGTCCACTCGTTTCTCTCTCATACTCTTCCATATTTTCTCCCTTTCCACACTATCAAACGCTGATTTCAAAGCCAGGAAAAGCGTGTACAATTTCCCCCGTTTTTTCCCAAGTTGTTTATCTGTCAATTGGTTCAGAACGTATACGTTGTCTCCTACCTGTGTGTCCGGTAGTATCTTTCTCTTTTCGCATTCTCTTGCTAATCTCTCCTGCAAAGTCATGCTGTAGATCTTATATGCCGTGTCTAGTAGTGTAATCCCTCTGTAGTTCTCTGGTTTTGCTTTATTGCCTTTTTGTGGATGGGGCATATAAGCCCCTCCCTCCATTCACTCGGGAAACCTTTTCTCTTCCATATCTCACTCAGTATCTCTGTCAGCCTCTCCCATACTTCTTCTGTGCCATAAATCCATGCCTCGTTCATTATCCCGCCTTCCCTTGGCGCTTTTCCTTTCTTTAGTTTCTCTATTTGTCTCTTGACTTCTTCGCTTGTTATTTTCTCTCCTTCTTGTATTGTCGTTATTTCTATCTTCTTTTCTGTTCCGTGGTTTTTTCTTTCCAATAGTTCCATGAAATGTTTCTTCCATGTGTGTATTTCTATACCTTTGTCCGCTCCCTCCTTTTCTTTTCTTGCCTGGTTTATATATCTCCATCTTTCTTTCTGGCTGTTTTTTTCCCTTTCTTTCTCGCTCCATATGTTCTTTTTTTTTCTTTATGTATTCTTCTCTTTCGGTTTTGTTTTCTTTCAGTTTTCGGAGTTCCCTCTTCACTTCTTTCTCCAAATCGCGGCATTCCTTATCCCACCAGTCGTTTCTATTCCTATAATTTCGTCGTGTGGTAATTTTCTCTTTTCTTATTACTGCGGCTTCTATTGTTCTTTTTAACTCTTCCCATTTTTTCCTACCCTCTGTTTCCATGTTAAGTTTTCTCTATATTGTTCAATTCTTTCTTCTGTCCAGCTCTTCCGTACTGTCTTTACCCTACCCTTATTCTCTTCCCTCTTTTCTCTTCCTTTCAATCTTATCTCTATTAGCATGTGATCTGATTCTCTTCTCTGCTGTACGGTCATGTGCTCTATCTTATTGAACGCCTTCTCATTGGTTATCACATAATCGATTACTGTTGCTCCCCTATATCCCACGTACGTATGATTTCCTTCCTCATCCCCTTCTTTATTTCCATTTGCGATGCTCCAACCGTTTTCCTCTATCATTTTTAGCAATTATTTGCCTTCTTTGGTGACAATTGTATCTCTTGTTGTCCTCTTTTCTGGTACCCTCTCTTCTTTTTCTTCCTGTCACGTTTCCCTCTCTTCTTTTTCTTCCTGTCACGTTTCCCTGTCCCCCCTTTCTGCTACTCTTGCGTTGAAGTCAGCTCTCATGATCACATATTCATTTTCTTTACCTTATACCTTCTTCTCTATATTTTCTCTGGCAGTTTGCATCTTTGTGCTGTATATCGTTAGTACTCTGTTTTTCTTTGCCTATCCCTATCTTTCTTTCTATCAAACTTTCCTCTTCTATCCATTGTTTATCCTGCTCGTTCTCTCTTTGATCTTCTTCGTCTTCTAACCCCTTTCTAACTCCTGTTAGAATTCCTCCTCTTGGTCTTCCTTTCTTGTGTTCTTTTTTTGCAAAACTGTTCTTCCAGACGTATTTTCCGTTTAACTTCTTTTTACGTGAAACGTCTTCAAAATCGGTTGCTAGGGGTTTAAAATCAAATGTAACCAACACAATAATTTATTATGTTACATTTTAACTACTATTCTTGTATCTTTGTACCACACATACCACCAAAAAAAAAAAAATGATAAAATATTTAAGAAAATCGCTGAAGAACTCAAAAAATCACTAGATCTATAATAAATAATGATAAAATCGCCAAGGTGGCATCTACGTTTGTCAATCAGTGGACGTGGTCGTGTCCAGGCAGTCTCGGGCAGTATTAGAACAAAATACAAATACAAAATTTGTATAATCTTTTTTGGCTAAAACTGCAGTTTCCAAGTTACAAAAAAATGATAATTCCAGACAAACAAACAAAAAGCGGCCAAGTGCGAGGCGGACTCGCACACGAAGGATTCCGCACTACGGTACAATATACAATAGGGGTCAAAATATACGTACGGTTGGCTTCAAATAAAACAGGAAATGAAATTTGTTCTGAATTGAAAATTTAATTTCTCAATTTATGTCAATTCTTGTCAATTTGACAATACTACAATAGTTAAATAGTACATTATATTATAAGTGATAGAAATGCATCATTATTAGCGACTGGGGCACTTCTCACGAGCTTTATAATGACATTTCGATCACGTGTTATAATGACGTTTTATCTTGCAGGTGCACTGTATAAAAATCCAAGAAATATTTATTCAAGTAAATATCCGCCTGTAGCATTAGCATGGTTCTAATATCAGTTTCCATAGTATTATTGTTATAGTTATGAAATAAACAGTCTCGTTGTTTTTCACAATTTTCACTAAAGTAATAAAAATTGACTTTCTACCGAAACATATTCAACTAGACGTGGAAGCCGCTGTTTCCAGTTTGCTCCCGGATAGGTCGAGACACATGTACGAGAAAGAGTATGATCTGTTCGTGAAGTGGAAGGCAGAGAATTACATTGCATCACATGTAATTACAGTACAATTAATAATTACAATTTTTAATTACAACTGACAGCTGTCAGATTTACTCACTTGTGAGTAGAACTGACAGCTTTATCTCTTTTGTGATTAAAATTTGATTTCTGTCACCGAAAACAATGGTATAAGGTATCTAAAATACTATACCTGTAAGATAATAGTACATTATATTATAAGTGATAGAAATGCATCATTATTAGCGAGTGAGAATTTTGACGAGTGCGCTTGCGCACGAGTGGGGCACTTCTCACGAGCTTTATAATGACATTTCGATCACGTGTGATATACGACGTTTTATCTTACAGGTACATTGTATAAAAATCCAAGAAATATTTATTCAAGTAAATATCCGCCTGTAACATTAACATGGTTGTAATATCAGTTTTCGTAGTAACCTGTGATTGTTATAGTTATGAAATAAACAGTCTCGTTGTTTTTCACAATTTTCACTAAAGTAATAAAAATTGACTTTCTACCCAAATATATTCAACTAGACGTGAAAGCCGCTGTTTCCAATTTGCTTTCGGTAAGGTCGAGACATATGTACGAGAAAGAGTATGATCTGTTCGTGAAGTGGAAGGCAGAGAATTACATTACATCGCATGTAATTACATTACAATTAATAATTACAATTTTTAATTACAACTGACAGCTGTCAGATTTACTCACTTGTGAGTAGAACTGACAGCTTTATCTCTCTTGTGATTAAAATTTGATTTCTGTCACCGAAAACAATGGTATAAAGTATCGAAAAAACCACTCCTGTAAGATAAAAGTAATTTTTGTAATGCCTCGACATATTAATGAAATGATAGAGCTAGAATAGCTGCCTACTTAGAGAACGGAAGAAAGATTGTAGATCTAGCGGCGGAATTTGGTGTCGGCAAAAGTAGTGTTGGAAGAATTAAAAAAAAAAATGGCAAAATGACCGAAGTGTTAAACGAACTGCGGGTTCTGGTAGGTAGAAAAAACACAAATGCTTGGCAAGATGAAGCGTTAATAACATTTTTAAGGCAAAATCCAATGTCCGATACTGTAAAAGTACTTATTAATGAATTATTTTTAAATTGTTGAAATAGGTACCATCACAGTCAAAAAAGTCTAGGACACAATGTGTCAGTAGACACTTCCAAAATTCAAGTTTTGATCTAAACACTTTCTTTGCGTTATCGTGTGAATGGGATATCTCTATTAATTTTTTGACACAAAACATCCTAACCTCAAATTTTGACGGAAAGATGAAAGTTGAAGGTAAAACACTTATATTATTTAAGGTCTGTTTGAACCCACCACTAAGAACCGTCACGAAACCGTCCGCGGGACGGTTCTGTGACTGTGTTGCGCATGTACCGCATGTCAGTCCACACATCGGTTTGGACCAAGTACTGAAATAACCGTACGAAAACCGTGGAATGTCACTTCTGGGTTGGGATGGTACGGTGAACGGTTTTTATAGGGGTTGGAACAAACCTATGTATTTGCGTATTGTATTGTACTCTAGGGTCATAGGGCTATTCAGCTTCTCAGAACGTCGACCCGTCGATCTTTTGTTCAACTCTATTCGTATCTATGTTCCTAGGAATCACACCTTCTTTGCAAAGTTTAGGATGTTACTAAGAAGCTTTTTCTAAGGGGCCAATCCAGCCCTGTCTTTTGTGGAACTGGTGAAAACGGGGCTTTATTGCAGCCTCATCCTTTCCCTTTTTCACAATATTGTCCAGAATCGCCTCCTGAATGGTTTCTAATTGCTCCATTGTCAGAAGTGAGTCTTGAAAGTTTGAGGGTATTATTCCAACCCTTACTCCAGCTGGAGATCGTCATCACCTTTTTGGCCTGGCTGTTCAGCCAGTTCCATAGGCTTCTGACGGTCTCCCGTGGTTGACAGGCTTTCTTCAGCCTCTTTAATTGACCCTGTTAAGGGCGAATCCCCCTTTTCTTTCTCGTTGTCCATAAAAATGTCCAACGAGAAGCAAGGGAGAGAAAGGTCACCTGCAGCCGAGCCCCGCATGTCACAGCTAATTAAACCGGAGGTCGCATATTTAATGACCAAGATCGCCCTCTTGACTTTGACGCTACTCACCAAGGCTTTGATATTATAGCCTGCCTGCCTGCATGTATTTGCATAATTGACATTTCGGACACATAAGTGTAGTTTTTTAACCTAAATTCTAAAAACCCGTTTTAAAATATGAAAAATTAATAAAATCCGACAGAACTTTTCCTGACATTTCCCATTTTTTTGAAAAATATACACTATACAGAGTGATCATAAAGTTCCGCACAAAATTCAAAATTTAGTTATGTACAGTTCCGGACATGGAATCTTGGCCAACATTTTTCTGACATTTCTAAAAAAAAAAAAGTTAAACCAATCTTTATTGCCACCAATGAATGATTTATTTTTTTGAAATCAATTTGAAGTTTTACTTGTCAAATTGAAAAAGACAACGGTTAGTCTTTCATAACAGGGATGAGCTCTTGACTGCATTACCGCAAGACTACCACAGAAATCTATGCCGTTCTATGCCCAGGCGGTTGACGCGCTAGAGACTAATGGCACAGTGGGGCCATGACAAACTATTAGTGTTGTTCTTTGAATTTTAGAAAATCTTTTAGTGATGTTAGTTTATTCGAAATCATTTATTAAATCATTACCTCTAGGTTTCGTGTTAATGCTATGTTTGACTCATTATCATATTAAAATCCATATACCATCACGCATCTCATTTTGTCGTCAACAAGATCAAGAACTGACAGCTATTAATGACCGTAATGACAGATCAAGTCAAATGTAAGGTTATCAGTAATAAAGATCATTTCACACATTCTTGTGTTAAACCTCAGTAGTGGCCAAGATTCACTGTCCGAAATGGTACTGTTTGTGCGAAAAACGCTCGAACAGGTCGATTTTTGTTTTTAAATTGCCATCTTTTGACATAAAATTTTTGTTGATAACGTCATCTGTTCTTGAACTATGATACCGTCATCAATTTTTTTAAATGGCAACCACCAACTTTTTTTTGTGTTTTATATGTACTTTTCAATTCTCTGTTCAACAAGAGTAAAAAAGTGTTTCAACGGTAAATACATCTGATGACGGCCGTGTAGAGTCAGACGGTAATCCTAGGTGTTAAACCCCAGAGTGCTGTCTGCATAAGGTCGTCTAGTACATTCTCGTACTTACCATTCAGCAGTATGACCAAGTCATCTATGTATTCGATAGTGTAAAATCCCGCTTTGTTGAGTGTGTATAGAAGAACTACTATGTCCAATAGCAATGGGGAGAGAAGTCCCCCCTGACAACAGCCCTTCTTAACCACCCTGCGAGTGCTTGTGTCCGCTACAATGACCTGTACGGTTCTGCACTACAGGACTCGCTAAATCTAGTCACATACTGTTTCCGAGACAGCGGGTTCTGAAGTGTTCCGTCGATGTCTATGAATATTCCTAAAGCGTATAGCTTGTGCTCCAGGGCTCCCTCAATCCGCCCCACCACATCGTGTAGATGTAGATTTCCCCGGAACATTTGCATGTTAGTTGGGTTTAATCGTTTGGCCTTTAGCACCTCATCCCTTATGTGAGTAATCTCCTTGCCCACATTTCCGGTACTTATGCGAGTGCAATACATACCACCGTAGCAGGGCCGGGAATATTTCGTCCACGCCTGGTGACTTGAAGGGTTTGAAAGTTCTTATAGCTCATTCTACGCTAGTATGCTTCACAATTCGCGTAGCCTCAGCCCAGTCTTCCAGGGAGGGGGTTTTCGGCCAGCCTTGGATCGGATTCCCATCCGTTGCGACCACGCAGCCCAGTAACTGTGTAGGCATTAGTATTTTGGCTGTTTTGTTGGCAGGGTCCGTATATGTGCCGTCCTCTTTCTTCAAGCTACCTATTTGCTGTATCGGATCTATTCACACGATCTTCATCAGCTGGGCAGCGGCGGTGGTACATTCGAGGTCACCGCAGAATTTTCTCCATGATGACCTCTGTTTAGAAGAAACATCTTACCTGTATTGCCGCTGGTATTCTTTAAATTCTTCCCAGTCGGCTACATTTTTGGTCCTTTTGGCCTTATTGAATAGCTTGCGCAGATAGACTCTTCCCCTTTCCAGTTCCTTGCACCACCAGTGGTGCTGTGTCCCTGACGGGTGCCCGATCTCAACGAACAAGTTTGCTCATAAGACGTCATCAGAGACCTAGTGAGGGTAGTGACTGCTCTCTCCAGTTCTCCGGCCGTCTTAAGATCATTAGAGATATCGAGCTGACCCCTGACATTTGACAGGTTTTCTAGAAATAGATCCCTGTCAGTTTGTCTTGGGTTCCTGTACAACTTCGGTAACATCTCCTTTGCTCTTAACGAAAACGTTATCCATCTGTGGTTTGACATGGTAACTTGCGATGATGCTTGTCAGTCCCTTATGTGTCTGAATATCTCTTGTGTCGCGAGAGTTATATCTACCATCGTCTGACACCTTGAGGTGACAAACGTAGGTTCGCTCTCTCGATTGAGTATTTCTAGGTTTGTACTCGTAAGATATTCGAACAGTGCTGTTCCTCTGCTGTTGTAGTCACCGCTCCCCCGATACGTGTGTATATGTGGTGTGCGTTGGCGTCGCATCCAGCAATGAGTTGTTTTACTTCCCTTTTACAATTCCGAACCAAGTCCGCCAGCTTCCTCGAAAGGGGTGGCTCTTTAAAGTATACTAAGCTACCTTTATTACGTTCGCTCCAATGTTCAAGTTGACCTGCACAGATGTGATATCTCGGTTGCAGGAGCCCTTCAGTTGGAGGGCATCTTGTTGACCTGAAATATAAACACAAGTTCTGGGTCTTTCTTTGAGGGAACCTACGTAGGTGGTCTTGGAGGATTTGTCGCCCATGCCGCAGACCCGATTGTCTACGCACCACGGTTCTTGTAGCAAGACTATTGTTATCTGCTTAGCTGTCAGGTGATGACTTCGGGTAGCAGCCGTCTCCCGATAGCGATGCAGGTTAGCTTGGATTAGAGTAGGTTCTTTGCCCATTAGAGCGGATCCATACTATCTGTCGGATCGCTGAGTCCAGTTGACGTGCCTTGGCGTCCGTATTTAGAATAGGATTTGTGGTCCCCTCCCTACGTTATTGAACTCTAGAGGATTTATCAACTGTATTTTATCTTTTCATTAACATTACATATTTCGTTAGTTTTTTTTTCGGTTGTTTCATGAATTGTTTTGGGTTTAGATCACCTCGCTGTGAAGGGATTGCTGTTTGGGGCATCCTAGAGCATTTTACCAAAAAAGGGAGATGGTATTCGGCGTGCCACGCTCTTGAGTTTAAGCCGCTGTTTTCTTCGTACTTTTTACTCTATTCTCGCTCGAACTAATTTCTACTGTAAACCGTAATTGTGCTCGACATTACGGATTGTTACTCTCAATGTTATCGTTTTTCTTCTTCATTCTTCGCTGTGCTGGTGTTATCTGGTTCGACCTTTCGTTCTGGAAGTATGCAACACTTTTCCCACTGCCTAAAACGTCAAGGGGCTAAATTAATGGAACCTCGACTATGTAACACCTACACTTAAAATTTCTTTGTGTCTCGTCGGGAAATAATGAAGAACTTCTTTTTTTACATCTACGTAACCTCACACCTGTCAGGCAGCGGTACGTCAATCGTCATCGCGTCGCTGCGCAGGTTTTTGAGAGGCCTTCTTCCGGCCGGCGTTTTCTGTCAAAAAGAGACATTACTATTCGGTGGTTGATGAAACATGGTGGTAGTTATAATTAAATTGGAATTATCCTCAAGGGATTAACGCATCCGTTTCATCGAAGTGGGTGGTTCTCGTCTTGTTGGAAACATTCGTAAATCGACGGAATCATTTTCGACCTGGAGGGATTAAAACCACCGAATAAGTCGTCCACGTGGGGCATCCACATTTCGTTGTCTCTTTGGAAGTCGTCCACGTCCCTCATTGGAGGTAAGGGCCTTTCTGTTCGTTAAACGGGGTATTTAAATGGGAATCTTCTTCATTAGGGTGCTGGCTCGGGGTGAACCCTAAAATCTTCACCACTTAATTTATCTGGACTGGAACTACGCCATCGAGGGTGGTATTCCTTGGAAGTTCCAGCGTGGACGATTAAGGAGGACTTAATTGTACCAGGGGCTGGAGAATCGTCGTCGTTTCCTTCTGCAAGACATCCAAACCAGAGTTCCAATTTAAAGTCATAATTTAGCGTAAAAATAATCTTAATAATTTAAAGCAATAATATAACTTAGCATCAACTCTATCGTCTCTATCTTGTAACATAAAACTAATTAGATTGTCGAATCGTCGTTGACGTTGAAGTTGTTTACACGATACTTGCCTCGAATTATAGCTATAAATCGACGTCTTTAAATTCCATTCGGTCTGTCAATTTACGATATTAGTTTTATGAGTAAATTCTTATTTGCTTTAATCTTTTTTTTTTGTAAATGAATTTTGCTGATGAATGAAACTTGACTGTCTATTCCATTTAATTTATTTAATTTATAATTACAAATTTATGTTGATTTAAATTCAAGCTTTATTAAAGTTTTCCAGTTTTTCAACTAGAGTCTATAATTTCGTAACCATACATACTACAGATTGCTGTAGCCAATTACGAGTGTGCATGTCTGTCAAAGGCTGGAGATCCATACCCGCACAATTTGTGCCTTCCTCTCCCTCCGGTCAATGCGCGCCATGCGAAGACGGCTAGTGGTTATTTCCCGGTAACTAGCTTCGCCCGTGGTCTTTACGGGTCCGAGTCTCGGTTGTTTCTGTTGGCTCCCAGGTGCTTGTCGCCGCTCCTGTGTGGCCTGATTTTGTTGCGGCTGCCGCAGGAGCTGTTGTCACTGCTATACATTCGGCTGCGGCTGCTGTTGTGGGCGCTGGCGTTCGAACCTCCTAGCCCGCTTTCCGCGATCTTTCGCTGATATGCATTCGTCGTAGCGGATTCGCTTTCCAGTCGCCACTCCTCCTTGCGAAGTAGTCGCCACACCGGACATCGACGGTCCTGTTCCTCCCGAAAGTGTCGTCTGTTCCGTGAGCTTTTTTGGGATTTTGCGATCCTTGATCTTCTTTTTTTCTTTTTCCATACTGTGGAATTTAGTTTTATCTCCCAACCACCACGGAGCCCCATCTGGGGACGCGAAACTTTGAACGCCGAGGCCGCCCCCGCAGTAGCATGCCCCAATGCGCCCCAATAGCTCATCCCATCGGCCTTCTGACGGGAAGACCCAGCCGATTGATCGAGGTGGATTAGTCTTGACCGCCCGTCTAGGGTGAAATTCGGGCCAAAGTGGCGTGTTGTGCTCCCGAGGCCGTAGCCCTTACAAACATTGAAAAAACGGTCGGCATATTTTACCACGGCGGGCGCAGCGATTAAACAGTGTAGAGTAGAGTTGCCAAACGATATTGTGTACTGAAGCTATCTAGACGACCAGCGAAGTCGTAAGCTTTATTTCGATGCTTTAAACCAGTTTGCGAAGGTAATTCAATCACTGAGTGATTTCTTGCTCGTGTCGACAAGTAGCGTTGGCCTTAGTGTTTTTGGTATTATTTTAACAGATATAGTATCCCTAAAATTTTTATAGATCTGTTTTTTCCGTATTAACCAGAAGGAGCTCCCTGTGATTCCGACCTTCACGAAGTCAGTAGCTATGAATCCCGTAAATCATGTGCCCTGAGCAGACGCAACGACCCCAAGATGACCGCTTTCTGCATTACAGCCGCAAGGGTCTCTGTCGGTTTACGGCAGGCAGGAATGATTTTCATATTGGAGACGAGCGAGTCCTTGATGCCTCCCATGCACCCAATTACCAAAACGTCGAGCTTCACTGAGTTATTTTGAGTACAGCCTTTTAAGTTCAAAGAGTAGGTCTTGATATTTTGTCCGCTTTTCCTCCTCCTTGACGCAGATGTTATTTTCAGCAGGAGCCGAAAATTCAATAACAAACATCTGCTTGGAGGAGTGGTCCAATAAAACCACGTCAGGCTTGTTCGCTGTTATCTGCCTGACGGTGGAGAACGAGAAGTTCCAATAAATTCGGCACTTTTCGTTCTCCACAACGAACTCAATATGGTCCGAGACATAGGGCAGCACTGGTGTCTGGTCTATCGCATAATGGTGTCTTAAATGAAAGTATAACACTCTGATCGCCGCATTGTGGCGATGGATTTGGGCCGAAACTGCATACACCGGGCATGCCGCCAATATATTCATTGTTGTTTCAGGGGCCCTGTGAGAAGCCCTATAGCTCACATTCGGCACCTCTATACCCATCACGCGGCTGCGATAGACCAAGGTGTCTTGACCCATCTTGCGCAGCGCAAATGAATCCCTCAGTCTCAGACTTCAGTCCACTTGATCTCAGAAAGGCAAATGTATGTCTTTTGGATAAGCCAAGGTTTTCAATGTTCTTGAAGAAAACACTATGCATTGACTTATCCATATGCCTTCTCAAGAGCATATCGTGCTCAGAGATTCTGACGTGGGCTGTAAGACGGAGCAAATTGAGCTCGGTAATAGAATGTGGCCGAGCTCGCTCAACGTCAAAGTCAAGACCGAGTTCATCTGCTGCTCTTTGTGCCGCCCTAAACAAAAATGCCCCGACTCCCCGCCTCTCGTGATCCCTGACAAGAAGCAACAGGGAATCTGAACTTTGGATGATCTTACAGGCTATACCCAAGATTACCCTGTTATGAAGACACTCAAAAGTCCTCGGCCTCCCTCATTTCGTGGAAGATGTAACCTCGGAACGGACGATTTTGGATGCAAACTGCGCTGTAGATGCATCATTTTTCGAGTATCCCGATCAATCTGCTTCAACTCATCTACTAACTGTTCCAAATGAGTAGAGCTCTGACGACCAGATTCGTCGGAGTATATTTTTGTACTTGCCGCAGAGAGACTTTTTTACCTGGTGTGACGCTTAGATGTGGCACTGCTCCACACCCAAGTACTTGTAAGTCTCTCCGGGGTTCAGATGTCTCAGAACGCTTCCGTCAATGAGTTGACCATCTTCATCGAAATACTCGCATCGTCCTCTGTTGAGATGAACCTGAGCGCATTTGTCCCAACCGAACTCCATGCCAATAGCATCTGTGTACTTCTGCACTATGCGCAATGACTGCGTCAGTTCTTGCTTGCCGGAAGCATACACTTTCAAATCATCCATGTAAAACAATTGCGTGAGCTTATGCTTCCGGTTACCGGGTGTACCACAGCTATAACCCTTTGCACCGCGTAAGACTACGGACAGCGGCAACAGTGAGATGCAAAACAGAAGAGGACTCAAGGAATCTGCCTGGAATACTCCTCTTCTGAATGATATCAACTCTGTCTGAACTCGGTCCCGTCGAGATGTTATCGAGAACCGAGTCTTCCAGAGTGACATGAGTTGTTTGATGCATCTCACCAGTGTATCGGGTACCGCAAGACATTCGAGCAAGTGAATAATCAGCTCGTGAGATGTTGTGTCGAATGCCTTACGATAAATCGATCCAAGCCATAGATTGGTTGCGCTTATATTGGACGGCATCCTGCGTGACGCACCTATCGATCAGCAGGTTTTCCTTGCAGCCGTCCACGCCTCTCTTACAGCCTCGCTGTTCGAAAATTTGCGAATACACCAGGTTAATAGCATGGAATATTCGGTAGTACAGGAGTTCGGTTCGCCCCTCGACAACCGACTCCGGAATGGGCCGCTCACCATTAAGCCAGGAATTAAATACCTTGGTCAGACGCTTATGCCTGCTTGGGAATTTCTTCCACCAAAAGGTATTAATTCCGTCCGGACCTGGTGCGGCGAAATTTTTGATTCCCTTAAGGGTCCCGCCATTTTCTTTCGGGGTTATCGGATTGCACACCACTGGTCTTAATTGAGATCTTCTTACGAAGTTCTCAAATTGTGCAAGGGCTGGAGTGTCTTCACGCAACGGTTTCGACCCCTCGTATATTTCCTTCCAGAAGACTTCGACATCCTGCACCGCCGGCAATTTCCCTGGGATAGAGTTTGCCCGCTGGAAGAGCCTCGATTTTTTGTTATTATTGTCATTATTATTATTCATTATGTGTAATGACTAGTTGGATGAATATAATAAATAGAATAACACTATCACGTCAATGTGTAAACACTCGAATGTGGACACATAATACGCAAGAAAAACACTAAGACACCATGAAAAAAAAATCTGACATTAAGACGCACTGAAGAGAATAATAAAACTTTAAAAAACAATGTATCCACTTGTTCGGCCCGCTTGCAAATTAATTTATTTCGTCCCTGCAACATAAATGTGCCTTAGAAATCTAAAGGGCCCCACAGACATCGTTCTTTCCCGACCGTTTTAACCGACGGGTAAGTCGGTTGGAACGATGAACGAACAGGACGACATACACACAACAGTTTTAGTCCTCAACATTTTTTCGTGATGAACCGTACGTGTTTGTTGGCAGTGGCGGCGGCTTTGGCTGTAAAGCAAAAAAATCGAAAAAGGCGTTCAAAATGGATGACAGAGTGGCTGTTAAAACGTTCATTTGCCGAAGATCAGCCATAGTAATAATGCACGAAATTAATTGTATGTGAAACACAAGGAACACAACACACAACAAGTAGCGGCAAAAGGAAACTCAAAGGGAGTCGGCGCCTCTGACAAAACACGCCGGTTTTAGCCCACAGACATCGTTTATCTGACGGGATGGCAGGAAACCGGACAAAAATCAAAACGATTTGATATTTTGGAACGACGGTGAATCACGACGGTTTTCGCCCAAAGACATCAGTTTTATTGTCCGTTCGTTCCAACCGACTTACCCGTCGGTTAAAACGATCAGAAAAGAACGATGTCTGTGGGGCCCTTTATCCATACTATACAGTTTTTACGGAACGTATTGTTTGACCTCCTAGAATCGTTCCCCTGGCTACACGGGGTCGTGTTCGCGTGTCGTTCTCAGGTGGTTAAATCATAACTTTCCTGGTCGGTAGATTGGCAAAATGATATGGACTTATAGCATTGCCTGCCAAATCTCCGGTCTTAAATGCTTGTGATTTTTTGTGGGGATACATGAAACAATTAGTGTACTCGACACCGTGTGAAACTATTGACATCTTAAGGCAACGGGTGACAGATGCTTATACATAGTCTATGAAATCTTACAGCCTGTATTGTATAGAACTCTAAATGCTTTTCTTAAAGGTCTTATAGAAACTATAAAAAAATACTCGTATTCTTTAAACATTTCTATACCGATTGAAGTTAAAAAGTTTAGCATTTTTAAATGTCTTAAAGCGGTAAGTTGTCAATTTATTAATAGTATATTATGATACGAGTTTTATAAGAAGCATTTTGTTGCACGCACGGGTTTAGGGCACGACGAGCGTAGCGAGAAGTGCCCTAAAAGAGTAAGTGCGACAAATTGCCTTATAAACGAGTTATCATACAGTATTTTTTCTACTTTGCCACTTTTTATACAAAATAATCAAATTTCAAAATCTAGGGATTTTTGCGGCGGTTGGCACACGTGCGAGCTGCATTAACGGCGCATATGAAAAAGAATTAATTTGAAACGTCAACACTCGTATTTTTGTTCTTCCAAAAATGAGTTCTGAAGTTCTTTGCAATTTGCTACTTTCAAAATCACGCGAGGTATATGGAAAAACATACGCCCAATTTGAAAATTGGCAGAAGGAGAACACGTTCACTACGATCTCCAAAAACATTTTCCTACCGTATGTATTTTGAGCTGCAACGCCACAATGTTGTCTTATACTATTAAAAACCTTCTTGACGGCGCCCACACACAAAGTCAAGGCGAGCCATCCAGGACATGTAAAACCTTCAGACGCCGTCCTACACCAATGCGCCAAGAAGGCGACAAGTGTTACCAGCTTGTTGGACACCTCCCCCAACAAAATCACTTGCCCTAAATGCACGTGAATTTCCAATAAGTGGCAAAAATAGTAATGCCAATTCACAATAATACATCATTGACAGCGAAGTATAGGTTAGGATTGCCAAGATCAGACAGAGAGATTACCAATATTAAAAAAATAAATCATATTATTTTTAGTGTAATTATTACACCGCTTTTGTCTATTATGACACCCAAAAGCGTATTGTAATAGCCTCAGTACGAACCATGGAGGTATAATATAAGAGGAGAAAACAAAGCCAAGCTATTGATATTATTTGTTTTGAAGCCGAATAAGAGCGGAGAGTGGGGACAGTGTTGTTATTTTTCCCCCAAGCAGGCCGCCAGTGGCGTAGCATAATAAACTGTACTTTCGGTTTCTTCGGCATAATAAGATTAAAAAGAAAATCTCAAACCAGATCTTTACTCTATCTAAATTATTTGCAAGTCTGGAAAACGTATTTACAAATTATCCAGTGCTCACTTAAATTTTTAATTGTAATTTATTTATTATGATTTCCAACTCCACCAAGTCACGTACCGACGCCACTGCGTGAAATCAAACTCCCACCGGTTCCCATATTGAATGTTTAGACCCAAGCATTTACAGAGTTGTCAGCTTGTGCTATATCGCACTGTTTGGTATGGAAATGATACTAAAATTTTGATGTAAACGGTTTGATATCCTTATATACAGTTAATAATTCATACATGGTTTAGTATGCATTATTTAAAAAGGATTTTTAAAACCCTGATGAGGCAATTTCAACAAATTACTTTTTCGATCTGGCAATATTGCTCATTCTTCCGTTTGGTTAAATGGTTTCACAACAAAAACGTCAATGTAGTTTCCTCTTCTATCTTAGTTCCATGGTACGAACGCAAAGTAGAAAAATAAATTTATAACGAGTGAGCAACAAAATTCGTGATCGCAGTTGGCAAAACGTATATCGGTTCTTTTACTTTACTGTTTACATTAATTGTCAATTCACATTACTCGATGACTTTTTACACAATCGTATCGATCAAGAATCGACTCACAATTTTGGATTCAGAGGCTCCTACGAACACGAATTTTGTTGCTCACTCGTTATGTCGAAATGGCATACATTAGTAGAAAATAAAAAGAAATGAAAACGATCTGCCAACACGAGCGCCGACCAGACGGAGGAGTACTTGAAACTGGTGGAGCGGACACAATATTTCGGACCAACACGTTGAATCCAACGATTTGTTGTGTTGGGCCAATAGGTCACTTTCTGGACTGCAGCGTGCATGACCAAGAATTCGTTGTGGCGGGAAGTTTGAAGTTTCTCTCCAAACCGGTTATTTTGTTAAGGAATTCACATGTAAAGTGCTAGTCATGCCTCGCATTGTGATGAATGTAAAAACAAATGGTGTTGTTTAGCATCAATAATAAAAAGCGGTTTGCTAATGGCAGAAATGCCGATTTGGATAATTATGTGGAATTTGGCGATCGATTGTAGAGGGTTGGCAACAACGTGCGATTGGCGTTTAAATGACACTTGACGTCGGGAGTCGCACGTGTTCAGTGTTTGTGTTTACCTTTTGCAAACAACGACATGGTTTTTTCATTACCATTACCATTACCTTTTGACTAAAAATGACTTCCCAGAGACCATTTTACCATCACGAAATGTACATGAGAATAGCGTTATAGCCCTGATGAGGTTTCTGGCATCACAAGTTACCAACGGCCAATAGTTCAATAGTTTGCATTAGCGTGAAAATTAGACATTTGCGTTGCCATTCTTTGTCGTTGCAATTTTTGCACCTATCGTCATACTTTCAGCTGAATATACGCACGCGGGCGAATCATTTCTATGTATTGCAAAATCTACCAAATGACGGGAAACTTCAAATTTACCCCTCAGACTGGACCATGCGCACCATACACCTGCGATAGGAAACGCTACTATTTGACCAAAAAAATTAAATACATGTGATCATGGGCCTGCTTTATCTACCAAGGAAAGGAACATGCACAGGCGACTAGATGAAAATCATTTTGTAACACCTTGTGTAAGATACGCTGAGAGCTCGTCAACGTCCCAACACCAAAAATGCACTCGATGCTTAGTTGTTCTTAAAAGTTTGTTAAATCGAGCTTCGGGAGTGTCGTGCTGGACAACATCGAAGGGAGTAAATAACCAAGGTTCTAGGCCATAACCGCTATTCTTTCCTGTTTAGGTAAACATGATGGAGGTGATCTTCATCAGTGATTGCAAACATTGCGACATGTGACCCGTCAATACAACCCAGAACTCCTCGAAAATTGAATTTTTCATAAAAAAATTATTTTGTCTGCCTTTTCATCTGGTGTAGTAGGAAACTTTATCCACTGGGGCATCAACACATCCACAATAAGCCTAGCAACCTATGAAATCGCACGACTTACAGACGGCTCGCTCATTGCGATCGAAGCAGAACTCCCAACGGAATGTTGATTTTTTTGCAAAAAAATGTAAACTGACTAATATCTGTATGAATAATAAAAAACAGGTAATTTTATTTGACATCATTATTGTTCTAAACTCTTACCCTTAAATGAAAGGGTAAACGAGTAGATCTAACATCTTCGTTTAGATGAGGTCTTAGCCATTCAATCAAATCTATGACCAATTCTTTTTTTAGTCGAAAACTTGATAGAAATTCTCTGTCTGGTGATGAATTCTCATGTAGTTCCTAAAGTAATCGTGAAGCTCATTTTGTTACTAAAAACATAATAAAATTGTTCCATTAATGTTAATATGTTTTGACATTAATTTGTCATTAGCATAGGAACACTGGTTATTGAATATGTAAGGATTTTACGGTTGAGAAATATCTCGCCATAAGTTTATAGAAACTATACAGACTGTCCCATTTCAAACTCCCCAGTCCAGATTTCTCCGAATTGATTACTGTGATTGAAAAATCTTCGAACAGGTCGATTTTATTTGCCAGGAGCACATCTTTTCAGATTCTTTCCAAGTTCCGGCGCTTCGCCCTCTTCGCGAGGGGCGGTTAGCTATAGAGAGGCCTTCAATACCTTTCAAATGAGGCATCACTCGACCCCTAGTGCCATTAAAGATTTTGGGGTTAACAGCCCCTCGCGAAGAGGGCGAAGCGCCAGAACTTGAAAAGAATCTGAAAAGATGTGCCCATGGCAAATAAAATCGACCTGTTCGAGGATTTATCAATCACAGTAATCAATTCTGAGAAATCTGGACTGGGGAGTTTTAAATGGGACAGCCTGTATACTACGAACTAGCTTAATATAGAGAAATATTTTCCTTACAGAATACGATTTCCCTTTATGTTTTATAGCTTGCAGAGATACAGACCTATAACTTTACAGTTTTCGTTAGAGAATAGCAGCATAAATCTCTAATCTATTAAACAAGTGTTTTAAAATTGAAATTTAAATGTCCACAAACTTAATGATCTGTAAAATCCCGTTCCCCCAAGTTTTAATTTGATGACAATAATAAATGACCTCCCGTTACGACGGTGATTGATCTTTGCTGATAAAGAAAGACTTTCGCTTGTGCAGATGCAGGTGATTTTTGTGCTACATTTTTAACTCTACAATTATAGATCGGCGTCCATAGTTTGCGGCAACTCATATCCTCCATTTATCTGATTTGTTTTTGAATATAATTAAAAAACCATGTCAAATTAATTTTATTGTTGTTAAAATAAAGATACAGATTTGTCCGTTTTTCATTAAACAGCTTGTATACTGCATGATCTTTGTTAATTTCTAATTATCTGTTTTTCTTAATTTTAGAGTTATTTTATTCCAGAAGAAGGGTTTCTTTATGGATTAAGTTTAAGTCCTGATAATGTATCTTTTAATCAAGAATATAAGGATATTCTTAAGTTTTATGGATTTGATTTTAGTTGGCTTAACGACAGACCGTTTTCAAACTCAACGGAAGTTAATACTTCGAATGAAATTTACAATAGAGACACAAATACTTCCGATAGAATCACTACAGAATCATTTAATGCCACAGAAAATTATGAAGAAAGCACACTAGATGTTGTTACCACTGTTACAAAATTATCGAATACTGAGAAAGTAGTGGTCTCGACATATTCAGAGTCCAATGTTGCACAGACCGAATTTACTACCTTTATGTCTCCACTTTTTAAGAACGATACAAATACAGAAATTATAAGTACTGGCCGAGAAAATGCTACTTCTAAATTTCAATCTACAATGCCGGCAGACGATGAAAATATTGGTAATACTCCAGAAAGTACTATTTTTGAATATTCAAAACCAACTACTCTAAGAGCGAAGGATGATATTGAAACGATAACCTTGGATTCTATAGCAGAATTAATTACCTTGAGCGCGTTCAGTAACAACATAATAAAAGAAAATAGTTCGGAAACCAACAAGAACAATGCCACAGAATTGACCGATTCCACGGTTAATACTAGAGAATTAATTGATGAATTGACAACCCTTTCCTATGAATATACAAATAATGATACTAAACGCCGGCGCACGAGGTCTGTTGTAGATTACATTATAGGTCAACATTACGATGAACATGTTGTCACGCAAATACCTTCATCGCATAATTCAGAAAGTTACATGCATTTTTTGATTAATGGTGAATTTACAGAAAGTAACATAAATTTTATGAAATACATTGAAGTATTACCGTTTTATCACATTTCCTATTTGGATGCTTCAGCACTTAAATTTCCTTTGGATAGCGCAAACTATTATTTACTATTGATACTACCTGAAAATCCACAACAAATTGATAAGTTAATATGTGACCTAAGACATAGCAATTTAAAAGACATAATTGACAATCTACGATATACCTATGTAAAAGCCGTTATTCCAAACTTTATGTTAAAAGGAAACACTATTTTAACTCCAACTTTTCAAAAGGTAAGTGTACAACCATAAATATTTTACTTAACTTTAATTCCTTCAAAATTGTCAACAATTTGCATGGTCTGAAGCAACTGAATTTTTATCACTCGGTTCTTATAACATAATTAAATTGTAAATAGATGGAAAATTTTAACGTTCATGACATTTGAATAATTTATGAAGATCCGAACATCCCCCAACAACAGAATTACAACAGAGTTCGCCTTTGACACCAGTCAAAATCACGTTGTTAGTGTTTCATATCAAAATTAGTCACTTATTATATTATATTATTAGAAACTAATAATATAAAATTTTATTGTTCGAAATTAATCGTTGATGTTTTGCTATTAACTGATGTATTTGAAAATTTTAGAGATTTATCTTTGGAAAAGAGTTATGGACTGCATCCTGTTTGGTATTATACAACTCCGGGGTTAGCTTGGGACTGGTATGCTCAAATATACTTCGGTGGAATTATATTGTTTTGTGAAAATAATGGAATTAGTGGAGGTATTTCACAGTTTAGTAACAGATATTCTCAAGCAGATGAAAATAGTCAGATTATCTATATTTGGCTTTTTAAAGGGGTGACAAAATTTTACTGGTGATAGGTCCCCCTGAACTAATAGTTAACTGTAATATCAGTTTTTAGAAACGTTCCTTAACGTCCGAGAAAAAAAAAATAGAAATGACAAACATGTAGAGGATGGAACGTTGTGTAGGTCGGGGGGGTATAGCAGTGTCGAGAGAAACCGTCAAATTGCAGAAACTTAATACATGATTATCGCTTAAGTAAGTAGGTCAAAGTACGCTAAACAACGAACCAGGATACTCCAGTCTGAAGGGCAAGCTTGCGGGTGCTAACTATGGGATCAGCTAACAGCATCCAAAATTTGCTCCTCGGCCTGAAGAATTCTATCAGTCCTTGCAGCACCTAAGTCATGTGTGCGTCGCTTGAAGCTGTTACACTATCTTTAAAAAGGTTTTTAGCAGTATGTAATTAATTGTGGCAATAAATCGTGACCAGGAATATAAAAGATTTTGGTCAGTTATTTCATCCTAAAGCAGCAGTACCAAACTTACTAATTATTAAACCAGAAGAATGTCGATGCATCCAAGTGGAGTAAATTTAAATTAAAATTTAAATATATTTAAGTCGCACTCCACAAACTTTAATAAGCGCAAAATTATAATTGAAACATGTTTCGGCAGAACACTACTCCCATCATCAGCCCTAATTTAACAAGAGATTATGACGTTATTTTGAATTAAATTTGACGTTTTGAAAAGGTTACATGATTTTTAAAAGATTTCGTAAAAACAACATTTTATAAAATGTAAAAATTAAAAATGGATCAAGGAGAATCTGGTAAGTTTGTTTGAGTGGTAAAAAATTAAAATATTGAATTAATAATGGGATTATTGAAGTTATTCTGTTCGTTTAAACAAGATCTGTTTTCCAGTTTCAAGGCTTTCCTTATTTCCAAAGTCTCAAGAAAATTTAATTTCCCGCCTTTATTGCATTTATGAATCAATTTGAAATTTGATGGTGAAAAACTATATTTCGTTATTAATATAGGATTGGCAATGGAAATGATGTTACGAGGGAATACCGGTAGAAGAGGAGAGTGTATCAGCAGCGACGCCACTCCCACGTATGCTCCCGCGGTTTTTAGTTTCTTAATTTTATTATCTAGTTTGAATTCCTTCATTCATTCGTTTGATAATTTCGCTAACTGGTACAGTAAAGTAGGCGATTATCTTTGATGTAAGTGCGCGGTGACGGAAATGGGGATCAATGATACGGTAATTATTTATTTTAATTCGCTGAGTTATAATAATAATAATAAGCTTTATTTCACGCCAAAAATCCGGCGCATCGCGCGTCATTTTCGCCGGACTCATCATACACTGAATGCAGCGGTGCTTGCTGTTGAGAAGCAGCAATGCATGGATAGAGTTCGCAGTCTTGTGGCTGCAAGAAAGTCCCTGGTAAGGAGTAGGCGAAGGTTGGTCGAGAACAACAAGTTCAAGACAAATCCTTCGAGGCTCTTCCAGCGGGCAAACTCTATCCCAGAGAAATTGCCGACGGTGCAGGATGTCGAAGTCTTCTCGAGGGAAATATACGAGGGGTCGAAACCGTTGCGTGAAGACACTCCAGCCCTTGCACAATTTGAGAACTTCGTAAGAAGATCTCAATTAAGACCAGTGGTGTGCAATCCAATAATACCGGAAGAAATTGGCGAGACCCTTAAAGGAATCAAAAATTTTGCCGCACCAGGCCCGGACGGAATTAATACCTTTTGGTGGAAGAAATTCCGAAGTACGCATAAGCGTCTGGCCAAGGTATTTAATTCCTGGCTTAATGGTGAGCGGCCCATTCCGGAGTGGGTTGTCGAGGGGCGAACCGTTTTACTACCTAAAACGGGTGATTTCTCTCAACCTCAGAACTACCGGCCAATAACTTGCCTAAATGCGTGCTACAAGATTTTCACCAGACTCCTGTACTACCGAATATTCCACCCTATTAACCCGGTGTATTCGAAAATTTTCGAACATCGAGGCTGTTAAAGGGGCGTGGACGGCTGCAAGGAAAGCCTGCTGATCGATAGGTGCGTAACGCAGGATGCCGTCCAATATAAGCGCAACCTATCTATGGCTTGGTTCGATTATCGTAAGGCATTCGACACAACATCTCACGAGCTGATTATTCACTTGCTCGAATGTCTTGCGATACCCGATACACTGGTGAGATGCATCAAACAACTGATGTCACTCTGGAAGACTCGGTTCTCGGATAACATCTCGACGGGACCGAGTTCAGACAGAGTTGATATCATTCAGAAGAGGAGTATTCCAGGGAGATTCCTTGAGTCCTCTTTTGTTTTGCATCTCACTGTTGCCACTGTCCGTAGCCTTGCGCGGTGCAAAGGGTTATAGCTGTGGTACACCCGGTAACCGGAAGCATAAGATCACGCACTTGTTTTACATGGATGATTTAAAAGTGTATGCTTCCGGAAAGCAAGAACTGACGCAGTCATTGAGCATAGTGCAGGAGTACACAGATGCTATTGGCATGGGGTTTGGTTGGGACAAATGCGCTCAGGTTCATCTCAAAAGAGGACGATGCGAGTATTTCGACCAAGATGCTCAACTCATCGACGGAAGCGTTCTGAGACATCTGAACCTTGGAGACACTTACAAGTACTTGGGTGTGGAACAAAACCACATTCAAGCGTCACACAAAGTAATAGAGTCTCTCCGCGGCAAGTACAAAAATCTACTCCGACGGATTTGGTCTTCGGAACTGTCGGGGAAGAACAAGATTTTTGCGACAAACATGCTTGCCGTTCCGATCCTGCTCTACTCGTTTGGACCAGTTAAATGGTTGGTAGATGAGTTAAAGCAGATTGATCGGAATACTCGAAAAATGATGCATCTACAGCGCAGTTTGCATCCAAAATCGTCCGTTCCAAGGTTATATCTTCCACGAAATCAGGGAGGCCGAGGTTGAGTTTGGAGTGTCTTCATAACAGGGGAATCTTGGGTATAGCCTGTAAGATCATCCATCCTATTGCTTAGGTACGATGATATGGTTGTAAAGACGTAGTTTCGGTAATAACAAGGGGTGTGATACGCAGTCGAACGCCTTGGAGAGATCCAGAAAACACACTACCCCCATTCCCCCCCCCTCAAAACAAGAGGTGACAAAGCTAATTAGGGCTTGAACCGCGCCAATAGTTGAACGACCTTGCCTGAAGCCATTCTGAGAGTCGGAAAATAAATCATTCTTTTCAAAGTAGTTCTGAAGTTGTTCCCATAATACTTTCTCAAATATCTTACCAAATACAGGGAGTAACGCAATCGGCCTATAATTGGAGGCCTCATTGGTGTCACCTTTCTTATGGATTGGCACTATTATTGCCGTCTTCAAGCATTCTGGAAATACATTTTTACGGATACATAAATTAATCAACGTTAAGGGAGTTACAATGAGATTCGTAGTACCCTTCACAATTATTCTAACGCTAACATTGTAAATATCACAAGAACTACTGTTTTTAGATTGTGAATGATATCTCTGACCTTAACACAGGAAACCTCTTTGAATTTAAAACTTAAATTTAAACACGGGATAACAGGCATAGCATTTACATTCATATCACAGGACGTTTCAAAGGACAATTCGTCTCAGTTAATGTTATCACTATTTCTTACAATATCAGACGCCACACTGACAAAGAATTTATTTAAAATATCACTGGTCAGATCACAGGGAGTCTGCTGATCAACCTTAACATATCTGCTTCGGTTTTGATTTATTACCTGCCACATTGCTTTGACTTTGTTGTTGGCTGTTTGAATAAATTTTTTGTTGTATCATTTCTTTTTTGACTTAATGGTGTTTTGATATAATTGCTTATATTGACTTTTTAAATTTCTAGTTTCATCAGTTTGGATCATTTTATACAATTCGGTCAAATTATTTAAATTTTTCCGCATTTCAATTAATTCAGAATCAAACCATCTTATTTTTTTATCAGTATTAGATAATGACTTTAGTTTTTTAATTGGAAAAGCTAAGTCCGCATTTTTTTTGAAAAAATCTACAAAAATACTTTTAATAACTTTTCTTCGACGTCCAATGTCGCGAGTATGACCGGTTTGGGTTATGGGCCTATACTCGCGCAGAGGTTTATTTTTGTTGTCACTATCCGAGGGGAGCTGAAGTGCAACCGCGATGCCCCTGTGATCTGACAGCCAGGCATCCCATGGACTAACATTACAGTACTTTTCAGTTATATTCGTAGTAGTAGCTAAATGTACAGTATAATTGAGTCTATAGCTTGCCAAAAAATCTACCAGTTTCCTCTCATCAACATCATTTGTATCGAACCTGACGTTAAAATCCCCTGCGAGAATTATATTAGATTTTGAAAGGTCAATAATATTAAAGATCTTTGATAGCACTTCAAAGAAATGACATAGTTCGCCTTGGGGTGGTTTATAAACATTAATCAAGAAGATATCGTAGTTACCGATATGGATCCCGGACATCTCACACTGCTTTTCCATCGATAAATCTTCTAGCCACTGCAGGCGACTCGAGATCAACTTGTTGTTGGTCATTATCATAGAGCCACCGTGATTTGAGGATGGATGTCCTTAAGAAAATTGAGGTGGCAGTAAAGTCGCTGATTCTGACTTCATCAGCCTCATGTTTGCTCAACCAGTGTTCGCAGATCCCTATGGCGGCAAAGTCTTCGTTTGCGACATACGCCGCCAGTTTATCCATTTTAGCTCTTAAAGATCGTATTGTAGCGTTTACGGGTTCACAAAACTATTTATTTGAACGAACTATGTACAATTTATTTAAACACTGGACTATTTACGGTTATAACAGCCCAATTATTTATTTTAACAGTCACACGGCTTAAGTAGCTTATTCACACTTCTTTATCGACGCGATTCGACTAGACTGACTATTCGGCAGTGGTCCTCCCGTCCTATTTAAAGCGGGAAGCCACTTTCTGGATTCGCCGAGAATCGGGCGGAGAACTTGACTAGAATATTAACCTAGAATATTCGCGATGAAATCATCACGCCGCGATTCTTCGAGAACGTCACAGTATATTTATAAATAGAAATTTCAGAGTACGTACCCGGTTTAATTGGGTGTCTTTTTCTTGGAGACTGTGTGAAAAAACCTGTTGACCAAAGTACCCGTTGGTCAAAATTCGGAGTTCATGACTCGGTCCTTATCCTCAAAATCAACCGTCACCTTGAAACTAGAATAATACTTCGGATGTTTGGAATTGAGCTTGTTTATATCGATGGCAGACACATCTAGGTTTCTCATAATATGCTTTTCGTTCGGTGGATAGTTCAAATTGCTTGTTTTTTTTTTTTTTTTGTTGAAGTGTGGAAAAATATTGTTTTAATAGTAATTTACGTTATAAGACCGGAAAACTCATTTTTACAGTAACGAGTCGAAATGTTTACAGACGAGGCGACGAAGGAGCCGAGTCTGGAATTTTGAGACAAGTTACTGTAAAAGTTTCCGGACGTATCTCGTAATGCGTTTTATTTCATGCTACAGATACTAAATCATTGTTTTCATTTTAAAAAATGAAATTGGAATTCAGAATTAAAACATCCATGAATTGAGTATCTATGACAACAGTTTGATTTGTTGGTTGTATTTTTTTTACAGGACTTGTCCTGTAAAGTCCCATTTTCCGGACTCAAAGCTCTGACGTAAAACTAACAAATATGACACAGTATGAAATAAAAAAACTTGAAGTGTGGTCCAGCAAGCACATTCTACTTTTTTACGTGGTGTCCCTAGTATGTCTAATCGACGCTTGATTTACAATTCAGATAAGGCCAAAAAAGCACTTTTTTAAGCAATGATTACCAAAAAGGTGATTCTATGGCCTCTCTACAAAAGAGTAGAGTTTGTACAAAAAAGTAAAAGTCTACGGCTCCAAAAGAGGTGAATGTGGACTACAGGATACCAATGATTTTGAGATTTTAATGTTTCGCGAATTAGCAAATCCCATTTAGTATTGAACAATGATTCCAATGTACCGACAATAAAATATGGAACCACAATAGATGCTGTGTTTTCACGATATTTAAACACATTAGAATCAATACTTTATATATCATATTTCAGTTACCACAAACCAGTATTGTCAGTCCTGGAATACGTACCCATGAAAATTACAAAATAAATATAATCGTTACTACTCATTCTTCTATTTACTTAATATTACCCCTTCTCGACCTATCATCAGCTAAAGAAGTTTTACTTTTATCGTGCGTGGCGGTCGCACACTTTCCTTTGTTTTTCTTTCTTTTTTTTGTGTTCAAGCCACGGAGTAGCACTGTTGGTACTGCCATCTGTTATTCGTTCCAGATGGTACCACGGTTGGTACTGCCACCTGCCTTTCGTATTAGATGGTACCAAGGTTAGTACAGGCACCTGTTTTTCGTTTTTGTTTTGATTTAATTGAATGTTTTGTTTACTTACTTTTTTTTAATTGGATGACTCCGGCGAAGGCCAACGTCTCAACTGCTCGTGTGCAGCTACAGTGGTCCTTTGTCCCTTTCACGTATCACGTATCACGAAACATGGTCCAAGTGAAGGTGCTTCCTCGATCCGCAATGATGCACATATTGAATCTTCGGCAGTTTTCTTGGGAATGGGCTGCAGTCGGCAATATTTCGAAAATGCGTCAATTACTACCAGGATTTGTACAGCCATTGGACTTAACTAAAGGTCCGGCGTGATCGATGTGCCAGGTTTCCAAGATGATGTCAGTGGGTTGCTTTCCATGCTGCCATTACCTTGATCAACAATCCGTAAGAGATTTTTCAAGAACGCACGACCGGCAATTTTTTATGTAGTCTTTCAAACATTGTCCCATTTTCGGCCAAAATAAATCCTCCCTTATTTTCTAAATGCATTTGTCCCAGCCAATGTGTGATGAGCAGTCGTGGTACAGTTTCATCGTCAACAAACGAGCCGCGATAGGCACAAAATACTTTGGAGATTTCGTTTTCGTCTAAAGTACATTGTTTATCACGATGAATTCTCAATTACAGCCTGGATTATTCAGCATTTCACGGCAGAATTCGTCGTTTTGGAATTTATTGTTTTTAACGCACACACTTTTAATTCACATTCGTCATCGACGGGATTTCGGCTTAAATAGTCCACGTGTGTCCAGAACTCAAAGTCTTGTAAAACTTCATCCACCAATGAGCCACACGACGATGGAGATTCTTTTTTAAAGCGGTTGCTCGCACTGAAGTACAGTCTGTAAACACTGAAATGTACATCATACAGATAAACATGGAAATGTTCATCTGCTTCGACAATAGCCAATGTTTCTAATTCGTATGAGTGATATCTTGATTCATAATCGGTCGTTCGGCGACTAAAATACGCGACAGACAGGGCGACACTATCTTCAACTTGAAGAAATGCGGCTCCTATGCCAACCGAACTAGCGTCTGTATGTAACTCACAAGGCAGTTTCGGGTTATAGATTCGGAGAATTAGTTTATGATTTATTAACTTTCGAACACTTTCACACTCTGATGTTCAGTTGAACGCTTGATCCTTGCGCAACAGTAACGTAGTCGGTGCAGTTAGCTGGGAAAATCCTTGGATAAAGCGGCGAAAATGTCCAGCAAGCCCCATAAGCTGGCGCACACCTCTAATGTTCGACGGGGCAACGGCTTCAGTCAAAGCACGTATTTTTAGTGGACTGGGCCTAATTGAACCTTCACTCAAGACAACACCGAGATATTCGGTTTCAACGGCGAAGAACACGCACTTTTTATAGTCCAGAGAGAAACCACCAGTCGACAGAGCACGGAGCACTTCCTGCAGGTTGTTAAGTCCTTCTTCTACTATTGTAGACGGAACCAGAACATCATCGAGGTACACAATCTTAGGTCACCTAAAGCTTTGTCTATGGCCCGTTGATAAATGGATTCACGTAACCGAAGGGCATACGGTTGAACTCATGTAGTCCATCTGGAGTTATGAACGCTGCGACATGTCTAGAATTTTCTTCTATTTCCATTTGGTTAAAATCCAGCTTAACACAAGGCGTTAATTTGGTCCTGAATGTTCGGCAATGAGTATCTTTGCTCAAAGACCCTTTTATTAACATCTCTGAAGTCCAAACACATCCTGAGTTCACCGTTTTTCTTTTTCACAATCGCGATTGGGCTAGCATAATCCCAATAACTTCGGATAACACCGTCTTCAAAAGTTCACTAACTGTCTGCTTCACTTGCCGCCGTTGCTCGTAGGCCAATCGTCTGGGATGGTACGCTACAAGAGTAGTATCCTTGTGTTAAGTATGTGAATCGAATTCAGTGAGCATTTTCAGAAGCTTGTAGGTCTTGTATTCGCAGAGTAGCGGCTATAAAAGCTCGGGAAGTTGGCGTTTCGCGATCTGGGAATGCAACCATCAGGTTCTTGCAGAACTCATCCCAAGTTCGACGCACGGGTTTCCAATGACAATTACAGCGATGGGCAGGACCTTTTAATGCTTATCCGGTTTGGCAATCATTAGGACATCTCCAATATGTAGTTCACCTTTTAGTTTTGTCGCAATGTCTAGCCATCTAGCAGGGTAATCGCTGACGTCGGGCTGATGTGTTGGACGATGGTCCGACCGCGAAATTGGAATGACGTGTTAATTCCAATAATTGCTGCTGTTGGGCGGCCACAAGGGATATTAGCGTTCTGGCCTGTTTTGCAGCAGGGGGATATGGATTTTCTTCCGGTCCTTCCTCGGCGTCAGAAGTCGAGTTGTCGATGAACGATGGATTTTCGTTGTGCGCCATTTTGCTTGGTTGGCCGAACTTTTTGTTAAACAATTGTTTATCGCGGGTGGTAATTCTCTTGAAATTTACTATCCCACTTCTGATCTAAGCTCAAAGGGGCGCGTTTAGGGGTTTTTGCTTTTCGAGGATTGCCCGAAATAATCACTTTTAATGTGATTTTTGAAGTGAAACCTTCTTTAGCGGCGTTGTGCACTTTTTGGGATGGCTAAAAAATGTTAAACTCGCGTCAGGACACGTGACCTGATCGAAAATTCGTAAGACGGAGGGAGAGTAGACCGCCAGCGCGGCGTAGGAGAGGAAGTAATATTCCCCTTTCTTTAATATCCCCCGCTTAGGGGGGCTCCCGCCCAAAGGGGCCCCCGACCAAGGGGGCTTCCCATCCAGGGAGCCCCTGACCAAAGGGGCTTCTGAGTAAGGTTTGCGGATAAAATAGTATATATCATTCAAAGCATAAGTCGCTTTATGTGCTTCGCCTAGACTTAACCGACTCACTTTGTTCGTCGGTCAACAGTCCAGGCTCAGCACATAATAGTAGAGTGCTCACGGCATTTATTTTCACTCCCGTATGACTCGCGAGGTTAAAAGCAACGAATTAGCCAGAATGCAAACTTGTGCCCTTATGTCTCAAAATCCGAAAGCCGTCAAAAATTGTCCTGTGCAGAAGGGCACTAGAAACGAATTGCGAGTTACGCATATGGGGGGAAAGTAGATTTTGAATGTGATTTTTTGGTAGTAGTTTCATAAAAAAGTCTGTCCGGGTTATATTTTATTAATTCTTTGAAATTTCCAAAACCCCTAAGAGTCTTAGGCGAGCGATAACTTCGGAGGCGATTAACTCGAAATGATACCCGCTAAAAATTCGTTAAATTTGGCTTTTTTTCGTTTCCACTGGATTATCTCAAAAACAAAAGCCTAACTTAAAAAAATCGTGTCTTGAAAAAAGTTTGCCCCGAGTATGTGGATGCCAACCGTCTTTGTTTCATAATTTTTGAGAGTATAGTAACTGTCCGGCAATTAATAATGTACTTCGATGTCTTATTCCGTAAATTACTATTACGTTATAACTCCGGAAAATTCATTTTTACAGTAACGAGTCGAAATGTTTACAGACGAGGCGACGAAGGAGCCGAGTCTGGAATTTTGAGACAAGTTACTGTAAAAGTTTCCGGACGTATGTCGTAATGCGTTTTATTTCATTCTACAGATATTGCAATTCAGAATTTAAACATCCATGAATTGAGTATCTATGACAACAGTTTGATTTGTTGGTTGTATTTTTTTAATTTCATACTGTGTCATATTTGTTAGTTTTACGTCAGAGTTTTGAGTCTGGAAAATGGGACTTTACAGTACAAGTCCTGTAAAAAAAAATACAACCAACAAATCAAACTGTTGTCATAGATACTCAATTCATGGATGTTTAAATTCTGAATTCCGATTTCACTTTTTAAAATGAAAACAATGATTTAGTATCTGTAGCATGAAATAAAACGCATTACGACATGCGTCCGGAAACTTTTACAGTAACTTGTCTCAAAATTCCAGGCTCGACTCCTTCGTCGCCTCGTCTGTAAACATTTCGACTCGTTACTGTAAAAATTAGTTTTCCGGACTTATAACGTAAATTACTATTACGGGACTTGTACTGTAAAGTCCCATTTTCCGGATTCAAAACTCTGACGTAAAACTAACAAATTAATATGACACAGTATGAAATAAATAATTACTATGTCATGTTTGTATACGATAGCGCAATAAATGAATATTGTATTTTACCACATAAATGGTACTACTTTTATACTGATAAATGAAGCAATTCGTGCGAAATTATTCCCTAACCATTCCAAAATATTCAAAAATGCACAACGTTAATGTTCAAGTTTTCACTTCTGCCGGCACTCCCGGAGTGCAACCCGTTGATTTTTTTATTAACACGAGGTGTACTCTGTAACATTGGAGAGTGTACTGCTCATCTGCGCAGGTCTTCGGAAGAATGCACTCTAGTTGGGTACCTCGGGGTTGGAGACCCCTTCTCAATCCTTCTTCGCTTACATGTATTTGTTTCGATTCTTTTAGAAATACAGACAGATATAACTTCAGAAACAGAACTTCCAGAAGCCATTGAAGGGTGCATACAACGACATAATATAATGATCTCCAAAACAGTTTCTCGTATGAATAAAAGTTACAGTATCATTTGATAGGAAATTTACCAAGCTACAAATTTGGTAGGGGAAACTGGGCTAAAATAACAGCCTTTTTTAAAGGGCTAAAGATTAATCTTTTAAATAATTAAGCAAAAATAAATTAACTGTGTATTCTTCTCAACAATAAGGTATACTTGAAATGGGTCTGGCGGGGGGTTTTCACCATACAGATTAAGTGTCTGGCAGTGGAGGACGTGAATTATTACAGTATCTCGTAAACAATATCAAAAAATAACTCTATAGTATGATGATTTTGAGCAGCAATTCTATACACTTTTGCTACGTGTTACTTGTCAAACCCACCGCGACCGACTGTTCATAGTAGCCAATTGTTCTTACCTATAGTTGTGTATTTCCGTAGGAAAATTTTCAGATTTTATAAAATGACGCGAAGGTCTGGCGTTCACGGGATATTGGACTATGAGCCTTTCGTAAGAGTTACGTAGTATACCACCGGGACAGAAAATTCTGCAACAACAAAATTTTGAGCTGCTTAATTCGTTCCTTTCGGCAACTGTCAAATATTGTTTATGGATAAGTCGCAATTTTGACAATCTAACGACAGTTGATACTGGTTGATAGCATGCATGTCGACCAGTTTGATTCAGACTAGGTAAATTTGTTGATATGCATGTATGTAAATGTAATTATATACAGTGAGCGGCAAAAGTATGGAATAAATTCATTAAAAATTAAACAATTTTTTTTCAAAAATTTTTTTGGACGTGTTAGTTTTGGTTTATAAAAAGGAATATTTTTATCCCAAATTAAATTTCAAGCAGTCATTTGTTTTCGAGTGATGACGTTATCGATATTTTTTTTAAATAGAAACCCCCTTTTTTTTCTTGATTCAGATAGCCCTTTTAATTGTCTAAACGTCAGTATAAAAATTTTGTTATCTTAGATAATGAAAGTTTTGAGAAAAAAAATTAAATTGCATTTTTTTATGACAAGCAAAAACAAGTCAAAAAATCAAGTAGGTAAATAAGCAGGAAAATGTTGTTTCCAAGACGATTTCCGGAAAAACAATTTACACATACAAATGAAACTGACTACCATTTGACTGTTTGACATTTGACCATTTGGCGTTTGAAATTTTAGGTAAGTCTAAAATTTTTGTCGAGACCTTGCGACTTTTAAGGTGTCATAATTAAGGTTTAATAAATAAGTAATAATTTTAATTTTATAGGATGGATATTCTGACACGTCGGTGTCAGAATGGTCAGAATACTCGGGTCACTACAATTGCTGCTATGGATACCTACTACAAAATTTTACAGTCCAAAATAAGATGCATAAGAATAGAATATGTTAAACGATGGAAAATAGATCGAAATAGCTTCGGGCACATGCCACTTTTACGTGAACTAAACCCAAAATTGTTAAACAAAATACAATCATGAGGGAGAACATATCCCCAGAAGAAAGATTAACAGCAACAAAGCGATTTTTGGCAACAGGCCGTTCTTTGCAAGATTTAAAATTCAGTACTGAAATTGCTGCTTCTATACTATGTAATTTGATACCCGAAACTTGTCAGGCAATAGCTAGCCATACACGAGCACGTTTTCCGCACGGAAAGTGGAATCCTGCAAGAATGAACGCATGTTAAAGGTGAATAAGATCTTAATCCACGTTATTTTATCCACGTGATAGACATGTGCGCCCAGGGCCCCCCCTTGGGCTGGACCGATTTTTCGCCTCGACTGGTTTTTATGAAATTTTTGTTGTATATTTGGCAGGTATGAAAATAGGGGGTAAACTATTTTTCACATGATACGGGGGCCCAGGGGGCCGCTTGGGATGGACCGATTTTTATGAAATTTTTGTTGAATATTTGCCAGGTAAGAGAATAAACTATTTTTCACATGGATATTGGGGCCCAGGGGGCCCCATTGGGCTGGACCGATTTTTCGGCTCAACCGATTTTTATGAAATGAGGTAGTATACACAATTTTGAAACTTTTTTTATAAATGAAACTGCTTAAAATAGAGGACTCCTATTTTTTCGTTTTGCTGAAGGTTCCCGTCAAAGAGAGAGAAGTTCGCCGGTGACTCTATCTCATGTAGTTGGTTAACGAAGTGCTGATACCTATTATCCAATGGGCGAACTAACTAACATCTTAAAGTGTACTATAGTTCAAATGGGTCTCAGATAGGTTCCTTTTCAACCTGTGCGATGTTTTGAGAGAAATGTTTTTTATAGAACGAAATGTGGATCATCGAAATTGATGGATATTGAAAGAATTTATAATTAAAGAAAACCAATAAATAAATATGTAGTAAAGTAAATAAAAACAGTTTCGTTAAATAGAAACCATACACGGTCAAATATTGTTAACCACTGTTGGGTTGAATGCGGGTGATTTCTGATGTTGTACGGATTATTTTGTAGTCTGTTTTTAACTACGTTTTATTTTGCTGATTAATTACAAACGAAACTTAGATTATTGTATACGAACGGCGTTACGTAGCCATCGTACTTGTGAGTCCTTACAAGACTCGTGCAAAACTATTTCCTAACATAAAATTACAACCTTTATACAATATAAAACAATGAGCGTCCGGTGGTCGCAGGGCAGGGGTCGGAATTCCCCATTGATGGTCAAATTGGCCGAGGTTGCCGATGGTCGGAAAAACCGTCTATTTGCATTCATAAGGCATAATAAAACCCAACCGAGCCCCGACAAACCGGCGACATATTTACATTACCTAACATACTGCCCCCTTGAAGTTGTTAAACTTCAACAATTACATCAAATCTAAAAATTATTTACATTACCTAACATACTGCCCCCTTGAAGTTGTTAAACTTCAACAATTACATCATTAATCTAGTAAGAAATTTAAGCTGAACATTATAATACATCAATTAATATTAATGATAACAAAACCACTAATGAATGGACTAAATGACACCAAAATTGTTTCGGATTCAGCACAATACAAGGCACTTGTAACACTAGCACTAGTGACTTTTCTAACCACCTTTTAACACTAGTGAACTCACTACGCTCACTATCCCTCCTTGTCGACGGGTAGAACACCCATGATCCGGACGGACGTTTTGAAGACTCCCGGACTCCTCCATGTTTCCATCGCTTCCAGAATGAACGTCACAACTCCATCCGATCTTCCAAGATAAAGGCGGCAGGGCAAGGCCAGAGGATAGGAGTTGAAAATGGGTTGGGTTTGACATTAAAGGGATTACAGGGCTAGATTTCATACAACTTTCGATTTGTACTAAGAGCGTATACATTTCAATTAGCGTCCAATGAATATTTCCCAAAACCCTCTTTAAATGTTGTTTAAATAAATAGAGATCTGAAATTTTTGTCTCCTCGTCATTGTTTAAAGGGCTCGCTTTGATATTAATGTTATCTGCAACAATTTTAGGTTGCACCTCGATAGTATTTGAATGAAATTTACTTAATCCAAATTTTGCCTGATTTGGTATATTATTATCCGTTATATTATCACTAATCATCTGACTTGTTTCGGCATATTTTTCAGGTTTGGGTTCTGTCAGTTCGGTTAAACAAAAATTAACCGGTTTTGTCCCGTACGCTAACGTTAAGAATGTATGTGTTTGTAAAGTTTGATTCGGTTCATTTCGCCAAGCAATTAATTGGTAATTACCGTTTATCTCGTCAACTAGATTTTGGCGATACATTTTTGTAATGTCGGCATTTAATGTACATTGAAAAGTTCTGAGAACTAAAATGATGGAGAATAAATCTCCTTGATTGATTGGTCCACGCAATAGCTGATTATTATTATTTAAACTAGTCCAGTCACGTTAATGTTCAAGTTTTCACTTCTGCCGGCACTCCCGGAGTGCAACCCGTTGATTTTTTTATTAACACGAGGTGTACTCTGTAACATTGGAGAGTGTACTGCTCATCTGCGCAGGTCTTCGGAAGAATGCACTCTAGTTGGGTACCTCGGGGTTGGAGACCCCTTCTCAATCCTTCTTCGCTTACATGTATTTGTTTCGATTCTTTTAGAAATACAGACAGATATAACTTCAGAAACAGAACTTCCAGAAGCCATTGAAGGGTGCATACAACGACATAATATAATGATCTCCAAAACAGTTTCTCGTATGAATAAAAGTTACAGTATCATTTGATAGGAAATTTACCAAGCTACAAATTTGGTAGGGGAAACTGGGCTAAAATAACAGCCTTTTTTAAAGGGCTAAAGATTAATCTTTTAAATAATTAAGCAAAAATAAATTAACTGTGTATTCTTCTCAACAATAAGGTATACTTGAAATGGGTCTGGCGGGGGGTTTTCACCATACAGATTAAGTGTCTGGCAGTGGAGGACGTGAATTATTACAGTATCTCGTAAACAATATCAAAAAATAACTCTATAGTATGATGATTTTGAGCAGCAATTCTATACACTTTTGCTACGTGTTACTTGTCAAACCCACCGCGACCGACTGTTCATAGTAGCCAATTGTTCTTACCTATAGTTGTGTATTTCCGTAGGAAAATTTTCAGATTTTATAAAATGACGCGAAGGTCTGGCGTTCACGGGATATTGGACTATGAGCCTTTCGTAAGAGTTACGTAGTATACCACCGGGACAGAAAATTCTGCAACAACAAAATTTTGAGCTGCTTAATTCGTTCCTTTCGGCAACTGTCAAATATTGTTTATGGATAAGTCGCAATTTTGACAATCTAACGACAGTTGATACTGGTTGATAGCATGCATGTCGACCAGTTTGATTCAGACTAGGTAAATTTGTTGATATGCATGTATGTAAATGTAATTATATACAGTGAGCGGCAAAAGTATGGAATAAATTCATTAAAAATTAAACAATTTTTTTTCAAAAATTTTTTTGGACGTGTTAGTTTTGGTTTATAAAAAGGAATATTTTTATCCCAAATTAAATTTCAAGCAGTCATTTGTTTTCGAGTGATGACGTTATCGATATTTTTTTTAAATAGAAACCCCCTTTTTTTTCTTGATTCAGATAGCCCTTTTAATTGTCTAAACGTCAGTATAAAAATTTTGTTATCTTAGATAATGAAAGTTTTGAGAAAAAAAATTAAATTGCATTTTTTTATGACAAGCAAAAACAAGTCAAAAAATCAAGTAGGTAAATAAGCAGGAAAATGTTGTTTCCAAGACGATTTCCGGAAAAACAATTTACACATACAAATGAAACTGACTACCATTTGACTGTTTGACATTTGACCATTTGGCGTTTGAAATTTTAGGTAAGTCTAAAATTTTTGTCGAGACCTTGCGACTTTTAAGGTGTCATAATTAAGGTTTAATAAATAAGTAATAATTTTAATTTTATAGGATGGATATTCTGACACGTCGGTGTCAGAATGGTCAGAATACTCGGGTCACTACAATTGCTGCTATGGATACCTACTACAAAATTTTACAGTCCAAAATAAGATGCATAAGAATAGAATATGTTAAACGATGGAAAATAGATCGAAATAGCTTCGGGCACATGCCACTTTTACGTGAACTAAACCCAAAATTGTTAAACAAAATACAATCATGAGGGAGAACATATCCCCAGAAGAAAGATTAACAGCAACAAAGCGATTTTTGGCAACAGGCCGTTCTTTGCAAGATTTAAAATTCAGTACTGAAATTGCTGCTTCTATACTATGTAATTTGATACCCGAAACTTGTCAGGCAATAGCTAGCCATACACGAGCACGTTTTCCGCACGGAAAGTGGAATCCTGCAAGAATGAACGCATGTTAAAGGTGAATAAGATCTTAATCCACGTTATTTTATCCACGTGATAGACATGTGCGCCCAGGGCCCCCCCTTGGGCTGGACCGATTTTTCGCCTCGACTGGTTTTTATGAAATTTTTGTTGTATATTTGGCAGGTATGAAAATAGGGGGTAAACTATTTTTCACATGATACGGGGGCCCAGGGGGCCGCTTGGGATGGACCGATTTTTATGAAATTTTTGTTGAATATTTGCCAGGTAAGAGAATAAACTATTTTTCACATGGATATTGGGGCCCAGGGGGCCCCATTGGGCTGGACCGATTTTTCGGCTCAACCGATTTTTATGAAATGAGGTAGTATACACAATTTTGAAACTTTTTTTATAAATGAAACTGCTTAAAATAGAGGACTCCTATTTTTTCGTTTTGCTGAAGGTTCCCGTCAAAGAGAGAGAAGTTCGCCGGTGACTCTATCTCATGTAGTTGGTTAACGAAGTGCTGATACCTATTATCCAATGGGCGAACTAACTAACATCTTAAAGTGTACTATAGTTCAAATGGGTCTCAGATAGGTTCCTTTTCAACCTGTGCGATGTTTTGAGAGAAATGTTTTTTATAGAACGAAATGTGGATCATCGAAATTGATGGATATTGAAAGAATTTATAATTAAAGAAAACCAATAAATAAATATGTAGTAAAGTAAATAAAAACAGTTTCGTTAAATAGAAACCATACACGGTCAAATATTGTTAACCACTGTTGGGTTGAATGCGGGTGATTTCTGATGTTGTACGGATTATTTTGTAGTCTGTTTTTAACTACGTTTTATTTTGCTGATTAATTACAAACGAAACTTAGATTATTGTATACGAACGGCGTTACGTAGCCATCGTACTTGTGAGTCCTTACAAGACTCGTGCAAAACTATTTCCTAACATAAAATTACAACCTTTATACAATATAAAACAATGAGCGTCCGGTGGTCGCAGGGCAGGGGTCGGAATTCCCCATTGATGGTCAAATTGGCCGAGGTTGCCGATGGTCGGAAAAACCGTCTATTTGCATTCATAAGGCATAATAAAACCCAACCGAGCCCCGACAAACCGGCGACATATTTACATTACCTAACATACTGCCCCCTTGAAGTTGTTAAACTTCAACAATTACATCAAATCTAAAAATTATTTACATTACCTAACATACTGCCCCCTTGAAGTTGTTAAACTTCAACAATTACATCATTAATCTAGTAAGAAATTTAAGCTGAACATTATAATACATCAATTAATATTAATGATAACAAAACCACTAATGAATGGACTAAATGACACCAAAATTGTTTCGGATTCAGCACAATACAAGGCACTTGTAACACTAGCACTAGTGACTTTTCTAACCACCTTTTAACACTAGTGAACTCACTACGCTCACTATCCCTCCTTGTCGACGGGTAGAACACCCATGATCCGGACGGACGTTTTGAAGACTCCCGGACTCCTCCATGTTTCCATCGCTTCCAGAATGAACGTCACAACTCCATCCGATCTTCCAAGATAAAGGCGGCAGGGCAAGGCCAGAGGATAGGAGTTGAAAATGGGTTGGGTTTGACATTAAAGGGATTACAGGGCTAGATTTCATACAACTTTCGATTTGTACTAAGAGCGTATACATTTCAATTAGCGTCCAATGAATATTTCCCAAAACCCTCTTTAAATGTTGTTTAAATAAATAGAGATCTGAAATTTTTGTCTCCTCGTCATTGTTTAAAGGGCTCGCTTTGATATTAATGTTATCTGCAACAATTTTAGGTTGCACCTCGATAGTATTTGAATGAAATTTACTTAATCCAAATTTTGCCTGATTTGGTATATTATTATCCGTTATATTATCACTAATCATCTGACTTGTTTCGGCATATTTTTCAGGTTTGGGTTCTGTCAGTTCGGTTAAACAAAAATTAACCGGTTTTGTCCCGTACGCTAACGTTAAGAATGTATGTGTTTGTAAAGTTTGATTCGGTTCATTTCGCCAAGCAATTAATTGGTAATTACCGTTTATCTCGTCAACTAGATTTTGGCGATACATTTTTGTAATGTCGGCATTTAATGTACATTGAAAAGTTCTGAGAACTAAAATGATGGAGAATAAATCTCCTTGATTGATTGGTCCACGCAATAGCTGATTATTATTATTTAAACTAGTCCAGTCAGAATTATTTGACGACGGCGACGCGTCAAACACTACCCTTAATAATTTTGATGTACTTGATTGTTTGGTTTGAACCGCGTTTGGTTGGTGATACGAAGTATTTTGACTAGGTTTATCGTTAATTAACTGCATGTGACCAAAACATTCCGAAACAAAGTCTGAATAAGTTGCTTTAGGTTTCGCGTCTTTATTAAATTCCCTTTCTAGGTTACAAAACCGTCTGTAGGCTAGTTTCCTGGACTCGCTAGTATTAATGTGATTTGATTTTCTAGGTATTTTTACCATAAAGCAACCCTCAACACCATGCTCTGTGAACAGTTTTAAACTGTTTTCGCGATCTTGTTTTTTAACCGAGAGAATTTGATGTGTTTTATCATTATTAAGACTGTCAATTTCTATTTCAAATAATTCCGTAACCGTATTGTCTAATGATTCATCCCTTGTTTCTGCAACGTTGCAGGTAACTGTGTTCCTCGGTGTACTATTAATGTATTTTCGATCAGCGGCAATGAACCCAAATTGAATTTTCTGCGGTATTATACCTGACCTCTTCGATACCGGAAAGGGCAAAAGAGGCAGAACCGATGTCATCAAGCATCAGATCAACACTGGGGATGCGTGCCCGGTTAGACAGCCTGCTAGAAGACTACCTCTTGCCAAGAAGGAAGAGGCCGACAAGATCATTCGGGAAATGGAGGAAGAAGGAGTGATTGAACCATCCAGCAGTCCATGGGTCTCGCCTGTTGTTCTAGTAAAGAAAAAGGATGGATCAACTAGATTCTGCGTGGACTATCGTCAACTGAACAACGTGACGAAAAAGGACAGTTATCCACTCCCCCGAATTGATGATACCCTTGATACCTTGGCGGATTCGAAGATCTTCTCGACTTTGGACTTAAAAAGTGGTTATTGGCAAGTTGAATTGGCACCTGGAGACAAAGAGAAAACAGCATTTACTGTTGGCACAGGCCTGTGGCAGTTTACTGTAATGCCGTTTGGCCTTTGCAATGCTCCTGCAACTTTTGAAAGATTTTGGGGTTCGTTTAAAACTTCATCAGCGTGAAGTAGCGTATGATGTACCTTATTACAATTTCGACATTTCATTTTAATCCGACAGTCCTTAGAAATATGATTATCTCTTAAGGCTGCTTTCTCGCTGACACCTGCTGCCGATTTCGACTGGGCGGTTACTGTAATCTTATTGTGAAATATATCTATTTCTCTCAACAATGATGTAAACAAAGATGGGTTTAGTGGAAGTATAAATCCTGGAAGTGATTGGGCCTTTGGATTATGACATATCGTGTCAAGTCCACGTGGAGCTAAATTATGTTGTTTTTTGCGGCTGCTTGGGATATTCAGATTACATTGAGCGGCAATATACAAAGCAGCATCGTAAAAAAAAGTATCGGTAAGATCTCGAAGACGCACCTGAGGCTACAATGTTTTGTTTTATTTGTACTTGTGCCACGCGTTCAAAGTAGACCAGTTAATTTGTGATGGCATCAGAATTGAAAAACATCTGAATACGAAACTGGTTTTGCGTCGCAAAAACCTGTCTGATGCCTTCATCCATGCAGGTGCGTCTCCTTATAATATAGTGCAGGCGCCAAAGGAAGTTGAGTGTTCAAAATGTGAACTCAGAATTTATTTTTTATAGCACATCCCCTTAGATATCAAGTAAATGGACTGAACAAATGCCTTGGAAACATTTTATAATTACTGTTTTAGTGACAATATCCAATTGTTTCTTATGATTAAAGATATCCAAAGCCAGTCAATTAAAAAAAAAAACAATTATTGTTGATCAAAAATTATTTAATACGAAAAACAAATTTTAACATGTCATCCAAAAGAATACAAATAATCAATCTTTTCTATTTAGACAGTCATTATTAATACATTTATTTCTACAACAAAATACAATTTAGTTGTAATTTTTTCCAAGAATAAACCATGGTTTGACAATTTGATGTACATTTACAGGGCTGAATCAACAATTTCGTCAGTTGCCCTGGGTACAATTTACCTTGTTTTTTTTTCATAGCCTAATAAGGTGTAATCAATTTGATCAGCATTTATCCATCAAGCTCTTACAATGCATGTTTACCTCTGCATTCTTCTTTTCATACTTATTCTCTTATAAAGCACTCCACTTTTGTCACGCATCTTTGACAATAAATCAACACCGATTTATTTTTGAAATTAAACCACTAAATGCTAACTAGAAAAACACTTATTGTACTATGTATAGTTCGATGGTCTATGTATAATTACATACAATATAAACTCTTACGTACAATCAACAAGAATGAATAATGTCTAACATGTCACTGTTTAAAAAACAAAAAATTGTCGAGCTTCCACACAATAAGTTACATCATAACTGGTAAAGTCAGCAGCCGGCAAATTCATTAATACCCTACTCTTCCAGGTAGCAAGCAGTTTCTGTAATTTAATGTCTCTTTAAGATATGCCGGCCGTGCCGATACATTGGGCGGAGCTATAACTTCACGGTTCTGTTTCGGATTTCCGAGCACTTACAATAGAAATCTGGAAATTATTTTCTAAATTCTCGCTTTACGATTAAAAACAGCAAAATATGCATTAGAGAACTTTTATTGTAAAGCTTGTAATAATTACATGTACACAAAGAAAAATCTGTTTTCTTTAATCTTTTATTTTTTTCTAAGGCCCTATGGCACTTAAGAAAAATAAGGACGTGTCCCTGTAATTCTAATTTATTTTTAAAAACAATAGAATTTGTTATATAACGGTATCTTTAAAATTGTGGCCACAGTTTAGAAAATAAATTTACGGCAGTGAGAAAACAGCCTTAAGCAGTTTACACAAAGTTTCATAATTTTTACTTTCTCCCATCTACTGGCAACCGATAAATTATTGAATTCGGGACATTTATAAATTAGATGTTCCGCGGATTTACAAAAATGACAATTGATAAGTTTCGGCCGCGTAGATGTTACATTAGTTATGGTACGTTTATCTAAAGGAACTTTTTCTGATTGGTTTTCAGAGATTGGACTGATTGATTCTGTTTCATTTGGGATAGCAGCAGGTTCTGGCTCTTTTTCGTTTTGAACTGAAAGTTCAACTTCATTGCTTTCCGCGGTTTCTTGCCCTATTGGGTGACTTTCAGCTTTTTCACTGACATTCTCTTTTTTGATGTCTGACTTTGCACCTTGTGCTTTTTCAATAATGCAAAACATGTCACATAACAGATCACAATATTTGTTGTCGAACTTACAACGCGCGTCGTTGTGAATTTGTAAGGACTCTTCTGTTTTCAAATCGAGAGCCTTCATCAATTCGTACTGACTTTTTACAAATTCTTTTCCTGCATCTTGCAATATTTCTGCTCGTACCTTTATATGAAGTATGTTGGTATTTTCTGCATTAAAACCTCGTACGTACGCCTCTATGCGATCAACTTTTTCATTTATGAATCTTGTTCTGGTTTTGACTTCTTCAATTCGCGTCATTTTAATAAATGCGAGTTGTTTTGATTTAAAAGTGAATTATTATTATCAATAACACGATTATGATTTTTATAATATGTTTTTTGACTGATTTGCAATAACTATAGTTTGATTTCGTTTTAATGATTTATTACGTTTTAATGATTGATTACGTTTTAATGATTTTTTACGTTTTAATGATTGATTACGTTTTAATGATTTTTCCGTACAACATTCAAAGATTAGGTTTTTTAAGTTTCGTTTGGTTTTGATTTGATTTTACCGTCCACGCCGTTTAGTACATATCGAATAATTGCATAAATGGATTTGAAAGAACAAACGGGAATTCTGGCCACTAACCTTTACCCTGGAGTTCCTGCACTGGACGGCGGCGGCGATGAGTTTCTTTCTTGATTTCGAACACCTGGATCTGTTGAACGGGTCTTGATAGAACGCCTGGATCAACTGAACGGGTCTGGATTGATGATGCCTGATTCACTTAATCAGGTCTTGATTGATTTTCACTTTTACTTGAAGCACACTATCAGGTCTTGATTGATTTTCACTTTTACTTGAAGCACACTTTGCTGATGCTTGATTCACTTAATCAGGTCATGATTGATTTTCACTTTTACTTTGTTTTCACTGAAATCCGGCTCGAAGGACCATATGTTAACCACTGATGGGTTGAATGCGGGTGAATTCTGATGTACGGATCAACTTGTAGTCTGTTTTTAACTACGTTTATTTTGTTGATTAATTACAAACGAAACTTAGATTATTGTATACGAACGGCGTTACGTAGCCGTCGTACTTGTGAGTCCTTACAAGACTCGTGCAAAACTATTTCCTAACATAAAATTACAACCTTTATACAATATAAAACAATGAGCGTCCGGTGGTCGCAGGGCAGGGGTCGGAATTCCCCATTGATGGTCAAATTGGCCGAGGTTGCCGATGGTCGGAAAAACCGTCTATTTGCATTCATAAGGCATAATAAAACCCAACCGAGCCCCGACAAACCGGCGACATATTTACATTACCTAACATACTGCCCCCTTGAAGTTGTTAAACTTCAACAATTACATCAAATCTAAAAATTATTTACATTACCTAACAAATATATTTGCAAATAAGTGATATTTGAGTATGTTTGGCGTTATTTGTAAGCAAGTTTTAGTGTTTGCAAAAACATTTGATAAAATTAAAAGTTGTTAATTTTGTATGGGTCTCCTTTTTACGAGAATAGAATTTGCTCGTTTGTGTTGAAAGAATCAAATCAATTTGCAAACATATATATTTGCAAATAAATCTGATAGTGTAATAAAATAAATACAGTAGACTCGCGATTAATTAAAACCAAGGCTATTTAGGCCATTTATTCAAATTTACCAGTGGAAAATAAATAATTATGGACTGAGTTATTACTTTTTATTCTGTAAAAGTTTTATACAAATTGTAGCCAATATTTTCAGATTTTTTTATATGTAAAATCCATTCTACCTTTGGTACATACACTTTTTTTTTAATTCGCTAAAGGGATTATGTTGTATTTTTCACTTGATGTTAACTTTTGATTGGTACAAGGCCTTGAAACTTGAAATTTTTACAGGACATCGGTGGGTCATTTCTCTTAATTTCAACAACTCCAGCTCTACAATACAAAAATGTTTCCAAAATAAAATAATTATCTTCGCGTTTTTATCGATTTTATTGGAGACGGCGGAGTAAATTCTATCATGATCTAACGTTTACAATAAAATCCAGAAAAATGCGAAGATATGTTGTGACGATATTTTTTAATTTAGGAGAAAAATTGGCTTTTCAATCTAAGATAATAGTTCTCCTGGAGTACAAAAGATAACTTAAAAATGATGCTGGGCCAACACCTTAATTATTGAAAGAAATTTTCAGTGTAAACAGTGATTTAGTCTAGTCAAGTAGTTGAAAACCTGCGAAAAATAGTTGCAAGGACCCGAAAATATGAGCGATAGCTCATTCGATTCTGGATTTTATTCTGAGAAAAACTTTTTTTTTGTTTGTTCCGCAAATAAAAATTACAATAATTGTTATTAACAAAAAACTAAAAAAATAAGGGGTTTAGTTTTTTGGCAATAACACAAAGACTGATGGTTAAAATCGAAAATCGGAAAAAAGATTCAAAAACAGGAGGAAATTTCTGATTAAAAACTCCCAACTGCCGGAGTTCTATCTCCATTATTAATAATTTTAATTTAACGCTGAAAATATGGCTCCGCGAAGCCATAACGGGATGCACTCGCCGTCTCTGAAGAGAATAAAAATTTGAATAAATTATGGTGTGTTCTTAACACTTGATGGAATGAGATCCCGTTGGAAAAATCGATTTTACTTCACTTTTCAATAAGTTAGGCAATTGTTAATTTACAGAATTTTATGGGACCTCCGTTTTCAATGAAGACAACAAAAATTTTTCAAAAAATTGACCTATAAATTTTTCACTTCTTGCAGCCTTTCTTATACATGGTGATTTTTTTAAAAGGATCCACCCTAAATATGTAGAAAACAAAAACGTTATGTGCAAAATTCTGAAACTGGTCAATTTTGTCTCGTAATTAGTGTAGTATTAGACCTGTAGGTGCACCCCCTTGGCCGGGGCAGCAGCCCCCTCAAAGATCTTAAATGGAACAGGGGGTTAAAAAGTTTATTTTTTGAAAGGTTCGTTTAACCTCTTTTTGGCGATGTAGTAGTTTTTTATTTTTACGATTAGTTTTTAAGAAAACACCACTTTTGTGACAAAATTTGGAAGTTAAAAAGGTTAAACTTTTTCTGAGAAATCTAATATTTTCTGAAATAAAAACCGTTTCTTATTCATTGACATTGATAATTATTCAGTTTTAAAGTAAATCTGCATACGTTCGGATGCATAAATGGTCAGCTCAGTTGCTGAAAGAGTTGAAATTATTTTTATTTATGGCTCCCAAAACAAATGTGCTAAACATATTCATAAAAGAAATTTCAACAAGATGGAGCTCCACCACATTATGCCTTAAATGTTTGCAACTAAACCCTTGGATTGGCAGACGTGATGCAATTGAGTGGCTAGCAAGATCACCAGACTTGACAAGTTTAGATTTTTTTCTCTGGGGTCATTTGAAGTCACACAACGAATTGGTGATGAATGCAGGCGAATTCCGCGAGAAACATTTCAAAACGGTGCTCATTTCGAGCATCTCTTGTAATAACAATAGGCGCTTAACAACAATGTTGTTCAGGAAAAACATAAACGTGGGATGTGCTACAAAACAAGCGGTTTTCTCAAAAACTAATCGTAGAAATAAAAAACTACTACATCGCCAAAAAGAGGTTAAATGGACCTTTCAAAATACATAGTATACTAAGTGACATAGAAAAAAGAACACCCAGTAATAATGAATATTTTGCAGCAATTTTGGTATACATGTGCATTAGGGTTAGCTAAGGAATCGATCAATATTTGAGAAAAATCAAACAGTTAGATCAAGAGAAAACTGAATAATGTGTTGTGCCTCCACGATGTCTTATGCACTCATCAACACGTTTGGGAATACTCTTAATGAGATGATCAATTTTCTCCTGAGATACCTCATCCCAGGCTACCTGTAACTCATGCCAAAGTGCCGCTAAAGATTGTGGAGGATGGGGTAAGCGGACTAATATTCTTCCCATGATATTCCAGACTTGTGTAATGGGTGAAAGCTCGGGAGATCTTGGTGGCCAAGACAACAAATCGACTTTATTGTCTTCAAAATAATTCAACGTAACTCTGGCTACATGTAGTCTACCATTATCTTATTGGAAAAGGCGGTTGGGGAGCGTCCGAATGTAGGGTAAAACATGTCGTTCTACCACCCCCTGGAAGTAACGCACGGCGGTCATATTGCTTCTGATGAAGATCAAAGGTGACCTACTTCCATAGGCAATAGCTTTCCATGCCACAATTCAAACGGTGTGGTGCACATGCCGTTCCACAGAAAATTGAGAATCTCGTCTTTCACCGCTTAGCCTCTTCACCCTTACACGGCCATCATGCATACCCAAACAGAATCTAGATTCATCACTAAAAACAACCGTATTCGATGTCCGGGAGTGAGAGGTAACAGAAATTGAGTATGGTATGAAAAAAGTACAGAACTTCTGATTCGGTGATAAACGTTTCGCATCCCAATAGGCCTTCTACGTTCTTCAAACCACTGGTCCGCAATAGCCCTTGTGGAAGTGAAACGGTCCCATAGAGACAAAAGTCTAAGGCGGCGATAATCACGTTGTGTAGTTCTTCTGACACGTCCTGTACCTCTCGCTCTTCGTATACGGCCTTCCTGGTTCCATGCCCGACAACAAACTGCCACCATGTGTAAACTTCTTTGCGTCCTAGTGGCTATTTCTCTAAAGTACAACCGATCCACTCGTAAGCTCACTATTCCCCCTCTATCTAACTCGCAAAGATGGCGAAAATGTTGGCGTCTTCTAGCTCTAGGCATAATGAACAAAATAAATAAGCTCCTCAAAATGTACTGCACAACGCCTAAATGAGAAATGTAGCTAGAGAAGACCATTAGCATCTATTGGATTTCTTTTGGAAAGATACGATACCACAAAAACCAGTGGATCAATATGGCTGAAAAATTGATCGTTTGTCATCTTAACTTTAACAAACATATTGCTAGAAAATTGCCGCAAAATATTCATTATTACTGGGTGTTCTTTTTTCTATGTCACTTAGTATACATTATTAAATACGAGTTTAACAAGATGCTTCATTGTGACATGAGTAGGTTTGGGGCAGGACGAGTGTAATATACTATTTTTTCTACTTTGAGCTCTTCGTTTTATGAAAATGTTAAAATTTTGCTTTTCAAATATTCTAGGGATTTTTAGAATTAGCTAGTACCTACCGGTTGTGTTGGTGGTTATGTTTTTTATCTGAAAAGTTCACACTTGGCTTGGCTTCGATAGGAGTTGGTTAGAAATGCTCAATACCAACGTATCAAATAAAAAAAAAAAAAGCAGTTGCATAATAAGTTCCATTGTGCAACTACTTTTAGTGTCACAGTGAACACTTTGTGACACCAAAGTAGAAAAAACTTTTTAACCCTGTTTAAACTCTATTCGATTTAAGATTTTTGAGGGGGCTGCTGCCCCGGCCAAGGGGGTGCACCTGCAGGTCTAAAATTACACGAATTAAGTGTCTCCTTCACAACCAAAATTGACCGGTTTCGGCATTTTAAAAAAAATCACTCTGCATATGTACTCAAGAAGTAAGTTCATGTGCAAAAAGTTTTTAAAAGTTAATTATTTTGTTTATAATAATTTTTGTTTAAAGTTGAAAAAAATTTTTAAAAATCCAAAAAATGTTTAACATACTTTTTTTTTTTCTACTTTGCTTTCGTACTGAGGCTATTACAATACGCTTTTGCGTGTCATAATAGACAAAAACGGTGTCATAATAATTCTACTAAAAATAGTATTTTATTTTTTTAATACATATTGGCAAATTGAATAGTTTAATATGTAAAAAAAATCCCCAGGAAATAATTATTTAAAAAGAAATTCTTAAAAACAATTTTTATTGTTTGTAATAGTTTTTTTTATATTTCTAATGTTTAAATAATTAGAAATAAAAAAATTGTTTTTATTAAATAACTAGATGACCCGTCCCGGCTGCGCACGGTGATTTTATTTTATTAAGTATTTTATTTAATAAATAATTTACTGAGCGCCCACGTGGTAAAATAAATAAGTATGTAATAAAATTTCATTGCAATCGTTTTAATGGATTGAGAGATTACCCCCCCCCCCCATCCCGTTACTCCGCTTAGAAATTAAATTTTATTGCAATCTATTTAGTAGATCTAGGAACTACCTCCCCTGCCCCGTTACCCCCCTTAAAAATTGAATTTTGAGAAACCGTTTCTTAGTGGGCGCTTACGTGGTAAAATAAGTATGTGTGTAAAATTTCATTCCAATCGGTTTAGTGGATCTAGAGATTAACTCCCCCGCCCCGTTACCCCCCTTTGGAATGGAATTTAGAAAAACCGTTTCTTAGTGGGCGCCTACGTGGTAAAATAAGTAAGTGTGCAAAATTTCATTCCAATCGGTTTAGTGGATCTCAAGATTAACTCCCCCGCCCCGTTAGCCCCCTTAAAAATGGAATTTTGAAAAACCGTTTCTTAGTAGGCGCTTACGTGGTCAAATAAATATCTGTGCAAAATTTCATTCCAATCGGTTTAGTGGATCTCAAGATTAACTCCCCCGCCCTTTAGTCCCCTTAAAAATGGAATTAAAAAAAAAACGTTTCTTAGAGAGCGCCTACGTGGTAAGATAAGTAAGTGTGCAAAATTTCATTCTAATCGGTTCAGTGAATCTAGAGATTACTCCCCCGGCCCGTTACCCCCCTTTGGAATGGAATTTTGAAAAACCGCTTCTTAGTGAGCGCCTACGTGGTAAAATAAGTAAGTGTGCAAAATTTCATTCCAATCGGTTCTGTAGATCTAGAGTTTAACTCCCCCGTCCCATTACCCCCCTTAGGGATGGAATCTTGAAAAACCGTTTCATAGTGAGCGCCTACGTGGTAAAATGACTAAGGGTGCAAAATTTCATTCCAATCCGGTCGGTGGATCTAGAGATTACTCCCCCGCCCCGTTATCCCCCTTTGGAATGGAATTTTGAAAAACCGCTTCTTAGTGAGCGCCTACGTGGGAAAATAAGTAAGTGTGCAAAATTTCATTCTAATCGGTTCTGTAGATCTAGAGATTAACTCCCCCGTCCCGTTACCCCCCTTAGGGATGGAATTTTGAAAAACCGTTTCTTACTGAGCGCCTACGTGGTAAAATGAGTAAGGGTGCAAAATTTCAGTCCAATCGGTTCGGTGGATCTAGAGATTACTCCCCCGCCCCGTTACCCCCCTTTGGAATGGAATTTTGAAAAACCGCTTCTTAGTGAGCGCCTACGTGGTAAAATAAGTAAGTGTGCAAAATTTCATTCCAATCGGTTCTGTAGATCTAGAGATTAACTCCTCCGTCCCGTTACCCCCCTTAGGGATGGAATTTTGAAAAATCGTTTTTTAGTGAGCGCCTACGTGGTAAAATAAGTAAGCGTAAAAAATAAAAAAAAATAGTAAATAAAATTATTTACTACTTTAAAAAGTGTGCAAAATTTTATTGCAATCTATTTAGTAGATTTAGGGTTTACCTATCCCGCCCCGTTACCCCCCTTAAAAATGGAATTTTAAAAAACCGTTTCTTTGTGAGCGCCTACATGGCAAAATAAGTAAGTGTGCAAAATTTCATTCTAATCGGTTCAGTGGATCTAGAGATTAACTCCTACGCCCCGTTACCCCCCTTTGGAATGGTATTTTGAAAAACAATTTCTTAGTGAGCGCCTACGTGGTAAAATGAGTAAGTGCGCAAAATTTTATTCCAATCGGTTCAGTGGATCTAGAGATTATTCCCCCGCCCCGTTACCCCCCTTTGGAATGCAAGTTTGAAAAACCGTTTCTTAGGGAGCGCCTACGTGGTAAAATAATTAAGTGTGCAAAATTTCATTCCAATTGGTTTAGTGGATCTAAAGATTAACTCCCCCGTCCTGTTACCCCCCTTAGGAATCGAATTTTGAAAAACCGTTTCTTAGTGGGCGCCTACGTGGTAAAATAAGTGAGTGTGCAAAATGTCATTGCAATCGGTTCAGTGGATCTAGAAATTAACTCCCCCGCCCCGTTATCCCCCTTAAAAATGGAATTTTGAAAAACCGTTTCTTAATGAGCGCCTACGTGGTAAAATGAGTAAGTGCGCAAAATTTCATTCCAATCGGTTCAGTGGATCTAGAGATTATTCCCCCGCCCCGTTACCCCCCTTAGGGATGGAATTTTAAAAAACCGTTTCTTAGCGGGCGCTTACGTGGTGAAATAAGTAAGTGTGCAAAATTTCATTGCAGTGGGTTCAGTGGATACAGAGATTAACGGGGCGGGGTGTTAACCCCCTTTGGAATTGAATTTTTTAAAACCGTTTCTTAGTTAGCGCCTACGTGCTAAAATAAGTAAGCGTGCAAAGTTTCATTGCAATCCCTTCGATGGATCCGGAGATTTCGTGATGAGTCAGTGAGTGGTATTTGGATTTTATATATGAGGCCCTTAATTCCAAAACTTGTTCTTTCGAAAATTTATGAAAATCAAGGTGGCAGTGGATTCTGATAGTGTTTACCACACCGGTTCTATATCTAGTAGCGGATAGTGACAACAATGATTCCTTCTAGGCGATAAACGCATGTAAAAACACATTCAGTTCCAAAACTCGTTCTTTCGTAGAGTCTCTTCTGATGATACTTACATTTTTTCAATTTCTAACCTATAATAAGTATTCTGGATTGATAAAGAATTTAATTATTTACCTAATATTGATAATTAAACAGTTTAAACAAATAAATATGGAATATCAATATCTAGTAATAATAAATAACAAGAACATAAATTTGATGTTTCATGATTCATGCAGCACGTTTTATCAATATTTTCTAGTCAAAACTAGTTTTTTGAAAATTCACAGTATAAAAACATTTTTTTTTCTAGTATTAAGTAACAAAACTCGTTCTTTCAAAATTTGGAAAGGCTCTAGTTTTTTTTTTTAAGTAAGTAATTTTAATTTTCATTCTGCAAGTTAGTTCAGCAGTTAGTTACGTAAAAAGAAAAAATAAGAAGTAGATACACCTTCAAGTTTTTTGGTAAACAGTTTTTCGCGTTTTGCCAAAAATCGCTTAGAACCGAAAGAACAAGTTTTGGAATTAAGGGCCTCATATATAGATTTAATTGTTCATTAACAATGTAGTAGAGAAAGAACTCCGGGAGTTGGGAGTTTTTCATCGGAAATTTCCTCCTCTTTTTGAATCTTTTTTTTTCCGATTTTTCCGATCACTTATAGTTTTTGTGTTATTGCTAAAAAACTAAACCCCTTATTTTTTTTTAATAACAATAATTGCAATTTTACAGAACACATCGGAATGTTCAAGAACTTCCCCCTTGTGCGTACGAGTATTTTTGTCCTGATTTATGAGAATCTTTTTTATACTATTTTTTGCTCTGAATGTCCAGAGATTAAATAGTGCCGCCGCCGCCGGCCCGTTGCCGAATTGTGAACTATAGACCGCAAGACACCACCTCGTAACCAAAAGCTGAAACTTTTTATTGCCTTTTTAACTGGGAAACGGACCACAATACATGGCGGCAATCTTGAGCACTTTGGAATGAACGTGTCATTTTCATTCCCGACTCCTGCACAATCTAAGCCATTATTTCAAATGATTTTAGTGACATACGCATTCAGTGCACTTTCTTCATGGGACTAGGTATTTTGAACAGAATAAATGCGTTTTTCTCAGAATTATTTGTAGCCTTCCAGAACCGAAATATTTAACTTTTTTTTTCTCAGTTACAATTCATACTACACCTGTGCAAACACTTCGTCTAAATCCTTGATATCTCTAATTTACAAGGATAATTTTTGTTTTTCTATAATTGCACTGGTTTTTCCGTGAAGCTGGAATGAAATAGACCGTGTTTTTACACAGGCGTTATATCTATATACAGGGTGTAACGGAAATACGTGTTTAAAAAAAAACTAGTAATTGGTGACAATGAATATAAGATAATGGTAAAAAAAAAATCGTACAAAAGTTCTTTTGTTTTCAAAATAAATATAGTTAAAGTTTTTATCAAAATTGTCAGTACGCTACTGAGAGCAGGACAAAAGCACATGTAATTTTGGTTGATTAGCAACGGTAACTTTTGAAACTGTCACAATGCTGTCATGGTGGTTGTCATTAATAATGTCAAGAGGATTTAGTTTTGAAATGGTACTTCGCACGAACTTGTATTCAATCAACATGGTGCGGATTTACCAATACCACTACAAGCATTTTGAAACCTTCAAGATCTCACAATTAGGTCTGTTGTTAAGCCTCTCAAAGAAAATTATAAAATTATAATTTATTTAGTTGAAATAGAACCATAAGATTATCAATATTTAAAATAAGTTTATCACAATAAATGTTCAAAATGGTCACCATTACTAGTTAAACAACACGCAAGACGTCTATTAAAAGACTCTTTAACTCGTCCAAGCATTGGCCGATTATTTTTTATGACTATAGCAGCATCTGCAATACGATTCCTCAGTTGTTCGATAGTTTCAACTGGAACAGCATAAACTAGTTGTTTCATATGTCCCCAAAGAAAGAAATCACAAGGAATAAGGTCGGGCGATCTGGCGGGCCACAAAGTTGGACCATAAGTTCCAATCCACCGTTCTTGAAAGTTAGTGTTTAGCCAATCTCTGACTATCAGAGCATTGTGACAAGGAGCACCATCATGCAAATACCATAAATTTGCTCTAATTTCTAAAGGCACGTCTTGTAGCAAATTGAGAAGAACATCCCTTAAAAACTGTAAATATTGTTCACCATTGAGACGAGGTGGTAAAACATAGGATCCAATCAGTTCTCCATTTAAAATACCAGCCCACACGTTTACGGAAAATTCTTGTTGAAAATTATGTATTCTTACGGCATGCGGATTTTCATCAGCCCATACATGAGTGTTATGAGCATTAAATATCCCTTCTCTAGTAAATCCTGCTTCGTCAGTTGTCAGAATATAATTTAATAAATTCGGTTGTCTATTAATTTTTTCAAACATCCATTGACAAAACGTGCGTCTACGAGCATGATCACCAGGCTGCAAAAATTGGACGCGTTGCACATGGTAAGGATATAACTGTTGAATTTTTAAAATTCGCCAAACTGATGCGATACTCCATACTGAAGTGCAAGTCTACGAGTACTGGTTCCTGGTCGAGCTGCAACAGCATCCAAAATATTCTCTTCAACATTCAGCACACGACGAGGACGAGCTCTGCCACGATCTTGGATTTGAGGTTTAAATGTGCCATGATCACGGAGATGTTGGACAGTTGCTTGAAATGTAGGTATGTCTATTGGGTAAAACACTATTGGGGAAACGAGCCGCGTACAGTCTTCGTGCTTCTGCAGCATTCTCGTGAGCTTCGCCATACACCAAGACAATATCTGTTAATTCTTGATTTGAAAAATTGGGCATTTTTAAAAATGACAACTAATCTTGACAGAATGTTACTTTTACGCGTCAAACAAAAATAATTAAAGTTGTCATGGTTTTTCGAAAAAAAAAGTCCAGTATCAAACACTAAACGACTCGCTTGGTCAAAATTAGGGGTAAAAAAATTATGAATTTTTTATTGAAATTTCGCAAAATACCATAGAGCAAAAATGTTCAACTTGGCAAGTTCTTCTACTGGTTCAAATTAACACACGTATTTCTGATACACCCTGTATATCGACTCAAACGGTCCCCTTAAATCATAACCGTTTTCATGAAATATATTAAAAACTATTTCGCGGGCGAATAACTACGTCATTAGTTTCCGAGCATAGAGGGAGTAAGAGCGAAAAGGAAAGAATTACTAATAAAATGAGTTAGAGTGAGAAATGGAAAGGCGTAGGTCTTCACTTAATTCATATGCCGGCCACTAATGACGTATTTTAAACTAGTACAGTTCTCTCATAAAAAATTAAACGAATTTCAATTCAATCTTTTTTGCATTTTCAGTAAGTATAATTTCACTATAATAGCGCTAAACCATGATTACACTTTTCAATGAAGTTTATGATTATTGTATTTTCCAAAAACTTTATTTTTTAGTATACTACCTCATTCTTTTGTGTATTTGGCAGGTATGAGAATAGGTGGTAAACTATTTTTCACATGGATATGGGGGCCCAGGGGGCCCCTTTGAGCTGGACCGATATTTCGGCTCGACCGATTTTCATGATTTTTTTTTTGTATATTCGGTAGGTATGAGAATAGGTGGTAAACTATTTTTCACATGGACATGGGGGACAGACTTTTATGATTTTTTTGGGCTGGACAGACTTTTATGATTTTTTTTTTGTATATTTGGTATTTATGAGAAAAGGTCGTAAAGTATTTGTCACAAGGACATGGGGGCCCAGGGGCCCCCCTTGGGCTGGACAGATTTTTATGATCTTTTTATTTGTTGGATTTGTCTCCGCCCCGAATAGCAGCAAAATAACTATTAAAACATGAACGTGGGACCAGAGGGCCCCCTTGGATTTATAACTCAATTAATTCAAAATAACGTCATAATTTTAAATATTCTTTATGGTAAGAACCCCTCTGTAATTCATCAATTGTATCATTAATCTCTTGTTAAATTAGGGCTGATGATGGCAGTAGTGTTCTGCCGAAACATGTTCCAACTGTAATTGTGCGCTTATTAAAGTTTATGGAGTTCGACTTAAATATATTTAAATTTTAATTTAAATTTACTCCACTTGGATTCATCGACATTCTTCTGGTTTAACATAATATTATATTGAATAAGACTTAAATGCTACATCTTTGGAATATGCCTAAACAACAAGTAGATGTTTTATAGGCATATTGTAAAATCATTGTGTTTTTACAATAAGCCTAAAGTTATGACGACGCTTTATATAACGCCTGAAATATCTAGTCTAATTGCAAAACTATTATTGGTTTACAATTACCAAGTCATTTTGAAAAAGCCTAGGGGTTTTACAAAAAGCCCAGTTTTAGTATATGCCTACGACATATACAGGGTGGTCCAACTAAAACTTTCCACCTGGAATATCTTGTAAAGATGTAGACTAGCCGTGAGAAGGCGAAACATGTAACGCGATATATCCAAAACTTTAGATGACACACCCCTAATCAGGGGTGACCAACCCTCTAAAATTTCAAATGGCACTAGGGGTCAAAAATTGCATCATTGCAACTGTACTTCAAGTAGCTTTGCGCATGGTAGTTTTTTTTATTTTTACCAACCAATCTAGTGAATTTGAATCGAAATGAATTTTTAGAAAAGTTCTTTTTAAAAATTTACTGCACACAAGTAAAAGAGGTTTATGACCTAATACCCTCAACACACTGAGGACTTAATGATCATTAAGCGTAAATTGCGTATTTATTTTGTCATGTGTCACTAGATCATTTTGCCAATGGTCATTATAAACGTAATTTAAAGTTAATGGTCATTTAAATTCCGATGGTGTTTAGAGAAACGTAATCGTAAGGCTTCGGTAAACATCGCCACAACTTTTTAACTTCCCGCCAGTGAAGTGGGGTAAATGTCAAAGAGTAGGGATAATGTATTATGTATTATATTATGAATGTTGAGTAACAACATGAATGTTGAGTAACAACATGAATGTTGAGTAACAACATGAATGTTGAGTAACAACATTCAACATTACAACCATTACAACAGCAACATGTACATTTCTTAATTAATTTGCAATTGTTGAGTAATATACTTTAATTTGAATTGGTGATATTATTGTGTCATTCCGGTCATCCTAACATGTATTAACTTTAACCACAGATCCAGCCTCGGATCGTACAGTTCGGATGCTTCCATTTTTATAAACAAACAGTGCTAAATAATAAAAACATCGATAAATATGAGGTTAACTGATGCGTCAAATGTACGTCAACAAGATTAATACACGCAATCTGATTGGCTTAATATTTTTGAGTGTGTCATTCAAAATTTTAAATGATCATTTACCTAAATGGCCATCTATCGTTATGATCATTGCGCCATCAGTGTGTCGAAGGTATTACCAACTGGAGTCCTGACCAGCTATCACAAATCCGGATTTGTTTTTGGTAAACCACTCGGAAAGTTGAAGAAATTCGAACCATAATTTCAAATTTCTATTGTTTCACTTAAAGGCAAATTCACAGAAATCAGTAAACAATAAAATTATCTGGAAATGCTGGAAATGTCCTCCGCCAACCTCCATGCAAATATACAAACGATTCAAATTCATTTCTTACATGGAGAAGAATTTCGGGGGTTAATCTTTCACATTTATCGACGATACGTTGACGGAGCTCTTCCAAGTTTTCGGGCGGAGGTCAGTGAGACTGTCGGGATCGTCCTCATTCAATTCTTGCACCAGTTTTATTTTGAACGGAAAGTACTTATGAGCAGTAGCGGCTGTAGAGCCAAGGAGCCATGCACTACCTGCAGTTTCGGCTTATAAAATTAAAATTAAGTTTTTTAGTTATTTTAGATGTTGAACCAATACTTAATACATGCATTGCATAAGTTTAATGAGTTGAGGAAAATCGCAACGCATTTGGTTCATGCAACATCTGCGCCGCGCGGCGAACGGAGCCAACTTAATTCTGGCACCGCATTTCCTTAGAAAATGGGCTTTGACTAGGAGGTGCGCGGGTGGATTGGGGTAGGGATTCAGTCGCTTTGGAAACGTGAATTTGGAGCCAAGCGCCCGCTGGCTCACCAGTCGTTTCGTACTACGGTATCGTACACAGGTATCGTACACTATACAGGAAGAGCAGACTTCGTTCCGCAAGGATGAATAAAATTAGTGCATTACAAATTAAGCCTTTTTCCTCATGCACTAGTGAAGAAAAAGTGCAAATTAAGCAGTTGGAAAGGCCTCTACCTAATTTGATTATCGAAAAAGAAACAGACTGTGGCAAGAGCTTCCATATCTGGTGCGTCGATTTCGAATAATCGTAAAGACCGAACGAGAAAGTTCAATCGGGATATATACTTAAAAAACAATTAGATTTATGGGTGTGAGGAAAAAACCAATTAGAAAAATAAATAGTTCTCTTTTTTTTTGAGGGGTATAAATTTAAGCCCAATGACTCTACCATCAAGTTGTTCCACGAGCCGCCACTGCTTATGAGCTTTCAGAATTCGTAACACACGACTGCGAATAACGCCTGAAGTTTGAACAGATCCACAATTACGAAACTTTTGCAAAAGCTCAATAACGTAAGTGTGGGACACATTTCTATTTTGGTGTCGTTCGTTGAATATTCGGACTGTTCTCCTTGCACAATCGTTATTCTTGAATAAAATCTCCACAATTTCCACTTTTTCTACTGTTGTGTAGACCATCTTTTGCAAACACTTGAATGAACTGCTTGATTGAAACTAAAGGTTGCAAACAGGAAGGCTTTTTGTAGTGAAAAATAAAAATTATCTTATCAGACGTTTGACAGCGATCTCCTTATGTTGCGGATATGTCGATATTGTTGGAGGGGTGGGTGATACCGTTCCAGTGGTTTTTTATCCGAATACTTTAGGGTGCTTTAGGCGTACGTTGCTGGTATGTCAGTATCTTGTTAATTTTGCTTTATAGCATAAATTTAAATAAAAACAACATTTCGAAGCCACAAATAAGTAAAATGAAGTAAATTATGTACAATTATATATCAAATATTTTTATTTTCTTGAAGTCAACTAATAGCAGAAATGAGATTTGTTTTTAAAAATGCTCCCTAATTTGGTTGAAAGTTATCTATAATTATTACAAAACACTAAAACAATATTTTTTAAATGCTTTATTTTTATAGATGGGTATTCAACGAGTATTTGAACCAAGGCAGGTAGACTTTTCACCGATGACTAAAGATCAAGACGTTTATGTAACTAACATAGAACAAGCAATAACAATTAATATTAGAAATTACATGGAACCGTCTCCCTTAAACATCAATCGTAAGTATTCTCAGATATTCGATTTAAATTTCCTAGCTACGAGGTAAATCAGGTGTTCAAATGAAAATTCACTCTGAAGTCATATAAGATTTTTCTTACAGGAAACTGTTTTTATAGACTGGAAAAGTCGTGACGTCACTGAGAGTGGGGATTTTTCCAAACAAACGCACCTGCTAGTGACGTGTCAACAGTTGGCTCGAAATAGTGAGGTTACTGTCATTCGCTGTAATTTTTGTTGTCATGTACTTTACGTTTCATCCAAGTGTAGTTAGCTTTAACCTCCCTAGTTTGACCCACGTTGAACCATGATTTCAAAACGTGTTCTTAAACTCAGAAAATAAACGTCGATTTAAACCACTTTTACATAACCTCAAATGCTCAAAGGACGGAATGGTTTTAGCTCCCCCACCAGTGCGTTTACGTCACACTATTTGCCTCTATTACGTAGGTGTAGGTTCAACCTTGACCATTTTGAATAATTTATTTCTTATAACAGAAATCTAGGCGAGTATTATTGTATATCGAGTCGCGAAGTACGCAGTCAGAATAGCTGGGGACGATGGTAGCCTGGATAGACAAACGTAAAATATTGATTTAAGAGGACAGAGCAATCGATTTCACTGTTGACAATTTTTTAAGAAAATTTAATGACACTAATAATTCTCCTGGATTGCAGTTCCTCAAAAGCGAATCTCTCCTACAACTGGGTCTGAGGAGTCCCTCTGACTGGGTAAGCGCTGTCCAGCTTATAGCATAAGAATTTAGGGAAACGTCTTTGGATCCTTTCGATGTTTTACAATGTGAAGTTTGGCTGATGGAGCCCATACGGTACTTCTATATTCTAATTTCGATCAGACAAAGGCAAAAAATAGAGCTATGAAGGTGTTGATGTCATGAAAGTAGTCGCTAGTTCTTATTATAAATCCCTAGGATCTTAAGGATTCTGAAATTTTGTCGCAATCATGCGAGTCTACAATCAAATAACACTCCCAAAACCTTAAATGAAACAACTCTGGTTAGTTGAATGGAGTTATATTAGTATTATAGTTATGATTCCGAACAGAATGTTTATTGGTTAGCGACATAATACGACATTTATTGAAATTAATAGGCAACTAATTATGTCTACCCCAATTCTACTCTAATTATGAAAAGTGCTGATATATCTTGGAGTGCCATCGTCGGAGATACGACTGAAGATTTTGAGATCATCTGCGTACGCTAGAACTGCATTATGTAAATACAAAAATGCAACAACCCCAAAACTGAGCCTAGCGGAACTCCTGATGTTACTTTAAGTCTTCCTGCTTCATTTCCGAGATATTTGACGCATGGCCATCTGTTAGATAAATAAAATTCTAGTAGCCGCTTAGACGCCTTCAAGAAAAGACCAGTCCAAGATGTTCATAGAGATGCGCAAAGTCAGGTATAAAAAAAAATGAGAAATAATAAAGTATAAATTACAGTCCAGCAAGAACCAACGAGGAGGTGTAGGTCATTTCTTGCCAAGGAATGTGGACATACCGAGCCGTAGTAATGAACAAATTTGCAAACTACTACATAGTTAAAAAGGTTAAATGGACCTTTCAAAAAATAAACTTTTTAACCCCCTGTTCCATTTAAGATTTTTGAGGGGGCAAGGGGGTACACCCGCAGGTCTAAAACTACACTAATTAAGTGTCCCCCTTACAAACAAAATTGACCGGTTTCAGCATTTTGCACATAACGTTTTTGTTCTCTACATATTTAGGGTGGGTCGTTTTCAAAAAATCAAATGTGTGTATGTATGTACCATCGCGGTCAAAATATACTGGTACTGTAGACACTTCTAAAATTCAAATTTTGATTTAGACACTATTTTTGCATGTAAGATAACATTTTCCCAGAAAATATTTTGACTTAAATATTCTTGGTCAAACTGACATCTTCTTCGTTTATTTTCTTCCGATAAAAAGATTTTATTTGCAGCACAGCGCGTTTGTAGTTCGGTGTCTCTAATCCTTCGACGAGCGGTTTCAACTGATGCTGGAAAATTTGTTTCCTCTTTTGCTAATATTTACTTCATTAGCAATTTGTCGAATGCTTCATCCATCTTGCAAATGAAACGTTATTATTGCTTCTTGTGTTTCTGTAAGACGCGACATGACCTTGCTGTTTCATGATCATGGCTTCCTAACGCGATTAATTATGTTCCTTCAAGCCAGATTTAAACCAATCAAATTTTGCTGTATCAGTATATTTTGACCGCCATGGTACGTATGTTCCCTATGGACTCTAAAACGGCTGGGCCGATTTTGAAGAAATTTTCAGGCAATCTTCAGATTAGCCCAGAAACCAAGAAAAATATCGAGTTTTTTCGAAAAGTTTAGTTTTGATCAGTGACAGCTTCAGACATAAAATTACCTGCTAGTATCACTATAAAATATCAAATCAAAACGAATTAAACAAAATTTGTTTAATTTTAATTTAAGTTGAAGCCTACAGTTCGGGTTGCGCGCGCATCACGAAAAGCCTTATTTACATTGTACACATTTTTAGACAAATGACAATACTTATTCTTTAAAGTTCCTGTGTTCAAAATTTAAATTCAACAAAGAAATTCAAATTTAACAGTTTCAAATATGATGGTAAAAATTGAAGTTAAGATTTAAACAAAACATGTTTTATAAAAGGCTTCCTGAAATATTGTTATGGAAGTATATCCATAATAGAGAGTAAGTAACAGAGTAAGGGGTAAATGTATTTATATACAGGCTGTCTTACGAAAAACGCACCACGCTATAACTTAATTAACCATTAATAATCCGATTTCAGAAATTCAAAATCCAGGTAAGACAGGTGTGTAAATGCAACAAAAGAGTATGATTCTTAATTTTTTGGAATAAGTCATTTTTGTCAAGCGATATTCAACTTTTTTTTTTTTAAATAGCAACACATATTTTTTTATTCAGTTCGCTGGAGATTTTTTTTTCTGAATACAATGGTGTGTTTCAACTTGATCTTGTAAAATAATTTTATTTTTTAAACAAAAAGTTTAAGTGTGCCGTGGAATGCTAAAGCATGAAATTTTTTATTAACTTCTAAAATAAAACGTTTTAACAAATCATAATTATTATAAATATTGTTCAAAATTCCTCCCACCTTGCTGAATACAAAGCTGACACCTTCTAGTTACACCATATTATGTTGCATTTATTATTGCTCTCTTAAAACATGCTCATTCTCGGGGGGTGTTAAATATACACGGTCTTGAACATAGTCCCATAGCCAACAATCGAGCGGCGTGAGATCAGGTGAACGCGCAGGCCACCGAACTGGCTCGTATGTCCCTATCCATTTTTGGCCAAATTTAGCAATCAACCAGGCAACATTAATTTATCATCGCATTATGTGGCGTAGCGCCATCCTGCTGGAAAAAAACACTATTTAACTCTGCAAGGTAATTAAAAATTGTCCAAATTAGTAGTTTTGAATTAATAGTACATTTACGGAGAATCTATGTTGTCGATTGGTTTTAACAGTTACACGGATTTTGACGTAGCATGTTTAAACACAAAATTGGTGTCGTCGATTTGGATCGTTTTCATACAACGCTTGTAGTTTTTGTGGGATCTATGGTTCAAATTTGTGTTGTTGTTTTTTTTAATTTTATGAACCGTGTCCTTTGGCGTGCCAATATTATGTGCGACTTCCCGAGTTGAAGTTCTTGGATTTTCTTGAACACTGAGAATGGCATCTAACTCAACATTTTCACAAAAGTGGCGTCCCTCTTTCTTAGGTTTCTTAAAAGCTTTGTGATTTCTTAAATTTCGTTCAATTCTTCTAAATTTCTGACGGTCAGGAACTTCTCTATCGGGAAAGCAAGCTGCGTAAAGGCGCAGCTTGCTTGACCCGAATTTCTGTGGAACTCGAAAAATACTTGCAGCATATCAGTTAATTGATTGTTATCCGTAATGAGATAACAGTGTGATGATAAAATAATAAGAAAACTGCAAGAAACAAATCTTAAATGACAGTTATTGTTTTATGCACTTTCATTGGATTCCAACGCACACTTGAAAATTTTAGAAAAAAAAACAAGTTCAATCAAGTTGAAACAGAAAAAAAATCTCCACCAAACTGAATAAAAAAAAAATATGTGTTGCTATTTAAAAAAAAAAGTTGACTATCGCTTAACAAAAATGACCTATTCAAAAAAATTAAGAATCATAATCTTTTGTAGCATTTATATACCTGTCTTACACTGTTTTTGAATTTCTGAAATCGGATTATTAATAACACAGTTATAGAGTGGTGCGTTTTTCGTAAGACACCCTGTATTTACAGAAATGGCACACTACGAGATAATATTAGGTATAATTACATAAAGTATAAATTATTACAATTATTAAAAACCAATGCTGATTTGGTAAAATACAAAATAAATCATTGTAGATACACATATATAATGGAGAAATTGTATCAGGACTTTATTTAAATTGCTGCGCTTACGATTTCAACGTGAGCACTCTGTTATCCTCAGAGCTTACAATTCAGTTAACAATTAATAATAAAACACATCACAGTGATAGAAAAGAACTTATTCTGAAAGCACGTAGACAGTGGAACAGGAAAGAAACGGGTAAACCTTGAAAATCTGACTTAGTTTTAGCAAGAAAATTAATATTTGACATTTGACAGAAAAGTCGCAATTTACCAGGTGTGATCAGGATGTTACCACCAACCACTCAGAGTGTAGTAATTCACCGCGAGGTTTGAAAGTTGAAACCGCTTCCACCCACGATACACTTACAACGGTATGCCAGGTAGCCGGACGAAAATCGTTCGGTTAGCGCAGGACGTCAAGTGCGAGAACATTTTCAACAGCGAGCATTGCTCTAATAGGAAGATTTATCAAAATCGTTCTTTAAAATCAATTAAATAAATAAATAAATATGTTTTCTGTTTTTATTTAGCATCTGCAATACAATTAACGTTTAGTTAATACGACACTGTTCCGTAAAATGTTTATTTTATTATTTGAAACCTGGTTTACAGGATGTTTAAAGAGCACATACGTATTATTGTTCTTGTAAGTTATATTACGTAAATCTGCTATGTATAGAAATTTGTCATTTCACATTTTTTTAATATTTACAAATTGTAAAAAGATGTTACCCATGTCACAAAAAACTGCGATGATTAAATAAGTTTAATATTAAAAGCCAGGAAGCATTTACACAACAAAATGCAATTTTTTTTTAATGTTTGGAATTATTTATAGCGGAATGAATAAAGAAAAACAATTTGCCAGCAGGTCACATTTACTTTGGGTCTATTATAAAACCTTTGTTCCGTAGAATTACTGGAAATATATAAAACTACTGTTCAGTAGGATTACTGAAACAATATCATAATTGTAAGATTAGTTAAAATTCGACTGAAATACAGGGCTTTGGATCATGGAGCCTTCCCGTCTTTAAGATTAATCACACAATTTATTTATTCCTCTATAAAAACTACCCATATCATGATTTGCCGAGGAATTTGCGATTATTTTGCAAATACATGTGTGTGCGTGGGACATCAGTAATTCAATAACGTAAGAATAATGTCTGGGCTGTGGATAGTGATTTTTTATTAATTCGCAAAGATACTAGATAGTAGCGATTAAGTATTTTTATTTGTGATTATACTTTGATAAACTAACATTTTAACAATATACTTACATTATAAAAGTATCATTTGAAATGGGATTGATGCCGGCAATTTTTAAATTCACTTATCGCCAAAAACAGAGCGTATTTGGCTATTTACCCTAATACATTACTGAGATTTCCCTCGCAGGTGACGTCATTGCACGCGCGTTGGCATACCGTTGTGAGTGTATCGTGCTTCCACCTATAGCAGGAAAAAATGAACTATAGTATGGTCTTTATTTCCCGCAAAATAATCAATTACAATATTTTCTTCTGGTGTTAGTTAAAGTTTGGACCAAATTATTTTCGTTTGCAATTATTGCTATGTTTTGGAGTCTGTTTTGGGAGAAAGTATTTCGAGTATAAGTTGGACGCCGTTTCTTGTGTTTCAAACGTACTTATAGTTTTAAACACGAGAAAGTACGTGCTGCAGATGCGAAGGTAACTGGTATGGTAAAGATAAAGCAAAGTAATTTAAAAGATTCAGACGAACACGACTGCAGTTGGTTCTCATTCATAAAAGCTAGGCATTTCAGCTGGCGTTATGGAAGACCCAAACATTTCTGGATCTCCATAAACAACAAACAATTTGTTCATTTTTAACCGCGGTCAGAATAAGGATAAAATTTAATCATTCTATAGACAAAATAGTATAAAATAGTAGATTATATTACAAGTGACAGAAATGCTTCATTGTCAGCGAGTGAGATCTTTGAATCACGAGTGCGATAGCACGAGTGATACACATCTCACGAGCTGACAATGTCATTTCGGTCACGTGTAAGATACGACGTTTTATGCCCGACGTGTAATTTCTTGTAAAAGTTAAAAATCAAAAAAATAATGAGTGTCAAAATGACGTTTCAAAAAATAATTCATGTCTTACCATTGTGTAACCATAGTAATTCACCCCTTTTTATCATTATTTCACTTTTGAGAGAAATACTCCATTATACCTTCCTTTTGCGTGGCAGAAATATTGATTTAGATGTTGGTCGGGCATAAAATAAAATAACTTCATTTTAGAACTATTTATGAAGAGCCTAAGCCCCCTCTCGTCGAATTGAGGTTTGCGTTTTCCATCATGTCTTCAACTTGGCAACAACTTCTGCTGTTCGCTTTTTTGCTGCCCAACTAACTGGGTTTCTCAGGAGACCAACCGTTTCAGAAAACAGATATACACTTGTACCCATAGTATTCTATTTCTCGTAATTTCCTTTATGTAACTTGATGACGTTTTCATTTGAGCACTCGATATATACCACATTAAACTTACATACAGATAAGTTTGCACGATATGCAGACCGAATACCTTGAGCTTTAGAATCTATTTCGTAGAGTACTATCTACCTAAGTTTAGTGGTTTTTAACTTAAAAATGTTAAAAGTAAAGTAGTTACTTTTACCTAACACATACTATTAAAAGTGACATTATTAGAGCACTTTTAAGTAGTAAGTAAATTTGGATAACTCACTAGTGAATTTAATCTTCTGGTAGAAAAACATCACCCATATCTATTTGAAAAAACTCAATGCAAACATAGAGGTGTTGGACGTTTACACTCATAAGTAAAGCGATATTACACTTGTATAATAAATAATTATTAATTAATCCACGTATATTTGTTACTTTTAGTTGCTCGGACGACCCTTAGGCAAGGCGCGCACTAGCGATTTTATTATTGAGTAATTTAAAAATTGCCCAATTAAAAAGTAACCGATAGCTTTGAGCTCCGCGCACGATCGACTAGATAGTTGCTGTTTCGAAATGGATGCTACAAAAGTCGCATGTGTTTGTGCACTACTAGCACTAGAAGAAAAAAGAAAAATAGACATTTTTGGGGTTTTTCGGAACTCGAAAGATCATGCCAATTTTCTACAAATTGTTCGCATAGTTCCACTCATAACTTTTGTTTTAAACTTCTGTCCCAATACTCTTTTATTTTTGTATTATATAATGCAAGTTTTTTTTCTATTTCGCTAATAAATAATTTGATCTATAGTCATATTTTATTTTGTTATGTCTCACATACGCAGAAACCAACTAAACACTCGCACCAGTGCGCGCCGACAGATTTGGACCTGTAGGTTCCATTATTTCCAGCAACAATTGAATCACCTTCAAATTGGGTCAAGATGTAATTTTTTAGTCACCGTGATTAAGTAGTTGCTGGTGCGCGTGGGGCCATTTAAATCAATACTTCTCATTTCGACAATTTTTAAGTTGCCCCAACAAAATCGCTAGTGCGCGGTAGGCATTAAAGAGCTAAATTTTATTAGGGGTTTGTACAAAAAAAAAACAACATTTGTTTCTTGTTTGATCTGTTTGTAACGCAAATAACCTTGTGTGTAATGACGAAACAAAGCATTTAATTAACTGAAATGTTCCGGTACTTTCCCACATGCATTGTTCTATAATTACGGAAATTATTTAGTATAAACACTAGGTAGCCTTGTTAAATTACAAAATAAAGAATTTGTTTCCTTTTTTTTTAATTAAGCATATTAAAAGAAAAAAAAGTAATTTTTTGTCTTTTAGGTAATTTACACGCACAACATTGGGTGCTCTTTAAAGCTGACCACCCATTTCTGTACTTCGTGATCGATTCTGCACTGGATGTTGCTCTTATGGCTGGAAAAGTTATGAATCCACTTAATTCGAGAATTAGATAATAAGAGTGCTAGAATTTTTAAGTATTTCTTAAACTTTCATTTACTTCCTTAAAAATTATTTTATTTGTGATTGTCTGTCAAATAAAAAATATTTAGTTAAGAGATTTGCGTTTTTCTATGCCTAGGTTCTATTACGTACTTGCAAGGATTTCACATTTAGTCTAAGAGCCAGTGGCCGGCAGAGTATTTTAAGAGGCCTCTCTACATTCGGGAAATTTCCCATAACTTTGAAAATAATGCATCAATCTTGAAACGCTAAGATTAAATGGTAAAATGCTGGTATCACCCAATTTTAATTATAATAGTAAAAAAAAATTTTTTTTACTTTAGAAATAATTGTTTTAAAAAAAGAATTTGATACCAGCATTATACGATTTATTTCAACATTTACTGAAAAAAGAAAATTTGAAAACGCCATTAATTAAAGGAATAATGCAAAATTTAGTAAAAAATAATTAAGCGGCAACCCGTTCCTTCGTAATATACAGGGGGCGATCGCTATATTTAAACGAAGACGGCGCCGGCGCGGCGTGGCGGTAGTACGTACCTACAATGGATAGGTACCATATTATAATACAATAAATACTGATTGGTATTGTATTGGTTGGGTTTTCAGTTGGGTGACCAGAAACCAACTGTTTTTATTCCCTACCCTTCAAGTACGACCCAATGTCACATAACGATTAGTCATACATGTGATTCAGACCTAATACACTAGATCTTTTCCTTCTTTCAATGCCTTATCATAACCTAATCTAAATAGGAACTAGTAACTGTTCGAACACAACACATGTGCACCTTTAGAAAATACAAATTGGTATAAGTTGCCTAGATTACATAATATGAAAACTTAATAATAAACAAGTGACAATACTGATAACAACAAGTAAGAATACTAATAATTACAATAACAATATAAATAAAGAATATAAGTAACCAGAATAACAATTAGAGTAGCCTTGCTGTACATCCGAGTTTCTTTTCCCCATTATTCCGCGATTTTCCATTCTCCCTCGACTTTTTTCAGATGTACCACATTCCGTCTCTTTTCCTGACCTGATTCATCGTTCCTAATTGTCATATCGCCTCCGTTTTTCCCTATCACTGTATGTTGCTCCGGGCTAAAATTACTGGTTAGTTTGTTTTCTTTGACAAAACATTTTTCTTACACCTTGTCTCCGACTTCCAAATCATTCTCTAACGCTCTCCGTTTCCGGTCTGCATACCCCTTTCCTTTTTGCTTTTCTGAGTCTCGATCTGCTACTTCCTCATCCATTGGGTTTGTCAATGTGTTGATGCTTGGTAATTTGTCCTGGAATTGTCTTCCGTAGAACAGTTCCCCCGGGGATTTCCCCGTTACAGCATGTGGCGTACTGTTGTACATAACTAAATAATCAAGTAGTTTTTGGTTCCAGTCCTTTTTTAAGTTTTGGCCGATTCTAAGTCTCTTTAAGATGTCCCCATTTTGTTGAGGCCAGTACGGTAGTGTGTAATAGATGTGAATTCCACACTCCCGGCAGTAATTCTTCATTTCGTCAGAGATGAGTTGTTTTCCGTTGTCAAACGTAATGGATTTTGGGTATCCCAGTCTTGAGAAGATTTCTTTCAGTAGAAGTATCGTATTTGAAGCAGGAATTTTCCGCATAAGTTTGATCTCCTTGTACCGACTATAGTAATCAATTAAAACGAAAATGTAATCACCACTAGGCAATGGGCCTAAATAGTCGGCAGCAACAGCAATCCAAGGTTTGAGAGGGATTTCTCTCCTCTTCATGTACGAAGGTGGGTGTGGTGTCGAAACTAACGTGCACCCTTTACATGCCTTCACCAAGGTTTCTGCATCTTTTTCAATCTTTGACCACCACACCTTAGTCCGCAACCTACTTTTCATGGCTACGATGCCCGGATGACCTTCATGTGCAGCAGCTCGTTCTCTTAAGGACCTTGGTATGACGATTTTCGTGCTCCTCAAAAGAATATTTTCCCAAGAACAGAGTTCTGTTTCAAAAGGTTTATATTCTCTCACTGAGTCGTCCCACTTTGAATTTAGGAGAGCTGCCTTGACTTTCTGTATCTGAGGATCTAGTTCTGCATTCATGTAGCGGGACGGCAACCGGCCGTGCGTATTCAACTATAACGTTCATAGTCTCACAATCAAAAGGCATGTCTGTTTTAATTTTGCAGGGCCGAGACAATGGGTCTGCTATATTAGACTTTCCGGGATAATAGACAACCTTGTAGCCTTAGAACCCATCTTTCTATACACGCGCTGGGTCTTGCTTTAGAACCGAAAATTGCTTCTAACGGTTTATGGTCCGTAACTATTTCGAATTCTTAGATATGCTAAAAGTTTATGTGAAAGGCTTGAACTTTCTTTTGAACCTCCAAGATGAATTAGGAGGAAGCGTATATTTGGCGACGAAAGTAAAGATGTTGATTTATCGTACGAAGATGATGACTTTAGGCGAACAATGTTTTCTTCAATAGACAGAGTAACTGCTGAAATACGAGAAAGATTCCAACAGCTGCAGAATCTAGCGCAAAAATATGCTTGAGGTAGTTTTAAATGTTATAGGCACTTATGCTTTTTCTAAATTTTTCATTTTATTTTGACCTAATTAACATTTTTGTTTGGTTATTTTTCTAATGTAATAATGAGTTATTCTTTTTCCCTCAGCCTGATACATATTTAGGTGCAAAAATAAAAATATTTGTAGAAATTGGGAAGTTTTTCTTTAATAACTTGAAAGTAAGTTTCTGGTACTTAGCGCCTTTGGTACGTCCACGCTTCAATTGTATAAAAGATTTTGCTATGAAAAAAAAAAAATTCTTGACTAATAATTAAAATAGAGGGGGCGGCGAAAGCCCACGCTACGCCACTGTCTTTGAGATCGTAGGACCCGAGAGTTTTTATCTCGCTTAGTGCAGATTTGGCACGCTCAAAAGCTGTCTTCTGCTCCTCTTTCCAATATTTTGTAATATCCGTCTTTAATGCTTTCCGAGCTTTAATCTAAGTAGTTTCCTCAATGGCTCCGTCACCGTCGCCAAATTTGGGATCCACTTATTCAGATAATTCAGTAAGCCTAGGAAGCTTTGAATTTCGTCTACGGTTTTTGGAAGTCTAAAAGATCTAATAATAAATTACTGAATGATGAAATAATAACTTTTATTTCATACTGTGTCAAATTTGTTAGTTTTACGTCAGAGTTTTGAGTCCGGGAAATGGGACTTTACAGTACAAGTCCTGTAAAAAAATACAACCAACAAATCAAGCTGTTGTCATAGATACTCAATTCATGGATGTTTAAATTCTGAATTCCAATTTAATTTATTAAAATGAAAACAATGATTTAGTATCTGTAGCATGAAATAAAACGCATTACGACATACGTCCGGAAACTTTTACAGTAACTTGTCTCAAAATTCCAGACTCGGCTCCTTCGTCTCCTCGTCTGTAAATATTTCGACTCGTTACTGTAAAAATGAGTTTTCCGGACTTATAACGTAAATTACTATTTAGGAAAAGATATTTAAGAAAAATCTAAAAACAGGTAAATTTTTATCAAGAGGGTGCAACCTCATACCCCTGACAGGAGCAACCTCGATTTTTTAAAAAGGGAATAGCGAGTTACAAGTAACTACCGGACGTGTATCGTAATGCATTTTTTTCACTACTAGCTGTAGAATGTACGATTATATAGTTTGTAGAGGAGGTGTGAAGTTGTTTTTCTTTCCTAGTAGTTGATAATTTTTTCATTATTGACCAGTAGTTAATAATGGGCAGAGACCGGATTTGATGCAAAATGCATATCGATTATTTTATCTTCCTACTTAACAACAGCGCCCTTCGATTTTCACAAATTGCACCAGTTGCAAATATTAGACATTAATTAACTGCAATTCATGCAAAAAAACAAAAAACGAAGTTAAATTATTACAAAAGCACAGGTATGCATTGTGCAAGTTTTTACACGAAAATCCGGTCTCTGACGGAGAAATGTCAGAAAAAAAAAACATAACCTCGGATGCCAGTCACAGTCGATCCTGTCCAAATTTCGAGTTTCACGTACAGGAAAATATGACATTCTTGGAGTAGGTTTCTTTAAGGGGTTGAGCTCGACGCGCGAGCCAAAATTTGCAACGATCCACGGAAGAAACAAATGTTCAGAGACGTCAACGTCTATTCAGGATTAACTGTGACCTGGCACCCGCTAGACGATTGTATTTTTGATGCTTCATTTATTTAACGATTTAAGCTGCTAGTAGTGAAAAAAATAATATATAAACCACGGTAGAGAAGCCCTTTCTCAGCTTCGCAACTTAATTCCCTCGATGCTTCGCATCTCGGGAATTAATACTGCTTAGCTGAGAAAAATTACTTCTCTACCTTGGTTTATAATATACTATTATTTCATACTGTAAGCCTGTTCTTTATTACTCTATTTCAAAAATCAACAAAATCACATTTTGTGAAAATCGCATCACCTTTGTTGTACATGTAAAACTTCAGTAGCCGACAAATACGTTTGAAAATGTCAGATTAATGTCAGATTTGATTTATAAAGATGAATCTGTCCGGTAAGTGTTGCCTAGCGACACTGTAATAGCTCTGATACTGTAATAGCTCAACTAGCGGACGCAAATTGATCCTTTAATGGAACATCTACCGGACAGTATGAAATAAAGGTCTTTTAATTGTCTTTTCGGCCACATAATTATTTTTTTATATATTTTGCATAGTCTATAAGTTAGTAATTAAAAATGATTTTTTTTACGGATTTGTTTTGTATTTAGGAATGCCTGCAATTAACGATAAAAAGCTTGCAATAAACATTATTAGACAATTTATTATTGATCTGAATAATGCTGTAATCAAATTTGTCGTCATCCATACTCATTTATACCAATCGTTAACAATAAGTAAATAAATAAACTGAAAACAAAATAGTCGTGTTTAATTTTCTGAGCGATAAAGCAACTGTAGTATTGAACACTAAATTTGATTTCATATGAAATGTTCAGAATGATTTCCATCGACATCCATGCACTCATACAGACGATTATGAAATACGCTTTTTACGTTACGCAACGTTTCCGGTGTTATTTGTCGAGATTCCAGGATAATCTTTCGTCGCAAATCTTTCAGAGAAGCTGGTTCTGTCGCATAAATTTTGGACTTGAGGTGTCCCCACAAATAAAAATCTAGGGGCGTCAAATCGGACGATCTAACTGGCCATTCTACTGGACCTTGCCTACCAATCCAGTGGTCGGGGAAGTTATTGTCCAGGAACTGTCGTACTGGCGCAGTATAATGAGGTGGTACTCCATCCTGTTGAAAGACCAATGCGTTCTCTAGCCCTAGCCAAAAACCGACAAGATAATAAATACGCAAATAATTGTAGAAAAACACAGATTGTCTAACATTGTTGATTGAAAGCTTTTTATTGTTAATAATTGCAAGCATGTCTAAATACAAAACAAATCCGTTAAAAAATTGTTTTTTTTTTTATTTACTAACTTATAGACTATGTAAATAAAAAATACTTATGTGGCTGAAAAGACAATTAAAAGACCTTTCAAACGACATGTTACTCGACCCCTATTCCCTATTTAAAAAATCGAGGTTGCTCCTGTCAGGGGTATGGGGTTCCACCAAACCTGCTTACTATTGCATCAAAACATGTCCCCCTCGAAATAAACATTGACCTGTTTTTAGATTTTTCTTAAATCTCTTTTCCTAAAAAGGTATTGAGGGTGGCTCGTTTCGATTGAAACGGTCTGTATAATTGTCTGCAGAAAGGTTTGACACCTTTCTGGCTTAAATCATGACCCAAGAATCTAACTTGCGAGAGACCAAATTTACATTAAATTTGGCTTTGTTCAAGAATACGTTATGCTCTTGCAACACTTCCATAGCGAGTCGTAGCCGCTTGTTAAGTTCTTCCTGAGTACTACCCAAAAACTAAAATGTCATTAATAAAGTTTATGGTGCCCTCGCATTTCGCAAGAATTCTTTCTAAAACCATCTGAAATATTTCCGGTGCCGATGTGATGCCGAACATTAAGCGTTTGTATCGGAAAAGTCCTTTCCTAGTAATAAACGTGGTAATCGGGCGAGATTCTATAGCTAGTTCCAGTTGGTGAGAGGCATTCTTTGCATCAAGTTTTGAGAAGATTTTTGCATGTCTAAGCCTGGGTAGAATGCAGTGGTATCCATTGTGGGTAAAGGATGGTTCTCCCTAACAATTGCCGCATTTGCTCTTCTCATATCGACGCATATTCGACTTCTCTATTTTCCTTGAGAATTGAAACAAGGGGCGAAACCCATCTAGAAGGCTCATTTAGTGGTTCGATTATGTCTAAATCTAGGAGTTCTTTGAACTTATTGTCCACCTTTTCTTCTAACGGTATTGGAACTCTCCGATAGGGCTGGCTAACAGGTAGAACTGTCTTGTCTATGGGTATTTCAACTAAGACATCCTTAAACTTGGGAAAACTTTCGTGTACTGCTCTGACCTCTAACCCCAGTTTAAGTAAGTTTAGTTGTAGGGCTGTCTCCTTTCCTAAAAGATTTCTTGAGCCATTTTTGATAACATAAAATGTTGAATTTATTTCCTTCGTGCCGACCGTGATCCCGGTTTCGAACGATCCAACGACTTGCAAAGTTTTGTCGCTGCCGTAGACCCAAAACTTTTTCCCCGGATTAGCCACTTGATTCCATACCTTTATGTGCGATTTCTTCAGAATCTTCCATGTATTGTGCCCAATCAGGTTTGATTTACTACCAGAATCAATTATTATTAGTTCTACCGGCACCTCACCAAGATTTGAGGAAATATTTCCGCTAGAGGCGCTGCGTTCACAATGACAGTGTGAAGGAAAACACACCGGCGCTTGCTTTATACTCATGCAATTTACTGGTACAAGAAATTAATTTCATCATGGTCGTAGTGAAAATTTCAATCAGTGATATTATAAAGTACGTGGGTGTTAAAATGAGACCTATAGTGGAAGGAGACGCGGTGTATAACGCAGGGCATGTGTTATTGTGCCAAATTAAAAACTTGAATGGTCCCGAAATTTAAATTCTGTGAAGGAATTACACCTTCTTTTAATCGTCTCAATTTAGCATTTGCTGTAGCTGAAATTGAGAAACTAGTTTTATTCAGAATTAAAGTAATACACATCCTTACCAATTGAAAAATCTTGCCCTACAAAATGTTTACTGCAAACAGTCATTATAATTTGTTTTACCTTCAACTTTTATCTTTCCGTCAAAATTTGAAGTTAGGAGCTTTTGTGTCAAAAAAAATAATAGAGATATCCCATTCACAGGATAACGCAAACGAAGTGTTTACATCAAAACTGGAATTGTGGAAGTGTCTACTGACACATTGTGTCCTAGACTTTTTTCACTGCGATGGTACCTACATGTCAGTTTAGTGTCAACTGTGTAGTCAACTGACACCTCTGCATGCCTACATGTGCCTGACTGGTCGATTTATTTTGGCTTCGTCCATGTACATGTTTTTCATTAATCACTTTCCCATTTTCTTTGCAGCTACGTTGCAACATTAATTCCACATGTACACGACGGCCAGTTTGTTTTTATTGTTGTATGTACTTACTTGAAATTATTTTTAATCTCCGTCGCCAATGTATTGGTTGGGTTTTCAATAAATTAAACATCATTTCACGAACCACTCGCCTCCGTGACCAGAAAACAACTGTTTTTATTCCCTATCCTTCAAGTACAGGTATCCGACCCAATGTCACATAACGATTAGTCATACATGTGATTCAGACCTAATACACTACAAGTATAAACAAATAAACAGTCCTAAAAAATAAAGCGGGCCCAAGTAGGATTTACTCAATACCTACCCGCCTTCTCACTTTGAACCAGTCGATTAGGATTTCCATTATGGAAATTCAACTAATTTTGTTAGTGTCCTGTTGAGTGGGTTATACATGGAGAGAAAAAATGAAGATAATTGTATTATTAAAAAACTTTCAAAAACCGAAAAAGTTCCGCTTCTTCAGCACCGGTAAGTGCTACATTATTATAATAATATTAATAATAAGCCTGTACTCAAGTTACTCAGTGAAGCTTGTCGTTTTGGTAATTGGGTGCATGGGAGGCATCAAGGACTCGCTCGTCTCCAATCTGAAAATCATTCCTGCCTGCCGTAAACCGGCAGAGAACCTTGCGGCTGGAATGCAGAAAGCGGTCATCTTGGGGTCGTTGCGTCTGCTCAGGGCACATGATTTACGGGATTCATAGTTGCTGACCTCATGGTTTTGAGGAGTGGCTATGATGTACGAACAGGACCTGACCAGCAAGGAACCTCGTGAAGGTCGGAATCACGGGGAGCTCCTTCTGGTCAATACGCAAAAAAAAAAATTAGCTTTATTTAGTCGTGAGTTGTTAGATTGGTACGTCTTGAATAAGAAATGATGAAGCATTTTCCAATGTTTAGGTCCAATCTATTAAGCGCACACCATTTCACCAGAGAATTCAGATCTTCTTGCAATCGATAGCAATCAAGCCTTGACGATATCTGCGAATAGATTTTAAGGTCGTCAGCAAATAGTAAGTGATTTCATGACAGGATAGAAGAGATGTCATTGATAAAGAGAAGAAATAGAAGCGGTCCTAAATTGGACCCTTGAGGGTGTATGGATGTAGATACTACAATTTTAGATCTTACGTTCCGGAATTCGATCTGTATGCGATTTATTAGGTAAGACTTGAATAGATTGATTAACTTATCGCAGAAGCCAAATGTATCAAGTTTTTCAAGAAGTAGACAGTGGTCAATTGAATCGAAGGCTTTGCTAAAATCCGTGTATACTACGTCTGTTTGACCCTGCGCATGTGCATCCAAGCATTCCGACAGATATTGCGTGATAACGGTAAGATTAGTTGTAGTAGATCGCCCTCGAATAAATCCATGCTGAGCAGGGGAAATTTGGTGCTGAACTGCATTGTAGATGTACTTATATAGGACCGTTTCGAAAATTTTTGCTACATTTGAAATGATGGCGATAGGTCTGTAGTTACAAACTTTTTGTGAATCGGGCATATACGAGCTTCTTTCCAGATTTTAGCAAACGCTGAACTTTTTAAAATAATATTAAAAAGGATATTCAAAGGTCTTACAAGGACTGAAGAACAATATTTAAGTAAAAAACTTGGAATCTGATCGGTGCCTGCGGATGGTTTACATTTCAACTGCTTGATTCCTGTAAGTATATCCTGATCGCTCATGTGCGGTATATTAATACATTTAGTCTGACGAAAGCATTGAAGTGTAGGTGTTTTCGTAGACTGATGAGAGTCGATATAGACGCTGCCAAAATAATCTGAAAATGCGTTGACAACTTCTTCGGGTCCGTCATGTATATTACCTCCAAGGTCAAGTACCGAATTGGGAATGCGAGAGCAATTTTGTTTGGTATGCATGTAAGACCACAAGTCCTTAGGGTTATCTCTGATGCTCTCTTGGACATTCAATATATATCTGTCCTACAGATCCTTAGATTGGTCTTTTACTTGTGACCTTAGGTTGCTAAATCGCATGTAGTCAGATTGATCCTGTGTGCGTTTGAATTCTTTACGAGCTCGGTCTTTTGCACGAATGTTTTTAATGATGATACTGTCGTACCAAAGGGGATAGCTAAACTTGTGTCTTCTGGGTCGAATAATGGGTACTGTTTTATCAAAAATCGAATAGATTTTGTTGTAAAAGTCTTTACACGCTAAGTTTATGTCGCTGTGCTGCTCTAAGAAAGACCAATCAATCTGAGATAACAGCTCATAGAGCAACGGATAGTTGGCTTTTTTGAAGTTGTAATGTTTATAATTTGCGGTGCTTATAAAATTGTTGGCCTTCGTTACATGTACCAGAAAGTTAATTAATAGTGGCGGGTGATACAAGTCTTCTCTGACTAGTGGTACAGCCTCTCTTGTAACTGTGCATGCGAAATTAGAAAAAACGAGGTCTAACAAACGGTTGTTACAATTAAGAGTTTCGTTAAACTGAGTAAAATTAAATGGAGACTGATAGTTTTTGATTATAAGGGAATAGCTATTCCTACCAGAAATATCGGCCAGGTAACCAGGAGCATTGAAATCACCCAACAGCAAGACGTGATCGTGATAGAAGTAATCCAGTGAAGAAAGAGCATCGAAGAATGATTCGAAATCATTGAGACTAGTCGTGGGTGGTATATAAACTATAAAAACGTAAATGTGAGCAAAGGAACTGACTGATATTTTTGCACCAACTATATCAATACTGGGAACAATGCTATGAACAGATGTTAGATTCAGCTGGTAACAATTGATACTGGTTTTAACGGCTAAAAGAACCTCTGGTGGCGGAGTGTACCGCAAAGTTTCGATCGCGCCTAAAAATCTGATATTGGTCTGAGAATAGTTCGGAGTCCCCTACGTCACCCGACAGCCAAGATTCCGCTAATCCAATGATATCATAGTTGTTTAATATTAAGTTGGTGTAAAATTTCAGGGTCTTAGATCTTAATCCACGAACATTCTGGTAGTAAGCGTTGAGATCGGCGTTAGTGTATTTGGGCGTATCTAGTTTAAAGTTCTATTATTATTAGTTGGTGTGTCGGAATTAACTATTTTGGGTGTACCGTTAATGTATCTGATTTTTAAGTGAGTTTCGCCAGCTGACAATCGATCCCTAAGCTTAACCTGAAGATCCTTATATCAGAGACAGTAGTGCAGTCCTTTGAACGGCGTTCTTCCCCTGAATTACCAGAAAGCTTCTCATCAATCCCGTAAACGATTAAATTACGACGGCGTACTTGGCGCTCATTCACTTCTTGGCACAGTCGTTCGAGATGCTCATTTCCATCCACAGTCAATACACCACCCGCAGTAGACTCGGCTTCCTCTAGTTTCTCAATCCTATTTCTCAATACGGTAACACTGTCTTCGACAGCGGAAATTCTTTCATCTATCTGCCTAAACATGTTATCAAAACATTCATTGATTGTTTGTTTTAACTCGTTTCTCAGATCGGTTATAAATTTGCTAATCTGTTTCTCGATAACCTGCTCGATGGCAGCGATGGATAACGTGGTGGCCGGGCTCGAAGCTGACGTTTCAGGTTTACATTTGTCACACATCCAGTTGGACAAATTGACAATTTCGGCGGGAGTAACACTTAAGCATTTGACATGTGAAATTTTTTTGCAGGTGTTGCATTTTACATACGGAGTTGTTGGTGTTACGGCACCGTCACACTTAAGACAGTTATTTGTCATGTTTGAAAAGCAAGATTATTTAAGGGGACCGTTTGAGTCGATATATATAGATATAACGCCTGTGTAAAAACACGGTCTATTTCATTCCAACTTCACGGAAAAACCAGTGCAATTATAGAAAAACAAAAATAATCTTTGTAAAGTAGAGATATCAAGGATTTAGACGAAGTGTTTGCACAGATGTAGTATGAATGGTAACTGAGAAAAAAAAAGTTAAATATTTCGTTTCTGGAAGGCTACAAATAATTCTGAGAAAAACGCATTTATTACAGCGATGCTCTAACCAAATCTGTTCAAAATACCTAGTCCCATGAAGAAAGTGCACTGAATGCGTATGCCACTAAAATCATTTGATATAATGGCTTAGATTGTGCAGGAGTCGGGAATGAAAATGACACGTTCATTCCACAGTGCTCAAGATTGCCGCCATGTATTGTGGTCCGTTTCCCAGTTAAAAAGGCAATAAAAAGTTTCAGCTTTTGGTTACGAGGTGGTGTCTTGCGGTCTATAGTTCACAATTCGGCAACGGGCGGGCGGCGGCGGCACTATTTAATCTCTGGACCTTCAGAGCAAAAAATAGTGTAAAAAAGATTCTCATAAATCACGACCAAAATACTCATTTAGAGCCGTTTGACACTATGCTTATTTCAATACTGAATTCCGTACTTAAAATTACGCACTGAAAATTTGATGCGCGCGCCGTTTTAGTACGAGAAATTAGAACATGTTCTATTTTCTAGTATACAAGTTTGCGTCTCGTACTCAAATTGAGCAGATCAGATGCGCATTGCACCAATCAGCTGATATACCGACCACCCGACCACTCACAAAATTATTTGCTGCAGTCACTATGGTCACCCATCTCGCCCATTTGTTTTCTCAAATGCGACTTCGGTCTAGGAAATTCCCAAATTTTATTACTCTCCTTTGTACCGGCGTAGGGTGATCCGGGTGATATCCGGTATTTGGTGATTTGTTGTTGTGTCTTGTCGTAACAATGTCAATCTCAAAAGCAGTTTCCATGCTAATCTCTTTATTTAGAAACAACGAGTGCTTATACAGTCCGTTTTTTATTTAAAAAACCATTGTGGTGCAAATGGTAACACCCTAAATTTAATTCCCTATATCAAAAGCATTACGTTGTTATGGAAACCAGAATAGGGTGTGAATTATTTGCACCACAATGGTTTTTTAATAAAAAAAACGGACTTTATGCCCCAAAACATAATTTATTATGTAAAAATCGCAACGCCAGAAACGGGGCTCTAGAAAAAATTCAATGCTAGCGTTTAAAGTTGGTTCTGAAGGTATCTGATGTATTCATGATTCGCCCACAATACACCGTAGATAAATAATTATAATAAAGAATCCCACAACAGTAAGACCGGCAGGAGTACGTCATTTGTAGTTTGACAGCCACAAAATTGACAGCTGCACCTGACCTGACCTGACCTGACCTGACCTGACCTGACCTGACCTGACCTGACCTGACCTGACCTGACCTGAACTAGAGCGCATGTGCATATACTAAAAATTGTATTGAAAATTCATAATAGTCGCACACAGGGACGAAACTTCTCTCGTACTAAAACGGCGCGCGCTTACAATTTTCAGTACGAGAATTTTGAGTACTGAATTCAGTACTGAAATAAGTATAGTGTCAAACGGCTCTTAGACTCGTACGCACAAGGGGGAAGTTCTTGAACATTCCGATGTATTTTGTACTTTAGTTCTAACTTTTTTTTTTTTTTCGTGAACTTGTTAGGAATAATATACCTGCAAAGTGTAAACAGTGATTTAGTCTAGTCAAGAAGTTGAAAACCTGCAAAAAATAGTTACATGGATCTGAAAAATATGAGGGATAACTCATTCGATTCGGGATTAAATTTTATTCTGAGAAAGACTTTTTTTGTTTGTTCGGCAAATAAAAATTGCAATTATTGTTATTAACAAAAAACTAAAAAAAGGGGTTTAGTTTTTTAGCAATAAAACAAAAACTATAAGTGATCGGAAAAATTGGAAAAAAAGATTCAAAAAGAGGAGAAAATTTCCGATGAAAAACTCCCAACTCCCGGAGTTCTATCTCTACTACATTGTTAATGAACAATTAAATTTTTAATAAAAACATTTTGTTTTTATTTCTAATTATTTAAACATTAGAAATATAAAAAAACATTACAAACAATAAAAATTGTTTTTAAGAATCTCTTTTAAAATCATTTTTTCCCATAGAAAAAAATCTAAACTTGTCAAGTCTGGTGATCTTGCTATAGCCACTCAATTCCAATGGTTCGGCAATCGGTTGTTAAGCCAATTGCGAACGTTTAAGGCATAATGTGGTGGAACTACATCTTGTTGAAATTTCTTTTATGAATATGTTTAGCTCATTTGTTTTGGGAGCCATAAGTAAAAATAATTTCAACTCTTTCAGCAACTGAGTTGACCATTTATTCATCTGAACGTATGCAGATTTACTTTAAAACTGAATAATTGTCAATGTCAATGAATAAGAAACAGTTTTTATTATATATCACCAAAGTGATGTTTTCTTAAAAACTAATAGTACAAATAAAAAAACTACTACATCGCCAAAAAGAGGTCAAACGAACCTTTCAAAAAATAAACTTTTAAACCCCCTGTTCCATTTAAGCTCTTTGAGGGGGCTGCTGCCCCGGCTAAGGGGGTGCACCTACAGGTCTAAAACTACACTAATTACGAGATAAAATTGACCAGTTTCAGAATTTTGCAAATAACGTTTTTGTTTTCTACATATTTAGGGTGGATCCTTTTAAAAAAATCACCATGTATATAAGAAAGGCTCCAAGAAGTGAAAAATTTATAGGTCAATTTTTTTTTTTTAAATTTTGTTGTCTTCATTGAAAGCGGAGGTCCCATAAAATTCTGTAAATTAACAATTGCCTAACTTATTGCAAAGTGAAGTAAAATCGATTTTTCCAACGGGATCTCATTCCATCAAGTGTTAAGAACTCACCATAATTTATTCAAATTTTTACTCTCTTCAGAGACGGCGAGTGCATCCCGTTATGAAAAATAAAATTATTAATAATGGAGATAGAACTCCGGCAGTTGGGAGTTTTTAATTAGAAATTTCCTCCTGTTTTTGAATCTTTTTTCCGATTTTCGATTTTAACCATCTGTCTTTATGTTATTGCCAAAAAACTAAACCCCTTATTTTTTAATTTTTTGTTAATAACAATTATTGTCATTTTTAATTGCGGAACAAACAAAAAAAAAAGTTTTTCTCAGTTATAATATAATTAGAGTTGAGATTTCGTCGGAAAAATTTACCGATTGTTACGAGAGTTCGCCTAGCAATTTTGCGAATGACATTGACATAAAAATCACGAAACGCAGTTGAGTGATTTTTGATCAATGTCATGAGCAAAATTGTAGAACTCGAGTCCACAATTGGTAAATTTTTCTAGCGAAATCTCAACTCGAATTATATTCGCCAGACTATTTCACGAAAACTCCACAAATTATTGATAATGTGGTGTAAGGTGACAGGTAATTGAGGTATTTGACATGCAGTATGCTGCCACTGTGACTGCAGCATTTGTTATTTTTTCGCTGAAAAATGAGGTACGTTGTGTAATAGCGACTGTTCATTGGTCCGTAACCCCCGATAAAATTTTGACAAGTCAATTTTTTCAATTTAAATTTTGATTCCATTGTTGAATGCTCACATATGATTGGTTAAAATATATGTGAGTGAAATAGTCAGAATAAAATCCAGAATCGAATGAGCTATCGCTCATATTTTCGGGTCCTTGCAACTATTTTTCGCAGGTTTTCAACTACTTGACTAGACTAAATCACTGTTTACACTGAAAATTTCTTTCAATAGTTAGTAATTAAGGTCTTGGCCCAGCATCATTTGTAAGTTTTCTTTTGTACTCCAGGAGAACTATTATCTTAGATTGAAAAGCCAATTTTTCTCCTAAATTAAAAAATATCGTCACAACATATCTAAGCATTTTTCTGGATTTTATTGTAAACGTTAGATCATAATAGAATTTACTCCGCCGTTTCCAATAAAATCGATAAAAACGCGAAGATAATTATTTTATTTTGGAAATATTTTTGTATTGTAGAGCTAGAGTTGTTGAAATTAAGAGAAAGGACCCACCGATGTCCTGTAAAAATTTCAAGTTTCAAGGCCTTGTACCAATCAAAAGTTAACATCGAGTGAAAAATACAACAGAATCCCTTTAGCGAATTAAAAAAAATAGTGTATGTACCGGAGGTAGAATGGATTTTACATATAAAAAAATCTGAAAATATTGGCTACAATTTGTATAAAACTTGTACAGAATAAAAAGTAATAACTCAGTCCATAATTATTTATTTTCCACTGGTAAATTTGAATAAATCGCCTATGTGAATAGCCTTGGTTTTAATTGGTATATATAATCGCGAGTCTACTGTATTTATTTTATTAAACGGACCATACACTATCAGATTTATTTGCAAATATATATGTTTGCAAATTGATTTGACCCTTTCAGCACAAACGTGCAAATTCTCTGCTCGTAAAAAGGAGCCCCATACAAAATTAACAACTTTTAATTTTATCAAATGTTTTGCAAACACTAAAACTTGTTTACAAATAACGCCAAACATACTCAAATATCACTTATTTGCAAACATATTTGACCGTGTATGGTTTCTATTTAACCAACTGTTTTTATTTACTTTACTGCATACATGTATTTATTTATTGGTTTTCTTTAATTATAAATTCTTTTAATAACCATCAATTTCGATGATCCGCATCTGCCGCGGTCGTCCTTTGACTAGGCGGCCTATTTTGTTTTTCTTCCGTCCACAATATTTCACAACATTTCGTTCTATAAAAAACATTTCTCTCAAAACATCGCGCAGGTTGAAAAGGAACCTATCTGAGACCCATTTGAACTATAGTACACTTTAAGATGTTTTGTTTAGTTTGGCCATTGGATAATAGGTATCAGCACTTCCTTATCCAATTACATGAGATAGAGTGATCGGTGATCTTCTCTCTCTTTGACGGGAACCTTAAAGAGAAAAAGGAAAGGAGTAAAAAACAGGGACACAGTTTCTTCACACCACGGGGCCCGTCGTGGTGACTTACAATAGAACAGACTATGCACTAGACCTCGGTAAGGATTTACATTAATACACAAAGGACTATATTCTAGGAGTGATTGACAACGTGAAAGCAGGGAAAAAACAGAGTTTTTGCGAAGGCTATTGAACTGATGCGATAGCGCACCGGCGCAAGGTTGTAAAAAAAAACTTATTGCTACTCTCAGATTTTTGTGAAACTTAGAGAGTAGGTGGCGAGATACGCGTATAATTCCCAGACAAAAAATTGTGTTTCTATAGCAGCAAGTACCACTTAATTATAACGAGAATTGCATTTTGATGTTTTTGATCCAATAAGAACACTGAACTTTGATCACGTGGTACTGAATTACCTGGTAATTTTAATGTTCTTGTTGCTTTGGCACCGTAATTTTAACTAGAAGAGCAAATTAATAGGTGATAATTTGCATCTCGCTTAAATTATCAGAACTGTCAGAGCAGACATTTTAAAATTCTAAAACATTAAATTACAAGTTTTGAAACATTTTAACTAAGATGAACATTGCTACAATTGGTATGGTCGAAAGTACAAAGCATTTTTTTTAGCTGCATCATCGTTCTCCGGACTTTCCAATCTTGCATCCTAAGAAGAACAGTTTCCGCTTATCAAAATATCACTCCGTGTGGCAGTGCCACCCTGCATACAATCTACAATTTTTTATGATGGTCCTGGTCCCCTTTAAGATAAGGTTTCAGTGAAGTTATCCTGTTATGACCCGTATTTTTTATGAGCGGATGTTCACTAACTACAACTGTAACGAGATGTGAGACTACATTCGATCTGGTACTATGGTTTGCTATTTTGACTTTCTTTGCGTCTGTACCTAGTCTTCTGCAGCAAGCCTTGTCCACTTGTTAATTTCATTATTCCTACGGGTACGTTTTTATATCACGCCGATGAACCTGATTTCTTCCAATAGGAATTGACAGTTAAAAACGTTTCTCACAGCTGAAGACACTGAAGAATGGAATTTTCTGATATTAAGAGGAACACTTCTTGCAATACTTTGTCCAATATCTGATTAGGATTTATCACTGAATCGCTTATTCATCTTTACTTGAAAAATGGTCGCAAAATTCAATTTGACATAGGAAAAATAGATAACGTCAGTGGCTTAGTAACGGCATACAAAAGCAACTTTTTATTTTGAACAAAAAAATCCTCATGCAATTCTCTAACCAAATTTCCTTCGTTCTCGAAAAATTATCAAATAATTACGGAATGTCAAACACTCGTGCTTGCTGAAACATACAAAAAGTACTCGTGCACTACGTGCACTCGTACTTTTAACTGGTTCAGCAAGCACTCGTGTTTGACATTTCGAAATTATTTGATAATTTTCCTCGCGCTAAGGAAATTATATATGAAAATCACTCTCGCACGAGAACGCGTGTCGAACGCCTTACTCACTTTTGATTATTATCTTGATCTTTATTATCTCTCTTTTTTATATCATTGTTTATAAGTAAATGGCGGATTATATGCAAAGCGTATATATTTAAATTTTTGCATCTATATATTTAAATACAACAGATTCCCGATCATCGGAAACAATCGGGACCGGAGGCTTTTCAGATATTCGAAAGTTTGGTTAATACGGAGTTTTTTGTAAAAAAAGCAAAAGTACAATGTAGAACAAATATTAAATTAAATCAAATAAAAATTTCTATATAAACAAGTTATGTACGTAACATACGTTTACGCTTTTTGGCTTTTATGTTGCTCATGGTGATGTTAACTTTCAACTGACTAAATAGACCTTAAGTGGCATTTCGCAAGGACGAGCAACTACTGGGTGAGAGTGATCAAAAAGTTCGAAGTGTGACATAAGTAGTAGGACGTAAACAAAAATCCACGCGAGACACAGAAAAAGTACATTCTGTGAAACAATGCTTTCTGTTCAGAAATATTTGCAGCGGTCAGTCGAGAAACCCAAAGGGTCATAAACCTCTACCTGTCTAGCGCCCGACCCATATGCTAGCACAATACAAATACAATAAAATGTTCTAAATTCAACCACCACCCGAGACGACATTCGGGATTATAAAAGAATTATTGACCGGAGTCCATAAAATTACTAAAGTCTGGTCGTACTTTGCTTCTGATGAAACAGTCGAATGAGAACGTGACATCGTAATGGGAGAAACAGTTTAACAATTTTTTAGAATTTCACGGGCCATTACATTTAAATGTATATATATAGATATATTTTATTTTGGCACAATGTTGTCCCAAAAGGACATAATTATCTTTCTCAATCTGCAAAAGAACATACAAAATAAAATTGCTATGGAATACATTTTTTGTAGTTGTCCACAACAATTCCACTAGATCCATACAACAAAGTAGCAATAATTGTTAGGACCAGTAATTGCCAATTGTCTCTGAACCTGAAAGTAATAATTATCTTTTTGCTTTAGTTTAACGTCCCCATTTTGGTCTATTTTTAAGTAATTAATTTTTTCTTCATTGACCGCTTGTTGGGGATTTAAGTCTCGAATGGACCAAGGGCATTTTATTTCCACAATATGATCTTGATCAATAATTCCTTATCAATTAATTTTCCTTGTCAATAAACAGTCCGCACCCACTGACAAGTACCCCATATAGTATTCAGAGGGTGGTATTGGTTACCGTTCCCGACGGATGGACACCCTCCAGAGTATAACTACCCAACCCGGAGAAGCGTTCATTAGAGAAGTTCATTCGACCAGGGGGTATTCACTCCCACTCCTTTATGCTTATCCTCAGATTAGTTGTGACACCACATGTACATAGCGCTGTACACCACTTTATACTAAGGTCACTAGATGAAAAATTCTCTTTGTAAATATCTTTGAAAATATCCATGTCAAATGTTCATGGAAATTAAAAGAGACAGAATGATATATGTCGCAACCGTTGGCGTTACCTTTACAAAGAGAATTTTTCATCTAGTGGCCTTACTTTATACAGGTTTCTACAATTAATTTACAGGTTGCTAAGTTTTTATACCGTGGATACCGTCACGGTTGTTTTATTTACACCTATTTCAAATTGTCTTGACGTGATGTTGACACTGCGAATTTTTTTTTGGTTTTGGTGAAGTTTTGGACGTTTTTCTAGTAGTGTTTCGTTATCGTTTTTTAGTTGTTATTGCTGTTCTTCGTATTAGTGTTATTAGTGATTTAGAGGATTTTTTTATCATTTTGAAATGCCGTTTTACTGTTGTGTTCCTCATTGTGATAAAACAAGCAAAGACATTAAATTTCATCGTTTTTCAAATGACCAGGAGGTAAGATGTAATATCAAATAGTTCCATAAATTATCAAAATTCTACAATTTTAGCTGGTTAATAAATGGTGTGAAGCAATTCATCGTTTTCATTTGAAGAATATAAATATAAAAAAACTTCGTGCATCCTACTGTATCTGTGATCAACATTTTTCAGCAGAAGACAAAATATCAGAACACCATTGGTCTCTGTCAGGATTGACTAAAGGCTGCATTCCCCGGGGCAGACTTACTACTGGTGAGTTATAAATTTACTATAATCGCATTATACGTTATAGCTGTTACAGAAGTAAGGAACATCATTGCATCATCCTCAGAAATATCTGAAGATGCTATTGTTGGTAAGTCAAAATTTTTTAAGTTAAATAGTTGTGCTTTAAAGAGTATTTTTATACATATTTCAGGACATGTTTCTACTTCTTTGGGCGATGTTGAACAAAAGAAAACAATTTACAAATTTACCGGAGCCCGCAAAGGTAAATGACATTAATTCGAGATAGTAAAAAATATATATATATTTTTTAGATTTAAGGACAAGATCCAAAATCTTGAAATCTGTGGGGGTCAGCAGACAATTTATCAACAGATGCAAGAAAATTGTATAACATTGTCAAGAAATTTAAGAAAACTGCATCTGATCTTGACAGGGTAAATGTGTCAAACAAAGATCGTTTGGTAAAGACGAAGCACGAAGTTGAAACTAGGCAGTATTAGGAAAAATTAATCACACGACAATGCGGTTTTTTGAAAGCCAATTTAAAATGCAATCTAAGCGTCCAAAAGGCCGGAGATTTAGCCTGGAAGATAAAATCTTTGCCCTCACACTTTGTTAATCGTCCCCTAGAGCGTACAAAATACTTCAAAAATGTTTTGCTTTACCATCGCGGGTTATTTTGATGAGAATGTTAAACAAAGTTCGTTTTGGTGCTGGTATAAATGCCAGCTTCTTACAAACGTTAAAAACTTCGGTATCAAAATTGGATAAGCAATAATGGTTTAAGCCACCTCATTATAATTTTGAGTTAATTGCTGTTAAAGTTCGTTGAATTAATTTAATTTCTTGCAGTTTGCGTTTGTGGCTTGACAATTCATCGCCCAGATGGCACAGGTTTTCATTTACGGCTTGAATCATTTTTGCTAAATGCATGGAAGCGTACAAACAACCCATAAAGTTGGTTAACAATTTTTTTTTCAATTGTGGGTTAACTCATTATTGCTTAACAGCATCCAATTGTCCACAATGGAACGGCAAACCGCACTTTGTCACGATTTACCTAGAGTGTTTAAAATACTACAAAAATGATCCTTTACCATCGCTAGTTATTTTAATGAGAATGTTAAACAATCTTCGTTTCATTGTTGGTATAAATGTTAGAATGTTACAAACTTTAAAAACATCGGCATGATGTGATTTACAATAATTTGTGACTAACAAATTTGTGTTTTTGTTATTAAATATTTCTAATAATTTGCAGACTTTTACTTCCAGAATAAATTAACATGTCTAAAATTAAACTGCAAAGGAAGCTATACTCCATTCATTCTACTTTTACAATTAGGAGTCAACAATTCACTTCGTGAGTAAAACAAGGGGAGAGTGATTCATCTATCTCAACCATATATATTTACTAATCTGTGCATTCGACTTCTCTCACCTGAGAGAGAAGTTCATTCGGCTTTTCTCACCTCTGAGAGGAAATTCATTCGGCTTCTCTCACTAAACAGCGAACTAGTCCAGGGTTCGTTCATTGAACTAAAGACCAAGTGGTGTTTTTCCTTGGTATTCAAAGCGGCTAGGTGTGTACCTGAACCGCTATTTCCTTTACAAAGACCGTGGGTCTTGTAGAGTGGACTTCGCGGCCCCGTGAGGCCCCCTTCGCGACAGTTTACGTATAATCCGCATTCCTTGCATTCAAGAATTCCTTCGGTTGACGTTGTTATACACCTCATACCTTTTTGTATAGATTTAATTTGTTTTTGTTAAAATCTAATTTTGATTCTCGTATCATATTTGAACAGAGATTGTAACATCCGTCTTCTTATTTGTAATTTTGTCTATATTAACAGTTTAAAGTTTACTTTCTTTGTTCTCAACTCAATTCTTTGTTCAAATACCTACGATATAAATAGGAGAAGCAATGTTTTAATTATCATTATTGTCATTAACGCCGTAGTTGTAGTACGAAACACACCGAGCTGAAGAAAAGTCCATAACAACTGGTGTCAGAAGTGGGATTCCTGAAGAAAATTCAACGAGATCCATTAGTCCAGCAGCGCATCTGGAAACTCTGGTGGAACAAATCGTTGGTTCAGCGAAGACAAAAATCGTAAGTGGAAATATTTTTTCTTCTGTCTTGTACGTGTTTTGGTAAATACTCAGCATAATGACTGACTCAAATCCTCAAACAACTGACCAATTAAATCCGGGATCATCTCAGGCACAATCAAATTCTCCGAATCACAGTTTCTCCTACATTAGATCTCTTATCCCAGATTCATTTTCGGGAGATAAACGCGAATTCTATGAATTTTTACAAAATTGCGAGAACGCCTATCGATTATGCCAAGGTTCACAAAGGGAATTAATTCTAGTATATATAGTTTCTAAACTAAAGGGTTTCGCACGGTCTCAAATTCAAGAAAAAGAATTCAATTCATGGGAAGATTTAAAAGGGGTTTTAACACAAGCATTTTCCGACAATCGTGATCTAACTCAGCTGATGGAAGAACTGCATAACATTAAACAGAAAAAAATCGGAACAGTTCAGTCATTTTCTACAAGGGTGGAACAAATTCAAACTCGGATCATTAATTCTGTTTCTCTAAAGTATAGAGGAAGTGTTGACATAAGCGGTAGAATTGCATCGGTTTGCGATACTGCTTTACAAAAATTCATTTTACATTCTTCGGACGAAATTTCTATGGCTTTACGCCGCTCCAAACCAAATTCATTAGCTGACGCTGTATCAGAGGCATTATTAGAGGAAAAACATCTTGAAGCTCGTCAAAATTCAACGAATCATGTAAAAACTTGTAATTTTTGTCATAAGCCAGGCCACTATTCTAAAGATTGTACAAAAAAATTTAAAACGTCTTCTAACAATAAAAATAGCGATAGCGACACTGAAAAATTTAATAGAAAATTTTCAAATCACTCAAATTCAAGTAACAATAATAATAGTCAACGTGAACAAAAATTTCAAACTAAATTTTGCAATTATTGTAAAAAGAACGGTCATTGGATTCAAGAATGTCGAAAACGCGAATATAACAATCGTAACAAAGGGAAACATCAAAATGTAAACAATTCTGAAACTACTTCACAAGAAATAAATTTAAACTAAAACAGATCCAAGGTGTCAGCCGTGCCTGTGGATCAACTTCGAAAAACGGCAATAATCAAAAATTAAACACATATTCTAATTTTCGACGAGATAAAAGTTCAATGCATGTAGACACACAAAATCATTCCAAATTTAATAAGCCGATGATCGACGTTCACGTCTAAAAATGATAACGTTGCTTACGTCATTTTTCCTCATAAAGGTAAACAAGATACCGTTTATTTCAAATTTTTGATTGATACTGGAGCAAATGTTTCTTTAATTAAACCCGGTCTCCTTAAACAAACAAATTTAATGTATAACCCTGATGATACTGTCACCTTAAACGGACTTAGTGCGAACGCGCCGGTAAATACGTTGGGTAGTGTGATTTTAACACCTTGTATTAACAATCATCAGTTAAACATTAAGTTTCACATCATTAAAGAATGCATTACAAATGTACCTTTCGACGGTTTGATAGGGAACGATTATCTCCTAACTGAACAAGCAGCAAATATAGATTATGAAAAATTAAAACTAAAACTAAAGGATTTACCTTTTCCATTAGAGATGCATAAAAATTCTAATCCCCACAGTGACTCATGTTACTATCTAGACCCTAGATCCGAAACAATATTCAAGGTGAACATCCTTAACAAAAACTTAACTGAAGGTATAACTCCAGAAATACCTATCTGCGATGGTGTCTTTTTGGCAAAAGCTATTTTAAGAGTAAATGAAGACCGCACTGCTTATACATCAATACTAAACACGACAGAAAAGAAAAATTAAAATTGAAAACATCCAATTATTCATTCAATCATGTTTCTAATGATATTTGTTTACCATTTCATGAAGATAGTCCTGTTAGTGTCAAAACCAATAATCTTGAGCGTTATGAAATTAACACGTTTATTAAAAAAGGACGTTCCTTTTTTATGGGGTTCTGAAGAAGAAACATCCTTTCAAAGTCTTAAAACAATCTTGACCGAAGAACCAATATTACAATATCCAGATTTTTCAAAACCGTTTATTTTAACAACCGATGCCTCAAATTTTGCTATAGGGGCAATACTTTCTCAAGGAAAAATCGGCGAGGATTTACCGATAGCGTACGCTTCCCGTAGTCTAAATAATGCAGAATGTAATTATAGTACTACTGAAAAAGAGTTGTTAGCAATAATCTGGGCAACGCATCATTTCAGACCTTATTTCTATGGACAAAAATTTGTTATTGTAACGGATCATCGACCTTTAACGTGGCTCTTTAATTGCAAGGACCCTTCATCGCGTTTAATTCGTTGGCGTCTAAAACTAGAAGAGTACGAATACGAAATTTTCTATAAACCGGGCCGTATCAATTCTAATGCTGACGCTTTGTCCAGAAACCCTGTGTTAGTAATTGAAACACCGAACAGACCGGAAACGTACGATGCTTTTATTCAATTTCACTATGAGAATCAGGAACTTCTCGAATTACCTCATGTTAAGGAAAATATATTTCTTAAATCTCCAAACGCGTTACTTTTTTCGAAAGATTTAAGTGAAAATAATCTATATTTTAACACTTTAAGTGAAAACCAAGATTTAAACTCAATATCGCCGGATATTAATCTCTTTGGTACAGTAAACTTAACGAAAATATTAAAAAGTTTAATGAGTTTAGTCAATCTGCAGCCGAAAGGATTAATCGTCTTGTCTCTGCTCAAGCAGCAATTAATCACATAAATTTATTAACAGAGTCAACCTTAGAATTAAACGAAGAATATGACTTCATAATATCTTCCATATTATTTGCGAAACGACATATTCTACACTCATTTGTCATCACTCCGACAAATCTTAAAAATGAATTGTTAAAAGTCAGATTAGATACAGACGTGCAGTTTCCAATCCCCTTGGAAGATGACTCGAAAATTCAAAATTATTTCTCTTTGAGCAAAATCTCAGTAATCTACGATAACATAAATTTGATTTACGTAATTAGAATTCCATTGGTCAATGTTCAACCATTTACATTGTATAAACTGATACCACTTCCATCACCGTCCAATCAATCGAACATCTTCTCCTTTATTGAACCTACATTTCCTTTTCTAATGTTGAGTATGACTAGAATGCATTACGGACGGTTGAGGGATATTTCTACTTGTTTGGAACTTCCACACGCTGAATTTCTATGTCCGAAGCCTATTATCTTTTCGTCTACACAAAGACCGATCTGCGAAGTAATCCTTAGGGCACAAAATGTTAACAAGATACCAGACGATTGTTCAACAAGATCCATAAAAGCAGAAATGGAAGTTTGGCATCAACTAACTCCAAACGTGGTCTCTGATCCCTCACCTGTGACCATATCGTGTCAACCCAACGCGGAGGCAATCATGGATCTCACCTTACGTGGAACTGGAATTCTGAAACTTCGAGCACAATGTCGCTGTTATACAATGACTACAAGTTTGTCAGCTTCTTCCAATTATTCCACAAAATATGTTAACTACGTCCCGAACATTAACATCACTCTGGATGACTGTTGCATTGGTAAACAAGAAATTCTCAAGACATCACCTATGACACCCATCCGTATTGACGACGCAAACGAATTACGACACGCGAAACATAAATTGGACCAATTTGATGATCTTCTTCGTCAGGAGATGAAGAAACCGTTTCTTTCTGAACATTACACCGTCCTTGGATTCTTGATTGGAATAATTACAATCATTTTCTTTTTTATTATACTTTGTTATTGTTGCTCCAGGTACTGCTGTGACTGTACTTGGATACCGTGTATTGGCCGCTATCTTCCCCGGAAGTCTACTACCTTAGTTGACTGTTGTCGCGCCAAAAACACGACTAGCTCTAAACCCGAAACTTCCAACATCACATCCATGACCATGAGTTTAAGGGAGCTTTCCAATGCTACACAATCTACTCCGGATCGTGTGGACGAATCAACAACCCTCATCACCGAAACTCAAGAAAAAGCACCTGTTGTGAACACTAACGCCTCATCACACCCTGCTGTGTGCAACCCTTACAATCTAAGGTCTCGACGATCTACTGGTGGAGACTTTTGAACATAAGTTTGATGTTTTCATGTATACCTCAAACTTTTTAAGGAGGGAGGAGTGTTATACACCTCATACCTTTTTGTATAGATTTAATTTGTTTTTGTTAAAATCTAATTTTGATTCTCGTATCATATTTGAACAGAGATTGTAACATCCGTCTTCTTATGTGTCATACTGTGTCATATTTGTTAGTTTTACGTCAGAGTTTTGAGTCTGGAAAATGGGACTTTACAGTACAAGTCCTGTAAAAAAAAATACAACCAACAAATCAAACTGTTGTCATAGATACTCAATTCATGGATGTTTAAATTCTGAATTCCTATTTCATTTTTTAAAATGAAAACAATGATTTAGTATCTGTAGCATGAAATAAAACGCATTACGACATACGTCCGGAAACTTTTACAGTAACTTGTCTCAAAATTCCAGACTCGGCTCCTTCGTCGCCTCGTCTGTAAACATTTCGACTCGTTACTCTAAAAATAAGTTTTCCGGTCTTATAACGTAAATTACTATTACAGGACTTGTACTGTAAAGTCCCATTTTCCGGACTCAAAACTCTGAGGTAATTCTACAAATATGACACAGTATGAAATAAATTACTATTACATAACGAGAGTTGTAAAAAGCATATTATGTACAAGATATCAATTACATACGAGCGACGGAGGAGTGATTCCCAAATCGTTCAATATGACTGCTAAAAAAGGATCGAATTCAGCTAACAGTTCCAAAATCATACAATAATTTCCGTTATGCGGATCACCATAATTTCTTCATCAATCTGAACATGCAGTAAATTGTCGAGTCGGCCATCAATCTTACTTCTAACTTTCAAACTAAGGATACTAAATTTATGACGCGCAGAGCTTTCATCTTGAGCTACTCGGTGTTCTGCATTTTTCCACTCATTAAATTCTTCGTTCTCAAACTGTCTTATTCTCTAATGCCGAAAAGGGCCCGCAATATAAAGATCTTTTACTTTCAGAATCGACCAGCCAATTTCGGTCATTCACTTCATTATTTTTCACTTTTCTTTGGAAGATACTCACTCGTAACAAACGACGTTGATCAGCATATATTTTCTTTAGAGAAGTCACAAGACTTGTTTTGATGAAAACCGTACCTTGCGATAATCTCCCTTAAGGGTGTCGTCTAGTAAGTTGGCGTAAGAACCGAGAAAACACACTCGCGTTTTTTGGATAAGAAATGAAAACTATTCATTCAGTTCATACAAAAGTGGCATAGTTAGATTCAGGAAACTTCATTCGAGTTCGTAGGGGGCATTTAAGATCTGGAAACAGCTGGTATTAGGAAAAACAAGGAGTTTAAAACACTGTATTTTGTGTTCAACTTTTATGAAAAAACTTCTGGAAAAAAAAATCATCAAAAACCAAGGCATATTTTTGACGTCTTATCCAAAATAAATGAACTGTGTAGATGCAATGTCTATCTATGTTAGTCCAGGCACGAACCGACATTTTACCAAGTTCTGACATGGTTCTGACTCATTCTAGAGTGCCACACATCTATACTCCGTTTTTTTTTTAAGAAGGAAGTAGATGGCAGCAGTGCCACACGTCCCGTACACATTAGGGATAAATGGAGTAGGCAACCCATAATTCATCGGCATATTATGAGGGTGGCTCCGTCCATGTACTGACATGAGTGACATGCATGCCAAAGTAGGGTGTAATTAAAACCAACAAAATGTGTTTAGAAATTTTTAGACCGTGTTTTATTGACACAAACACACGAGCTGTTTAGTTGTTGTGTTGGTTTGTCCTGCGTAAGTGTAAAGCGGAAGCGTCACATTACAAAAAAAATGCCTTTTGACGGCGAAGTTTTTCTTGCTTGTTCTGTATTGTTTTTTCGTTGCTATCGAAAGTACGATGCGCTCACTCGGTTTTCTGATTAAGTCTGTTCAATAGCAGTTAATAAATTTAATTTGAATTTAAAGAAAAAAACGCGTTTTAATTTAAAAAAATTATCACAAAAAAAGTATACGTGCTAGTTATGTGACCCATCTCCAAGGCCTCGTTCAAGTTGCTTATGATTTTTTGCCAGAAAAGAGGGTGCGGATGGTTTGCCTCTGACCAGATATGCGACTTGTAATCGAACAGTAATAATAATTAACTTAAAAAAATAAGAAACCGACTTCAAAAAACTCAAAAGTAATATAAGTTAACTAAAAAGTAAAAAATAAAATAGTTAATTCCAGACTTGTTAATACACGACTATAATTTATTGCATTAAACTTTTCAGGGGTCATTTGATACAAAAAGCGATCTATTCATAAACTAATGTATGGTTTCGATTTACTGACAGATGAATTGATGTTATTATTTTTTGTTATGTAATTATTGTTTTTTTTTTCGTTGTATTTAATGTGTTATTGTAGCAAGGTATATAATTTGTTTTTATGTGTTATCTACTTAACACCAACTTCAAAATTATAAAACAATTAATAATAAACAATAATTTATATCTAATGCGTTATTCTGACTGTACAATTTGTTTTTATGTTTTACTTAACACCAAGTTCAAAATTATAAAACAATTAATAATTAGATAATAAACAATAATTTACTAAAAACAAAAACAGCTCATAACAGTCCGGTCAAAACAGACATTTCAATTCCCATTAGGAAATTTTGTTGAATGAGGGAGGGGTCGTCAAGGGACCGCCGTAGCTAACGGCAAGATGGGTTTTTCTGCTACTTTACTATTTACATATTTACTATTATTAGGGTCTCAGGTAGACTTCGCTGTAAAGGGGCCCACTCACAGAGAGGGAAGATTGTACAGTTAAACCCGCACACGCTTCCCTTAAGTTAAAACTGTACCCTCTCAGCGTACACACACACAGCGTCTTCCACACGTTAGTAGCGGGTCAGTTGTGCATTGAGATGCTAACCAAAAAAGACATTTACTATTAAAAAAGAAAATTCCACGAAAAAAAGGCGACGATCAAGATGGACTAAAGAATGGCTCCAAAAGTGCAATGAATTTTGTCATGTTAATCTTTTGAATGAATTGCGGCTTGAACCTGCTAAGACCTAAAGTTTTCTACCTTAATTTCGTAGTTCTTAAAATTGAACACGCCGCTAATGAAATCGGAATGAAAACTGCAACGACTTGTGTCCACACAAACTTAATAAGTGTAAAATTACAAATGGAACATGTTTCGGCAGAACACTACTGCCATCATCAGCCCTTAAAGAATATAAAAAATTATGACGTTGACGTAATTTTGAATTCAAACATGTTCCATTTGTAATTCTACACTTATTAAAGTTTGTGGAGTTCGACTTAGATATATTTAAATTTTAGTTTTTAAAATGATCTGGGTTATTTTCTCGAAGCTCTCAAAAGAGGCATGTGTTCGTAGCGACCCCTGGCATTGTTGCCATGTTTTTACTCATATTTTTCTCGAGTTTTCATAAAGTGCAGCACAAGCAATTCCACGAACTCTCAATTTTTTCACTGTGGAGTGTGGCACGCGATACAAAACTTTCCAACTAAGCGGAAATTCCACACTCCACTCCAAAACCTTAACATTTTGCATTCACACACACGTTATTGGCGTGTACGTTCCAGATGTACAGTTTGGCGTACAGACTTGGACTGCTGCTTCCTTTTTGTATCACGCGCCAGACGCGTACGCTCCAAACCCAAGCTCCGGAGTGGCATTTTGGATTGACACTCTAAACCTGCCGCACTGGACTGTACGTGTAAACGGGCCTATTTAGACGAAAAAGAAAATTAAAACAACCTTCTCAGTTACAGAGCGATGAAGACGACGATCTCTCTAATGATTCTCTCGACGATCCTTTTCAATAAAACCTTTACAACGAAGATCGAACTAACAACCCTTCAACATCCACTACTTCCATTCCTATTAGGTAGGTACAAGCCGTGTCATCCAAGACACTCATACATTCATCGATTACGTCGATATCAAAATTCTAACAACCCTTGATCAGATGATCACATCCTTTTATCGAATCAATCAATCATTAACAAATTTCACAAAGAGTTCTAGCCCCATTGAAATGACCTATTCACGCGTGTTATTAAATCAACTAAAACAAGTAGACTACATGATACATCAAATTAAAACAAAAACCGACAATTTCCTTTTTGGCTTTCACACAAACGCACTAAAAGAGGTCTCCTAAATATAGCTGGTGCAACGCAAAAATTCCTTTTCGGAACACTAGACTCAGAGGACGCAGCTCGTTATGACGAAGCAATAACTAAAATTGCGGATGATCAACAGACCCTGGCACAACAAATGCAGTTCTATCATCACTAAACTTTCCAATCAATACGACACTGCTATAAAGACGATCGTGAAAAACCAACAGTTAGTTTCCGACCGAGTTAATACATTTCTTAACGACACAAATCGTAGGTTAAACACAGTATATGAATTAGCAAGCATACAGAGTACCATTGAACAATTAACGCTTAACCGTTTAAGTTTAGTCAATTACCTAGATAATTTAGAAACCGCCATTCTTTTTGCCCATTTAGACACCCTTCACTATTCAGTACTCTCACAAAAAGAACTAAAAACGTTAATATTTAAATTAACAGAAATCTATGGCAAAACAAAAATCTTAGAATTACAAAATGATTTTTATTACACGCAAATTATTGTTTCAACTAAATTCAACTAAAGTTCACCTTCATAATGATAAAATTATTTTTGCGATTCAAATTCCAATATTACACCCAGAACAATTCCTTCTATATCATTTGTACCCCGTTCCAATCAATAATTTAACAATAATTCCTAATAAACCAACCCTACCTGATGGTACTCGATTCAAACCTGCATCAATACCGAGAGACTCCATGCCATCAAATCGAAGATTCATTTCTCTGTTCGTCCGGACTAATACCGAATACAGAAGATTGCAACATTGCTCTCATCCATAATCAACCTACGAACAGTTGCCAACCCTCGCACGTACAACTCAAACTCAAAACAACTCTCTACGAAGAACTCTCAGAAGAATATCATCTGATCATTCCGGCCGAACGCATTTCAATCACCCTTACCTGCGGACACACTAAATTGATGTACATTTCATCTCCAACACTATGCAAAATACCCGAAGATTACGATTTGAAAGTGATGCCTTCGAAATAAAACAAGAAAGAAATCCAATAGAAAAACTGTATCTCGCCAACGCTCCGAACGAAGAGAAAATCATATTACTCATAGAGCCTCTCCATTGGACACATCAAGCATCATTTCCAATTGTCCTCATCATCGTCTTAGCAGCCATCACCGACCGAGAGGACTAGGAAGCCAACCCCCAAACCAAGGAACCAGACCGAGAAACTTCCCCAACCCAGTTTCTCCGAACTTGTCATGGGAGGAGTTATGTGACCCATCTCCAAAGCCTCGGGGTGATAAGAAGCTCCGACACCTGCACTTTCCGCCTACGACGTCCTCATGCTTAGTCGTGCTTTTATTAGATATATAAGTATACTTTGTAATTATATTAATTATTATTATTCTGTAATTGCTTGAGTGCAAAATTTTTTAGAATACGTTCGACACGATTCTTTAAGTTGCTACATAACTTTTTAAGTCAAATATCAACTATCTATAAAAAACATGCATAATAAATAAAAGGACAAAAAAGGTTTTTTTTTACAACCAGTGAAATTTATTTGAAGAACTTACACGAGCTTTAGGCAGGATAATATGAAATACCTCTAATAACACTTCCATTCAACTCCTCAAATGAAAATACAATGTTTCTATTTTTGTCAATCAACTTATTACTCATATAATTACATAATATTGAACTTTTTCCTATTCCTAAATCAACAAAATGACTTAGATTCTTATAACTAATTTTAATTGAGTACAATGTCTCACGTTCTAAATAAATTACATTAGCTAAGGGAACATACACTAGATTTTCATATAACAGGTTTTCATAAAAAATTGTATCTGTTAGAACTTTAGAATTTTTAACTTTGTTTACTTGTATTTTTATTATACCACTGTATTGATTCTGGTTATTACCAAGTTGTTCATTCTCTGTAACTACAACTAATCCATAAAGAAGAACATTTCTATTAACAGAAATATTGGAAACCAACATATCCCGTTCACGCAACTCTATCCTACCCGAAATTTTATAAACTTGTCTACATTTACAAAAAAATACCCAATGTTCTTTTAAATAGGTTCTATAGGGAATTGTTGTATTCTTTAAACTTTTTACCACATGCAAAACCTGCAAAATTAAAACATCTGAATAAGAATTAACATTGAATTCTAAGTCAGTTAAAAATTGGAGAACATTTTGTGACTTTAGGAGATTTATCACATTTTCAGTAGATACGTTAATAGATTTAATATCACATTCAGTAACAGCCCATCTCAAAACCCCTATTATTAGTTCATTATTGGTAATATTAAGATGTTTTTGTTGCAAGATCTTTATGAGACTTGTTGATTTCATATGATAATCACAAACTTTTATGAATAAACCTCTGATATAATTTTGAATTTCAAGTAGACACAGATTCTGAAGATGTTCAATTCCAAACATCTCTGCATACTCATAATTAAGAACTAAATTATGAATGGCAAAATTTTCACTAATGTAAGCAACACAAGTTTCTGCAAAGCTGTCTAACAAATACTTATGAGCAACATAGATTAATGACCATGCATGTAATATGGATTTGATTCGTACTGAATTGGTATAAATAAATTCAAGCATATAACTAAAATCTTCTAGAGTAATATCAGTAATAACAATTCGGTTAGAGGCCAGGTTGCCAAAAAACATTTTCTCAAAAACAGGACTGCAGTTTCTCAAAATAAGTCTGTGTGCTTTAATTTCTTCCCCATCAAACACAAATGTACAATCGGTTGGCGCCAAAGTTTCAAAAGACAATTTTGATAATCCCTCTTGAGAGCAAATCACATCAGGATTCATCTAAAATATTACATTTCCAATTTTTTATCTAATTATTATTTAACTATTACCTTTTTATATGTGGACTTTATAACTTAGTACACAGCTTTACGTTTGTATTATAGGTACATACTAAATCAGGTTTCATATTTACATCCTTGAATTAAGAAAGACCAAAGCCAAGGTCGTTGAGAAATCCTCTTGTCATAGATTGATGTTATAAAAACCTCAAACCCTAGGGACATGTTTTGACTCCGAATATTTACTTGTCACCTTGTCAAGTAGGTGCGTCATATAATATACAAAAGTAGCGCTTGAATGCCATGATTAAATCAGAATTGAGTAACATTAAGCGTTGCTGCCTGCTTCCCAATTATTCATCTGAGAACGATTATTCATAGTATTTGCTTCACAGAACTGCAAAAGTCATGGCTGGTCGTGGCTTTCGTGACAATCGTGACCATAGACAAACCCACAGCATAGATTAGAGAGTATATATTGATAGTATAGATGGCGTTCTCCCATGTTATTTTCTAGTTTTCAGAATTTTCTTGAAGAAGTTTTTTTTGGCATTACGAGCATTTCTAGCTTCCTTAAAACAAATATCGGAAAAAAGATTGATTTTGATATTATAACCCTTGAAATATTTTTCCTGGACCATTAATGCTGTTGTGTTCCACATTGATTTGACACTAGTTTCTTTGTAGTTTTCTCCGTTCTTCTTTTTCATGTTGAATGCCTTATCTTGTAATATTTTTGCAATTTCTTCAGGTGTTGTTGTCGAAAGTAAATTATAATGCCGCTGCTCGCAAAATTCGGTAAACTGTTGCCACACTGACGCTTTAGTTTTAATCGTATTTAGAGGTACCTACAATGTTAGAAATGCTTTTTTAATGTTTTCAATTATTGATAAATCACCGAATCTTAAAATATTTGGAGCAGTTATTCTGTCATCTTTTACAACTGACATTTGTAAAAATTATTGTAAAAATCGGTTACTATGTTAGCGAGAAAACAAAAGAAAATTTGCCGCTGAAAAACAGCTTGGTTGCTTCATTCTCGCTTCCTATTGGTTGAACAACCCCAGCAAAATTTTAAATTAGAAATTTTGTCAGTTATAATATAATAAGAGTTGAGATTTCGTCGGAAAAATTTACCGATTGTTACGAGAGTTCGCCTAGCAATTTTGCGAATGACATTGTTATAAAAATCACGAAACGCAGTTGAGTGATTTTTGATCAATGTCATGAGCAAAATTGTAGAACTCGAGTCCACAATTGGTAAATTTTTCCAGCGAAATCTCAACTCGAATTATATTCCTCAGACTATTTCACGAAAACGCCCAAATTATTGATAATGTGGTGGAAGGTGACAGGTAATTGCGGTCATTGAGGTATTTGACATGCAGTATGCTGCCACAGTGACTGCAGCAATTGTTATTTTTTCGCTGAAAAATGAGGTACGTTGTTTAATAGCGACTGTTCATTGGTCCGTAACCCCCGATAAAATTTTGACAAGTTGATTTTTTCAATTTAAATTTTGTTTCCATTGTTGAATGATCACATATGATTGGTTAAAATATATATGAGTGAAATAGTCATATATAATATCATAAGTGGTAAAATTTTGTCGGCAAAATTTTCTTATTGTTACGAGCGTTTGTTGCATAGCAATTTATCGAGTCACATTGTTATTAAAACCACGAGACGATAGTCGAGTGGTTTTTGATCAATGTCACGAGATAAATTGGCAACAAACTCGAGTAAATCAATCGAAAAATTTTGCCAAGACAAAATTTTATCACGAATGATATTCCGAAGACTATTTCATGAATAAAACAAAAAATAAGTTATTTGTTTATTATATGAAAAGTACAGTTATTGTATTGTTTTCTCTTCTATTTTTTTTTCTTGCAGTTAGCAGCCTCATTTCCTCTCCAAGCAAGTTCAAATGCACATACGTGGAAACATGTTCTTTGCAAACCGTCGGGCTCTTCCTCATTCCAAACACTTGCCATTGCATTAATCTCTTCTGCTGATAACGCTTGCGAACTCTGTTTTTTCTTGTCCGCACATTCTTTCAGATTTTTTCTTTTAGCATCTCTAGCACGTGGTGCATTCGCAAAGAGAATATCTGTGAACGGATTAATTCTTACTTGATACTCGGAAAAATATTTTTCTTTCACCAATTTGGAAGTGGTGTTCCAAATGAATTTTACGCACGTCTCTTTATAGTCTTCACCGCTCTTTTTTCTCATATTGTACTATGCGAGCGAATAAATTTCGGACAATTAGGTTAGTAAAATTATGACAATAAGGCCTAAACCACATTTAACTTTTCAATGACAGTAAATTTGATGTCCGAAATTTATTCGCTGGCATAGTATGCCCAGTCTTCTAACATTTCAGCAATTTCTTGTACAGGCGTTGTTTGATAGAAGTTGGTACTTTCTTTCATTCCAGAATTGATTAAACTGTTGCCAAATGGAATTTCTTGTTGTAACAGTATTTTGGGGCACATTCTGGGACACTGAATTTCTAATATGTTCTAAGGATTTGTCGCTAAAACGTTCGCTTCGGTTCATTCATTTTAGACAAATTTTTGACTTTCAAAAATATTGTTTATTTCGTTGTTATGACAAAAATTTTGCCATTTAAAAACTCTCTAGCTTCGCGATTTCATTGGAGCATAAGGTCTGGCAAAATTATCATTAGATTAGTTTTTCCAGTTGAAATTTAGTATTCATTGTTTAGTGACGGAATATGATTGGTTCAAACAACTATGAATGAAATAGTCAATTTAAATTTTGATTCCATTGTTGAATGGTCACATATGATTGGTTAAAATATATATGAGTGAAATAGTCATACATAATATCATAAGTGGTAAAATTTTGTCGGCAAAATTTTCTTTTTGTTACGAGCGTTTGTTGCGTAGCAATTTATCGAGTGACATTGTTATTAAAACCACGAGGCGATAGTCGAGTGGTTTTTGGCCAATGTCACGAGATAAATTGGCAATAAACCCGAGTAAATCAATCGGAAAATTTTGGCAAGACAAAATTTTATCACGAATGATATTCCGAAGACTATTTCATGAATAAAACAAAAAATAAGTTATTTGTTTATTATATGAAAAGTACAATTATTGTAAACAATCTGATTTTTATTGTTTTCATTATTTTTACTAGAAACTTTAGTAGATGAAGGTCCCGCTTCAGTTTGACTCCCATTCCTGAGGTTGTTTACTAAGTTGAAATGATGTTCAGTATCTAATTGCAAATAGGGTTTGATAGACTGAGAATGTGCATGTCCTGTGATTTTTATTAATTGTTCTTCGCCAATGCCTTTCTTTGCTAGGGTGGACACTGCTGAAGCACGATGTGAGTGGTTGGTGATTTTTAGTTTTTTTGTTGAGAGGCCAATTCTTTCCGCAGACTGCCTAGTCCACTTGGATAACAAATTTATGCCCACTGGCACATCCTTATACCATTTTCCACGTTTCCAATTTTGGTTGACAGTGAGAAATAATCTGTCAGTTTTTATATTTCCACCACGTTTGCTCAATAGTTTTTTCAATAACCGAATGGGACAAAGATTTTCATTTTCTTTATTTTCAATCAACCATTTACTATTTGTTAAATTTTGCGGTCCTCCCTGTGCCGTCTTGGAAAATATAGGATTGTACTCTACTCTGCCAGTCCAGTTACCTTCGTTGTTGACTTCATCTTTGAAGAAGTGGATCTTGCAGTAAGCAGCTTCATTTCCTCTCCAAGCAAGTTCAAATGCACATACGTGGAAACATTTTCTTTGCAAACCGTCGGGCTCTTCCTCATTCCAAACACTTGCCATTGCATTAATCTCTTCTGCTGATAACGCTTGAGAACTTTGTTTTCTCTTGTCCGCACGTTCTTGAAGATTTTTTCTTTTGGCATCTCTAGCACGTCGAGCATTCGCAAACAGAATATCTGTGAACGGATTAATTTTTACTTGATATTCGGAAAAATATTTTTCTTCCACCAATTTGGCAGTGGTGTTCCAAATGGATTTTACGCAAGTCTCTTTATAGTCTTCACCGTTTTTTTTTTCATATTGTATGCCCAGTCTTCTAACATGTCAGCAATTTCTTTTACTGGCGTGTTTGCGAGAAGTTCGTACTTTCTGTCATTGCAAAATTCATTAAACTGTTGCCAAATGGAGTTTCTTGTTTTAACAGTATTTTGGGGCACATTCTGGGACACTGCATTTCTAATTTGTTCTAAGGATTTATCGGTAAAACGTTTCGGTTCAACCATTTTAAACAATTTTTTGACTTTATTGTTAATTTCGTTGTTATGACGAAAATTTTGCCACTTAAAAACTTTCTAGCTTCGCGATTTCATTGGAGCATACGATCTGGCAAAATTTCCATTAGATTAATTTTTCCAGTTGAAATTTAGTATTCATTGTTGAGTGACGGAATATGATTGGTTCAAACAACTATGAATGAAATAGTCGATGCGAAAAATTTTTTGTTTAAAATGATGGACTCTGATTCGATGAAATTTTTGTGAATGAAATAGTCTTTATTATTTTCTTGAACATGGTGAATGCAGAGCCTCTACTGTTTGACCGGTGAAGTACAAGATAATAATAATATTAATAATAATAAGAGAAACATCGTCGTTTTGGTAATTGGGTGCATGGGAGGCATCAAGGACTCGCTCGTCTCCAATCTCAAAATCATTCCTGCCTGCTGTACACCGGCTGAGACCCTTGCGGCTGGAATGCAGAAAGCAGTCATTTTGGGGTCGTTGCGTCTGCTCAGGGGATTTACGGGATTCATAGCTACTGACCTCATGGTTTTAAGGAGTGGCTATGATGTACGAATAGGACCTGACCAGCAAGGAACCTCGTGAAGGTCGAAATCACGGGGAGCTCCTTTTGGTCAATACGAAAAAAAAAAGAGAATCAATCCATGGGTCAATTAAGAAATAGAGAAATAATTAAATTAAAACAAAAAAAAAACAAAATTTATTCTATAACTAGTTGGCCCGTCATGGCTTCGCTCATGAAATATTCGTTTTCATTCCCGTTCACGCTCCCGTTCCCGTTCCTATAGGTATATAAAACTACGCAGGTATTCGCATACAACATTCTGTCGAAATTTCAAAGCAATCGGTGAAGAACTTTCGGCAGTCACAATTTCCCCACCAAATGGAAATCATTTGGAAGCAAGAGTTGCATTTCCTGATGTTCGATAGGAAATGCTTCGATTCAGGGGTAGATCCAGCAAGTAAAGTTTTAAATGGCTTTGCTGGTGCTTCAAGTTGAAGCAATTAGGTTTTTCCGCCAGCGCAACACATCCCTTTCCTTTCATTATTGAACTTTAGAGCCTGGCAGTAGGTACAGACATGACTCATCTGGCCAATGACAACATGGCGACTTGAACTATAATCAACAGCTGGATTGTACCGGAATGCAAGACGATTGTATTGCAGATTCAGATCTGCTGTTCTTTGGGTACAGGTTTCAGCTACCCTCACCCTCTCGCGTTCATTCCGTTGAAAACGAACCAAATCTGTTGCTGCAGAACGCGACTGCTGTGCTCACAATCGTGCATCCTCAAGCCTGGCTGCTCGTGTTTCTGCTGGTTCCTCGTTCCGCATCTGGATGGTGCTTCGTCTGTTCCTCGTTCGTACGGATACCTGTTCTTCCTCAATCATATTCAAAACCCGTCTTCTCGGTTCTTCTGTGTGGCGAGTGCGACGACTCAAATTTGTTATTCTGCAAGGCATTATTTTATGTAATTTCACATGTAATGTTTCCTGTCACTTGTGACAGCGGCTGTCATTGGTACACACCTGACCGTTAAAAAAGCTGTTATCTCGCAGTCGCGGGTATGTTATTGACGTGAGATATGGATAAGAACAATCCTTGAAGTGGTTTGTATATTGTGTCAAAATTTGAGCTCAATCGGTGCAGAACTTTTCGAGTTTTTGACGCATACACAAACCAACACAACATTTTTATATACAGGGTGGAAAGTTTAACTGGAATAAATTCAGTATCTTCATTGCAATTGATTTTGCGAAAAATTCCTGAAACACGTCGATTTTTGTTTTTGAATTGCCACTTTTTTGCCTGATCAGCTTTCTTTTGGCTCTAAGCACCCTTAAGTTTTTTTTTTTTTTCAAATGGGAAGATATGTCAGCCGACACATCATTGGAAAGCTTATAAAAAAGGAGTACAACGATATATTTTTTTTACTTCTCCAGCTAATAGTGTAACAATAAATAAATAAAAACAACTTTAATCTATTTATCTCTTGGTAGGTTTACTGTTGAATTTGTTTGAACTTTTTCAGTTAAATGAAAAAATGATTTTAGATCTTCTAATAACTCACCGGAATCGTCTGCCTCACAATTGGAGCCAACAGACTTGCCTGAAGCTATATTATTAATTAGTACTGTTTTGAAAGCCGTAACAAAAGCTGAGGACGTTGGGTTATTACTTCGAAGAGCGTGACTTCTTACACTACCAAACCTGGGGGTTGAGCTACCTACCAGGCGCGTCTCCAGGTGGCGGATAGGAGAATGGCTAAAGTCTTCACTGACTCTAGTTAGTGGGGGATTAGTAGGGAGGGCCAAGGTCTAAAACCCTTGCTGCGCCGAACGAAAGCTTCTCGCCGCGAACCAGCTCGCAACACACACCGTAAACCGCCTGACCTGTGCAAAGACCCTCCACACATGGTGGGAGTAGTGCAGTCAGGGGGCACGGGGGCTTGGCTTCACGCAGATCAAATTACTCTTTCTTGAATTGTTCATAAAATGTAGTCTTCCAGAAATGCCACAGACGCAGATTCTATCATACTTTGGGTTAAATCAAAAATTTTAAAATTTTGAATTCTAAGAATTTGTTCCTGAATGTATATTTGTTCTTAAATGAATCTGAGTATTGTTTTCAGCTACAAGTTCATGGAGGTGACCGACTTGGCTTAAAAAATAACAAGGTTTTGAAACATTTACAGAAGTGGCTGTCTGTACAAGCCCACAAATTATTATTCTTTTTATGGCATGGTGAGCAGCTTGGGCATCAGTGGCATCTTGGAAACCACACTTCATACAAAGAGTGCTGAACATGGCTTCAACAGCATCAGAACGACATCCTCTTGTCAGAACATAATAAACTCCAACATCTTTAAGTAAATACTGGATACACTCTGAAGTGCTTTTTTCAGGGTAATTGAATGTTATTTACACAATGTGAAACTCCATTTTAAAGCCAATACAGCCAATACAGTTCGAATCTGTCTTATATATTGTGTTTGATCACTTACATCATGCAGTTGGAAAAAGGCATACATCATCTCCAAGAATTTGACTGTTGCATCAGATCATGAGAACTTTGTCTTTGTGATGTATGGCTAAATAATTTAGAGCAGTTGTTACAGGGGGTGCAAGTATTTCCACAGCTCTACGGACGTTCATTTTTTCCATGTTTGAGAGGTAAAGGTGTTTTTTCATTAAAAATTTAAGAGGCTTTATAACCATGTTTTTTTTTGTAGGTCATACAGCGTTTCCAAATAATTCGAAGAAATAATTCCTTCACTGGAGTGCATGTTGTGGCCCAGAAAAATGTTTCTACAGCTCTTTATAACATAGCAATAGTCAAAGCTCAGAAAGAGAGGCATGTTGCTGTGTAAAGATGCGTTTACATCTGAGATTTATTGTATTGTAACGGACGTAGACCCGTGATGACTCATCGCAGTGGCGGCGTCATCATTTACTAGAATGTCCTGGAATTTACTACAACGTACTCGAGATAGTATGACTCATCTTCTGGAATATCCGGTACAGATCGAGAGCGCCATGGAGCCTGTAGAAACATTTAGGCGCCGGTAGTTCAAAAGGAACTTCGCATTTTACAAAGCGTTGACCCGAAGATCGATAAGGACAATTGGCGAATTGAGCAAAAAGCAGATAAGCCAAGCGCTCACAAAAACCCCGATACGGCGACGAATCGAAGTAAACAACGATCACCTGACACGAAAACGTCAACACATATCCAAACACAACATGGACCAGCAAATCCAACACCGAAACACGGAAACGGGCCTTCACATCATGACACTGAAACGGAGAAAGAATTGTCCGGAGTTCAGTTCTCTCAATCAGATAGTTCTCAAAATAATGCCGCATGGAGTACAGTCGTTCGAAGACAACCGCAAAAGAGATCATCGCAGAGGGCTCCACAACTTGTCGGAAGAAGTACACAATCCTCAATACAAGCTGCTCCGAAAAAAGCGTTCATATATGTGTCGCGACTTGCCCCAGACACCAAAACAGCAGAGGTATGCGATCTGTTAAAAACAAAATTTCCAGAAGTGACCTGCAATCAACTTGATACCAAACATCCACAATACTATTCAGCCTTCAAGATGACCGTCCACTTACACAACTTTGAGGCGGCCCTGGATCCTAACTACTGGCCCAGCGGCTGCTACGTTACACGGTATTTTCACCGGGTGACAGAAAAGAAAACGAAGAGCTAGTCACTTCCACAGGCTTCACTCTACTCCACCAGAATGTAAGAAGCCTCCGAAATAAACGTATTGAATACGATTATTTTCTAAATGAGCTGGCTCCTGTAGTCGTTGCCATCACCGAACATTGGCTGTGTCATGATGAAGTGACTCTATATGTACCGGAGAACTATCAACTAGCCAGTGCTTTTTCTCGCACAAACTCCAGGGGTGGCGGAACAGCAATATTTGCAAAAAAATCTGAGGTGGACGCGCAGCCCATGAAGCTGGACAACATCCAATCTATTGAAGGCGACTTTGAATATTGCTGTTCAATTGTCACAGTACCAAGCTCACATACTTTTCTGGTAATTTGTATGTATCGTTCTCCGACTGGAGACATAAATATTTTTATTGAAAAATTGACTATTTTGTTACAGTGTGTGGTTCGTGGCTCGTCGAGACGGGTGGTTATCTGCGGCGACTTTAATGTGGACTTTTCTCAAGGCAAAAACAACTCTGACGCTCTTGATGTGCTCCAGCTCTTCCGGAGTTTTGGAATAACTCCTCATGTCAAGGAGGCTACTCGAGTAAGCAAAACCTCTGAAACACTGATTGATAACATATTTAGTAATATCAATACTGACTCTATGACCTGTAATGTCATCAAATCACATATATCAGATCACTTTGCACAGCTTTTGAGAGTCTCTACTGGCTCTACTAGGACCGAAACGGTGTATCAGCAAAGACGGAATTTTGTAAGCTTAAAAAACAACAGTGCTTTCCATGAGGCCATGAGAAATGAGTCGTGGGACGCAGTCTATAAAGCGTCAGATAGTCGTAATAAATTTAGAGAATTTTACAAAATATTTAGACACCAATTTGAGATTTGTTATCCCCAAGTGATAAAGCCAGTAGTCAAAAATACGTGCAAAAAAATTAAGAATCCTTATGTTAAATTGTGGTCCACCTATATACATGACCTCTATGTAATGTTTACAAATACTAAATCACAACTTATACTAAGCAAGTTAAAGTTAGAAAAAAAACATTTTAATAAATTTCTGAAAGAATGCAAACAACAACAGAATCATGCTCTAATCAATAACTCGAACAACAAAACAAAAACTACATTTGCAATTTTTAAAAAATTCACACAGCAAAGAGATTGTAAGGATGGCTATTCAATAAAAGACAATAATGGCGCTAGCATTACAGACCCTGTGTCACTTGCTAATAAATTCATGAGGGTATTTCAAAAATCGGATTGTACAAACAACGCCGGTGTGTGTGACCAACACACAGTTACTAAAAAATCCTTCAATAACACACTCTATCTTAGTCCGGTTACCGTAGACGAAGTTAAAAAAGTCATAAATACATTACCCAACAAGTATGCTAGTGGAGTAGATGAGATTCCAATAACCGTGATAAAAAAGGTTTGTGATCCTATAAGCGGACCCTTAACTGAGATAATAAATCAGTGCTTACTAGACGGATACTTTCCGAATGAACTGAAGGTAGCGAAGGTGATCCCCATTCATAAAAAAGGTGGTAAAGAAGATATTGGTAATTACAGGCCCATATCAATCTTGCCATCGCTCTCGAAGATTTTTGAAAGAATCATTTACAATAAGTTACTCCACTTTATTCGACATAATAAAATAATTTCGCCAACACATCACGGCTATGTACCTAACCGAAATACTGAGACCGCCTTATTCGATTTTATGAATTCAATACTATCCGGTTTAGACGATCACAAAAAATGTGCGGGAGTTTTTTTCGACCTATCAAAAGCGTTCGACACGATCAAACACTGCATATTACTCCATAAACTAGAGAAATACGGTATCCGAGGACATGCTAATCTCCTTATTGCGTCATATTTATCGGGGAGGAGTCAACAGATCTTTCTAACGTCCACTGTTAACAATGTTGTTACAACCGAGAAGTCTGAAACATATCAAATGAAACAGGGAGTACCACAAGGATCCATCCTTGGGCCCTTGTTATTTCTGTTATACGTAAATGACTTACACGAACATATTGTTAACGGTAATATCTACCAATTTGCCGATGACACCTCATGTATGATAGCCAGTTCTAGCGTCTCAATACTCTCTCAGACTACACTTACAGTCATCGATCAGATGGCGAAGTATTGCGGGCGAAATTGTATTCTATTGAATGTGCAAAAAACAGGGATACTACCTTTTAAGAACACTGGTTACATCACGACCGGTGATACACAAATTCAGCAAACTAAAGAATTCAAATTCCTAGGGCTGACGCTGGACAGCAAATTGCATTTCTCTGACCACATAGCAAAACTAGTGAGTAGAATAAATACAGCCTGCCATGTGATACGTGTTCTCAAGGAGGAACTGTCCATTACGACCATCAAACAATTTTATTTTGCATACATCCAGTCGGTGATTTCTTATGGCATCATGTTCTGGTACACATCGTCTGATTGGAGGAAGGTCTTTGTAGCCCAGAAGAGAATCTTAAGAACTATTCTCGGATTACCAGTCAGACAGTCCTGTAGATCATTTTTTAAAAGCTTTAATATATTGACAGTAACATCTCTTTATATGTTCAAACTAGTCATGTATGTGAGAGATAATCAGTGTAAATTCCCAACAAATAGGGATTACTATTCAAGTATGACAACAAGAGGCAATGCTTATCTGAGTACCCCCAAACATAACACCACTTGCTTTGGGAATGGTCCATATTGTAGAGCGGTGCAGATCTATAACTCCTTGCCTATTGGCATAATTACTGTCCGCGACAATATCAGGTTTAAACGCAATCTAAAAGATTACCTAGTAAATATGGAGTACTACAGTCTCAATGAGCTACGTAACTAATGTTAAATTTCTATGTCCAATTTTTTAAGTGTATTTGTTACATTATTATGTGTATTTGTTAACGTATGACTATGACAATGCCTATGTACATCTGTACCTAATGGCTAATAAAGATTTTTTTTTTTTTGCGTATTGACCAGAAGGAGCTCCCCGTGATTCCGACCTTCACGCGGTTCCTTGCTGGTCAGGTCCTATTCGTACATCATAGCCACTCCTCAAAACCATGAGGTAAGTAGCTATGAATCCCGTGAATCATGTGCCCTGAGCAGACGCAACGACCCCAAGATGACCGCTTTCTGCATTCCAGCCGCAAGGGTCTCTGCCGGTTTACGGCAGGCAGGAATGATTTTCAGATTGGAGACGAGCGAGTCCTTGATGCCTCCCATGCACCCAATTACCAAAACGACGAGCTTCACTGAGTAACTTGAGTACAGCCTCCTAAGTTCAAAGAGCAGGTCTTGTTATTTTGTCCGCTTTTCCTCCTCCTTGACGCAGATGTTATTTTCAGCAGGAGCCAAAAATTCAATAACAAACATCTGCTTGGAGGAGTGGTCCAATAGAACCACGTCAGGCTTGTTCGCTGTTATCTGCCTGACGGTGGAGAACGAGAAGTTCCAATAGATTCGGCACCTTTCGTTCTCCACAACGGACTCAATATCGTTCGGGACATAGGGCAGCACTGGTGTCTGGTCTATCGCATAATGGTGTCTTAAATGAAAGTATAACACTCTCAACGCCGCATTGTGGCGATGGATATAGGCCGAAGCTGCATACACCGGGCATGCCGCCAATATATGCATTGCTGTTTCAGGGGCCCTGTGGCAGGCCCTACAGCTCACATTCGGCACCTCTATACCCATCACGCGGCTGCGATAGACCAATGTGTTAATTACACCATCTTGCGTAGCGCAAATGAATCCCTCAGTCTCAGACTTCAGTCCACTTGATCTCAGAAAGGCAAATGTATGCCTTTTGGATAAGCCAAGGTTTTCAATGTTCTTGAAGAAAACACTATGCATTGACTTATCCATATGCCTTCTCATGAGCATATCTTGCTCAGAGATTCTGACGTGGGCTGTAAGACGGAGCAAATTGAGCTCGGTAATAGAATGTGGCCGAGCTCGCTCAACGTCAAAGTCAAGACCGAGTTCATCTGCTGCTCTTTGTGCCGCCCTAAACAAAAATGCCCCGACTCCCCGCCTCTCGTGATCCCTGACAAGAAGCAACAAGGGATCCGAACTTTGGATGATCTTACAGGCTATACCCAAGATTACCCTGTTATGAAGACACTCCAAACTCAAAAGTCCTCGGCCTCCCTGGTTTCGTGGAAGATATAACCTCGGAACGGACGATTTTGGATGCAAACTGCGCTGTAGATGCATCATTTTTCGAGTATCCCGATCAATCTGCTTCAACTCATCCACTAACCATTTAACTGCTCCAAATGAATAGAGCAGGATCGGAACGGCAAGCATATTTGTGGCAAAAATCTTGTTCTTCCCCGAAAGCTCTGACGACCAGATTCGTCGAAGTAGATTTTTGTACTTGCCGCAGAGAGACTTTTTTACCTGGTGTGACGCTTGGATGTGGCACTGCTCCACACCCAAGTACTTGTAAGTCTCTCCGGCGTTCAGATGTCTCAGAACGCTTCCGTAAGATTATTATTATTATTATTATTATTATTATTATTATTATTATATTTATTAGAGGACGTTCCAGCGGGAGTCAGTTTAGTTTAGTCTAGTTTAGTCGTTTCATCGAGTCTAGTTGCATCAGTCAGTCATCAGTCAGTCTATCATTGAGGTCGAAGTGGGTCGAGTCGGACAGTTGCTCTTATCTATCCGGAGTGCCGCGTGATGTGTAATTAAATAATACGAGACGTGCCAGTGAAGTAGTAAATTGTAAATAGTGTAAATAATGTAAATAGTGTAATATTAGAAGTATAAATAAATTGTACATAAAGTTTAAATAAATAATGGAACACAGAAACACTACATTGGTGTCAGGAGTGGGATATGAAGATTTGTAAGAAATAAATAAATCGTATGAAGGTTAAGAAGAAAAGAAGAAATACGAAGCTGGGCACGAATAAAGAAGAAAGAGTGTAAGGTTACTTGACAGAGAGCTGGAGCAACGTGAGTTATAGAAATAACTGGAATAAAATCACGGCTCCAGAGAAGGCTGCTTAAGGACCTGGAAAGAAGACAGGAAGCTGGTGTCACTCACTTTCGGATTAGATAATGGTGCTGACTGAACTCGACTCACTGAGGCAGAAACAGAGGTTTTAATAGAATGAAAGTTGGAGAAAAAGTTCTACTTCGACGTAGAAATAAATCATGCTGGTATGAAGCGCTGGGACTGTTCCCCGAAGATTTGATTAGAAGACTGCAGCCACTAACTTGCGATTGGTGCTTGGATGGAAGAATGCAGACCACGGGCGGACGGGAATGCAAGTGGCACGATAATGACCTTGAGGAAAATCCTGCTGGACCCAATGGGATTCCATGGATGTGGAGATGGAGTCTGGACACGTGTGCTGGAGAAGCGTGTGGGTCATATAGAAAGTGAGCAGCTGATGGCTCCCATGGTTAGAATTCCGGAAGTTCTGGAGGAACTCCATGAGGGAGTACCTGGTGGACACCTGGGGGTGTCGCCGATGTTTAGGGACCTGCGTGAGAGGTTTTATTTGGTCCTTATGGTGAATGGATAGAATTCCGGAAGTTCTGGAGGCCCTCGATTGCGGAGTACCTCGTGGACACTTGGAAGTGTCGAAGAAGTTTGGGAAGCTGCGAGAGAAGTTTTCCTTAGAGAATTGGAGGAAACTGAGCAGTGGAGCAGGAAGTGTGTAACTTGCGCTGCAAGCAAGAGTCCATCAAAATGTCGAGGGGCACCGATACGTCAACACAGTGTGGTAGTCCACGTGGTAGTTGAAAGCGTACTCCTCCTGGCAGACACCCGACCGGAACTACGAAGAGACTTGTGTACAAGAAGGCCACCTACAACAGTGCTTAGGATACTTTATGGGAGTCGAAGTATACTGTTTTGTCCCAGGGTATCGTGAAGATCGACTGTGAATTCGACTGTTTGGTTTGGAGGGCGGTCGAAGGCATGTTGGAAGGAGTCTTTCGTTTCATTTGGCTTAAGCCAGAGAGAAGAAATATCAGAGGTCTCGATACTGTAGTTTTATATAGTTCTAAATTTTCGACGTTAAATGTGCATTCTGGAGCGTATAAATTTGCAGAAGATTTTTCAGACAATAACCAATTACGTCAATGTATTAATTGACTATTGGCACCCATTTTTTCACGTCTGAAAATCCGTTCTCGAACCCACAAAGAACGTTTTTTCTTCTTATTTGAGATACCTTCATTTATTTAGAACAATTTTATTACACTCGATGCTATTTTGGGTTTTGATGCTTTCATCGTGGCAAGATACAATCGGTAAAATGAACTTTCTCTAGAACGAAAGATGTGTACGACACATGACACATCTATATTTTGTATGTATATGTAAACGGGTCGTACATTTATTGCAAATTTCACGATTTCGGAGACTGTCATACACATATCCATGACACAAATTTCTTATAATTTCTGTCGGTATGTAAACAAGCAAAACGATTTTATGTCGGACACTTGACATATATGTCCGAATATAACTATCAGATGTAAACGCACCATAATGGATGGTTTACATGGGTTTTCAAACTACCATTTCCAAACAACCGGAACAATTCGACATTACATTTGTGGTTGTCTGGAATAATATGAATTGCAAGAAATCCAGCTGCTTTAATTTCTGATAGTATTGTGATAATCCCCTTTTTCATTACCGCCACATTTTGAATTTGAACATGAAATGAAATGTCAATGACGTCACTAAACGTCAAATTTGAAACTTTCAAACAAACCGCGAACTTTAAAGGTGGGCCAATGATCGTCAGACAATGAAAGAAAAAGCAGAACCCTACGTTGTGTTATTTTTTTGACAAGACAAACAATGGCGGGACATTCAAACTTACGCAAACGAAACAAACCCCAGATTCTTTGGATACATGGCGAGAGCTAATCAGGAGTGGAGCGTAAATTGATAACACAAAAATTATCGTTTTAAATGTTTATTAAGTTTTAGTCGTTTTGTGCTTTTGAGTTTTGTGATCTCGTACTTTAGTTAACAATTTCTAGTGTTTTCGTATCAAGTTGGTAACAATGCAAATTTGATGGTTTTAACAATAATGATTCAAGTAATTCGATCTTAACAATTAACAATTTAGTTCTTCAGAAAATAGTAAACAATAATACAATTTAACAATGCTTGTGTACATGATGAGTGAGGTTAAGTCAGCCAATTTCATTCCACCATGAGCTTTAGCAGTTTACAGGAATTTACAAAAGACCGATACAATGAAAGATCTACGAGGGAAACACAAGAATATTGAAACGCGTGGAGTTATCTAAGTTGAGTGCATCTAAGTCGGAGAGTGGTGGACCACAGATAGATCCAATGGAAAGACTAAAGCGAAGTGAACAAGACAATTGCCTGTCAGTGAGGCCAGATTGTAGAGAGTGTACTATCATGGGGAAAAATGAGTTTATTACGGAATTGTCCTAGACATACTTAGTTATGTTGGTCTTTCTTTAAGGCTTGTCCAAATTAAGTCCAAGTTAACGGCACTTCCCTCGGGGACCATTCTTTTAGTTATTTAGTATCTTAAATATTTGTGAAGCAAGCAATTTGTTTAGTAGCCCGAATCCACACCGCAAACTCCAACCTAAGTTTGACTCAGAAGTTAACAGTGACTCCACTTCGCTTTACCCTGCAATCCCCGGGAGGACATGTCAAGCAAGTTCGAAAACAACCCCCGTTTGACAAGTGACCCCAAAAAGCAGGTATTCACGACTGAAACCATATAAAATCTCGACAGCAGTATTGCAACAAGAACTACAACAATGTATGCTATTTGGTCAATCTGTTGATTCGAAACATGTACGGACAAACAATATAAAAATAAAATACACAGTAACGCAACGTTTTCTTTGGAAGCCATTTTGAAACGGGCACAATGCGATGACATCAGCGGGCGCAACACGTAACGGGGCGCAACAAAAACTACCAACATGCACAAACTACACTAAAAAAACGATCTTTGGCTTCCACGGTATCGAATGTTGCTGGATGTCAGTTACAAGCGAATGACGAGAAATCGCAAGGGGGCGCAAAACAACTATAAGACACCTTTCGGAACTCCGACATTCAGGCCTAACACTTTGCCAGCTTTTACCTCGTGTCTTCAGGTCCTACTAAGCGTTTGTTACGGGCAAGACGCAAAAGTGGACCGCCGATTCAGCATATCAATTACTGGGACACGAACGTGAGAACTCCGGAGTTGCAACCTTCAAGGAATCGGCGGGTCTCCACGTGTTATTGCTCTTTGTCTTAAAAAAGTTATAAATAGGCTAAAAATGTATAACCCAGTTAGTCTTCGACAAGTCGTGGAATTAAAAACGTATTCTTGAGTTAATTGATATTTCTTTTTTTTTTTTTCGCCCCAACTTAACACGTTAGTTAATTCAAGTCAACAGAGACAAAAGAGCTTTGTAACAACCGCAAACTGCTGTCGGCCTCATAACGAAGGACAGGTAGTTATTAAAGGATTTATCTGAGTGGCAATCTAGTTATGTTAAGTTAGGAATTCACTTTGTTTCGAATTGAACGCGCGAGCCCTGTAACTAGAAGTCAACAACACATTGGAACTTTCTGAAATTGACAACAATCACTAAAAACAAATTACAACAACGACTTTAACAAGTTACTCGCGGCGTCTGTGACTCATAGTTTGGTAATTTATGGTACTGCAGAGAAAAGAGGGCTGAATGCCACTGATACGAATTTCCTGGGTTCATAGAATACTTGCAGTAGCAATAGTGAACATTAGTTTAAACAAAAGTTAGAATTCTTAACAAGACATGTAGGTGCAAAGGCGGCCGACTCCATTTTCAAGATGGCGGGTTTTATGACGTCCTAGCGTACAAAATGGCGAGCTAACGGTAAACCATGAACTGTCCTTTATCTAGGAGTTTCTACTATGCACGTAGAGAACAACCACCGGTCAATTTTAGGGCTACCCCATTATGTTGAGTATGACAAAAAGAAATAGATAGAATAAAGGTTACCTGGTAACTACGTCGGACACTACACACACCATCGTTAATTGAAATTCAACAGATCCTTCGTGAAAAAACGTGAAAACAATGAATTAAGCTTTAGTTACGTCTTGCTGCTTCTAACGTTAAAAATGGAATGAATCTGTGTAATGGCTGCCGGTTCTCCTTCCACCTCACTAGCAGGCAGGTATGCCAACCGACGATTTAACCCCAACAAGTTCATTGCGCTGCCAACCTCATGGGTGTTGCTAACTTCAGAGCAACTCGAAGTTCTGCTATGCGTTGCATGGTCTTTTAGGGATATCTCAGTATTTTCATTGTTAGATCAAAAAGCATTTTACTGTAAAAGTAGATCTGGATAGAGAATTAAATAAGCTTTAAAATGATGTATCACACGACCCCCCATGCCATTTAATTTTTTTATGGGGGTGGCTCCCCAGGCTAAAGGGGTGAGATCTAAGAGTTGAAAGTTTGGTACAATTTGGTCCCCCTTGAAAACAAAATTGACCTGTATGAGCGTTTTCTTCTGAGTCTTTCAGAATTGGAATTGTTTGGAGGTACAAATTTTAGTTGGGACACCCGATATATAAAAATGTTGTGTTGGTTTGTGTATGAGTCAAAAACTCGAAAAGTTCTGCACCGATTGAGCTCAAATTTTGCCACAATATACAAACCGCTTGAAGGATGGTTCTTATCTATATCTCACATCATTAACATACCCACGATTGCGAGATAACAGCTTTTTTAACGGTCAGCTGTGTATCAATGACAGCCGCTGTCACAAGTGACAGGAAACATTAGATGTTGTGAAATTACATAAAATAATACCTCGCAGAAGAACAAATTTGAGTCGTCGCACTCGCCACACAGAAGAATCGTTAAGACGGCTTTTGAATATGATAGTATAGTTCAAGTCGCCATGTTGTCATTGGCCAGATGAGTCATGTCTGTACCTACTGCCAGGCTCTAAAGTTCAATAATGAAACGAAAGGGATGTTGCTTCAATTGCTTCAACTTGAAGCACCACCAGAGCCATTTAAAACTTGCTAGATCTACTGCTGAATCGAAGCATTTCCTATCGAACATCAGGAAATGCAACTCTTGCTGCCAAACGATTTCCATTTGGTGGGGAAATTGTGACTGCCGAAAGTTCTTCACCGATTGCTTTGAAATTTTGACATAATGTTGCATGCCTGCGTGGTTTTATACATCTATCTATATGAACGGGAACGGGAAAGAGTAATTCCTATATGAAAACGAATACTTCATGAGCGAAGCCATGACTGGCCAACTAATAATATATGTAAACAGTAGCCCTGGTTTCACCCTCCGACTCATCCCCTCCTACCTGGCACCAGATTGGCAACAATTCGCAACTCGCCGACTCTCGGGAATGATCGGTTTAGTTTTAGAGTAGTACTGACTTGAGCATGTTAAGGTAGAGCTCGGTGCGGTGGTTGGGAGGAAAAATTGTCAAATTAAAACATTGTTTTGTGAATCGGTGTTTTACTCGGGGTGTTACCACCCCAACGCTCACATCAGAAGTGGGATTCAAACATTTTTTTTTGTGTTTGCGCTAAATGCCCTCGTGTTTGTGCGGTTCACTATGGCCGACCAACCCAGTAACTTAGACAGTGGTGTCGAAAGACTAGAGACCCTAGATGATCCTGGGACGTCTGTTTCTCAGCCAGTGGACTGGCAAAATAAGTTAGTGGCCCTTATGGCTGCACAACAGCAACAACTGGCAGAATTAACGGCCAGATCCAATATGGCGGCCATTTTACAGCCAACGCCCAATCTTGCTGATGGAGATGCAGCAAGCACGCAGGCTCCGAAATCGACAAACGCGCAGGCTTCATCGATAGCGTCATTATCTTTCCGCCTACCAGGTTTTGATCCAGATCGCAGCACCTACTCCATAACCGAATGGTTAGATGACGCTACTCGTTTGAAGGCCGATTTAAACGTCAGCGACTCCGTCATGATTGCTAAGGCAGGAGAAGCCTTAGAAAATCGAGCATTCCGTTACTACTGTGAATGGAGGCCATTCCAGCGCGATTGGAAAAACTTTTGCGAAGACATCACCGTGGCCTTCCCCGATCGCGAGACTCCTGGTGCCCGCGCCTTTGCTGCTGCAACATTGTGCAGTCGCGATTGCGAATCTCTAAGCGACTACGGAATTCGCAAGTTGCGCAGCATCAAACGTTTTCATGACGGGTTACCTTGGAGTACGGTTCTCAGTATGGTTGACTATGGTCTTGACCATAACGAAGCTCGCGCCGCCATCCATATTCAACAGCCCAGTTCAGAAAGGGAAGTGTTAAAGCTGCTGAGCGCTGCTGATGCACGGAGACTCGAAAAGCGGCCTCCTCGAGTGTCGACGCATCCTAACAACGATAAGCTACACAGCTCCCAGAGACGCCGATCTCCAGATCGTCACCGTCACCGATCTCCCTATCGTCGCCGTTCGCCACAAGATCGTGAACCTTCAAATTCATCTCGCCGTAGACGCTCCCGTAGCCGTGATCGTCCTACCCAAAACCAAGCCACTATCAAAGGAAAGTGTTTTAATTGTGGAGTTTCCGGTCACCGCCGTGACGACTGTCCATCATTGAAACAGTCTCACTCCACTAGTTTTTCCAAAGACTCCCGCCCATCAAAACCCACTTGTTCATTTTGTCACCGGGTTGGGCATACGGAAGACGTTTGTCGAAAAAAATTAGCATCACAGACTGACCCCAAGAAAATTATGCTGGTGAAACGCAAGCGGAACCTTATGATGTCACCCATTGCCACTCTCCTGTGCAACGGAAAGGTTGAGGAATTTCCGTTTCTCATTGACAGTGGTGCAGAAGTATCACTCATCAGCAAGAAAGCCGCCACCAAGTTAGGAGTGATAATTAAACCTGATATGCGTGTTTTTACTGGAGTTGGATCGACAACCGTTCGGAGTTTGGGAACGTGCGACTTGATTGCCACCACTCCAACCATAACCTTGGAGATTTGTTTTGCAATCGTATCCGACCATGTTATGCCCCACAACTTGGACGTTATTATCGGATGGGACGTCATCGGGCGTGATACTTTAAGAGTCGACAAAACTGAATCCGGCCTCGAACTTCATCACTGTGTGTCAGCGCAAATCTTGACCATCCACAACATCAAATCTAGAAACCCTATTTCCGTAAATAATGTATCAGGACTGACCGAGGAGCAGAAATCACGTCTACAACTGATGCTGACTCAGAGCCGCAATAATACTCCGGATCATATTACGACCGGCCAGCTGCGTATACAATTGAAGGACGACATTCCGGTGGTGTATCGCCCAAGACGTCTTGCATATTCTGAAAGAGTTCATGTCCAGCAGATTGTCAATGGACTATTAGCAGAAGGAATTATCAGTGAAAGCGAATCTGCGTACGCCAGTCCTATCGTCTTGGTGAAGAAGGCTAATAACAACCTACGCATGTGGTTGGACTTCAGGGATATAAACCGCAAGGCGATTAGAGAGCATTATCCACTTCCGCATATTCTCGATCAGATTGATGCTTTGTGCAAAGCTCGTTATTTTACTACATTGGATATGAAGGCTGGATTTCATCAGATGGAAATCGAGGCAGGTTCACGTCATTTCACTGGATTCGTTACCCCTGATGGACATTTTCATTATAATCGTGTACCTTTTGGCTTTGTAAATGCTCCATCTGCTTACCAAAGGGCAATAGATAAAGCTCTTGGTGTTTTGAAAGGCACTAAAGCTTTTGTTTATATGGACGATGTGCTTGTTCCCTCCCGTACTATTGAAGAAGGATTCGAGAATCTCCAGGAAGTTCTGGATGCCTTATCTTGTGCAGGATTTTCTTTGAACTATGAAAAGTGTGTTTTCTTCGCCACTCAAACTGAATATCTCGGTATGGTGCTTAGTGAAGGTTCTGTGCAACCTAGTTCCCGAAAAGTTCGTGCTCTAACTGACTCACTTCCACCTACAGACCTTAAAGGCGTGCGACAGTTTATGGGACTAGCTGGATATTTTCGTAGATTTATTGCGGGGTTTTCAATCCTCACTGCCCCGATTACTCAACTTTTACGTAAGAACGAACCTTTTCTGTGGACATCTGAGTGTGAGAAAATACGTCAAGACATCATAGCCAAACTTATAAACAAACCAGTGTTACGCATTTTTAATCCATCCTTGCAGTGTGAATTACACACCGACGCCAGTTCAGTGGGAATTGGAGCCGCTTTATTTCAGCGGGAAAACAACGTTTTAAGACCCGTTGCCTATTATAGTCGCCGAACCACACAATGTGAAAGAAACTACCATTCGTATGACTTAGAGACATTAGCGATAGTAGATTCTGTTGAACATTTCCGTGTTTACTTGTATGGACGTCATTTTACGATCTTCACCGACTGCAACTCTGTTCGAGCATCGGCCCTGAAAAAACATTTACACCCACGCGTTGCTCGTTGGTGGGTTCGGTTACAAGATTATGACTTTGACATTCAATATCGGCCTGGTTGTAAGATGGGACACGTGGACTACTTAAGCCGACAACCTGTTAATGACGTTTGTGTTGTACGTCGCTCCACTGGAGGAAATTCCGTGCAAACGTTACCATCTTTACTCGAACATCAAAAAAGTGACCCCCAATGTGGACTTATCTTTGCACAACCTGATGATTATCCTGTTCTGGCAATTACTAATGGGATTATTGTGTCACGGAACCCAGCCGGGAGATGTTTTGTTCCTGTATCGGCCCGCTTGCAAGCGATGCGCTTGTACCACGATGAATCCGCTCACATTGGCTTCGAAAAATGCATTGATAAAATGCGTGAAGATCTGTATTGGCCTCGCATGGGTCCTTGTGTGAAAAAGTACATTCGCAACTGCCGTTCCTGTGTTTTGGGAAAATCTCACACCGGCCGTCGTAGTGGCTTGTGGCAACGTGGACATAAACCAGATGACATCCTTGACACCTGGCATGTCGACCATGCTGGTCCGTTAGTAAGATCTGCCAATTGCACTCAGATTTTAGTGGTGGTCGATGCATTTTCAAAATATTGCAGCTTGTGTCCAATCCCAAAGAAGACTTCCGAGGATTCTATCCGTGCTCTACAATCAGTTTTTAGCCATTTGGGTAGGCCGAAGCGCATTATTGCTGATCGAGGCACTGCATTTACTTCAGCGATGTTCAAATCTTTTTTGACAGAGCAAAATGTGGCACTCCATCACATAGCTACCGGCATGCCTCGAGGAAACGGTCAAGTCGAGCGCATTATGCGTACCGTCTTCAACCTCCTACGGGCCACCCTCACCGCTGATCGAGAGCACACCTGGACCACAGTTCTTCCTCAAATTCAACATGTACTCAATACGACTATTCACGGAACAACTGGCTTTTCACCAAATAGCCTCCACCTGGGTACTAATCCTCGGTTGGCAGCGACAGAAAAGTTCTTAACCGGGGTACCTCGTGTCGCTGCTGACATCGATCCTGAAGAGGCTGTAAAGGAAGCTCGTGTTCGCTTGCAACAAGTTGACAGTCTTCAGTCTGCGACTTTTGACGTAAAACGTTATGCCGCCACGCCGTACTCAATCGGGGATCAAGTTGTTGTAGCAGATTCTCAGCTAGCCGGTGGAGGTAAATTGAAGAACAAGTTTTCAGGACCGTACACCGTACATACTGTTTTACCGAACGAAAGGTACGTTCTTCAAGGTCGCGGTCGACGCACTACTGTCATTTTTTAAAAGCTTTAATATATTGACAGTAACATCTCTTTATATGTTCAAACTAGTCATGTATGTGAGAGATAATCAGTGTAAATTCCCAACAAATAGGGATTACTATTCAAGTATGACAACAAGAGGCAATGCTTATCTGAGTACCCCCAAACATAACACCACTTGCTTTGGGAATGGTCCATATTGTAGAGCGGTGCAGATCTATAACTCCTTGCCTATTGGCATAATTACTGTCCGCGACAATATCAGGTTTAAACGCAATCTAAAAGATTACCTAGTAAATATGGAGTACTACAGTCTCAATGAGCTACGTAACTAATGTTAAATTTCTATGTCCAATTTTTTAAGTGTATTTGTTACATTATTATGTGTATTTGTTAACGTATGACTATGACAATGCCTATGTACATCTGTACCTAATGGCTAATAAAGATTTTTTTTTTTTTGCGTATTGACCAGAAGGAGCTCCCCGTGATTCCGACCTTCACGCGGTTCCTTGCTGGTCAGGTCCTATTCGTACATCATAGCCACTCCTCAAAACCATGAGGTAAGTAGCTATGAATCCCGTGAATCATGTGCCCTGAGCAGACGCAACGACCCCAAGATGACCGCTTTCTGCATTCCAGCCGCAAGGGTCTCTGCCGGTTTACGGCAGGCAGGAATGATTTTCAGATTGGAGACGAGCGAGTCCTTGATGCCTCCCATGCACCCAATTACCAAAACGACGAGCTTCACTGAGTAACTTGAGTACAGCCTCCTAAGTTCAAAGAGCAGGTCTTGTTATTTTGTCCGCTTTTCCTCCTCCTTGACGCAGATGTTATTTTCAGCAGGAGCCAAAAATTCAATAACAAACATCTGCTTGGAGGAGTGGTCCAATAGAACCACGTCAGGCTTGTTCGCTGTTATCTGCCTGACGGTGGAGAACGAGAAGTTCCAATAGATTCGGCACCTTTCGTTCTCCACAACGGACTCAATATCGTTCGGGACATAGGGCAGCACTGGTGTCTGGTCTATCGCATAATGGTGTCTTAAATGAAAGTATAACACTCTCAACGCCGCATTGTGGCGATGGATATAGGCCGAAGCTGCATACACCGGGCATGCCGCCAATATATGCATTGCTGTTTCAGGGGCCCTGTGGCAGGCCCTACAGCTCACATTCGGCACCTCTATACCCATCACGCGGCTGCGATAGACCAATGTGTTAATTACACCATCTTGCGTAGCGCAAATGAATCCCTCAGTCTCAGACTTCAGTCCACTTGATCTCAGAAAGGCAAATGTATGCCTTTTGGATAAGCCAAGGTTTTCAATGTTCTTGAAGAAAACACTATGCATTGACTTATCCATATGCCTTCTCATGAGCATATCTTGCTCAGAGATTCTGACGTGGGCTGTAAGACGGAGCAAATTGAGCTCGGTAATAGAATGTGGCCGAGCTCGCTCAACGTCAAAGTCAAGACCGAGTTCATCTGCTGCTCTTTGTGCCGCCCTAAACAAAAATGCCCCGACTCCCCGCCTCTCGTGATCCCTGACAAGAAGCAACAAGGGATCCGAACTTTGGATGATCTTACAGGCTATACCCAAGATTACCCTGTTATGAAGACACTCCAAACTCAAAAGTCCTCGGCCTCCCTGGTTTCGTGGAAGATATAACCTCGGAACGGACGATTTTGGATGCAAACTGCGCTGTAGATGCATCATTTTTCGAGTATCCCGATCAATCTGCTTCAACTCATCCACTAACCATTTAACTGCTCCAAATGAATAGAGCAGGATCGGAACGGCAAGCATATTTGTGGCAAAAATCTTGTTCTTCCCCGAAAGCTCTGACGACCAGATTCGTCGAAGTAGATTTTTGTACTTGCCGCAGAGAGACTTTTTTACCTGGTGTGACGCTTGGATGTGGCACTGCTCCACACCCAAGTACTTGTAAGTCTCTCCGGCGTTCAGATGTCTCAGAACGCTTCCGTAAGATTATTATTATTATTATTATTATTATTATTATTATTATTATATTTATTAGAGGACGTTCCAGCGGGAGTCAGTTTAGTTTAGTCTAGTTTAGTCGTTTCATCGAGTCTAGTTGCATCAGTCAGTCATCAGTCAGTCTATCATTGAGGTCGAAGTGGGTCGAGTCGGACAGTTGCTCTTATCTATCCGGAGTGCCGCGTGATGTGTAATTAAATAATACGAGACGTGCCAGTGAAGTAGTAAATTGTAAATAGTGTAAATAATGTAAATAGTGTAATATTAGAAGTATAAATAAATTGTACATAAAGTTTAAATAAATAATGGAACACAGAAACACTACATTGGTGTCAGGAGTGGGATATGAAGATTTGTAAGAAATAAATAAATCGTATGAAGGTTAAGAAGAAAAGAAGAAATACGAAGCTGGGCACGAATAAAGAAGAAAGAGTGTAAGGTTACTTGACAGAGAGCTGGAGCAACGTGAGTTATAGAAATAACTGGAATAAAATCACGGCTCCAGAGAAGGCTGCTTAAGGACCTGGAAAGAAGACAGGAAGCTGGTGTCACTCACTTTCGGATTAGATAATGGTGCTGACTGAACTCGACTCACTGAGGCAGAAACAGAGGTTTTAATAGAATGAAAGTTGGAGAAAAAGTTCTACTTCGACGTAGAAATAAATCATGCTGGTATGAAGCGCTGGGACTGTTCCCCGAAGATTTGATTAGAAGACTGCAGCCACTAACTTGCGATTGGTGCTTGGATGGAAGAATGCAGACCACGGGCGGACGGGAATGCAAGTGGCACGATAATGACCTTGAGGAAAATCCTGCTGGACCCAATGGGATTCCATGGATGTGGAGATGGAGTCTGGACACGTGTGCTGGAGAAGCGTGTGGGTCATATAGAAAGTGAGCAGCTGATGGCTCCCATGGTTAGAATTCCGGAAGTTCTGGAGGAACTCCATGAGGGAGTACCTGGTGGACACCTGGGGGTGTCGCCGATGTTTAGGGACCTGCGTGAGAGGTTTTATTTGGTCCTTATGGTGAATGGATAGAATTCCGGAAGTTCTGGAGGCCCTCGATTGCGGAGTACCTCGTGGACACTTGGAAGTGTCGAAGAAGTTTGGGAAGCTGCGAGAGAAGTTTTCCTTAGAGAATTGGAGGAAACTGAGCAGTGGAGCAGGAAGTGTGTAACTTGCGCTGCAAGCAAGAGTCCATCAAAATGTCGAGGGGCACCGATACGTCAACACAGTGTGGTAGTCCACGTGGTAGTTGAAAGCGTACTCCTCCTGGCAGACACCCGACCGGAACTACGAAGAGACTTGTGTACAAGAAGGCCACCTACAACAGTGCTTAGGATACTTTATGGGAGTCGAAGTATACTGTTTTGTCCCAGGGTATCGTGAAGATCGACTGTGAATTCGACTGTTTGGTTTGGAGGGCGGTCGAAGGCATGTTGGAAGGAGTCTTTCGTTTCATTTGGCTTAAGCCAGAGAGAAGAAATATCAGAGGTCTCGATACTGTAGTTTTATATAGTTCTAAATTTTCGACGTTAAATGTGCATTCTGGAGCGTATAAATTTGCAGAAGATTTTTCAGACAATAACCAATTACGTCAATGTATTAATTGACTATTGGCACCCATTTTTTCACGTCTGAAAATCCGTTCTCGAACCCACAAAGAACGTTTTTTCTTCTTATTTGAGATACCTTCATTTATTTAGAACAATTTTATTACACTCGATGCTATTTTGGGTTTTGATGCTTTCATCGTGGCAAGATACAATCGGTAAAATGAACTTTCTCTAGAACGAAAGATGTGTACGACACATGACACATCTATATTTTGTATGTATATGTAAACGGGTCGTACATTTATTGCAAATTTCACGATTTCGGAGACTGTCATACACATATCCATGACACAAATTTCTTATAATTTCTGTCGGTATGTAAACAAGCAAAACGATTTTATGTCGGACACTTGACATATATGTCCGAATATAACTATCAGATGTAAACGCACCATAATGGATGGTTTACATGGGTTTTCAAACTACCATTTCCAAACAACCGGAACAATTCGACATTACATTTGTGGTTGTCTGGAATAATATGAATTGCAAGAAATCCAGCTGCTTTAATTTCTGATAGTATTGTGATAATCCCCTTTTTCATTACCGCCACATTTTGAATTTGAACATGAAATGAAATGTCAATGACGTCACTAAACGTCAAATTTGAAACTTTCAAACAAACCGCGAACTTTAAAGGTGGGCCAATGATCGTCAGACAATGAAAGAAAAAGCAGAACCCTACGTTGTGTTATTTTTTTGACAAGACAAACAATGGCGGGACATTCAAACTTACGCAAACGAAACAAACCCCAGATTCTTTGGATACATGGCGAGAGCTAATCAGGAGTGGAGCGTAAATTGATAACACAAAAATTATCGTTTTAAATGTTTATTAAGTTTTAGTCGTTTTGTGCTTTTGAGTTTTGTGATCTCGTACTTTAGTTAACAATTTCTAGTGTTTTCGTATCAAGTTGGTAACAATGCAAATTTGATGGTTTTAACAATAATGATTCAAGTAATTCGATCTTAACAATTAACAATTTAGTTCTTCAGAAAATAGTAAACAATAATACAATTTAACAATGCTTGTGTACATGATGAGTGAGGTTAAGTCAGCCAATTTCATTCCACCATGAGCTTTAGCAGTTTACAGGAATTTACAAAAGACCGATACAATGAAAGATCTACGAGGGAAACACAAGAATATTGAAACGCGTGGAGTTATCTAAGTTGAGTGCATCTAAGTCGGAGAGTGGTGGACCACAGATAGATCCAATGGAAAGACTAAAGCGAAGTGAACAAGACAATTGCCTGTCAGTGAGGCCAGATTGTAGAGAGTGTACTATCATGGGGAAAAATGAGTTTATTACGGAATTGTCCTAGACATACTTAGTTATGTTGGTCTTTCTTTAAGGCTTGTCCAAATTAAGTCCAAGTTAACGGCACTTCCCTCGGGGACCATTCTTTTAGTTATTTAGTATCTTAAATATTTGTGAAGCAAGCAATTTGTTTAGTAGCCCGAATCCACACCGCAAACTCCAACCTAAGTTTGACTCAGAAGTTAACAGTGACTCCACTTCGCTTTACCCTGCAATCCCCGGGAGGACATGTCAAGCAAGTTCGAAAACAACCCCCGTTTGACAAGTGACCCCAAAAAGCAGGTATTCACGACTGAAACCATATAAAATCTCGACAGCAGTATTGCAACAAGAACTACAACAATGTATGCTATTTGGTCAATCTGTTGATTCGAAACATGTACGGACAAACAATATAAAAATAAAATACACAGTAACGCAACGTTTTCTTTGGAAGCCATTTTGAAACGGGCACAATGCGATGACATCAGCGGGCGCAACACGTAACGGGGCGCAACAAAAACTACCAACATGCACAAACTACACTAAAAAAACGATCTTTGGCTTCCACGGTATCGAATGTTGCTGGATGTCAGTTACAAGCGAATGACGAGAAATCGCAAGGGGGCGCAAAACAACTATAAGACACCTTTCGGAACTCCGACATTCAGGCCTAACACTTTGCCAGCTTTTACCTCGTGTCTTCAGGTCCTACTAAGCGTTTGTTACGGGCAAGACGCAAAAGTGGACCGCCGATTCAGCATATCAATTACTGGGACACGAACGTGAGAACTCCGGAGTTGCAACCTTCAAGGAATCGGCGGGTCTCCACGTGTTATTGCTCTTTGTCTTAAAAAAGTTATAAATAGGCTAAAAATGTATAACCCAGTTAGTCTTCGACAAGTCGTGGAATTAAAAACGTATTCTTGAGTTAATTGATATTTCTTTTTTTTTTTTTCGCCCCAACTTAACACGTTAGTTAATTCAAGTCAACAGAGACAAAAGAGCTTTGTAACAACCGCAAACTGCTGTCGGCCTCATAACGAAGGACAGGTAGTTATTAAAGGATTTATCTGAGTGGCAATCTAGTTATGTTAAGTTAGGAATTCACTTTGTTTCGAATTGAACGCGCGAGCCCTGTAACTAGAAGTCAACAACACATTGGAACTTTCTGAAATTGACAACAATCACTAAAAACAAATTACAACAACGACTTTAACAAGTTACTCGCGGCGTCTGTGACTCATAGTTTGGTAATTTATGGTACTGCAGAGAAAAGAGGGCTGAATGCCACTGATACGAATTTCCTGGGTTCATAGAATACTTGCAGTAGCAATAGTGAACATTAGTTTAAACAAAAGTTAGAATTCTTAACAAGACATGTAGGTGCAAAGGCGGCCGACTCCATTTTCAAGATGGCGGGTTTTATGACGTCCTAGCGTACAAAATGGCGAGCTAACGGTAAACCATGAACTGTCCTTTATCTAGGAGTTTCTACTATGCACGTAGAGAACAACCACCGGTCAATTTTAGGGCTACCCCATTATGTTGAGTATGACAAAAAGAAATAGATAGAATAAAGGTTACCTGGTAACTACGTCGGACACTACACACACCATCGTTAATTGAAATTCAACAGATCCTTCGTGAAAAAACGTGAAAACAATGAATTAAGCTTTAGTTACGTCTTGCTGCTTCTAACGTTAAAAATGGAATGAATCTGTGTAATGGCTGCCGGTTCTCCTTCCACCTCACTAGCAGGCAGGTATGCCAACCGACGATTTAACCCCAACAAGTTCATTGCGCTGCCAACCTCATGGGTGTTGCTAACTTCAGAGCAACTCGAAGTTCTGCTATGCGTTGCATGGTCTTTTAGGGATATCTCAGTATTTTCATTGTTAGATCAAAAAGCATTTTACTGTAAAAGTAGATCTGGATAGAGAATTAAATAAGCTTTAAAATGATGTATCACACGACCCCCCATGCCATTTAATTTTTTTATGGGGGTGGCTCCCCAGGCTAAAGGGGTGAGATCTAAGAGTTGAAAGTTTGGTACAATTTGGTCCCCCTTGAAAACAAAATTGACCTGTATGAGCGTTTTCTTCTGAGTCTTTCAGAATTGGAATTGTTTGGAGGTACAAATTTTAGTTGGGACACCCGATATATAAAAATGTTGTGTTGGTTTGTGTATGAGTCAAAAACTCGAAAAGTTCTGCACCGATTGAGCTCAAATTTTGCCACAATATACAAACCGCTTGAAGGATGGTTCTTATCTATATCTCACATCATTAACATACCCACGATTGCGAGATAACAGCTTTTTTAACGGTCAGCTGTGTATCAATGACAGCCGCTGTCACAAGTGACAGGAAACATTAGATGTTGTGAAATTACATAAAATAATACCTCGCAGAAGAACAAATTTGAGTCGTCGCACTCGCCACACAGAAGAATCGTTAAGACGGCTTTTGAATATGATAGTATAGTTCAAGTCGCCATGTTGTCATTGGCCAGATGAGTCATGTCTGTACCTACTGCCAGGCTCTAAAGTTCAATAATGAAACGAAAGGGATGTTGCTTCAATTGCTTCAACTTGAAGCACCACCAGAGCCATTTAAAACTTGCTAGATCTACTGCTGAATCGAAGCATTTCCTATCGAACATCAGGAAATGCAACTCTTGCTGCCAAACGATTTCCATTTGGTGGGGAAATTGTGACTGCCGAAAGTTCTTCACCGATTGCTTTGAAATTTTGACATAATGTTGCATGCCTGCGTGGTTTTATACATCTATCTATATGAACGGGAACGGGAAAGAGTAATTCCTATATGAAAACGAATACTTCATGAGCGAAGCCATGACTGGCCAACTAATAATATATGTAAACAGTAGCCCTGGTTTCACCCTCCGACTCATCCCCTCCTACCTGGCACCAGATTGGCAACAATTCGCAACTCGCCGACTCTCGGGAATGATCGGTTTAGTTTTAGAGTAGTACTGACTTGAGCATGTTAAGGTAGAGCTCGGTGCGGTGGTTGGGAGGAAAAATTGTCAAATTAAAACATTGTTTTGTGAATCGGTGTTTTACTCGGGGTGTTACCACCCCAACGCTCACATCAGAAGTGGGATTCAAACATTTTTTTTTGTGTTTGCGCTAAATGCCCTCGTGTTTGTGCGGTTCACTATGGCCGACCAACCCAGTAACTTAGACAGTGGTGTCGAAAGACTAGAGACCCTAGATGATCCTGGGACGTCTGTTTCTCAGCCAGTGGACTGGCAAAATAAGTTAGTGGCCCTTATGGCTGCACAACAGCAACAACTGGCAGAATTAACGGCCAGATCCAATATGGCGGCCATTTTACAGCCAACGCCCAATCTTGCTGATGGAGATGCAGCAAGCACGCAGGCTCCGAAATCGACAAACGCGCAGGCTTCATCGATAGCGTCATTATCTTTCCGCCTACCAGGTTTTGATCCAGATCGCAGCACCTACTCCATAACCGAATGGTTAGATGACGCTACTCGTTTGAAGGCCGATTTAAACGTCAGCGACTCCGTCATGATTGCTAAGGCAGGAGAAGCCTTAGAAAATCGAGCATTCCGTTACTACTGTGAATGGAGGCCATTCCAGCGCGATTGGAAAAACTTTTGCGAAGACATCACCGTGGCCTTCCCCGATCGCGAGACTCCTGGTGCCCGCGCCTTTGCTGCTGCAACATTGTGCAGTCGCGATTGCGAATCTCTAAGCGACTACGGAATTCGCAAGTTGCGCAGCATCAAACGTTTTCATGACGGGTTACCTTGGAGTACGGTTCTCAGTATGGTTGACTATGGTCTTGACCATAACGAAGCTCGCGCCGCCATCCATATTCAACAGCCCAGTTCAGAAAGGGAAGTGTTAAAGCTGCTGAGCGCTGCTGATGCACGGAGACTCGAAAAGCGGCCTCCTCGAGTGTCGACGCATCCTAACAACGATAAGCTACACAGCTCCCAGAGACGCCGATCTCCAGATCGTCACCGTCACCGATCTCCCTATCGTCGCCGTTCGCCACAAGATCGTGAACCTTCAAATTCATCTCGCCGTAGACGCTCCCGTAGCCGTGATCGTCCTACCCAAAACCAAGCCACTATCAAAGGAAAGTGTTTTAATTGTGGAGTTTCCGGTCACCGCCGTGACGACTGTCCATCATTGAAACAGTCTCACTCCACTAGTTTTTCCAAAGACTCCCGCCCATCAAAACCCACTTGTTCATTTTGTCACCGGGTTGGGCATACGGAAGACGTTTGTCGAAAAAAATTAGCATCACAGACTGACCCCAAGAAAATTATGCTGGTGAAACGCAAGCGGAACCTTATGATGTCACCCATTGCCACTCTCCTGTGCAACGGAAAGGTTGAGGAATTTCCGTTTCTCATTGACAGTGGTGCAGAAGTATCACTCATCAGCAAGAAAGCCGCCACCAAGTTAGGAGTGATAATTAAACCTGATATGCGTGTTTTTACTGGAGTTGGATCGACAACCGTTCGGAGTTTGGGAACGTGCGACTTGATTGCCACCACTCCAACCATAACCTTGGAGATTTGTTTTGCAATCGTATCCGACCATGTTATGCCCCACAACTTGGACGTTATTATCGGATGGGACGTCATCGGGCGTGATACTTTAAGAGTCGACAAAACTGAATCCGGCCTCGAACTTCATCACTGTGTGTCAGCGCAAATCTTGACCATCCACAACATCAAATCTAGAAACCCTATTTCCGTAAATAATGTATCAGGACTGACCGAGGAGCAGAAATCACGTCTACAACTGATGCTGACTCAGAGCCGCAATAATACTCCGGATCATATTACGACCGGCCAGCTGCGTATACAATTGAAGGACGACATTCCGGTGGTGTATCGCCCAAGACGTCTTGCATATTCTGAAAGAGTTCATGTCCAGCAGATTGTCAATGGACTATTAGCAGAAGGAATTATCAGTGAAAGCGAATCTGCGTACGCCAGTCCTATCGTCTTGGTGAAGAAGGCTAATAACAACCTACGCATGTGGTTGGACTTCAGGGATATAAACCGCAAGGCGATTAGAGAGCATTATCCACTTCCGCATATTCTCGATCAGATTGATGCTTTGTGCAAAGCTCGTTATTTTACTACATTGGATATGAAGGCTGGATTTCATCAGATGGAAATCGAGGCAGGTTCACGTCATTTCACTGGATTCGTTACCCCTGATGGACATTTTCATTATAATCGTGTACCTTTTGGCTTTGTAAATGCTCCATCTGCTTACCAAAGGGCAATAGATAAAGCTCTTGGTGTTTTGAAAGGCACTAAAGCTTTTGTTTATATGGACGATGTGCTTGTTCCCTCCCGTACTATTGAAGAAGGATTCGAGAATCTCCAGGAAGTTCTGGATGCCTTATCTTGTGCAGGATTTTCTTTGAACTATGAAAAGTGTGTTTTCTTCGCCACTCAAACTGAATATCTCGGTATGGTGCTTAGTGAAGGTTCTGTGCAACCTAGTTCCCGAAAAGTTCGTGCTCTAACTGACTCACTTCCACCTACAGACCTTAAAGGCGTGCGACAGTTTATGGGACTAGCTGGATATTTTCGTAGATTTATTGCGGGGTTTTCAATCCTCACTGCCCCGATTACTCAACTTTTACGTAAGAACGAACCTTTTCTGTGGACATCTGAGTGTGAGAAAATACGTCAAGACATCATAGCCAAACTTATAAACAAACCAGTGTTACGCATTTTTAATCCATCCTTGCAGTGTGAATTACACACCGACGCCAGTTCAGTGGGAATTGGAGCCGCTTTATTTCAGCGGGAAAACAACGTTTTAAGACCCGTTGCCTATTATAGTCGCCGAACCACACAATGTGAAAGAAACTACCATTCGTATGACTTAGAGACATTAGCGATAGTAGATTCTGTTGAACATTTCCGTGTTTACTTGTATGGACGTCATTTTACGATCTTCACCGACTGCAACTCTGTTCGAGCATCGGCCCTGAAAAAACATTTACACCCACGCGTTGCTCGTTGGTGGGTTCGGTTACAAGATTATGACTTTGACATTCAATATCGGCCTGGTTGTAAGATGGGACACGTGGACTACTTAAGCCGACAACCTGTTAATGACGTTTGTGTTGTACGTCGCTCCACTGGAGGAAATTCCGTGCAAACGTTACCATCTTTACTCGAACATCAAAAAAGTGACCCCCAATGTGGACTTATCTTTGCACAACCTGATGATTATCCTGTTCTGGCAATTACTAATGGGATTATTGTGTCACGGAACCCAGCCGGGAGATGTTTTGTTCCTGTATCGGCCCGCTTGCAAGCGATGCGCTTGTACCACGATGAATCCGCTCACATTGGCTTCGAAAAATGCATTGATAAAATGCGTGAAGATCTGTATTGGCCTCGCATGGGTCCTTGTGTGAAAAAGTACATTCGCAACTGCCGTTCCTGTGTTTTGGGAAAATCTCACACCGGCCGTCGTAGTGGCTTGTGGCAACGTGGACATAAACCAGATGACATCCTTGACACCTGGCATGTCGACCATGCTGGTCCGTTAGTAAGATCTGCCAATTGCACTCAGATTTTAGTGGTGGTCGATGCATTTTCAAAATATTGCAGCTTGTGTCCAATCCCAAAGAAGACTTCCGAGGATTCTATCCGTGCTCTACAATCAGTTTTTAGCCATTTGGGTAGGCCGAAGCGCATTATTGCTGATCGAGGCACTGCATTTACTTCAGCGATGTTCAAATCTTTTTTGACAGAGCAAAATGTGGCACTCCATCACATAGCTACCGGCATGCCTCGAGGAAACGGTCAAGTCGAGCGCATTATGCGTACCGTCTTCAACCTCCTACGGGCCACCCTCACCGCTGATCGAGAGCACACCTGGACCACAGTTCTTCCTCAAATTCAACATGTACTCAATACGACTATTCACGGAACAACTGGCTTTTCACCAAATAGCCTCCACCTGGGTACTAATCCTCGGTTGGCAGCGACAGAAAAGTTCTTAACCGGGGTACCTCGTGTCGCTGCTGACATCGATCCTGAAGAGGCTGTAAAGGAAGCTCGTGTTCGCTTGCAACAAGTTGACAGTCTTCAGTCTGCGACTTTTGACGTAAAACGTTATGCCGCCACGCCGTACTCAATCGGGGATCAAGTTGTTGTAGCAGATTCTCAGCTAGCCGGTGGAGGTAAATTGAAGAACAAGTTTTCAGGACCGTACACCGTACATACTGTTTTACCGAACGAAAGGTACGTTCTTCAAGGTCGCGGTCGACGCACTACTGTCGCCGCCCACGAGCAACTCCGACGTTGGCCTAGCTCTAATGCCACAAACTCATAATTCAGGTGAGTGGTACTCCACTTTCTGTTCTTGCTGCCTCGCTTCATTCTCTCATTCTTCTTCTGCTACCTGTGGCAATCCCACGAGCCGATGCAAACCAGTGGCGTCCCCATTGAGATGATTTTCAACACTGTGAATCGTGGCGATCCCACGAAAATGAACTTCTAAAAATGAGCTGATGTTGATTAACGAAGGTGGCGTTCCCACCGTGGCAATCCCACATTATCACTTCGGTGGCGCTCCCACCGTGCCAGCTTACCAGATTAATTCGAGCTGTTTGGTTTTGTCTCTGTATTTAAAAGACCTAGTGGCGATCCCACTCCAGCACTCATTTCGAATTTCGACACCTAGTGGCAACCCCACCTTGCTTTCGTCTTATCTTCACACCGTGGCAGTCCCACTGTACTTTTTATTTTTCACCGATAACTTTACTCCACTTGTTTGACCTAGAAACGTGATGATTGGGATCGCATGCTTGTTATGAACACTGACCTATCCCTACTACGTGACTTTTATGGGAATCACCACTCCGCCTGATTTCTGAACTACGAACATCTGGGTCAAACCAAATACTTGTTTACTTTATCTTGTTTTAGCGATTTCACTGTTGTTGGGTCGTGGACGACCAACCCCAGGATGGCCGTGTAAACAGTAGCCCTGGTTTCACCCTCCGACTCATCCCCTCCTACCTGGCACCAGATTGGCAACAATTCGCAACTCGCCGACTCTCGGGAATGATCGGTTTAGTTTTAGAGTAGTACTGACTTGAGCATGTTAAGGTAGAGCTCGGTGCGGTGGTTGGGAGGAAAAATTGTCAAATTAAAACATTGTTTTGTGAATCGGTGTTTTACTCGGGGTGTTACCACCCCAACGCTCACATCAGAAGTGGGATTCAAACATTTTTTTTTGTGTTTGCGCTAAATGCCCTCGTGTTTGTGCGGTTCACTATGGCCGACCAACCCAGTAACTTAGACAGTGGTGTCGAAAGACTAGAGACCCTAGATGATCCTGGGACGTCTGTTTCTCAGCCAGTGGACTGGCAAAATAAGTTAGTGGCCCTTATGGCTGCACAACAGCAACAACTGGCAGAATTAACGGCCAGATCCAATATGGCGGCCATTTTACAGCCAACGCCCAATCTTGCTGATGGAGATGCAGCAAGCACGCAGGCTCCGAAATCGACAAACGCGCAGGCTTCATCGATAGCGTCATTATCTTTCCGCCTACCAGGTTTTGATCCAGATCGCAGCACCTACTCCATAACCGAATGGTTAGATGACGCTACTCGTTTGAAGGCCGATTTAAACGTCAGCGACTCCGTCATGATTGCTAAGGCAGGAGAAGCCTTAGAAAATCGAGCATTCCGTTACTACTGTGAATGGAGGCCATTCCAGCGCGATTGGAAAAACTTTTGCGAAGACATCACCGTGGCCTTCCCCGATCGCGAGACTCCTGGTGCCCGCGCCTTTGCTGCTGCAACATTGTGCAGTCGCGATTGCGAATCTCTAAGCGACTACGGAATTCGCAAGTTGCGCAGCATCAAACGTTTTCATGCATATAATGCATATTTATTCAGTTTAGTTAATGGAGGCTCAAAAAAGAAAATTCACACGTATAAAAATTGTTTTTACCAATCACAATTTATTGCAAATCTTTTATTCAGTATGGACCTTCTACAGAAAAGACTGCTCTACAATTTTGTTTCAATACGTTTGCTAGGCAATACGTCAGCTATCCTGGGTTGTGGAAAATCTTCGGATTTTTATTTGGGTCCCTGCTGGAAGTTCATAACCAAAATTTCAAAATTTTATCAATTATTTCTTCTAAAAAGTCTAATTTAGAATTGGTACTAAATTCTTTGATGATTTTTGAAAATACGTATTAGACTCATCGACAATTATACGAGGGCGGTTTGATTAATACCCGTGTTAGGAAAGAAGACGCATGTTTTTTGCTATGTTTTTTATTTATTTTTATTGCTCATGTAGACAAACAGTATCTTTGCAACCTCGGTTACGGTTGCAAAGTAACGGTTTGCCCATTTATTAATTTGGGTGCGCAAAGTTTACTTGTCGCACGCAAATTATTCTTTGCACACGCAAATTCAGATAAACAAACTACTGAAAACTGAATTTGCCCCTGGAGTCCAATTTTATATTGGGATTTATTCCGCATTCGCAATAAAAAATAGTATGTCCAACTCGTGCGGCGTTGTCAATTGCCCACGAGTTGCACAATATACTATTCTCAACGTAATCTCATTTGAGCTCTATACACCTAGTCCAACGATTTTCTAACTTTTTTAAGCCTTCCATAAAATATGATTTGTCAAGCTCTGCAAAATACGCCTCTGTTTCAGCGATTACTTCGTCGTTTGACATGAACCGCTTTCCCCCCTAGCCATTTTTTCATATTTGTAAATAAGAAGAAATCACACGGAGCCAAATCTGGTGAATAGGGAGCATGCGGTGGCAAATCATATCTTAATTCGACCAGCTTTGCTGTGGCAATAGCGGACGAGTGAGCTGGCGCGTTATCGTGATGAAAGAGCAGATTGGTTTAATAAATCAGCATAGTACTGCCCTGTAATGGTCTTCCCCTTTTCCAAAAAGTCTATGAAGATGACGCCATGCGAGTCCCAAAAAATAGTGACCATGATTTTTCTGGCCGATGGAATCGTTCACCAGGTGTAATCCACTGTTTGGACTGTTGTTTGGATTCTGGCGTGTAGTGATGTATCCAAGTTTCGTCAACAGTCACGTAACGCCGCAGAAACTCTTTCGGATTGAGCTTAAACAGTTCCAAGCAGTGCTCCAAAGTTGTCACACGATTCCGTTTTTGCTCTATTGTCAGCAAACGCGGCACCCATCTCACCGATAGCTTCCTCATTGCCAATACCTCATGTAAGATGTTGTGGACACGTTCTGTTGAGATGCCCACAATGTTAGCAATCTCCCTCACCTTCACTCGGCGATCTGCTAAGACGATGTCCTGGATTTTATTGACCATTTCGTCCGAAGTCACTTCAATCGGGCGTTCGGGGCGTTCTTCATCAAACACGGATCTTCTTCCACTCTTAAATTCATTATACCAATATCGATGCTGGTCATCGATGGTGCATGCTCTTTATAAACGTCACTCAATTTTGTCTTGATTTCATCGCAGGTTTTCCCATCCAAAAAGAGGAATCGAATAACACATCGATTTTGCCCTTTTTCCATGTTTGAATATCAACACAAAAAAAAACTATTCAAGACAAATGTCTAAAATTTTGGCAGGCACCGTTAAAAGTGACGCGCTACACGATGGGATACAGATTTTGTGTGGGTGGCGCCCCCTGCCGTTAAAAACGGGTACTTATCAAACAGCCCTCGTAACATCACTTGGTGCAGGTTTATCTTGACCATTTGTTATCTTCCCCATATTTTCCGTTTTTCTCCGTATTAAAAGTAGAAATAAAATATCAATAATAAATTTTGTAATTTCGTTTTTTCCGATTTTATTAAAAATTAATTTTATTTATAATGATTGCAAATAAATACTCTTATAAAATAATGCTTGAATTTGTGCCTACGACTCCGGCAACGGCAACTTGATATTTTTTATAAATGGCAGGCTAACCAAAAACCAAACCGATCACTATGATAAACTCAAAGCATAAAATGTTTTAAACTACAAATACATCTTTGAAAGAAAAGCCGCCTTCAGGTCAAATTACTAAAATACATACGAGATTTATGAATTTAAAAAGCCGAAATCTTCCGATTGTACAGACGCTCCGCCTCGATGCGTGAGCTTCAACTGACTACGTAACGGGGAGCTATTGTACGGCATAAAAATAAATTTTGAGAAATACAAAGTTTATTAAAAAAGTATGGCAATAATAAAATTTTTAAATTATGGAATCTCTAAAGATTATTGCTCTTTGGCGGTATATAATGCAATTTCGTAATATACCTTCGATTTAGGAAAAAATTAACAAAAAAATCAGACATATTTTTGAGATATATTACGCAAAAGCTTATTTTGTGTTTTTTTATCAGAAAAAAATGTATTAACCTTTTTTTGATTTTTATGAACTCCGTAACGTAAGGTGTAGCGGCCTCTTAAAAACTGAATCTACCCATCCAAATTCGGCGTTGTTTGCATACAGCGTGCCTGTCTCAAGCTACTATCACATCACCAACATTTCGTCTCATTCCCTTAAGTTCAGACTAAATAAAAATATTTGAATTATGAAACCATAATTCAGCCATTCCACGGGAACTGCAACTTTTTCCGAAATTTTAGTCAAACCTTATGTGTCAAACTACATTCGCAAGTGGCATATTATTGTTCAATTTTTCCATTAGTAAATGATCATGTGGAGATATTCTTGCGTTATTTTCATCGATAAAACCGTTATATCTTTGCAATAAATGAATTTAAACTTGAGTTGTCCCATCCGTAATCATCCTATTTTGAATTATTATCAAAAATTTCCGCTGAATTTATATATTTTCACGGAAGAATAAATCATAACATCTTTATTATCCTTAGACTGATATAGTATACTCGCAATACTTTTAGTTTTCTCCGTAATCATTATAAATTACGTTTTTTAGAGAAATCAGCGGCATATATTTGAATTGTCAATCATGCAATACAGAGATAATTGATAGATGTTTCAATGAATATGATCACTTTAACTATTCATTTCTGACTTGAGAGAAAAATTGATTTTGAAAATGAAAGTTGACAAAATTTTGTCCCGTCCGTAATCATGGAATAACCGAATTATAGTCAATAATAATTAATAGTAATTAGTCTCTTACTCTCAAATTCAATTCAAAATGTTGCAGAAAGTCTTGAATTCAACTAACTCGAAATGAATTAAACTTAGTAAAACTCAATGTAGAATCTACCATGTTTATTGTGAACTTTCACCATCATAGTTGTCTAATAGTGATGTTTCTACAACTATGTTTTACAACCATGTTGTTAATTAAATATCATAAATTGGTGTCCCATCTGTGTTCCAAGTATTCCTCACTTTTTGAAAAACAAAAAGTATATATAAAGCTAAAAAATTAATTGTTAGCATCAGGCTTAAGAATAAATATACATCTTACAAGAAGCTTCCCATTCCGACTTAGACAAGGTTCCAATTTTTATACCATCTCGTTTTTCATCCTTTAAAAATTGTTCAGCATGTTTATAATCATCCACAGCAGTTCCAACAAGAGAGGCATTTTCAATAGGGGGATAAGACTCTAAGCTTTTCATATTACTAAGTAACTGTCTACCTTCCGTTTTCATTTCTTCATAATAATTATAAAACTTTTCTTTTTTCACAAACTTTAGACCATATTTTCTACTCAACTTAATTAGTGTGGGAAAATGTACTAAAAACTCTGGACAGTTGACCACGCCATCTAAATGAAAGTTATATTTCGCACCAAAAAGTGGGGGTTTGTTTACATCACAGTCAAAAGTTACTTGATATACATCATTTCCATAACAACTTGAATTTGCACGCCGCGATCTAGCAATAAGATCGTTTGAATCTGGTATTGTCCCAATAAAATATCCTCCAGGTAGAAGACATTCTGAAGCATTACGTATCATGCATTCTGCTTGAGGTAAGCTTTCAAAGCTGTAATGAAAGGCAAATTGACAACTGACAAGGTCTAACTTCATTGATGGGTCCCGATATTTTTCACGTAATCTGACTCGTGAGCAATCACCAGCGATGTACTCAATTGAATAAATGCTGCCAGAATTTCTATCTCGATGACTTCGATTCTTCATATCAGAATAACGAGATTTGCATTGATCTAATGAGACTGAAGCTATATCACTACAAATGAGATGTGTAATATTTCCTTTTCGCCACTTCAAAAGATCACCACCCTTTCCACAGCACATGTCTAAGACACGTATGGGAGCATTATGTCTCTTTTCATCCTTTATTTTTGTTAAATACTCATTAATTAACATACTCTTTATCCAGTTATGAAAATTTCTCATATACACTATGCGTGACTTTGATCGCTCATCTAAGCCTTTTTCTTCTAATAAATTATAATGAGTTGCAACCACTTTTGCATATCCTTCACTTGATTTTACAGTTTCTCCTTCATTCCTTTTCCTACATTTAATTGGTTCAGTTTCACACTCCTCCCTGCGCTTTAGGACTACCCTATCATTAGAGGATTCTTCAGAAGACTGTTGATTGATTTCATCTCTTAATTCTTGAGACACAATGTTATCAGTTTGAAATTCGTTGTTTCTAGCATCTGCATCTTGGGCTGCTAAAACTAGCGTTCTTTCCAAGTCGTCTGCAGTATTCAATTCATTATAGTCTTCCATCATTTCCTGTGAAACCAAAGCCTCACTTGAAAACATATTTCGTAATAAGTGTACTGGTAAGGTCAGCAGATATCTTCGACAATACAACAGGGGCACAGCTTTAATTTCAACTACCTCTCGTATATAACAAATAATATACTATCCGTGCTTTATAAAAAAAACAAAAAATAGATAGACACTACTAACGTGCTGCTAACTGTCAAACACGAAACATTCTTAAAATCCAATACAAGAAATGGTACCAACATGCTAAATCGGGGGAAACTAATATTGAGCGGCAGCAGCGGCGTACGGTGTCTAGGTCAAATACTAAACATGAAAATCGATCATATAGATCTCTAATTTATCCATTTTAAATTTGAGTATTACTTACGTCTGTATCGATTGAGCACGAACAAATGAACGGGAATTTTAAATTTATGAAGTTAATGAATAAATCAAGTTAAAAAAATGTACAAATACATCCTTCTATTATCAAAATAGTATATCCTCATACTTACATAATATAAATTATTTCTTAATTTACATGTTTACTAATAAGTTAGTATAAAATTATATAAAGTGGCGGACAGAAAATATTGGACATCATTTTTTCTATTATTTTGAAAATCTTGAGGTGATTCATGTTTTACTGTCATTTTGACTTTTGAGGTTTATAAGTTATCAACCACTTGTCAAAATGTTTGATAAAAAAAATAAAAACAATACAATACTTAAAAAATATTTTATAGTCTAAGATCCGAAGGGAGGTCCTCCTTCACCCATCTGCTTACCAGATTTTTTATCAGATCTTATATTCAATGCGGTCACTCTGACATATCTGTTAAATTTTTTCCGCCATTTTTGAAAACGTTATGACGTCATCTCCATTCTTTTTAAATGGCGACCCCCAATTTTTTTGGCTGATTTGAAAACTTCATGCAATTCTAAAAACAAAAATGTCAACAAAGTGTATTCAGTTATTTTTCGTTTTTTTTTTTAAGAACGGTTTCTTTTTTTAAGTTAATTATTTTACAATTTTCTCGAACGACGACAATAAAAAAATTGAGAATTTCCCTCGATTTCTATGGGACCCCTTCATCAGATCCTGACTTGGTGACAACGGGACCACCTCAAGAGGATACCATTTCAATTAAAAAAAGAATTTTCAAAATCGGTCCACAATAATTGACGAAGAAATCGATAAACATATAGAACGGCGGCCGGTGGGTCAAATTCGTTCAACCACCCACTACTTTGGTATAACTCAATGAGACATATATAGATTTGTTCGTTAGGAAATTCTGCATTTAGAATGGAAATTGACGACAGTGTGGGTTAGTCACGAGAAAAGTTATTTCAAGAAAACCGTGAAAATCATGCGCCGTCGCATTAAATAATAGAATGTGGTTGAAAAGCATAAGTTCGCGCCATTTTCCAATTAGCCATTTTAAAATAAATATTCTGGGCTTCATAATGAAACAAACCGCATATTTTTACCTTTTATTGAGCCAAAGATATGAGCATTTATTTTATTGGAATAATTTTTGCCAATTTTCCCGGTTTTCTTGGAATAACTTTTCTCGTGACTAACCCACACTGTCGTCAATTCTCATTCTAAATGCAGATTTTTTTAACAAACAAATCTATATAGGTCTTATTGAGTTATACCAAAGTAGTGTGTTACTTTTTAATATGAACGATTTCGCTCTCTCCGCCGCCGTACTAATAATCTATACCAAGAGATAATTCAAATTATAAATTAGAGTAGACGGGTTATTTTTTATGCAATGGCCCAGCCTGCAAATTGACTGACAGTAAAATTTGAAGTTATGGTCTAAACATTGTGACGTTTATGTTTCTCATGTTAAATTGTTTTAATTTAAAGAAAATAAAACACTAACAAAGAATTACAGCAAATGTTCAAAGTGTTCTCCTTCAGCTTCAATGCAGCTCTTAACTCTCCGTTTCATATTTTCAAATGCATTTTACAACATCTGAAAGGTTATAGCGTTGCATGCATCAAAAATTGCCTCTTGCAGTTCTTCAAGATTGTGCGAGTTAAAAATAGGGTGTTTTTGAGATACAGGAAAATTAAATAATCTAGAATTGTCAGATCCGGACTTCGACGCGGAAATTGAATGACACGATCATCATAAAACCATAAAACTAACACTCGCGCCGCTACAACACACTAACATCACGAAATCTTGCCACACATTTATAAATTTACTAGCTGACCCGGCGAACTTTGTACCGCCTCAGAATCAATAAATAATGTTATCTCTTTTGCTGAATTAAATTTAGTTGTTCTATCAAAGGATAATGCACACAACTCCATCTACTGACATTATCGGAACCAGCATACAACGGCACACGGCTTCCTAGATTAGAAAGGAACGGTGTCCCTTTCTAATCTAGGAAGCCGTGCAACGGCATGTTCTTTTTTGTTTCAAATATGGCGTTATATACGGATTCCATACAAAATGTATGAGAAAATTTTTTTCGTTAATTTTTCCGATGTTGTAATAGTTATTCGCCCACAAAAAAAGTCGAGTCAATCCGTTCTCAAGATATCATCAAAAAATTTGTGTGTGGAGTCCACTCGCAACAGAAGTGGAACTTTGGAGCTTACGCATTAACAATCGATTTTCATTTTTAAAGCCCGGTACGACAAATTTTGGTGGCCGGCGTTTTTTGTTATTGTTGCCCTGGCTTTGTTATTGTCGTTGCCCTGTGCCAAGCTCCCCGCCCCCTGTAGTGTTTCCAAGGTTTTAATAGTTATTCTGCTATTCGGAGCGGAGGCAAATCCAACAAATTAAAGATTATAAAAATCGGTCCAGCCGTTCTTGAGTTATAAACCCAAGAGAGCCTCCGGTCCATGTTTTCATAGTTATTCCCCTATTGGGGCCGGGGCGAAGACAAATCCAACAAATCAAAGATCATAAAAATTGGTCCAGCCGTTCTTGAGTTATAAACAAAAGGGTGCCCCCTGGGCCCCCATGTCCATGTTTTGATAAATATTCTGCTTTTCGGGACGGAGACAAATCCAACAAATTAAAGATCATAAAAATCGGTCCAGCCGTTCTTGAGTTATAAACGCCAGGGCGCCCCCTGGCCCCCCCGTCCATGTATTAATAGTTATTTTGCTATTCGGGGCGGAGACAAATCTAACAAATCAAAGATCATAAAAATCGGTTCAGCCGCTCTTGAGTTATAAACCCCAGGGTGCCTCCTGGGCCCCCCTGTCCATGTGTTAATAGTTATTTTGCTATTCGGGGCGGAGACAAATCTAACAAATCAAAAATTATAAAAATCGGTCCACCTGTTCTTAAGTTATAAACCCAAGGCCCCCCCTGAGCCCCCCTTTCCATATTTTACTTCATAAGAACCTTCCTCAAACTTAAAGGAATATTTAAAAAAAAAATTGCTAAATTGGTCCAGCCGTTCTCAAGTGATGGCGTGACCAAGGAAAATAGGGATTCATTTTTGTGTAATAGTAGCTGACCCGTCCCGGCTTCGCACGGTGATTTTATTTTATTAAGGGCCGGTTTTACCAACATCGATTAACTTTAACTGATAAATAATTGCATAGATAGGTTTGCTAAAATTATAGCAACAATTATTGTTCCTAACAGATGATTAAGTTTAACGGAGGTTGGTGAAATCGGCCCTTAGTATTTTATTTACTACTTTAATAATTTTGAAAAACCGTTTCTTAGTGAGCGCCCACGTGGTAAAATAAATAAGTAGTAAAATTTCATTGCAATCGGTTTAGTGGATTCAGAGATTAACCCCCCCATCACGTTACTCCCCTTAGGAATGGAATTTTGAAAACCGTTTCTTAGTGAGCGCTTACGTGGTAAAATAAGTAACTGTGCAAAATTTCATTCCAATCGGTTCAGTGGATGTACAGATTACTCCCCCGCCCCGTTACCCCCCTTTGGAATAGAATTTTGAAAAACCGTTTCTTACTGAGCTCATACGTGGTAAAAGAAGTAAGTTTACAAAATTTCATTGCAATCGGTTTAGTAAATCTAGGGATTAACTCTCCCGCCCCGTTACCCCCCTTTGGAATGGAATTTTGAAAAACCGTGTTTTAGTGAGCGCCTACGTGGTAAAATGAGTAAGTGTGCAAAATTTAATTCCAATCGGCTCAGTGGATGTAGAAATTACTTTCCCGCCCTGTTACCGCCCCTTTGGAATGGAATTTTGAAAAACCGTTTCTTAATAAGCGCCTACGTGGTGAAATAAGTAAGTGTGCAAAATTTCATCCAATCGGTTCAGTGGATCTAGAGATTAAATCCCCCGCCCCGTTACCCCCCTTTGGAATGGAATTTTGAAAAACCGTCTCTTAGTGAGCTCATACGTGGTAAAAGAAGTAAGTGTGCAAAATTTTATTGCAATCGGTTTAGTAGATCTAGGGATTAACTCCCCCGCCCCGTTACCTCCCGGGTAACCCGAGAACCGACTTCAAAAAGTGAAAAGTAATTGAATACATGTATTATTACATGTGCGACCTACTGATCTGTTTGAAGCCGGTGCCAAGCCAATTGATTTTTTGACAATGGAATCACCTCAAGAGTATACCTTTTCAAATAAAAGAAGAATTTTGTAAATCGGTCCAGAATTGACGAAGAAATCGGTGAACATACATGAAGTGGGTTAATTAAGGGAGCGAAAATTTGAGAATTTTTCTCGATTTCCATGGGATTCCCTGATCAGATCCTTGTTTTTTTAACAATGTAACAACCTTTAGAGTATACCCTTTCAAATAAAAGAAGAATTTTGTAAATCGGTCAACAATTGACGAAGAAATCGGTGAGCATACATGAAATCGGTTAATAAAAGGGAGCGAAAATTTGAGGATTTTTCTCGATTTCCATGAGATCCCCTCACCCTGAAATGGTGGCAATGGGACCAATCTGTAAGTTCTGAGGTAACAAACATTAAAAAAAATAACTGTTGTTAATTGTCTTAATCGTAACAGTACCAAAGAGCGAATATTGGTCATTGTTTGGCTTCAGTGCACTGACCTAATTCAAGTATCAACGTCATCATTAATATCACGTTTTCAGGAGTGTATACATAGTTGAATGGACGTGTTTTGTTATAAATTATGATCGGGGACACCCCCTGCGACCTTTGGCACTGCGCTTTGTTTTTATTATTTTGAGCTTTTTAGCATCTTTTTAACATTGTATTAACATTGTTTATGATTTTGTTCAATTTTAGTACCTAGTTCAATTATTAAGTTCTTTGAAAAAAAAATGGGGTTTTTTATATATTATTGTGACGGACGTGGACCCGAGATGACTGATTGCTGTAGCAGCGTCATCAATTACTGGAATGTACTGGAATTTACTACAACGTACTCAAAGGTAGTATGACTCATCTTTTGGAATATCCGGTATAGATCGAGAGGATTTAGGCGCCGGTATATTTATTAGAGGACGTTCCAGCGAGGTCGAAGTGGGCGAGTCGAGTCGGACAGTTGTTTTTATCTATCCGGAGTGCCGCGTGATATGTAAATAAATAAGACGAGACGTGCCGGTGAAGTAGTAAATTGTAAATAGTGTAAATAATGCAAAATAGTGTAATATTAGAAGCATAAATAAATTGTACATAGTGTTTAAATAAATAAATAATGGAACCCACAAACGCCACATTTTTTTTATTTTACTAACAAGATAAAAATAAAAAAACAAGCTATGTACATAGATATGAATCAATTTAAAATTCGGTGCAGGTAAACTTCTCCCTGAGATCGCTATTCTGTTATTTTGGGCAGTATTTGATGAATATCGACCAAATGCAGCTTTAAGACAAGGACCGATAGTGGAGACACAATATAAAACCATTTTAAAAAGTATTTTTATTAAAAAACGTATGAATATATTTCTAGAAACGTTAAATTTTCTTTATTAAATAACTTGTAAATATAAACATTAATATGTTTCATTAATAGAAAACACATAGTATATTTCGATGCATGATTTGTACACGTGCTATTTAACGTTCGGCCTACAACAATCAAAGAATGCCGACGCATGATTCTCGATAAGCAGGTTTTTTATTTTGCACTCGTTTATATATAGAGAGAATATAATAGTGAACTTTATTATTATATTCTCTCTGATATTTTGTTATAGTCACTGGTTATATACCACTTTTTCCATTAAGTATTTCATAAAACAAGTCCAAAAAAATATCGGTGTTTATGTGGGACATAATGTTTTTATGGGGAAAATCACTATAGCCCATTAAATAGCTAGGCTTTAACTTGAAAGTTTCTACCAAGCTGGATTTTTGTAGATATCTTTATTTTGGTGTCCTAAACATACTCTGAAAAGTATCCTTGATTGAACCGTGAATGTTTTTTGTAGGTAAAAGGGGGTAAATTAGTATTTGCGAAAACCTCGAATTACAGCTAATAAAATTCTACATCAAGAAGATTCTTGTACTATCTTTCGAAAAATTAATAATTAAAATTTGTTTTTGAAAATACGTATTCCTTTCCGCACCACCATTGTTTTTTTTTGTGGTCTATCTATTCCACATTTAAAAAAGTTGCAAATCCTGTCATGAAATTAAAAAATTATTCCATTATGTTTAATCATAACACTTACGTAATCGAAATTGTTATTTCCAACAAAATATTTCATAAAATTGATTTTGGGGTCAATTTGGTATAAATAATTACAATTTCATTTTTTTTTTCTTTCTTATGGAATATATTTTTTTAAATATATCGTTGAATTCAGCACTTGAAATTCGTATGTCAAAAAATATCTTTGTAGCACAGTTTGTAGCCAATAAAAACTGCGTCATTTGGTTTTTGTTTTGTTAAAACCACACAATAACTGAGAAAGAAACAGCTCTGTCCGTTTTTTAAATACCCTGTAGACAGATATTTTCAGGTAAAAAAAAACATTTTTATGCTTCCGTATGCACAAATTACAAAAAACATTATCAACAACCGAATGTCACTATACATAATTATATGAATACTAAGATAGGTAATGATGATACTATTTTTTAGCTTAAATGAATGTGGATGAAAATAATTAACATATAATCACCCAATATAAAAGATACGAGAGTGTGAATATTTAGAAAAAATCTTTGGAAGTTTGGCAACTTTAATGTGTTATTGGTGTTATAAGTATAAGTATAAGTCTTCACATGTTTAATAGAAAAACAATCAGTAAATTATCAAGCCGGGTTCAGACTAAGTAACATTGGTATACATAATAATATATCTTTGCTATGAAACTTTTGTGATAGTCGCATCCACACCTTAGTCAAGATGAACGCAGAAGATGGACGCAGAAAACCAACTACATTACATACCTCCCTACTTGCAACAGCAGCGTGCCTAATTTTGCTTAGCAATAGCATACAATAGCATTGAATATCAGAGTGTTTATATTCAATACTAATAGTAAGTAACTCAAAGACACACTGCACAGCATTAATCGGTTGTTGACATAAAATATAGCAAGTCTGGATACGTTTGAAATAGCAGTGTTATATAACTTCTTTTAAAGTCTGGACCCAGCTTTAGGTGCAGCATCGAAAGCTTCCCTTTTAAATTTAGCGCTTAGTAGGTTATTGGCATTGCATACCGCGACTGCGCATTGTGTGAAATCGAGTACTTTGTCATAAAAGCCTCGCGTTCTCACATCATAATTGTCTCGTTGACCGTTCGTTCAAGTATTTTCAAAGTGTTGACTCGTGGACCTGAAAGTATGGATGGTGAATTCGACGCAAAAGACCACATCTCAAGTCCCGTAAGTACAAAAGCTTAAATGTAAATGTATTGTATAATTTTTTAGTCATTTATTGTACTAATATTCTGTCGAAAAACAAACGCTTCATTTCTCTGATTCGAGCAGTAGAGACGCGAAATTTTTCTAAGTCCCAAAATGGCGTCAGAGACTAAGTTCTGTGGTTGTAACAAGCTGATTGTAATTTTATCTTTTGAACATATAATGCACTATTTTAATCGTAATTACTTTTATATTTGTATTATCATGTAGTTGTGTTGTAATTTGTAAATAAATTACGGTATTTCCATTAATAAAATGCACGTGTTTTATCCAGAGCAACAAGACGAAAGATTACAACTCGGATTCCACTCAAATAGAAAATGGATTAAATGGCTATTCTGAAAAGCAAAAAAGTCACAAATCAGAACATAAGGAAAAGCACAGAGACAAGGATCGTGATAGAGATAAAGATAGGGATAAAAGCAAGAGTAAAGAGCATAAGAGCTCAAGCAAAGATAAAGACCGGCATAGTTTAAAAGACCGGCACAGTTCACACAAATCTTCAAGTCGGGACAAAGACCGTAGTGATCGGGACAAGGACAAACCTCGCGATAAACATAAGGACGAGAAGAAAGCTTCCAGTTCTTCCTCCAAATCTAAAGATAGGGAACATAAAAGCTCTAGCAAAGAACACAAATCCAGTGCAAAAGATAAAGACAAAGAACGAGACAGGGATAAGCCAAAACATAGTTCATTAAAGGATAGGGATAAAGAGAGACACAACACTTCAAAAGATAAACATAGGGACAAAGATAAACATTCCAGTTCAAAGGATAGAAGCAAAAAAGAAAAAGACAAGAAGGACAGAGAAAAGGACAAGTATTCAGGTAATGTATTATTTTCTATTTTTACAAAAGCACCAGAGTTGTTCATGTTATTACAATAATAATCTTTTATCGTTCGACACTGTCAGAATTTTCAAAGTTTCGCTTGTGTAAACACTCTCTGTCATGAAATAATGAAAATGACAGATAAACGTCACACTATTTTTATGGATTTTAAGCAATTTAAAGGCTTTCCGGGGTGGTGTCGAACGATAAAACGTCGTATTACACTCGTCCCTGTGTAGATTGAACGCTTTAAGCCACTCGTGGTTCACAAAAGCACTCGTTTCACTCGTGCTTTTATAAACCACTTGTGACTTAAAGCGTCCAATTTACACAGGAACTCGTATAATAATCTACTATTTACTAGTCAGGTGCTTTTTTAAATTTCAAATTTTGACAGTTAAAATAGTGATTAAATAACACCTAGTTACAGCCGAACACCAAAAACTACAGAAATTAGTGAACAACACATTGTCAGGTTCACTTTTATCATTAATAAACATTAATAAAAACCCTATGTAAATAATAGTGTATATACAGTAGTGGCTTTAGTACAGATCAATTAAGACTGACCAGATCCGAATTATCGAATAATCCATATTATCGAGATGCATTATTGTACGAAAAATATTAACAATATCTTTTTATTACACACTGTTAATTTTAGAAATCCATATCTTTTAGTTTCTGAAACATCATTATATGTATCTAGAGTGATCATAAATTTCGCAGAAAATTCATAATTATTTAGGTATGTAATGTTTTTGCGAAAAACGTTCGAACAGGTCGATTTTTGTTTTTAACCTTTACACTGCTCCAGACGTATATATACGCCAGGCTGCTCCCTGCTCCAGACGTATATATACGCGATCACATTTAAAATTATTTGGAGTCGCATTTAAATTTTTTTTAATTTTTTTTTATGTGATACTTTCATGACAAAAAACACAATTTGACAGTGATTTACACTTTTTTAAAAATTAGGAACCAGCTGCTGCAGACGTATATACGCGATACGAAGGCAGCAGTGCTGAGGTCGGACTAGTCGATTACTGTATTCAGTTCAGACGTACATATACTCAATACACTGTGGCTGCTGCAGACGTATATATACGCATCGGACTCAATATCGCCGCATACGGTGAGCAATATTGAAATCTAATTCAGCAGTGTAAGGGTTAAATTGCCATCTTTTGACATAAAAATTTTGTTGATGATGTAATCTGTTTTTGAACTATGACACTTATCATATATTTTTTTTAAATTACATCAAAACGTAAAATGTTTTCAAAAAAAAGTTATGCAAAGTATCACAAGTGTGGAATAGAGAATTGAAAAGTCTAAAACCAAAACAAAAAAGTTGGGTTTTGCCATTTAAAAAAATTGATGACGTTGTCATAGTTCAAAAACAGATGATGTCATTAACAAAATTTTTATGCCAAAAGATGGCAATTTGTAAACAAAAATCGACCTTTCTCAGGAAAACTACCCTCCCTATTTATGCTCTTTTTTGGCGGGTTGTAATTAAATTTTTCCAAAATCGTCAAACACGGGTCTAGTTATTTTTAAAGGAGAGTCCAAGTGCCAATTCTCAAACCTGTAACATTGTCGATTTTCAGGTTATAAGAATTTTGAGAAAAATCACTCAAATTCACCCTCCCCTTTTTTCGCAGTTGTTTTTTTTTTTTTTTTTTTTTGGAAAATTGCCAAACACGGATCCTGTCTTCTTAAAAGGAGAATCTAGATCCCAATTTTCGCGTTTGTAACACTGTTTGTTATCCAGTTATGAGAATTCTCAGGAAAACTACGCTCTCCATATACGTCCCTTTTTTGAGGTCTGTAAATATTTTTTTGGAAAATCGTCAAACACGAGTCTAGTTATTTTTAAATGAGGATTCAAGTGCAAATTCTCATGCCTGTAACATTGTCGATCTTCAAGTTATGAGAATTTTGAGAAAAATAACTCCCAAATCCACGCTCCCCTTTTCTCACCGTTGGTAATTTTTTTTTTTTTGGAAAACCGTCGAACACTTGTCTAATTATTTATTATTATATATTATATTTATTCTAATAATAATTTATTCTATTATTATACATATAGATTGTAGCTTTCTGCTCTTCTTCTTCAACTAAACTTTCACTATGCTAAATTCACTCCTCCATGCGCGCAATATCTTTTGACATAAATTACACATTTCTTATGTATTTTAAAGTGTAGCGCCTTAAAATGAAGTTCCTTGAATACGTCATCAGGTGAAAAATTTGGGCTTGAAGAAATTAAACAACAACAAAGTGTCGCAATAATTCTTTAATTTTAGTATCGCGTGTTACCTCCCCTCGCTTTTAGAACAGCTTGCATTCGGTTGGGCATTGATCTAATCAAGTTTTGAATTGTTTCTTGTCGAATGTTATACCACTGCTCCTCCACTGCAACCATTAATTCTGGGATGGACACAGGAGAACAGGAACTCTGGCACGAACTCTCTTCTTGAGCTCGTTCTACAGATGTTCGAAGGTGTTTAGGTCGTAGCTACATGCTGGCCACTTTAAAACTTGAAATCCAACTTCCATAAGGTACTCTCGGGTGATTCTGACCAGTGTGTGGCTTTGCATTGTCATGCATAAACATGTACTGGTCGCCCATAAACCCAGTATAGGGCACCACATGGTCAGCCAAAACCTCTTCGACGTACCTTACAGCTGTCAAACTTCTTCTATTGCGACCACGGCCTGTCCCAACGATGAAGACAGGTTTAGTTCGTCCTTTCACAGATATCGCACCACCGCTATAACTGACACGTTCAGCAATGCAGCACTGGACAAATCGTTTTCCGTGTCGCCGGTACACTCGTGCTCTCCCATCGTTGCCATTGAAACATATCCTGGTCTCATCGGAGAACAGAAGAGACCTCCACTGCTCTAAGGTCCAATTCAGATGTTTCCGTGCAAAACGAAGCAGTGCTTGTCGATGAGCTACAGTCAGCTTTGGAGAAGTTGCAGGTCTAAGAGGTGTCAGGTTCGTCTCCTGCAGTCTTCGCCTCACTCTCCACTCACTAACAGCCACAGCTCGAACATCACGGAGTTGCTATTGCATTTGAACCGCATTAAGTCGACGATTCATCAACTGAAAGCCTACTGGATGTATGAATTATTTATAAAGACATAATCGAAGAATCGGTAATGTAATGTGATCTAATACCTAGATGATTCGCAAAATATTGTATAGCCCTTAACAGCAGTTATTCAGGAATAAAGAAATCTGTAAACATTGTTCTTTGCAGTCTGAATGAAATCGAGCGCCACCATGGCATACGTTTATTGGTATAGCATTTCATAAAATTTTTATCTAATTTCTATAGAGGTACTCTTTTTTTTAATCACAACTAATCATTTTCAGACGAAGAGAAAAGAAAAAAGGCTGATTCAAAACATGATGACAACTACCGGAATCATGAAGACTCTGCAAAAGAAGATTCAGTTGATGAAGACGACAATAAGCTTATAATTAAGGAAGAATCAGAATCTCAAGATGAGAGTAAAAATGTCTCAATGGCAAGCAGTTGCGATTATAATTTGTCTCAGTTTAAATCAGATGAATCCAGATTTGAAGAAAGTAACGTAAAAGAAGAACAAGTTGACAGTGATGAAGATATTCCTCTTGTAAGTATGATTTAAGGTGGGGATCCTGCCATTGATAAAGACTATGTTATGGGTAGAATTAATTTTTTCGCTTACCAATATCGTAAAATCCCAACTCACAATTTTAACTGGTTCATTTATGTTGGACCCACCGAGCGAATTTGACCAATGGCCGAATTTTTTACCCACAACGCGTTGAAAAAATTTCGATTTGCCCACAACACGTTGTTGGCATGTTTGAATGAGAATTTTCGGCCACTGGCCGAAGCGAAATAACCACAACGCTTCGTGGGCAAATAGGCAAAGTTCACAACACGAAGAATATAGAAAACCAATCTCTCTTTTTTTTTTGGGGGATCTAAGAATATATCCGATAGCGTAAAAAACATAATAACCTCAAATACAATTTGTTGGCGGCAAAACAAACGGGAATTAATTGAATTTAAATGTCACGACTTTAACTCCTTCAGTTAAAATAAATAATCCAATTTTCACCTAAAATTAGACTTTGTTTCTTACCAAAATATAGTATGTAATTGTTACAATCAAAGTAAAAATACTCCTTATAACTCGGATTATAATTTACTTAACATGTACATAACATATCTACTAACGTTTTTACTTGGGCATGTTACTGTTACCAACAGCGCGAATTTCTTTATTCTTCCTGTTGTAGGCCTTTCGTTGAAAACTTCCATTTAAATATGCCCACAACGCATATTTTCGTCATGGATGGTAAATTCGCTCGCTGTGTACACCATGATATGTATGTATTAGATTAATAATAATAAACAATGAGATCGCGGACGTTCAAGTAAAAATCGTTGACTCAATAAAAAGTTTTTGGGTTAACATCGCTTGCATGGATAGGTTTATAGGACTAATTTTCAATACATTATTGTATGCCGATTTTTGAAAATCTAATATCTTAATGTATAGGAGCAGTTGCAAAATCATTGAAGTTGTGCAAATTTTAAATATTGTTTCTGATTTATAATTCTGATTGATTTTAAGTGACATTCCAACTTCAATGTTAGATTTTACACATTTATGTAGTGGGATCAAAACTTAACTTTCTTTACACTAATACAACAAAATTTCTATGTTTATTTCTACAGGGTCCTCATAAGGGAACATGATGTATGTGAATTATTTATAAAGACCTGATATCATTCACGTTTCTAACGGAAAAATAATATGGCACTCTTAGACTGAATTGTCATTTGAACAGCTGATACAATATTACTTGTTTACTTTGCTGATTTAGAGTAGCCTCCAATCCAGTGATTGCCTTTACAAAGGCTTTAGATGAAGAATCTTAATACAGTCTTCTAGTGTAAGAGTTGTTGAACCTTGACGTTGGAATGAATTGAAACTCGGCTCTCATGTTGAAGCTCAGAATTCGATATCTTTTATTTTAATTTTTCATCAGAAATTATTGCTGAAAACTGTTGTCCTAGATTTAATGTTATCAGGGTATTGTATTCTTTTAAAATTAAATTTCTAAAGTGGAAAGTCAGGCCACGTGGCAAATTTTTTGGGTATACAAGGGTATACAGGGTGTTTTGCATGAGGTTAGCTTTCTGTAAATCTGAAATTCCTTGCTTAAAAACAAATCAAAATCTTAAGTATGTACCATTAAGGCTAAAATTAAACAATAACAGAATAAAAGGTACTTTTGTAAAATGAAAATTTTGAACTTCTGGTATATTAACTACAATAATTAACCTACCACAATCAACTATAGCAGCCCTGAAGTGTCAAGTTTTAGCTATTGTCAAAAACACAAAAATTTATTATTAAACATAAGTTCTCAAACGTTTTACTTCTAGGGGTGTATTTTATAGGTGTCCTCAAAATGCAATTTGCTATAACATTTTTTTGTTCCTTATACTGTATAGATCCTTCATGTTGAAGTAAGCTAGCCTTATGCGAGACACCTGTAGAAGTTATAGGTTATATGAAAAGAATTAAATTTTGAGGAACGTGGGGAGATTTTTATATTATCTACCTAGCCATGAAGAAAACACGGGCTGACATTTTAATGCATACTGACCAAGTTTGGTGCAGATCCAACGTGTCTTGTTGTTTTTATGAAGCCTTAGCTAACAAAAAATTTGTGAAATCCTGTTGAGATATAGAAGCGTGATCAAGTTCGAAGGAAGTGATATTCATCAGAGGATAATTAACGTGAATGGGGAAGGTACGCCGTCATATTTTACGGTTAAATTTTGGTTAGCAATTTATCAGAAACCACAGTGTTAAAAATTCTACACGAATATTTAGGAATGAATAAGGTGTCAGCGCGTTGGATTCTCAAATTGCTTAACCCCGAACAAAAATTGTGTCGGCAACAAATTTGTGGGGAAAACTTGTGTTTAGGAATAAAACCCAAACCTTACTTTAGTGGACTGTATTAGAACAATTAACACGAAGATTACAATATTGAGCAACGGACGCACACCATGGTAGGGCACATAACCCCTACGCGGCATAAAAGTGAACCAAAAAATAAAAAATACATACACAACTTGAGGGTTTTGGCAGAAGACAAAGACCTTTTTCCAAAATTATAACCGGTGATGAGAGGTGGGTATATCACTGCGACCCAAAAGCAAGAATCCATGCAGTGGGTCCTTTAGGGATCTCCTCTGCCAAAAAAAAGAACATAAAATTCATCAGGAAAATTGTATGCGACGGTGTTTTGGAATACGAAATGTATCTTATTAATTGAATAGTTGAAAAAGGGTTCTACATTAACAGTAGACGAAGTCTGTAAGGAAACAATCAGAAAGTTGAAAACTGCCATACAGCAAAATAGGCCACAGAACTCCGAGTGAAAGATTATATTGCTTCATGACAATTGCCCATGAGTTTTTTGAAGACCTGAAAGAATTTTTTTCGAAGGTAAAGGGGAAACGTTGGAATAAGTTTGTGACCGTTAGTGGATCTTACATCGAAAAATAAAATATTACTTTTCTTCTAACTCTTGCTTCATGGGTAGGTAGATAATATAAAAATCTTCGCTCGTATTTTGAAAAGTAATAAATAGTAAATTGTCTTATTAGGAGCATATTATGAGGTTTTTCGTGGCAAATACAGACGCACCACGAAAAGCCACTTTTCTCCGAATAAAACATGCAATTTTTTTCTTTAAACGCCGAAAATCTAACAATTTGATTTGACTGACCACCAGCGGCGCATAAAGTAATTCGAAGGTTACTTTTTTATGGTCCGCCAACTGACTTTATTTCGCCGCCAAACGACTTTATGCGCTGTTAGACGACCTTATTTGAAAAATCACAGTACTACGCAAACTACTATAAATTATTATGAAGATATAAGACTTTGCAAGTATTAATGTCTCATTATATTTTCAGCAAAAACCTTTCAATCACAGAGACCCATTGGTAGGTTCTCAGTTCTAATATGTGTTTAGTTAATTTTAGTGGTTGATTTCTTGTTTTCTTTTAGTAGGATTTTACTGCACGGTTTTTATTTATATCAAAATTACTCAGTTTGTTATTTATTGTTAAAAGTCCTATTTTTATAGGCGTCGAGAATAGAAAATACTTCTATGAAGAGAAAAATTGAGTCTGATGCGGATGAAGATGATGACGTACCTCTAATTGCACGAAAAAAAATAAAGAAAGAAAAAAAAGAAAAGTCTGAAAAGAAAAAAAAGAGACTTGCTGAAGACGATGAGGTTTGGGACAAACCACTGAAGAGTGAAAAAAAAATTAAAAAAGAAAAGAATTCTATCAAAACTGAAAATTCATTTACAGAAAGTCCTAAAAAGGGAAGAAAGAAGAAAGAAGAAGAAGCACAAGATGTCTGGAAATGGTTAGTATTTGAAATATTTGTTAAAAAATTAGTAAATCTACTAATGACCGGTCTTTTCAAAGTATCAGGTAAAGATACTAGATAAACATATCTGCAGCTTTTACCAGTAAGATAAATAATTTCAGTTTTTTCATTGCTCCTTATCTGCAGGTTGCTTCCCGATAACTATCATAAAGATAAATTTGTAGCGATAAAGAAAGACATATCGAAGTAGTGTGATAAAAACAGAACAATTTTTGTCGTCCTTCTTGGCAACAGTTTTGACAACGACAACATAACTTAAAATTTAAAGGTGTGACAGTTTGTTTGTTATTTTTTTATCAGCGAATTAAGCAATATTAATTATTATAGGCAAAGTGCAAAACAGCAAGTTGGATGAGAAGCGAATTAAACTATTAATACATAACACATTGCGATTCCTACAAATAACTGCCTTGCTCCAACAAGTCTCCAAAATAAGTTATCATAGTATACACGGTGTGCGTATTTTACCTCAGCGCCACCACGCGGCATCTCTGGCATTTTTAGTGGTACGGAATCTGATTAGAATCTGACGGAACCGAATTGACAGATTAGTGATTTCTTCAATTCGACAAAAATGTCTGAAGTGCGAGAAAATGCTTCATCGAGAATCGGTTGTTGTGTTGTTGGCTGTCCTAATAAATACTATAACAGTTCATTGTCTGTGAAATTTTACACATTTCCGAACAAATCGTATGAGAAAGAAAATACGACACCGTTACGTTCCACCAAATTGAAAACATGACCACTTTTCTTGAGATTTTTACTTTTACTTTCGTTACCCGCAGTTTTGTGCGAATAACAAACAGGTAGGAATCCAAAAAAAAATTCGCGTTGCATATTTCTTATTAATAATTCTAATTCAAACCCTTCGAACCGTAGATGATTCGAACTGAGTTCAAATAATTGTCGACGTTTTCGGGTTTTTCCCATTTTCCTGAGAACGGTATGACGCACAAATATGATGCAAATTGGATGCAAAGGGATGTAAATATCTGACAAATATGACGTTTATTTGTTTTACCCACGACCTCCTTGATAAGAAGTATGACTTTCAGTCGTAAGGAGGTCGTGGTTTTACCACTAAAAATACCAGAAAGGCCGTTGGAGGCGCTGTAAAACGCGCGGAATTTAAAATGCGCACACCGCCTATAGTCTGAATTCTGTAACTTCAACACACCCATAAACCGGCGCAGAAGTAAAATTAGGGACCGGACGGGTCTTATTTTGAATTTCGGCTCTTGCGAGGGGAGGTCGGCGCTTGGCCAGTGGCTCGCATCCTTCTGCTCGCATGCCCCTGCTGTTTCTATTATTGTGTGGTGCGCCACTGGTGCATTTCAAACCGACTCGGTCGCGCAGAAAATGGCGGTTAGACATGTTGAAGTTACAGAATTCAGACTATACAGTTGGGGGCACTCCACATTGGACATCATTTGTGACATTGGCATTTAAGATGTAAAGCAGTCTTTATATCATAACCTTATTTCTAGTCAGTGTGTCAGTCACAAACGTTAAATGACACGTAAACGTCATTAGCATCGACAATAAAGTATGGATTACAATCATTTTTTGAAGATATGTCAAAAAATTATGTCCAATGTTGGGTGTCCTCAATTGTATTACGTGCCTCAAAGCCGTCATTAGCATTTTCGCCCCCATTTACAACCTGATCTTGTTCCTCGTCATCTTCGAAAATTTCTCCTTTTTCTTGGCAAGTTATGTTGTGTAACAGCACATGCCACATAATTCTTTGTGCCAAAGGTGACCTGGTTCTGATACCTAACTTATAACTGGAGAGCGACGTTTCCAAGTACCAAACATTCTCAATAATAAACCAGAATCATGTTGATAAATCGAAGTGGAGTAAATTTAAATTAAAATTTAAATATATCTAAGTCGAACTCCACAAACTTTAATAAGTGTAAAATTACAAATGGAACATGTTTCGGCAGAACACTACTGCCATCATCAGCCCTAATTTAACAAGAGATTAATGACACAATTCATGAATTACAGAGGGGTTCTTACCTTAAAGAATATTAAAAATTATGAGGTTGACGTTTTTAAAGGGTTACATGATTTTTAAAAGATTTTGTAAAAACAAAATTTTATAAAATGTAAAAATTAAAAATGGATCAAAGAATCTGGTAAGTTTGTTTGAGTGGTAAAAAAATTGAAATAGCGAATTAATAATGGGATTATTGAAGTTATTCTGTTTGTTTAAACAAGATCTATTTTCCAGTTTCAAGGGTTTCCTTATTTCCAAAGTCTCAAGAAAATCTAATTTCCGGCCTTTATTTAATTTATGAATCAATCGGGAATTGGAAGATGAAAAACTATGTCCTCCATTAACACCTTCTTCTTTCGCCAATCATATATTAATAACGAAACATAGTTTTTCACCATCAAATTCCAAATTGATTCATTACAGTTCAGGAGGCCAAAAAGTAATATTCTTAATTTCTTCAACAAAACAATGCATGAGAAGGCTATTGAGAGTTTTGATATTTTAAATAATTGATGTGCTTATCATTTCTCTTGAAAAGGTATTTGTGATAGTCAAATGTAAAATTGTTTCCTACAGTATTTTTATGTTAAATCTCTGTTGTTAAATGTATGTATGTTCTCATCCGAAATTTATAATAACTTAGTACCTGTAGATTCTTTATTTAATGTGTCAAATTTATTCAAATATGCCGCCATAGCAGATCCACTTAAATGTGTCAAACTGTCAAATTTCAGTTGTCAAAAACTAGGAGTATAGAAACGAGGTTTAATTAACGAATGTACAGACTTTCTGCATGCTCTTAAAAGTTCCTTATAGATATAGCTAATTATCTGTAGTGAAATGTTACAAAAAGTATTTCTGACTTCCAAGCTACAGATAATTAAACTAACGCGTAGTTTATGCTGCTACAATTTTAAGGTTAAGTTTAAGTGTGCAAGATCAAAACGCATTTCACAGTTCACATGGAAATCTAAAGAAGAACCTGAAATTAGTGATCATTGTGATAACAAAATATCAGTTAAACGCATTGAACGCACAAGCAGATTAAAAGAAGAATTTTTGGGTAGTAAACAGCAAAGGTATTGAAAAATTGATGGGTGTTCAAAGTTTAAAACCATTAGGAAATAATGTTCAAAATTGTTTTGTGATATATGTGCATAATCAGAAATGATAAAGAAATAATTATTTCAAATTAAAAAAGGTCAGTTTTTTTTTTAAGATTGGTTTTCAAAGCAGAATATGGGTCAATTGAAAATTGGTTTCAGATAACCTTGTCTCTGGGTTAGAATATCCTGTTGTTAATCAGTATTTAAATAATGATACAATTGTTGCAGCTTTAAGAAAGAACTGAAGAATTAAAAAAAAAAACGGAAAAAAATTGTGACCATGTTTTTTAAGTAACAGTAAAATTAACCCCCCAGGTCGCGATGGAAGTACTATTCTATATGGTTTTATTGAAGTTAAAACTGCAATTTTCATACTATCACATGGAAATTGCCCCTTCCCTGGACAAATTCTTGCCATTTGGTATCATTGCAGTGTATACATTAATATTTTTTTTGTTTTCTATTAATGGAAAATTATTTATGTTTACAACCCATTTAATAAATAAAGAAGATCTAACGTTTTTAGGAATAGTTTTAAATATATGGGGATTTATAATATATTTTAATTAAAATAAACCAAAAAATCAATTTTCACGACGTTGATGGCACGTCTGCACTATGTTACCGGGTTATTTTAATATTCATTGATTTCTACATGATTTTGTGATATTTTAGTAAAATAAGGGGAAAATATCTCAAATACACATTTGTTTTTTGTTATCAAGTTTATTCATTAGGAGATATCTTGGACTCTTTTAAATTTATCACTATGTTACTAAGGATTTCCACTGTTACTTAAAAAAAAAAATAAGTCATAAATCATTATTATTCTCATGTCGGGCTTCATAAAGCTTTGTTAAATCTGTCTAAATCTAAATCAATACATGTCATTTCTATTTTTTGTTGCTGCGATTTTGCAAATGTGGTCAAGGCAAATTTAATATTTCAAGAAATTCCACCTCATCAGTTCTACATTTTTGAGCTATCAGCTATCATTAATAATGTATAAAAAAAAGACAGCAAATCTCAAGTCAACACATCAACCACGGCAGTCTAGATTAACCTACTAGTAGGAGAGAGAAATGCATCATTGGGTAAGGTGTCTAAAATTCTAAATTGTAAAATGTGGTAGGTGACGAAAAGATCATTTAATGACATATTGATTGATCAGAAAAACAAAGTCCTCAAAAGGAACCATAATATCTAATTTCTATTCCGTGTTTATATAATTTAAAAAAAAGACAACTATCAACGTCAATCAGTGAAGACGACGATTCATATTATCAAATAGTTCATTTGAGTTGTTAGGACTAAAATTATCTTGTATGTATCTTATTAGTAATCTTTGAAAATCTTATCAATTTCAAAATTCAGTTTCATTGTACCAACCAATATTTGAATGGATTTAATCTATCCCTAACTACTCTTGGCCGTTGTGCTAAACGGTATAACGCTTTGTTAAATTTAACGAACGTTTATGAAATCAGGCATCTGTTTTTTTTTTTGTACATTTTTTTAAATTTCTTCGCTCGTTGTCTTAAAGCTATATAATTTTATCGATATTCGATTACTGGTCAAAATAACAGTATATTTTAACTCGGAGACAAATTTATCTGCCAACTCAAATTAAAATTGAGTGATTACAATTAAAAATTTTAGTTGGTAACAATCAATTTAAACAAAAACTCGTTGGCACGTGATTCGGTTGTCTGCCGATGACAGATAGTTGACAGCTACATTTAAATATAACCAAACAAACAACCTTGCATTTACAAATAGCATTTAGTCAACCTAAAGACAAAAATAAGTCTACATTTTTATCTGAATCTATTACAAACTGAAGTATTGGTAGATTATAATAAAGTTTTTCAACATTTTAATTTTATGTATATTTATAGGTGGGAAGAAGAAAAAAAAGAAGATGGCAGGAAGTGGACATTTTTGGAACACAAAGGTCCTGTTTTTGCACCAGACTATGAACCATTACCAGCTAACGTGAAATTCTATTATGACGGGAAAGAAATGAAATTATCATCAGAAGCTGAAGAAGTAGCAGGTTTCTATGCTAAAATGTTAGATCATGATTATACAACCAAAGAAGTGTTCAATAATAATTTCTTCAACGACTGGAGAAAAGTCATGACAGCAAGTGAACAATCCAAGATCATGGACTTGAAAAAATGCAATTTCAAAAGTATGCATGCATACTTTATGGATGTGGCGGAAAAAAATAGAAATCGCACAAAAGAAGAGAAACAGGCGCTTAAAGAAAAAAATGAGGCTCTCCTGAAGGAGTATGGTTTTTGCACTATAGATGGACACAAAGAGAAAATTGGTAATTTCAAAATTGAACCACCAGGTCTTTTTAGAGGACGTGGTGAGCATCCAAAAATGGGAATGCTAAAGCGAAGAGTAGAGGCTGAGGATATCATTATAAATTGTAGTAAAAATTCTAAAATACCAAAACCTCCACCAGGGCATAGGTGGAAAGAAGTTCGACATGATGAGAAAGTCACATGGTTGGCTTCCTGGACTGAGAATGTCCAAAATCAGGTGAAGTACATTATGTTAAATCCCAGTTCAAAACTGAAGGGTGAAAAAGATTGGCAGAAATATGAAACAGCACGGAGATTGCACAAATGTATTGACAAAATTAGAGAAGAATATAAGGAGGACTGGAAATCAAAAGAAATGAGAATTAGACAACGTGCCGTTGCTTTGTATTTCATTGATAAACTTGCGCTAAGAGCTGGAAACGAAAAGGATGAAGATCAAGCAGATACTGTGGGTTGTTGCTCACTACGTGTTGAACATATCTCACTTGATGAGGAGAGGGGTGGCAAACAGTATGTCGTGGTTTTCGATTTCCTTGGTAAGGATTCCATCAGATATTATAATGAGGTGCCAGTTGAAAAACGCGTTTTCAAGAACTTGCAATTATTCATGGAACACAAGTCACCTGGTGATGATTTGTTTGATCGTTTAAATACTACAATCATGAACAAACATTTAAATGAACTTATGGAAGGTCTCACCGCTAAAGTGTTCCGTACTTACAATGCATCTTGGACTCTACAACAACAATTGAACGAATTGACAAATCCAGACGATACATTAGCTGAAAAGATTCTATCTTATAATCGTGCTAACAGGGCAGTAGCTATTTTATGTAACCATCAGCGGTCAGTACCAAAGGGTCATGAAAAATCTATGGAAAAACTAAAAGAAAAAATTGAGGCTAAGAGAGATGCTATTAAAGATGCTGAACGTCAGGTAAAAGATGCTGGTAGAGATGCAAAACACGGAAGTGTTAAGGAGAAAACTATATACGACAAAAAGAAGAAGATGTTGCAGCGTTTGAAAGAACAATTATCAAAACTAGAAATTCAAGAAACAGACAGAGATGAAAATAAAACAATTGCCTTGGGTACTTCAAAACTTAATTATTTGGATCCTCGTATTAGTGTAGCTTGGTGTAAAAAATATGGAGTCCCTATTGAAAAAATTTACAATAAGACGCAAAGAGACAAATTTCGTTGGGCTATCGACATGGCGGGTCCAGATTATGTATTTTAATTTAATGAAAATTTAAAAAAAAAACATTCTTTTGACCAAATGAATTCATTCAATGCACGTTAGTGCTATTCTGTGTAATTAATTTTAGGTTGTAATTATATAGTGAAATTTTAAATAATTTATTATAAATTTAATCAATGGAATCTATGATGTCAATGTGTTTAAGTTTTATGTGCAAAATTCACCTGTTGTATGTATTACGTTTTTTATAAGTGTCTTTCATTTTGACCGAAATAAGAATTTTAGATAATGTTGCATTATATTTATATTTTGATCATTTTTTAGTTATATTACTGTTAATAAAAACAGGAATTGTAGGGAGTCTGTATATTACAGATTTAATAAATAAATGACATGAAGAAAATATTTATATATTTATAAAACAAGTAGTAATTATAACATTCATTTGAAGAAATTAATATTTTTTAACTCTGGTGGCATAAAGGACATTTCACCTTCACGTTTTCCGTAACCTAAAATTAGAAACAGAAACAAAACATTAGTATATATACTTAGGCGAAGATAACAAATAAATTTTAACACACCCAATTAATCAAAAAAATTTAATTCCTTTTATTGCATTATAAGACTGCTTAAGTCAGCAAATAATGAAAATTCTAAACAATAGTAGATTATATTACAACTGAAAATGCTTCATTGTGAGCAAGTGAGATTTTTGAATCACGAGTGATACCCATCTCACGAGCTTATAATGGCATTTCCGTGACGTGTCATATACGATGTTTTATGCCCGACGTTTAATTTCTTATACAACGTTAAAAATAATAAAATTGTCAAAACCACGTTTCAAAATCGAAAAGTGTTAAGAACACACCATATTTATTAAAATTTTTAAATTAATATACTATAAAAAATTATTTTATGTGACGTACTCTCTTCAGAAGCGGCGCCCCCATCCCGTTACGGCTACGCTTAGTCCTATTTTCAGCGTTAAATTAAAATTATTAATAATGGAGATAGAACTCCGGGAGTTTTCATCGGAAATTTCCTCATCTTTTTTCCGATTTTTGGTATGACAGTATTTATTTAGTTATTGCCAAAAAACTAAAGTTTTTTTTTTAGTTTTTTGTTAATAACAATGGGGTCGTCCCCCTCAATTGAATTTGACGAATTCGCCTATAGCATCTCGTAGACTATATAACATGAAGCCCTAAAACGTGTTCTGTTGTTTAATAAAGTTGTTTTGTGAGATAACAGTGTATACAAAATTTCGCAATTTCGGCTAGCATTTTCAAACGGTGTACATTTACCGCCTCTTGTGACGTCATTTCGGGGGAGCCTTCTCATTGGTTCGTGCGCTTCTCATTTATCCGCTCATCTAGTAACTTTGATTCTTTTCCCGTGTTGACGTCACAGAAAGGGGCGAATTTCAAATAAAACAAATGTTTTCGTTTTACCTAGTAAACGCGTGATTTTACGTTTAGTTTACGTCTAGTTTCTAGAAAAGCAGTTTTTGAAAATTGTGGGACGACCCCATTGTAATCTTTATTTGTGCAACAACAAAAAAAAAAAAACGTTTTGATACCAGCCCATACATTAAGTTTTTGAGGGTGCTGTGTATGGTGTTCCATCATCCAATGAGGATTTTCGCTAGACCAGTACCGACAGTTGTGTCTGTTCACAAATCCATTGAGACAAAACCTGGCTTCATCAAAAAATAAAATTTTGTTTAGAAAATTTGGATTATTATCGATCATTTCCATCATTGTTACACAAAACTGTCTGGGTCGTCTTCGTTTAGCTCATGGAGAAGGTGTATCTTGCAAGGTTTGTGTTTGTTCTTTTTTAATATTCGAACAACCGCCGATTAACTAATATCATTATCCAAAGCAAGTTGCGTGGTTGACGTAATTGGATTATCCATAACACTTAGTAATACATCAAGAGCTTTATTGTCAAAAACAAAACAATTGTCTGGATCACTTTTGGTGGTAGATAACTACTTTTAATCAGTTTAAGGGAAAAACTGATTAAAAGTAGTTATCAAGAGCTTGATCATGACTTGTGGCTTATTTCGGACGTCCAGACTTTGGCATATCTTTTACATTTCCAGTCTCTAAATCTTCTAACTAATGTAGACACCGTAGATTGTACAATAGGATTTCTTCCAGGATGAACGTTGTCACAGAAAGGCGCGCAATAGTTACAATAGTTTTACGTACAGTTTCTAGAAAAGCTGTTTTTGAAAATTGTGAGACGACCCCATTGTAATTTTTATTTGCAAAATAAACAAAAAAAAACGTTTGTCAGAATAAAATCCCAAATTGAATGAGCAATCGCTCATATTTTTCGGATCCTTGTAACTTGACTAGACTATATTATGCTTTATCTGGAAGAGAACTTATTCTGATTTTTGTTGCTTTTTTTCCGTCCATGCAAGGTCTGCCTTCAATCTCCGCACAACCCATAGAAAACCTTATACACGTAGTATATTGTGAACTCAAGAGATATATCCTACGGAGGTGGAGTTTCGAGGGACATAAAAAACTTATCGAACGTGTGCAGGTGTGAGATGTGTGTAGGCCCGTCTTCTTGAATAATTGTTTAGTTATAATTTTGATCGGATATGCAATTTACATCTATACTTCAAGTTAAATGTCGCACTGCATAAATCGAAAGTGTTATTAGCAGAATCGAGCACGTCTTTTACTGAAACCTTAAATTTTCTGAATACTTCCCTCTCGCCACGGGTTCGCCTTTAACAAATTTTTTATATTCCTCGAAACTCCACCTCCGTACGATATATCTCTTGAGTTTACAATACAGGGTTAGTAAAAGTATGGAATGGGCGGTTTATCTCCGTAAATATGAATTTTATGACAAAATGTCTTTCATAAAAGTTTTTTCACTAATTATTATTCTCAATTTCTTAACCTGCTCGTTGTTTTTATATGTCAACGCATTTTCATGGAAACGTAACTGATTTTTGTTTTTTGAATGGTAACCTAGTAATTTTTCTCTTTTTTTTATTGAAATTACCTGTTTTTTTTGTGTGGTTTGATAACAAAATTTTAGAGAAAATGGCCATAATACTTTATTCAGAAAAATGTTATCCAGAAATAGGCGAACATCAACCCCATAAGGGGGTGGAGCGGCGTCTTGCTGAAACCAAATATCTCGGTTTGGCATTCCTTGTCGATCTGCATCCGGAAATAATTGTACAATATCGAGTACAATGTGATCACGCAATAGGAGTAGGTATCTTTTTATATTATTGTTTGTCGTAGTAAATGCTATACAGCTGTGTTTTGTTTTTTAAATTTTTATTGAAGGACAAAGCAGTCGGTTTTTTTTTTCAAAAAATGGTTAAACAGATTTACAAAAAAATTATAGGTATTTTGCTACTAACCATAAAATTATAATATTTTGTACGTAGGTAAAAGAAGGCTAGGTGTGACTCATACTTTTTGATCTAACGGAACACTGCATACAAAATGAAGTCAAAATCACTATAAATGTTGGAAATGCCAACCTCTTGCCTGTATGCACGCATCCAATCTTCTTCTCATTGATTCCTGCACTCTTTGAAAATCTTTAACACCCTGCATCTCAAAAATGAAGGCTTTGCGGACTCATGTTAATGATTTTTTTTCCTCTGAAATATCGGACACTTATTAAAACACCCTGTATAGATTTTAGTTTCTTCTTTCCTTCTCCATATAAACTTTTAACTACGCCAAATCTCACTCTTCCATGCGCGCAATTTGATTAAAAAGGGATACAAAGGTTTCTCTTCACGTATTAATTATATAGTGCGAGTGTAAAGTATGGAATAAAATTCGTTGTATTTTTCTTTTTATGTGATAACAATTTGCCTCGGACAGGCCAATATTTATTTGTAAATCTCTATCTTTTGTTTCTTCCCTTATTCCCAGGACTGCTGACTGCTGTTGAGTTGTTCTTCTACCTTTTCAGGGAGATATTGCTGCTGTATTGCAGTTCTACTACAGTGTTAAATTCTCAACGATTACTTCGTGAGGAAGAATTTTCTAGTGTCAATAAAATATCAGAAACAGGATATGACCCCCTTCCCCCAGTGACCCTGCATTGATTTCACAACGGTAACCCAAAGCATAAGATCACGCACTTGATTTACATGGAGTCAATTTCATTCATTTTACTTGGGTGGGACAAATGCGCTCAGGTTCACCTCAAAAGAGGACTATGCGAGTATTTCGACGAAGGTACTCAACTCATCGACGGAAGCGTTCTGAGACATCTGAACGCCGGAGAGACTTACAAGTACTTGGGTGTGGAGCAGTGCCACATCCAAATGTCACACCAGGTAAAAAAGTATTATTTCATACTGTGTCATATTTGTTAGTTTTACGTCAGAGTTTTGAGTCCGGAAAATGGGACTTTACAGTACAAGTCCTGTAAAAAAATACAACCAACAAATCAAACTGTTGTCATAGATACTCAATTCATGGATGTTTATATTCTGAATTACAATTTAATTTTTTAAAATGAAAACAATGATTTAGCATCTGTAGCATGAAATAAAACGCATTACGACATACGTCCGGAAACTTTTACAGTAACTTGTCTCAAAATTCCAGACGAGGCTCCTTCGTCGCCTCGTCTGTAAACATTTCGACTCGTTACTGTAAAAATGAGTTTTCCGGACTTATAACGTACACACACACATTTGCCTTTCTGAGATCAAGTGGACTAAAGTCTGAGACTGAGGGATTCATTTGCACTGCGCAAGATGGTGTAATTAACACCTTGGTCTATCGCAGCCGCTTGATGAATATAGAGGTGCCAAATGTTAGCTGTAGGGCTTGTCACAGGCCCCCTGAAACAGCAATCCATATATTGGCGGCATGCCCGGTGTATGCAGTTTCGGCCTATATCCATCGCCACAATGCGGCGTTGAGTGTGTTATACTTTCATTTAAGACACTATTATTAGAGCAGACACCAGTGCTGCCCTATGTCCCGAACAATATTAAATCCGTTGTTTGAAGCAGATGTTTGTTATTGAATTTTCGGCTCCTGCTGAAAATAATGTTTCTGCGTCAATGAGGAGGAAAAGCGGACAAAATATCAAGACCTGCTCTTTGAACTTAGGAGACTACTCAAGTTATTCAGTGAAGCTCGTCGTTTTGGTAATTGGGTGCATGAGAGGCATCAAGAACTGATGTATCGTGCGTTCAACAAAAAACGACGTCAAGTGGCAATGAATACAAAGTTAAAATTTCTTGTGAAGAAAAAGCAGCACGACGATCATATTTATAACTCAAGCCAGCAACACTTAATTCTAATGGTTCTTCTTTGTAACCTGAAAAGTCTTTGCATCGACTATGCCCCCAAACCAGTATTCCATAACGCAAATGACATTGGATACTATGATATAATTATGTACTGCTTTTAAAGCCCTACTAAGCAGACAGTTCGTCAAGTTACGAAGTAGAAATATATTTTTTGAGAGCTTATTTGCAACTATATCACCATGTCATTTCCAAGTTAATTCGGAGTCAATGTGAATACCCAGATATTTAGTTGAATTAACAAAATCTTCATCCCATGTATTCACTTTTTTCAACGTAAACAACATGGTTACTGTTTTTCCCGAATTTAAACTTAGTTTGTTACTCTGAAACCAACTTTCGACTACTGTCAAGGTTGCAATATTTTTGGCCAAGAGTGCTGCACTAGAAGTAGTTCACGGTAATTTAAGTAAGGGCATGTATGAGTAGGCATGCTGTTTCTTTCTTTAAGCTGCCTGATAATCTCTTCTGTGCCCTTAGTGTCCGAGCTTTTATTAAAAGAAACGTGTTTGAAACAGATAACTTCTTTACCACATTTTATATCACGTTTCCTGCCTTTTTAACTAATAACATCAAACAACTTTTATGATAATAATCCTTACACTCTTTGCACACATAATGCTCATTTACAACATTTTTATCGCACTTTTTACACTTTATTTGCGAATTTCAAGTGGAGTTCTCGTCCTCCTCATCCGACATCGTGCCGCAAAAATAATGGCGCTAATATTGTCAACGCTGCTGACTTAATTGCAATAGCCGCCTTTATCATTTCGTATGTACATGAATTTTACCACTGATCACCTTGACACTGACCACATTTTCTGGAATTACTAGTATATTCTTATTCACACAAATAATTACGAGTACTTTGGATGGGCCTAAATGGTGATTCGTTTACAAAATTTACAATGTAAAATGCAACCGCTACAACCACGATTCTTCAGTTAGACCAACTTCAACATCAAATACAATCCTGACAAAGAAAATGCTCCCGTCTTTCATCAAATTGGCCGACGTTGCCACATCTAACAAATTTCAGTGTTAGTTTTTCAATAATTACTCAAATTTGCCCATAAAATAAGGTTGGCAAATTCGGGGTTACATAAGAAAAATTAAAACTAAACAACTGCAGCAAATGAGCAAAAGGACTAAAATTACAGATTATTTACATTGTATAATCATCATTAGTTTTCTCATTTTCCTGTTATTGAAGCGTTAATTATTTTTTGTTTTCTTTTTTCTATAATAACATTATAGTTTATGTTTTATTTAAAGATCCACCAACATCGCATTTTCTGTTGTAATAATAAGCGGCAACACGGCTAGGGTTTTTTTACGACAGGTGCAGTAGAACGAGGTTAAGTTAGTAGACGTCTGGAAGTTGACACTGACAGCAATAATTAACTTCTTAATTAATTATTAATTTCAGACTTCTTAATTCACGATTATGATTACTGAATTAAACTTTTCAGTAAACTCATTTGATACACTAGGTAAAAGCTATATATTCGTAGTAATAATTTTGCATGATTTAGGTTGGATTTACTGAGAGATGAATTATTGTTAGATATGAAATAAATAAAAAATTATTTATTATGTAATTACTATAAACTGTTTTTATAATTTTTTTCGTAGTAACTAATTTGTTATTGTAGGAAGGTATATAATTTGTTTTTATGTTTTTATGGCACCAACTTCAAAATTATAAAACAATTAATAATTAGATAATCAACAATAATTTCAGAATTTCATTAAACGGAAAAAGAAATAATTACATTAAGCGGAACAACAAATAACTCTGAAATTAAAATTTTTTATTTTTTACTTTTTAGTTAGTTCACTTATGTTACTTTGGGTTTTTTGAAGTCGGTTTCTTTTTTTTTTAAAAGTTAATTATTTTACAATTTTAAGTGATGGGTAGACCTAGTAAGGACGCTTCAAATCCACGCAAGCGCGAAAATAGATTGTCTTTGGGGTTTCTATGGGATACAGCATGAGAAAATGTGGATTATGTTGAAAATAGAAAATTATTGTTTGTACGGTCAAGACTGAAAAAATTGAAAAGTAAGCGGTTAGTTGTAGAGAGGCCTTCAACCCCTTCAATACCTTTCAAATGCCATTTAAGATTTTGGGGCTAACAGCCCCCTCGCGAAGAAGGCGAAGCGCCGAAACTTGAAAAGAATCTGAAAAGATGTGCATCTGGCAAATAAAATCGACCTGTTCGAGGATTTTTCAATCATGTTGAGTTTTAAATGGGACAGCCTGTATATTATAGACATAAATCGATTGGTGCAGAAAGCATCCAAGTACCATATCATGTATGCTAAAATTTGCGACTAATAGTGCTTATATGCCAAGGGCATAGTAAAACAGAATTATAGATGAATTTGCCATAGTCTTTTCGTTTCCTGAAAATGTTATTTGGCTTGTTTTAACAATAAACGATTCAATTGAAATCGGTTCATAAACAAAGAAATTATATTTGAAGTCGGTTTCGGTAAGACACAATAAATCACGTCCTTGACCAGTTTATTTATTCTCGGCTTGTCACTCTCGGGTGGGGTTGCGGCCATAAACCATTCATCTCGAGCAGGTATACCCTCATTCGAACACATTTCCATTTGATTTTGAGGAATTTCCTTCTATAACTTCGAAATCTTACGTCCAATATGAATTAAATTAAAATTGGAGCATCTTGAAGATATACTGAATACAACGCAAAAAGAATAATTGAAATCGGTTCATAAACAAAGAAGTTATGCCCGAACATACATACAAAAAAAAAAAAAACATATATACAGTCGAATAGAGAACCTCCTCCTTTTTTGAAGTCGGTTAAAAATGACGCCCGTCCCTAGTAGTGCGGGTATCTGTACTGCATGAAAGTAACTATGAAATAGCGATTTTAATATCAGCCAACATAAAGCAACAGGTAGTGGATCTTTAAAAAGTACACAAACTTTTATGTATTATATTATTTTCCACCTTATTTTTATATGTATGCATGTATTATTTACCACTTGTACCTATTAAAAAGTTTAATTCGCATTATCCGTGTTTTTCATTTATCCGGGGTTACGCTCGCCCGTTACCACGGATAACCGGCGCTCCACTGTAGTTAGATGGAGAATTTTTGCGTTCAAAGCCTACTGGATGTACATAGTAATCATTTATGAAGACAATGTACATGTTGATGTTGAATAATGGAAAAATAAAAATTGGGACGACCGCATATACGCATCAGTGTATATGAATGAAGTTGTCCAAGTCGATAATACGAACCAATCCCCAGTGGACAAAAATAACAAGAACGTTGGAATTAAGACATTAATGATCTATAGTATACAGGGTGAAATCGAAATGTATGTAAAAGAAATCTGGTAATACCTTGGGATGAGTAGAGTGCAACCCCCTTGGTTTGGGTTTTCCACTCCGCCCCTGTATCGAGATAAAATTCTTTAAAGTTTATCTGTAAAAATGGAGCACGCCACTGCACCCAGTGCAATGTAAACAAGAAATTTTTTGCGACATATGTTTAGTTCATCAAATAATAGACAAAAACTCATCATGCGCAATTTAAACCTTATCGCTGGGACTCGAACGTATGACTTTTTTCGTCATGTCGACTTCATGAACGCCGAAACTAGATGGGTTAAAAAGTTTATGCCCTATTAAAATTTTTGACTAAAATTTTCAGTTATGTTGTACTGACCTTATGATGCACCAGTTAAAATTTTTACATATATTTCAATTTCACCCCATATATTTCTACACGTTGTGCAGGATTCATTGGATACAATTTTGTTTGAGTCAAATAACTATTGTACATGTTGATACCTTAAGACTCATTTAACTGATTTGAATAGGACAAATAGGTAATTCTGGCACAAACAAACATGCCTCAGAAGTTAAGCCAACAAAAAACATACCTAAATCTTTCATTAATTTGGTGGGAGCATTTCTTAAGTGCAGTGGCACTGATGGCTGTAAGCCTTGACAACTGTTGATTATTCCCTTAGCATTAGCTAGCGCGCTGTCAGCTTCCCTGCTCTTTGGTGCTCTAGCAAGGTAAATAGCACATTGTGCCAACAAAACATCACACTCTGGTTTGCCTAATAACTGACATCCTTGCATAGTATTCACGGCCACCGTTAATGCTCTCGGATCAGCGTTACCTGTTTTAGAGCAAAATTAAATTAATTTGTTTTTTAATTGTAATTTGACGGCAGAACTACCTATATCTTCACTAGCTGCTCGTACCATTCTTCGGGCAATATACAAAGGATCTTCCCCGCTAACAATCATTCTGGTAGTCCAATATAAGGCAGCGTTGTCATCTGAACCCCTTATCGATTTATGCATAGCCGAGATAATATTGTAGTGTTCTTCTCCTTTACGATCATACAGTAAATGTGATTTCTAAAAGATTATGATTTGAAAAAACTGCGTTTACATAAATACATATACAAATTTAATACATGATACACAGAGCATTTTTTTTACATACATATTACCAAACCATTTTATAGTTATTAATAATAATATAAGTGCGAGAACACAAGCTTAATATTTGAGGTTGTTGTTGTTTATTAAAAACGAACATGGAAAAGTCATATGAAGTTCCTGACAATATTTTAGAAAAAGGCAAATTATTGCGGGAAAAATTGTTGCCTGTGAAATCTAAAGCTGCTTACGACAAGGTTTATGCAAGTTTTTGTCATTGGAGAGAAAATAACAAAATCTCTTAGTAATTCTTGCCTATCGAGATGAAAAGGTAAGTTTGCTATTTTCCATTGAAATTAGATCATTTGTATTAAATTTATTTGTAGCAAAAAACAAAATCTCTTGGATCACTATGGCCGCATTATTCGATGCTGAAGTCATCTTTAAAAGTGAAAGAAAACTTGTGTATTGAGAATTTTGTAAATGTAATTGATGCTTATATTAAACAAATAAATGTAGGGTACCATGCGAAAAAATCAAAGGTGCTATCCCGTGAACATATTGAAAAGTTTTTAGTAGAAGCTGCAGGTGAGACGTATTTATTTGTGAAGGTATTTACGTTTGTGGCTGTTAAAATAATCAATATTAAATCTTCTTATTTTGTAGATTGCTTTGATTTTCGGTGTTGCTGGAGCATGTCGACGCAAGGAGTTATTTGTGGTTAACTCGTTGTGCGTATACCGAAAATATGCATCCTTACGCCCCCGTGAACACACCTCACAATCGATTCTTCTTGTTTTACAATAATGGAGAATTATTAGGCAGCCTGTCGGCATCAACACTTTTGGTTAACTGCCATCTAAAATTGCCGCGTATCTGAAGTTCAAAAATCCTAAAGACTGTTTCCGGAGAAGCTCTGCAACATTGTTATAATATTGTAACGAACGTGGACCCGTGATGACTCATCGCTGTAGCGGCGTCATCAATTGCTGGACTGTACTGGAATTTACTACAACGTACTCGAGGTAGTATGACTCATCTTCTGGAATATCCGGTACAAGTCGAGAGCGCCATGAAAGATCTGGAGCCGAATAGAAAGATTTAGCCGGTATATTTATTAGAGGATGTTCCAGCGAGAGTCAGTCTAGTTTAGTGGTGTCATCGAGTCTAGTTTAGTGGTGTCATCGAGTCTAGTTTAGTCGTATCATCGAGTCTAGTCGCATCAGTCATCGTGTCTAGTCGGACAGTTACTTTTATCTATCCGGAGTGCCGCGTGATGTGTAAATAAATAATACGAGACGTGCCCGTGAAGGAGTAAATTGTAAATAGTGTAAATAATGTAAATAGTCTAATATTAGAAGTTTAAATAAATTGTACATAATGTTTAAATAAATAAATGGAACCCAGAAACGCTACAATATTTTATAGTACGGCGGCCGGTGGGTCAAATTCGTTCAACCACCCACTACTTTGGTATAACTCAATGAGACATATATAGATTTGTTGGTTAAGAAATTCTGCATTTAGGGTGGAAATTGACGACAGTGTGGGTTAGTCACGAGAGAAGTTATTCCAAGAAAACCGTGAAAATTGGCAAAAATTATTCCAATAAAATAAATGCTCATATCTTTGGCTAAATAAAAGGTAAAAATATGCGGTTTGTTTCATTATGAAGCCCAGAATATTTACTTTAAAATGGCTAATTGGAAAATTGCGCAGACTTATGCTTTTCGACCAAATTCTATTATTTAATGCGACGGCGCATGGTTTATTCATAAATTTTCTATATTCAAGTTGCTATAACTCGTATAGTGTAGTCTTAGTAGTCAAAATTTTCACATCAAAAACTGCAGAATTTTGTTGTCTGTAATTCGCCTCAACTAATAACGTATCCATCTACAATAATAAATTCGCTACAATCGTATTTCTGGAAAAATGTAACTCACCCGCCCGCGCCCGGCTCCCACCCCAAACGCCTATATTATGCTATACGCTATACCACTACCGAGCGCAATGAATTAAAATGAAATTAATTTTTATTTTTAACCAAATACATAAAGATTTTAAAATTAACAATAATTCTTCTTAGTCCCTTAGTGCATGCAATTGAAATGCATCTGCGGTTGGAGGAATTTCTTTTGCAGACTTTTTAGTGTTTAGTGTTAACTTTAACCTAGCCTCATTCAGATTCTTTGATTTTTCTTGTTTATATAAAAGCAAAATATGCTTACGTGCCTCTGCTGTTCAAAATAGAGGTTGCTGCAAAATTAGTCAATTGGATGTCATCACCCTTTTTCAAGAAAGTGCTTAGTGCAGATTTTTTACAAATTTTGAGTAAAGCATTAGTTGTATCACCTCCTGTTAAAATATGAAACGCTGGTAAGCTTCTGCAGAAATCCCCAACTACAACAACAACAAAGTCTTCTTTTATTTGTGGAAACTGAATCATGGCCTTTTTAACCTTCAAAAACTTCGCAAAAGGAGGAGGTTATTAATTCGGTTGTATTTTTTTTGTTTCTTTTTTAGTGTTTGTTACCTCAGAACTCCGTCATTTATAAACCGATTTGTAAAATTCTTCTTTTATTTGAAATAGTATACTTACAGATTGTCACCATTGTCACCATTTCAGAATATGATGAGGGCATCTCATGGAAATCGAGAAAAATCCTCAAATTTTCGCTCCCTTTCATTAACCGATTTCATATATGTTCATCGATTTCTTCGTCAATTGTGGACCGATTTACAAAATTCTTCTTTTATTTGAAAGGGTATACTCTTGAGGTGGTTCCATTGTCAAAAAGTCAGGGTCTGATCAGGGAATCCCATGGAAATCGAGGGAAATTCTCAAATTTTTCCTTCCTTTTATGTATATGTTCACCGATTTCTTCGACAATTTTATTGTGGACCTCATTATTGGAGAAGCGTCTTTACTAGGTCTATACTTATCGCTTAAAATTTTGTTTCCAGATGCTATTATCAAGTCCAGATATGGATAAACAGTAAGATTCAACACATTGAACCTTTGAATCCTTTGGAATTTGGCTGGATCAAAGATGGTTCCAATTTAACTCCAAAATTAATTAATAAAACACCTATACCGCATGCGATTAGACAAGCAATAGAATTATTTTGCAATGAGAAGAATTATTGTTCTTCGAGCAAATGTGCATGTAAACGTGAGGGTTATGTTTTGTTCTATAGTGTAAATATCAAATCAAGGGTATAAATAAGGATATAGTTAGAGACATAAGTGACGATGAAGAATTATTGTTAATTTTAAAAACTTTATGTATTTGGTTAAAAATAAAAATTAATTTCAGATTAATTCATTGCGCTCGGTGGTAGTATAGCGTATAGCATATAGGCGTTTGCGGCGGGAGAGGGGTGCGGGCGGGTGATCGAGAGTGTAGCCTGAGCAAGTTACATTTTCCCAGAAACACGATTGTAGCGAATTTATTATTGTAGATAGATACATTATTAGTTGAGGTGAATTAGATACAACAAAATTCTGCAGTTTTTGATGCAAAAATTTTTACTACAAAGACTACATTATACGAGTTATAGCAACTTGAATATAGAAAATTTATGAATAAACCATGCGCCGTCGCACTAAATAATAGAATTTGGTCGAAAAGCATAAGTTCGCGCAATTTTCCAATTAGTCATTTTAAAGTAAATATTCTGGGCTTCATAATGAAACAAACCGCATTTTTTTACCTTTTATTTAACCAAAGATATGAGCATTTATTTTATTGAAATAATTTTTGCCAATTTTCACGGTTTTCTTGGAATAACTTTTCTCGTAACTAACCCACACTGTCGTCAATTTCCATTCTAAATGCAGAATTTTTTAACAAACAAATCTATATATGTCTTATTGAGTTATACCAAAGTAGTGGGTTACACTTTAATATAAACGATTTCGCTCTCTCCGCCGCCGTACTATTAGGGAATTTTAGGATTAGGTAGTACTGGACGTGTTTGTGGTTGTTTTTTATCTGAAAAGTTGACACTTGGCTTGAGCTCGATAGGAGTTGGCTAGAAATTCCAGAAAAACCAATAACAGTTGCACAATAAGTTCTTTACGTATTTTTAGTGTCACAATGAACAATTTGTGACACCAAAGTATAAAAAAGATTTTTCTATAACTATTAAGTAGTCCGTGTTTAATCTACCTTTTAATAGAAAACAAAATGTTTCTATAGAAACCTGCATCAGTTTCGCGCCTACTTTTGATAATGTAACCAGTGGTACAGCCATGTAACAAAGTATCACTGGTAAAGCACACCAACTGTCAGTATCACTGGAGTTTATGGAATGGATTATAACGGTTTTTTTTTTATTTGGCGTCATAGTTGGCGGTGACTATGGGTTTGTGTGAACGGACCACAATTTTTAAAACAATTGCTTCGAATGTTGAAATAAATACTAAATTCAATGTATTTTTGAATTTAAAATGGTTCTCTCCCAACAGAACATTTTTGTGGTGGAATATTATTTTCGTAACGGCCACCGAGTTGTTTTCAAGAATTCCGCCAAGAATTTCCCAATACAGGTAAAAAGGGTAGTAGTCCCCCTAAAAAGAGAACAGAGGAAGTTGTCGAAAATGTAAGGCAAATAATAGAAGAGGCGCCACGAACATCTCTACGTTGACTTTTACAAGTTCAATTATCAAGCGCCACTTGCCACAATATTTAAAAAAAGGATAATCATAATTGTATCCCTATCGTATTGTTTGCAAGCAGTACATTAACTCCTTCCTGTTGATTATCCTGTACGTGTCCAATACTGTCATTGGTGTATTAACACTTTTAATGTGAACTTTTAAAACTTTAGTTTCTTCACGGATGAGGCCTGGTTTCATTTAGAACGGTTATGTGAATTCACAAAACATGCGGATGTGAAGTTCAGAAAAATCTAATTTTATCGAAGAGGTTACACTGCACCCCGAAAAGGTAGGAGAAAGAGGGCGGCTATTTCAAGACAGAATTTATTATTGGACAATTTTTTTAATGGAATATTTTGATTATTTGTTATACACCATATTTCCTCATTAAGGTTTATTTTTTCGTTTAAAGTAAGGTTAGATATAGGTTCATATGTCAAATTAATAATTGTCACTTCGATAGTTACGGCCACAGAATTTTGTCAGTAATTGTCACTAATCTGAAATTTGTTGTGAAACAGTCTTTAATTATTCCTAAGCTTATTGTGGTTCGGAGTATGCTAATTCTAACGTAATGTTTGTTGAAGACACGCCTGAAGACACTCCATCTTCCGCAAGGTGTATTATTTATTGATTGATTAAAATTATATACTGTTGGCATTTTGACAAGCACTTCAACATGACAAAGGAAAATTTAGAGACGTCATAATGACAATAAAGCATAGAAAACATCCCTTTTTTTTAAATGACATAACAGTGACGTAAACACCCGTTATTAGTCAAACTAACAAACATTTGAATGTAGTTTCAGACTGATTTGAGTAATAAAAGTAATCCAATCTTTTTGTAAAATTTGTTAAATTCTTTGCTTCTTGCTTCATGCTGAAACAATTTTATCGATATTCGAATCTGACCAAAATAACATATTTTTGTCAGGGACAAGTTTACCTGCACCTACTAAATTGACCCATCTGCATTTAGAATAGAACACTAAACAAATTATAAATTTATAAAACTTATACTGACTGACAAAATTGTGATGTATTTCCAGATCCTTCTTTAACACTTTGGCTACCAGAGCCATTTCTCTAGATAGAAACTGTCCTTTGGTACCACCGGTGATTCACTCTATTGGGTTTATTTATGGACCGAACTTATCTAAGGAACCGAATGAATCACCGGTGATTTCGGATTGCAATGTTTCTAGATTTAATTTTTTTTACATTAGAGTATGAAGCTAAATGTCTTTAATGTGTTATCAGAAGGACCCAAACAGTTTTATGTAGAAAGGGACATCGTAAGAACCAGTAATATTAAAACTTCTTGCACATTTAACTCACTAATGAAATTTTTTGAGTTGTGACTCATTCTTAGCGGGGGTGCGATATGACAATTATTCAGAAATAAATGGTATAATAAATGCGCATCACAGAGTTTATTTTGTCCGATTTAAAGTAAGCGTCCACATGTCTGCAAGGCACGCATCGACCGCATCGCATCAAACGCTTTAATATTCTTTGTATGGTATTTTACATTCAACGAAATATTCGTCTGATGCGATCCGTGCCGACTTGTGGACGCTTACCTAAAGTGTCATAGAAGTAAATATTAATTAATTATATGCTTAATAATACCACAAAAAAGTATTACCTTTATATTTTCTTTTATATCTTCAATGGTAACAATCTTACCAATATTCTCATGAAACTGCAACACAAGTTGTAAACTGTTTAAAGCAATTCTAGCATCACCATCACTTATGTCAGCTATCCACTTCAGTGCATCAGCTTGTACTGCAATACTGTGTTGTGTCAAAAATTGTTAAATAACATGAACATCATCAATTTTTACCCATCAAAATCCTTTTGTATAAGAGATATGTCCTCATTGTTTACAATTCTTACTTTGAAATTTTTAGCAGCTCTTTCCACAATAGCTTGTAATGAATCAGTTTCTAATTTTTTCATAACAATTACTTGACAACGACTAAGCAAAGCAGAATTTATCATAAAAGAAGGATTTTCAGTTGTTGCTCCTATTAAAGTTATGTCACCTGCTTCAACATGAGGTAAGAAAACATCTTGCTGTTTTTTATTAAATCTATGTATCTCATCAAGAAAGAGAATTGTATTACGACCCATCTTTTGTTGAACCTTTGCAGCAGAAATGACATTCTGTACTTCTTTTACTCCAGTGGTGGCAGCACATAATGATACAAACTTCAGTTTTGTAGTATTTTTACAGATTCCCTGAATGACTGCTGACAATGAAGTTTTACCACAACCAGGTGGTCCCCACAGTATCATGTTAGGAATGTCAGCCTTCTCTAATAACTCTCTAAGAATTGTATTTTTACCAAGTACATGATTCTGTCCCACAAAGTCATCAAATGTTTTAGGCTGTGCTTGTTTAGCCAGTGGAACTTGGAAGCTGGGAGAACTATGAATAGTAGTTTCAAATTGCAACATGGAATTTCCATTTGAATTTGACACTGTTGGTTCATCTTTAGAGTCAATTCTAAATTTATGCTTTTTAGATGAAGTTATCTCTGCCTTTTGTGAAGTCCCACATTTCAAATTAATATTATGTGGTAAAGTGGGAGACAAAGGACGTTTTCGGTTTGCTGATTCATTGTCCACTGAATTTAAGAAAATACATTTGTTCGCATGTACTTCAATTTCTGCTATCAAAAAGATCTTTTCACAGATTGGGCAGGTGGTTACTTTAGAATCACTGGTCTTACTCATTATGTATTAGTAATTTTAGTCGCTACACTACTTTTAATAGCATTAAACTGAAAACAAGAATTAAACTTCAGGAAAGGCGGAATTTGTAAATGTATAAATGGTTTCTGAAAAGGTTAAAATCACTAACAATAAGTCTGACATCAGTCAACACACAAACCAACCTAACAAAACCATAAAACAACAGTCAACCACAAAATAACTTTAGGAAGCGAAACCTGGCGAAACTCCGTATAATGTAATGGCAACACCAGTCACATTGGGTGCGTTCGGTGGGTTCACCTATTCACCAGACGAAACAGTAGTTATGTGTTTAAAAATTCTCTGGTGAACGTAGCGCCGTAACGATACCAATTCGGCTCCGAAGGGAGCACAAGGGAGTGTACGTACAGTCACGGCCATGGAATTTTAGCCGTCACTTTAATGTCAATTAAAACAAAACGGATGTAGTCCATGCTTTATTGTCATTATGATTGACTTTTTGGAATTGACATCTAAAAATTTGTCACTGTTAGTTATTTCATGCAAATCCGTAACTGTAGGACCAGGACACCGCTCCGCATGGAGCAGAGATGCGGGCTTGCGCAGTAAGCATCAAAGCTTAAATATAACCCTCAATAATCTGTAATAATCGTGTGCTTTGTCACTTTTATTTGGCATGCAATTAACTGTTCGGTATTTTAATGCATTTTTGCACAGTAAATAACTATCATTGTAAGTATAGTAACCAGTCGCACGGTAGGTTACACCCGTATTTAAATATTTATGTTTGCATAATAAAATATAGTGTAAACGATTATTTTATGACGCCAAGGAAGTGCGCCACCAGGTTATGGCACAATGACAGTTGGCAAGACAAACCACTAATCTGTGGTTGGCGACATTGGGATTTTGGCGCGCTGTCACTTGTCTTTTGAAGGGTGTGGTGCAACGATGTCTTACCAGTAGATACGTTGCAAAGCAAAATGCTTGAAGCCAACATGACGTCACAATTGGGTTCATTTTTATGCAGCCAACTATGCAAGTAGAAGGAACAGTTATTTAGGAAATGTACAAAATAAATAAAATAAGCGGTAATAATTTTTTATCATCATGATAATTATTAGCGGAATATAGAAAAATAATAAACAATGTTTAATTTTCTGCTTTCATGGAATATTCAATATTATTCCGCAATCAAAGTTGCATGGCTACAACCCAAACGCAACGTATGACGTCACTTTTGGGTTGAGATGTTGACTTCACCCATCACTATGCATTCTAGTCCATTCACCATATCTATTGGTGTGGTGCCATGTTCATAGAGTTGTGAATAAAGATAATAATTATACTGGCCGCAATTGAAATCCGAACACCCCGAAAAAATTATTTTATTAAAATGAAATTTTGGTTAAATATTGGGGGCATCGTCCCTAACAAACGATTAAAGTTTCATATGATTTGGACAATGTTTGCAATTTTTTTTAAAGAGTTATGTTTTCAACAGTTGGAATAGAAATTGAGTTTTTTTGCAAACTGATAGACATTATTACTGCAAAAACGGCTGTTTTAGTTCTAGTGGGGTTCAATCATGCCTCGCAGGCGACAGCAACCAAACTTTTCGCAATTAACCCCATTTGAAAGGGGTCGGTGAGTGAGACAGGGGAAACGTGGTGCTTTGTACTGTGCAATCGCTGCAACTATGGGACACAGTGTGAATCCCGTGATGGCAGCATGGCAAGTGTAGTCTGATGGAGGGCGAACACAGCGAGCTAGAGGCAGAAGAGCTTCCAGAAGAAACCCAACGGGAAGATCGTCATCTTCAATTAATGGCCCTAAGAGAAAGACTGAGGTCTACTCTGTCGATTGCTGATGCTTGGTTTGCAGCAATAGGAAGGCCCATTCGGATTCGTACCGTTTACAACAGAATACGTTCAATGGACCTTCTTACAGTCCTCCCCATAACACCTCAACAGCGTCGTCAGGGTCTGGACTGGAGCAACGAACGCAGAAACTGGGGCAATGAATGGCATCACCGGTCTTTTCTGACGAATCTAGATTCTTTTTGGGGGTTATGATGGTAAAGAGGGAGTCAGGGGACGACGAGGAGAACGGCGTTATCTCGAGTTTGCTGTTGAGCGTCACATCCACCGTACTATCGGACTTATGGTTTGGGGAGCTATTGCTTTTGGAAGCAATTCTCCTCTAATCGTAATCCGTGGCACAATGACATCCGCGCGTTATGTTAATGATGTGTTAAGGCCCGTTGTTCTTCCTTATGTAAGGGGGATTGAAGATGGTGTTTTCCAGTAAGATAACTGCCGCCCTCATATTGCGCGAACCTCTATGAGGTTTTTAGAAGAGGAGCATATACCCACCTTACCTTGGCCACCTCGGTCGACAGATTTATCGCCCATCGAAAAAGTGGAGGATTGGATGGGTATCCATATTCAGAATTTGCCGCAGCCCCCGACGACTTTAGATGAACTTCGTCATGCAGTTGAAGATGCATGGGATGCTGTACCCCTAGACTCAATTAACAATCAAATTGATAGCACCCCTCGTCGACTGCAGGAGTGCATTTGGCTATGTGGCGGCCACACAAAATACTAGTTTCTTTCAAAATTATGTTTCGTTTTTGATCGTTTCTACTTATTTTACCTTACTTAAGCATTATTCTCTCTTTGTACAAAAGTTTGTTAATAAAAATTGTTTTTTTTTGGGGTGTTCGGATTTCACTTGCGGCCAGTATATTATAGGACTGGGTCCTGTGTGATTTTATTTTATAATAGCATAACTGCTATGTATTTTATTGCTTTATGCACAGTATAAAATAATTATAAAATAAATATTTATAAACAATAAATTTATTTAAAAAAGACGAGGTACAATGTAGTCATAGTAGGTATTAATAGATAGGTATATACTTTAAATAAAAACCAAGTAGGTAGGTAAAATATAAAACTCTAAAAGTTTTAAAAAAGCTACATCATATGTAGCCAGGCACTTGTCGTCGCAATCGACGAATGTCTTCTAATGTACTTAACTCATTTTAGTCCAAATTTGCACTTACAACATTTCTGCGCTAAACCATCAACCATAGCGATAATAATACCTGCTATGATTCTATTTCTAATATACATTTCAATGATAACTATAATGGACCCATGTATTTTTACCTGCGTTGCGCGCGCATCTGAAGAAAGCAACAGGTATAAACTATGAGCGCCGTTTTTAAATAAAGCAAAACTAAAACTAAAATGGTGTGTTATTGCCGCGTTGCTTTTTGTTCAAATCGAAAGAAACCATGAAACGAAGTATGTTTCCACATATTTCCCAAATTAAAGTACTCATAAAGACACAATTAATAAATGAAGAAAACCGCTGCATTTCTCAGTGAGGCAAAGTACAAGAATGAGCCCTGAAATAGGTTCTTCCAGAACTTTACTATGTGACAGATTTGAAAGAATCACAAACCAATGCAACAAATAACAATAAGAAACAATGGTAACAAACAACAACACTATTTAACAATAAAAATGAAAATTAACTGAAAAGCAGCGTGAGGAGAAACCAAAAACCAAACAAGAATGGCGAAGCTGGCCCAAGAACAGCAAGAATTAAAAATAACCGTTGCCAAAAATGCCGTTCTCTTCTGTAAATTGCAGAAGGTTTGTCAAACAAATTTCAAATGTCCCGCATTTTTGCCGTTTAGACAACTAGATAAATGTTGTGTTATTTCCTCATCTTTCTCCTTCTACTCCTTTTCTTTCTACTTTTCCTTCTTCTTCTGGTTTTCTTTCTATTCCTCCCCCTGTAATTTTTCCGATGTTTTAATAGTTATTCTGCTATTCGGGGCGGAGACAAATCCAATAAATCAAAGATCATAAAAATCGGTACAGCCGTTCTTGAGTTATAAATCCAAGGGGGCCTCTGAGCTCCCCTGTCCAAGTTTTAATAGTTATTCTGCTATTCGGGACGGAGACAAATCCAACAAAACAAAGATCATAAAAATCGGTCCAGCCTTTCTTGAGTTATAAAGCCAAGTGGCCCCCCGCCTAGCCTCTGACGCATTTCCATCAGCCATTCCATACATACAATTCATGTCAGTCATTTCGGCGTTTGTATGGCGATTCGTAATGGAGAGGTTTAGAAAACGTATTTAAATAATATCCATGATGATCTGACTTCGTGGGCATTAGCCTGCTGTGAATACAAAAATTAGCCGGTTTTAGCAATCGAAATAATTGATACATAACTTTAAAATGTCATTTTTTTTTGTTAAGAAATATTTTTCACCCTGTATAGTCGAAATAGTCTTGGAGGGCCCCAAGGAGTCGCCCCTTGCATTTTTGGCCAATGTTTAATATACACCCTGTATATAGAGATACCTGCTTGCCTGGTAGTGGTGAACATAAATAAGTAGCCAATATGAATTTTTTAAGTTCCTTATGCTTCATACTTTCGATTTATATTGAATTCGTTTGGTAAACAAATTAGTGAAACAAGGAAAAAATATACATAATTAATTAAGGATATCCTTGAACATATTTTGATAGGCAATACATTCGCGACATATTTATTAATTTATATATATCGGGTGTCCCAACTAAAATTTGTACCCCCCAACAATTCCAAATTCGAAAGACTCAGAAGAAAACGCTCGAAGAGGTCAATTTTGTTATCAAGGGGGACCTAATTGTACCGTACTCTCAAGTCTTAAATCTCACCCCTTGAGCCAGGGGAGCCACCCCCTTAAAAAATTTAAATGGCATGGGGGTCATGTGATACATCATTTTAAAGCTTATTCAATTCTCTATCCAAACCTATATTTATCGATTCCTTTCTACAAAAAAAAAGCATGAATTCGATATTTTCCAAATCTACATAAAATACTCAACTAAAATTTGTACCCCCCAACCATTTTAATTTCGAAACACTTAGAAGAAAACGCTCGAACAGGTCAATTTTGTTATCAAGGGGGACCAAATTCTACCAAACTTTCAACTTTTAGATCTCACCCCTTTAGCCAGGGGAGCCACACCCTTAAAAAATTGTGATACATCATTTTAAAGCTTATTCAGTTCTCTACCCAAATCTACTTTTATCGATTTATTTCTACAAAAAAAGCATGATTTTGTTATTTTCCAAATCAAGAGTATTCTATGTAGATTTGGAAAATAACAAATTCTTATGTTCTTTTTTTGTAAAAACGAATCGATAATAGTAGGTTTGGATAGAAAATTTAATAAGCTTTAAAATGGTGTACCACATGACCCTCCATGCCATTTAAATTTTTTAAGGGGGTGGCTCCCCTGGCTAAAGGGGCGAGATCTAAGACTTGAAAGTTTGGTACAATTTCGCCCTCCTTGATAACAAAATTGACCTGTTCGAGCGTTTTCTTCTAAGTGTTTCGAAATTAAAATGGTTGGGGGGTACAAATTTTAGTTGAGTATTTTATGTAGATTTGGAAAATATCGATTTCATGTTTTTTTTAGCAGAAAAAAATCGATAAATGTAGGTCTGGATAGAGAATTGAATAAGCTTTAAAATGATGTATCACACGACCCCCCATGCTATTTAAATTTTTTAAGGGTGTGGCTCCCTTGGCTAAGGGGGTGAGATCTAAAACATGAAAGTTTGGTACAATTTAGTCCCTCTTGATAACAAAATTGACCTGTTCGAGCGTTTTCTTCTGAGTCTTTCGAAATTGGAATTTTTGGGGGGTACAAATTTTAGTTGGGACACCCTGTATAATATATAAGCTATGATAAAAAACAATTTTCATCTTATTCAGCAGATGGGTGAAGGGACGACCTCCCTTCGGATCTTAGACTATAACGAAATGATAAAAATGTGTCCAGACTGACTGAAAAATAGACCGAAAAACTTTAACCAAAAACAAAACAATTGTCTGGATCACTTTTGGTGGTAGATAACTATTTTTAATAAGTTTTCCCCTAACACACCAAAAATAATTTTTATTATAATTACCGACGCACGTTTCGCCAACAATGTTGGCATTATCAGGGCGATGAGTAATAGTATTTTAATACATTACAAGCCAGGTAAAATGGTTTTTACTGGCGAATGGAGGATATAACTGACGAGTCGAAGACGAGTCAGTTACCTCCTTGAGCCAGTAAAACCAGTTACCTGGCGTGTCTTGTATAATATTTTATTTGTTACTAAATTGTAAACAACTAAATAAGAGTCGAATAAAATTAAAAATGATCAAATTCTGTCTTCTTCCAAATTATTGCTCAAAACTCAGAAACCTTAGTACAATTACTATGACAACGCGCCGTTTGTTCAAATTGTTTATTTCCGTCAAGATTTGTTCTCAAATGAACGTGCCAGAAGAAATCAAAAAGCAAGCTATAAACGTGACTTCCAGTTTACTGCCAGCGAAATCTTTAGCAAGATATGAACGAGAATATGAAGAATTTAAAAATTGGCAGAAAAATAATAATGTAACTGGTGTAACGGAAGACGGTTCTTTTGGTGTATCTTCACCAACTATCAGAAAAATTTAGCGCCAATTCTTTGTGGTCGAAATGGTCCATGTTAAAAAGCTGCCTGGAGATTAAAGAAAATGCTGAAGTTCGCAGGTTTGTTTTCCTATTACAGACGTTATCGAAAAAGTGATATTTTAACTTAATTTTGTAGATTTCATTTGTACATTTATAGATTTCATAAGGTAATTATTGCCTTTCTCAAGAGCAAAAATGAACGTTACGTGCCGAAGAAGGCAAGGGTTTTAACAAAAGAGCAAGTAGAAAAATTTCTTGTTGAAGCTCCTGATGACTATTGGTTGTTATATAAAGTGATTACAATTTTTGGAATTTTTGGTGCTTGCCGGTGTGACGAGCTTCTCTCGTTGTCGGTGAAGGACGTAGAAGATGTTGAGAAATATATTATCGTCACTTTACGGAATACAAAGAATTTAACAACAAGGAGATTTACGATCACAGATGAGGGCTGCAGTTTTCAACCTTGTGCTTTGTACAGAAAATATGCAGCTCTTCGTCCTCGTCAAGCAGACCAATTACGTTTCTTTTTAACCGTAATGGTAAATCTATTTCCCTCAATGTTGGCCAGCACACTATTGGCGGTGTACCGAAAAAAAAATGCAACATACTTAGGGCTACAAGAACCTGAATTATACACTGGTCACTCATTTCGCCGATCAGCAGCAACGATGGTTGTGGATGCCGGCGGAGATATTTTGACACTAAAACGGGCGGGAGGATGGAAAAGTAGTGGAATTGCTGAAGGTTATGTGGATGATTCTATCAATAAAAAATTTGAAATTGCGAAAAAAATGTTTCCTGGACGTGTTAGGGGGACCTGCCGTCGATTTAATTCTGCAGGCTGAGATCCACACCACGATGATGTAAAAAAGACTCCGGTCGTGCACTTAATAATTTTAATTAATACACTTTAATAACTACATAACAACAACAAAATATAGAACTGTTTGTTCCGGATGTCGGAGTGAGAATGCCGATGTTCTTGACTAAAATATCTAACACTAAAATTAGGGTGGTACTGGTGGGGTGGGATGCAACCCAGGTACCAAAGACCGCCTTTCCAAGAAACCGGGGAACGGACCACTAACCATGCCGCCCCCGTTGAAAGGATGGCTTTCAAAATTAACAAAATTAAATTATGCGAATGAATGCAAAGAATACAGAAACAGATGCAAATACAAACTGAATAATATACAGTAAAAGCAAAACACTGGTACAAAGGGATGCTTGTACCGATAAAATTGATATAAAAAAAAAAAAACGTTATACAATAAACAATACATGTGAAAAATACATAATTATAGCCTAATTAACTGACAGGTTATATACAAAAAACAAACGAACAATTTCCGCGCACAACAGAAATGTCCCTAAACTATTACATACTTATTTACACACATCGCGAAACATTATACCTTGTCCATGGGTAAAACACACACTTGTCCGATGGCTCGTTTATAGAGTCCGCTTGCAGTTTGGACGGACACAACACGCACCACACCATCACTTCCTGGGTACAGTTTCGCCACGCGCCCCATTTTCCACTGTAGTGGATGGATGTTGTCTTCCCTCAGGATAACCATGGTGCCCTCCTGAATGCTGCTCTGGCTCTTGGTCCACTTGTTGCGTTGTTGTAGCTGCGTTAAATATTCTTTGGACCAGCGCCTCCAAAAGTCTTGCTGTAGTTTCTGGACGTACTGCCAACGGGAGAGTCGATTGTCCGGAAGATGGCTTAAATTTGGCTCAACAATGGCGGTTAATCGATCACCAATTAAAAAATGACCTGGTGTCAATGGCTGCAAGTCCTCGGGATCGTTGGATAAAGGGGTGAGGGGTCGCGAGTTTAGGCACGCTTCAATTTGCGTTAATACCGTATACATTTCTTCAAAGGTGAGTTTGGCCGTCTTAACTACGCAATTGAGGTGTTTTTTCATTGACTTAATATTTGATTCCCAAAGCCCGCCTATATGAGGTGATTTTGGTGGGGTGAAGTGCCATGAAATATTGTCTACCGTCATTGAATCAATTATTTTCGATTGAAATTGGCTTGAAACAAACAATTTTTTTAATTCTCTACTGGCCCCGACGAAATTAGTGAAACTTTGCAACGTCTTGCGATGAATCGTCGAAGAGCGGCAAGAAACGCATCGGTAGTACAATTTGTCACGAGTTCTAAATAAATTGCTTTTGTTGCGTCAACTGTTCTTAGATATATACAACAGCCGTATGCTGCGTTTGATGCATCCGCGAACCCGTGTAATACGTACTGCACTGGCGCTGCACCTGAGATGCATTTTCGTGGTATTTTAAATTGGTTTAAACATTGAATTTGTTGAGTGAACTTCGTCCACATGATTTGGATCTCATTTGGAACGCTTTCGTCCCAGTCAAGCTTTGCTACCCAAAGCTGCTGCATTAAAATTTTTGGAATGACTATGATAGGACCGATTAAACCCAAAGGATCGAATAACTGTGCCGTTTTTGACAGGATAATTCGTTTGGTTAACTTTGTGTCTTCACTGTGCGTTAACAACCTAGAGGCATATTTCAAAGTGTCCGAATTAAAATCCCAACTTAGGCCAAGTGTTTTAGCTTCCGATTGTTTACATAAATCGACATTCTCGCAACTAGTGTTTTTGTTAACGTTTTTTAATAAAGCCGAATTATTTGAGGCCCATTGCCGTAGCTGAAAGCCAGCGCTTGACAAAGCCGCGTTCAATTGATTTTGTAACCTTAATGCATCCTCCAAGGTGTTCGCGCCTGAGAGCAGGTCATCCACGTAAAAATCATTTGTCATTGAATTGAATGCGAGGGGGTATTGAGTCTTCAGATCAGTTGCAAGTTTTTGGAGACACTTCGTTGCCAAGTATGGGGCACTTGCTGTGCCATATGTAACCGTGTTTAATTCAAAAATGCGTACTGGTTCGTGTGGTTCATCGCGCCACAAAATTTGTTGATAACGTCGATCATCGGGGTGTACCCATATTTGTCTATAAAATTTTGCAATGTCTGCACTAAACGCGTAATGATACGTTCTGAATCGCAGTAATATGGAAAAAATATCTTGTTGAATGGTGGGTCCCACCATTAACATGTCGTTTAATGATGTTCCGTTCGTATCTTGGGCAGATGCGTCAAACACAACTCGCACCTTTGTTGTTTGACTCGACTCCTTAATTACTGCATGGTGCGGTAAAAAATAAGCGTGTTTTGTTGGGTTTGACGCTTCCTGCATGTGATTTAAATCCTTATACTGGTGCATGAATTCTGTGTACGCTTGCTTGAGCTCGATTTGATTTGTTAATTTACGTTCACAATTATAGAATCGTTTAAATGCTGTATTTTTGTTCGAACCTAATTGATGTGCCTCATCTTTAAACGGTAATCGCACTACAAAACGTCCGTCTTCACCGCGTGTGACGGTGTTTTCAAAATGGTTTTCACAAGCGATTTCTTCCTTTGAGAAATTATTGCTACATGAAGCTTCCTCTAATTGCCAAAATTTGATTAATTGATTGTTTAATTCTGATAATGAGACATGGTATGCTGCTACTTGATTTGACGGCTTATTTTTTGTTGTTGATCCCGCAAGAATCCATCCTAACGCGGTTTCTTGTAAATAAGGATGATTTGCAGTGCCTTGAATGGTATTTCTGTAGATCAGTCCCCAAAATATATCCACACCTAACAGGACGTCTATTTTTCCGCTGATATTGTAATTAGGATCGGCCAGTTGAATTGAATTTGGGAGCTTGAACACTTCCTTATCAAAGCTTATCAGAGGGAGATTTTGCGTTATTTGCGGTAGTACCAGACAATTAATGTTTGTATTAAAGGAGGAAACGCGCGACTTAAAATGTATTTTGGTCGTATGCAAAATTTTACAATCTTGTTTATTTATCCCAGACACTGGAATGTTCGTTTCCTTTAAATTGAGATTGAGCCGTTTACAACAGGCGGTGGTTATAAACGACGATTGAGAACCGGCATCCAATAAAACCCGGGCCTTTTGGAAGTTCCCACAATTATCCTTTATCAGAATTACCGCCGTGGACAATAAAACTTCGGATGTCCTTGCAGATGTTTGGGCCTTTTGGGCATAATTGCTAACGGTCAACATTTCTGGGTTTTTTTCGGCATGAATTTGATTTATGTGTAATAGGGTGTTGTGCTTACGTTTGCAAGTCTTGCACCCAGATGAAAAACAATTGGTCGAAAAATGATTTTTACGCAAACAATTTAAACAAAGCTTGTGCTTTTTTACCTCCTTGATTCTATTTTCCATGCTAAGATCTAAAAATAATTGGCATTGGTACAAATTATGCCCTTGGCTGCACATTTCGCATTTTGGTTTGTTAATCGCGACGTTTACAGATTGGTGATTTCCTTGTTTTGAAAAATGTGATTTGTTCGGATTGGCCGAAAACTGATTTATGGAATTATTGGTTATACGAACCTTTTCTAATAATTTGCATCGTTCGTTCAAAAACTGACAAATATCCGAAATTGTTGGAAATTCTGTTTCGGATTTAACAGAAAATTCCCAATCGCGTTTCGTTTGCGTATCAAGTTTAGATGTGACTAAAAATATGACGAGATCATCCCAAGCCTCGACTGGACGTTTTAAACTTTTTAAGGCTTCCAAATTAGCGTTCAATTGATCCAGCAGTGCTCTAATAGATGCCGCTGAATCCTTTAAAACATTTGGCAAGTTAAAAATTGCGCTAATATGATTTTGGGAAATTAAACGGTTGTGTTGGTATCGTTCTTTCAAGAGTTCCCATGCTTTGCCGTAATTTGTCGCCGATATCGATAATGGTTTAATTATTTGCCACGCATCTCCGGTGATACACGATTGTAAGTAATGAAATTTCTGAATTTCGTCGAGACCAGTATCGTTATGTATTAAAGACTGAAACGTGTCGAAAAAATTGATCCATTCCGAGTAGACACCCGAGAATGATGGTAGATTAATTTTCGGTAATTTGATTGCAGTGGCTGCCTTGCCCGACTGCCGATTGTCATCTTGACTGGTTACGGTTGTTGAACGACTAGGGGAATCGCGAGATAATGTTGGCGTATGTTTGTCAAAGAATGCGCGAACCTTCGTAATTGTATCGTAATATTCTGATTCAAATTGATCTCTAGCAGCTTCATCCACCTTTTTTGTCAAACTTTCAATATCGCTGTGTACCTGTTCAAATTCGTCAATAAGCGGTTCAATTTTTGATACCCGAACTTTTAATTCTGCTACCTTTGACTCTTCTTGGTGTGTTTGAAAATAACTGCTGAAGCGCGTTAACTGTGCCTTGATGCGACCACGTTTGTCTACTAATGGTTTAATTTGATCTTCAACCGACAATTTTCCGTTATCTCTACTTTGAAGAAATGTACATAATACGCAAAACTACCTGATAAATGATTGCTCGATTTAGGGATAATGGATGAGGACTTACGAATTTGACGATGCGACTTGGTGCTGATTGGTTTCTCCTGTACGTAATGGTGGTGGCGAACTGATGTCCACTGCTGCCCACACGTGTCTCCTTTTCTCCACGTTGAACTTGATTATCTTGCTTTCTTGGTGCCGGTGTTGAACTGTTGTCCACTGCTCCCGTCACGTCGATGTAATACAAAAATGCATCCGGAGTCCGCTGATTCTCACATCCGGCTCGAAGGACCATAAAATGTTAGGGGGACCTGCCGTCGATTTAATTCTGCAGGCTGAGATCCACACCACGATGATGTAAAAAAGACTCCGGTCGTGCACTTAATAATTTTAATTAATACACTTTAATAACTACATAACAACAACAAAATATAGAACTGTTTGTTCCGGATGTCGGAGTGAGAATGCCGATGTTCTTGACTAAAATATCTAACACTAAAATTAGGGTGGTACTGGTGGGGTGGGATGCAACCCAGGTACCAAAGACCGCCTTTCCAAGAAACCGGGGAACGGACCACTAACCAGGACGAAACTCAACAGATGTGGCTTCCACTTCGATAAATGCGGCTTCTACTTCGGGAGGTTCTACAATTAATTGTCCAATGACGAGCGAATTCACTTCCGCTTCAGGAATGTTCGGCTTTAGCGGAAATTCTAATTGTACAAATTTTAATTTGTATGAAACAAAGAAATAAAAATGTTCAAATGTTAAAAACGCTACTATCTTTTTCAAATTTAAAATTTCTCTACTAACTTGTTAAATTCATAACTGGTCTGCTGTCAATTTAACACTACTAGCCAGTTAAAATGACTTTTCAACGTCAAGTGAAAAAGTGTTCTTCTGTATTTCTAGACTTTAAATGTCTAGAAATTTACAATTATTTACAGGTTTAACTAATTTAACACAAGTTTTGTCTATCTGGTGGTCATGTTCAAAAATATGTTGAGCAACACTTGATTTTTCGAGTCTACAAAATCTGTGATGAGCAATGTGCTCTTTAAATCTAATTGAAATTGATCGTCGTGTTTGCTAACTATATTTGTGTTTACAATCTTTACATTTAATTTCATAAATCCCCGACTTTTCCAATTGATTAATTTTGTCTTTTGCGTTGCCCAAAAGACATTGTAGACTAGGCCCAGAAGTGCAGACCACTTTTAAGTCTAGTCCACTGAAGATTTTTGCCAAGCCCTTGGTGATCAAGGGGCCATAAGGAATTGTCACAATTTGTGACTTCTTCTTTTGATCAATTTGAAAAGTCGAAGATTCAGTGACCATTTTCTAAAAATTAGTTCTATTTATAAGCTTATGGATAATATTACTGTCGAAACCGTTACACCTGACTGCATCTTTGATCATTTTGAGCTCTTTCTTGTACCTATCTGGATTAAGAGGAAAGGCAAGGACCAAAAAGTTGAGACTAGCCATCCTGTGTTGTGGGAGTCTGCTGTAATGTAGCGAAGTGTACTGGTGTCTTTGCGATATAGATCAAACTCTAGTTTCAGATTATTTCTGATAAGGGGTCGTCCATTAATTACGTGATCTCAAAATGGAGGGGAGGGGTTCAGTAAAATCCCATCAAATCTCATCTAAAGAGCAGGGGGCCATGGGGGCCATTGAAAATCTCACCTCAACTTTTTAATTAAAAAAATACACATTATTTTTACATAGAATAAAAAAAAACATTAAAATTATTATTTTACTTTTTTTAAGGTTTTCTATTTTGTTCGCAAACAATTTTTTTATTACAATAGCAATCTCGAGTATAGATAGACACTATTGAATATTTTCCATGCCCATGCCCATGAAGTGAATGAACAATTCGAGAAGGTAGTCTATTTTTATTATTATGTAATTTAAATAAATTTGTTATAGTGTTGTAGTTTCACCAAATCTCATCAAGGGGGACGGAGGGGTCCAAATTAACAGAAAAACACCTCACGTAATTAATAGACGGCCCCTAACAAGAGTATCTAAAAAAAGATAAATTAATACAAATTGTTTTCTTTTTCGCAGTGAATTTTATGCTTTCAAAGCGGTTGTTAATTGATTGAAGGAAGTCATCAATGTTGCACTTGTTCGTGTCGAAAATTGCGAAAATGTCATCCACGTACCTTAACCAAACCTTAGGGAAATAATCCAGTTCAAGTTCCAAATCCTTTTCAAAACGACTCATGAAAAGGTCAGCAAGGAAAGGTGACAAGGAATTACCCATTGCCGTACCTTCTTGCTGGTGAAAAAAATTACCCTTGACTTGAAAAATGTTTTTCATTTGCAATTCATTTAGGTAAATTAAAGTCTGTGGAATGGGAAAACTTGGAAATAGGGAACTTACATCAAACTTACTTACTCCATTGAGTTTTTAATCGAAAAACTGGGTTGCTTAAGGGGTAGGTTTTTTAATTGCCTTCGTTTCTTCATTATTCGAGAAGCGTCTTTACTAAGTCTATGCGTTATAACGTTCTTGATATAGGTATTTGTATAATTACAACATGTTACAAGTTTGTAATCTATTTGGGTTGGCACCAACTTCAAACAGATCATTAGGTAGCACATGTAATAATACATGAAGTATTCAATTTATTATTTTTCACATTTTTAAGTCGGTTCTCTTTTATTTTTTATTTAATTTTTAACTAATCGCAACTGTCGGTGGGAACCGTGTTTTAATTTTCGTGTTGACAGATGTGGCAGCCTGGGCGAAGGAATGCTCTGCTTAGGGCTGATCAACTTATGGTTCGATAAACAGAAATTACAAAATGCTGGTATTTCCCACATTCTCCTGTGATTTTTCAAATTTTCGTGTTGAGCTCACTTTTTCCTAGACCAACTGCATGGCCCAGTGCGCTAATAGCTAGGCATAGACGAACACATTTTTTGACACATTTGCACGTGGCTTGCAAATAAATCCGTGCATTTCTTGCAGACTTGGCGCGCCACATTACGAGCCATGCAAACCCGGCAACAAGTCGCAACTTGCATGGCACATTTTTACTAGTGGTGGGCATAATCGATATATTTCCATAATCGAATGAATCGAAATAATCGCTTCGAATAATCGAATGATCATTCGAATAATCGATTATGAATGATTGACCGAGTTAGTCAAGTTAGTAACTTTTACTTTTACTCGTTTCAACCGTTTCGTTCTCGAAAGCTCGGAAGTCAAAATCACTGAAACCCTTTTATAACCTCGGGCTACGCAATATTCGCGGGGAATTACTAATTTCTTGATGAAAAATTCAAAAAAATACCCGTCCTAAAATGCTTGCACAGCGATTTTCGAAAAATTGCTTTGACTTTGTTATCCGTTCGAACTCGTGATAGTGAAACATCATTCGAAAATCATTCGTTTCGTTTCGGCGTGCAATCGAGAGTTCCGATTCGAGATACGAGACGAATGACTGGCTGTGTATTCGCTATTCAGATAATTGTTTCGAACCGAATGATCTCTCGGTTGCAATAATCGAATGATCGATTATTCAACCATAATCGAAATATTTCGATTATATCATTCATAATCGCCCATAGTGAATTTTTACACCGTAAACGTACACGCTTGCTCGAGCGCTTGCTTGACGTTCAAAATTCGTCAGTGACTATCACGATTTAATAAGTGCAAAATGAGGGGCAAAAATGAGTAATAAAGAATTTTTGACCGAGTTTATCGAAGTGTATCGGCAACATACGGCTCATAGGCAGTAGTTTAATCAAAAGGATGAATAAAATGGGAAAAGAGTGAATAAAATGTTTATAGCAACACTTTATTCACGTTGCTATTGACAACACGAATAAAGTAAAAAAATTAAAAATCTTTGAAATTTTCGTTGCTATCGATGGCTTGTTTATAAAACATATCGTCGGCCTAATCTGCATAACCCGTAAGTCCTAGAAGAGTAAGTTCACAGGAGAAGAAAAAAACGTTTCAATTTTAAATTATGTAAAAATCGTAAAACCTGTTTATACTAGGAAACTACCGGAATACAAAATTAATTACATCGACGAATCAGTTGCTCAAAAAATATCCACGTCAAGAAAAATTTTGCCAGATGTAAATTCAAATGAAAGGCCTGGAACATCCACTGCACTTGACCATGACGAAAGAGAGGTCTCAACTTAACTACTTAACTTCCACTGTACTTATTGAAAGTAGAGTTAAAGTTACTTCTTTAAGTATTCATCAAATTGGTAATTGTATAATTTATGTAAATGAGTTACCTAAGAAATAAACCTTTTTGAAAATTAGAAATTGGAAAAAATATTGTATGATACACGTGAATAAAGAAATTTTATCCACTCAAAAACATTATCACACTCGGCTGCGCCTCGTGTGCTAAACTGTTTTTTCCGGGATAAAATTTGTCTTTATTCACTTATACCATAAATAGCTATTTCCTTTGGTCCGTCTATCCCCAATTCCCATCAGCCTATGGGCCCATAAGTCCCAGGACTTCCAGAATTCGAATAATTAGAAGTACGACCGAAGTTGAATCAAGTGTTAGAAAAACGAAAAACAAAATATGGTTTCAGCTAGCGGCTTCGCAAACATTGAGAAACTAAATAAAAACAATTTCGAATTATGGGAGGTACACTTAATTTCAAAATTATCGAGTACACCTAATTTACACGACAGTGTGAAACTAGCGGAATGCACTTGTTTAAACATTTTTTGTCAATGTCAGTTTTGACGAGCAAAATGCCTAAACTAAAGGAAAACGCAAAGGTGCTCATTCTTTCTAAATTAGAAGAAGGGTGGTCGATCCGGAAGGTGGCGCAGCATTATAATATTGCAAAGAGCACGGTTCAGCGCGTAAAACAAAGGTGGCAAAAATGTGGACATTTTGCTAGAAGAGGAGGAGCGGGACGCCCAAATGTGTCGACAGCGTAACAGGACCAGTCTCTTCAAAACCGTTTGAGGGAAAATCCTGAAGCTGCATCCATGACCAATTTTCCGGGGTCCCAATCAACAGTTTGGCGGCGAGTTGAAACAATCTAGCGCCAGAAAACCTCCACTAACAGACCAACAGTAGCAATCCAGCATTATATTTTGTCTAAATTATATATATCGTGAACCACAATTTTGGAACAATGTGATTTTCACAGAGACAACTATATGCGAACAACTTTCTTTTTCTTCAAGACAATTGCCCCGTCCATAATGCTGGTATCGTTAGGCAATGGTTTGCTACCAATAATGTAGAAGTAATACCATGGCCCCCAAATAGTCCGAATCTTAATGATACATAAGAAGAAATGGTGGAAGAAACTTTACGCCTCAAAATGCTAATGAGCTCTGGGCCTCCATTGAAGAAGGATGGGAATGAACTCAGCCAAGACCGAAATTTGTGGGAGAATTTCATTTCTTCTATGCCCCGAAGGCTTAATGCAGTACTTCAAGTTAATGGTGCTATGACAAAATATTGAATGCGTTGTTAATAGTTATAAAATACTCCTACAAATAAAGTTATATTTTCATGTATTTCTTTATTTTGTCAAAATACTTAACCTATATAAAAATTATGACGTTCAAATTTAAAAACGCAACTTCACATGTGGAAAAAACTGTAATAAATCGACTTCTAGATTTTTGAGATGTACTCGATAATTTTGAAATTAACTGTACAGATGAAAAGTGTGTTAATAATCAATTATTTGTGGGGATACACTTAATTTCAAAATTATCGAGTACACCTAATTTTCGACCGTGTGAAACTAGCGCAATGCACTTGTTTAAACATTTTTTGTCAATGTCAGTTTTGACAAGCAAAATGCCTAAACTAACAGAAAACGGAAAGGTGCTCATTCTTTCCAAATTAGAAGAACGGTGGTCGATCCGGAAGGTGACCCAGCATTATAATATTGCAAAGAGCACCATGCAGCGCGATAAACAGGTGGCAAGAATGTGGACATTTTGCTAGAAGAGGAGGAGCGGGACGCCCAAATGTGTCGACAGCATAACAGGACCAGGCTCTTCAAAACCGTTTGAGGGAAAATCCTTTTGAACCATGGACTGAAGCTGCATCCATGACCAATTTTCCGGGGTCCCAATCAACAGTTTGGCGGCGAATTTCAGAGTTGAAAAAACCTAGCACCAGAAAACCTCCACTAACAGACCAACAGAAGCAATCCAGAATTATATTTTGTCTAAATTATATATATATCGTGAACCACAATTTTGGAACAATGTGATTTTCACAGACACAACTATATGCAAACAACTTTCTTTTTCTCCATGCAAGACAATTGTCCCGCCCATAATGCTGGTATCGTTAGGCAATGGTTTGCTACCAATAATGTAGAAGTAATACCACGGCCCCCAAATAGTCCGAATCTTAATGTCATAGAAAATATCTGGGGTTTACTTGTGAAAAAGATATATACAAGAAACGGAGGAAGAAACTTTAGGCCTCAAAATGCTAATGAGCTCTGGGCTGAAATTTGTGGGAGGTTTATGGCCCGAAGGCTTAATGCAGTATTTCAAGTTAATGGTGCTATGACAAAATATTGAATGTGTTGTTAATAGTTATAAAATACTCCTACAAATAAAGTTATATTTTTATGTATTTCTTTATTTTGTCAAAATTACCTAACCTATATAAAAATTATGACGTTCAAATTTGCAAAACGCAGCTTCACATGTGGAAAAAACTGTAATAAATCGACTTCTAGATTTTTGAGGTGTACTCCATAATTTTGAAATTAACTGTACGTTGACGGTATCGAAGTAAAAACAGAAGAAAATAAACAAGAATGGATATTAAATTATGCTCTCTGGATGTCAGTGTCAAAAGTGTCAGTTATCATTCGGTAACAGGCGGGTGATGGTTCTATTAGGAAATTGGCAGCACGAAGTTTGTGGATGCACCCCGGGGGCGACAAGGTGAGGGGAAGGTAATTTTACATTGCGCATGTGTACCAGATGTGTACCAAATTTTGCCGGGCATTCTTGGGCATTCTGTCCATTCTATCCTGTTCTGCCTTCTGTTCTCGGTAAGTCTCAATGCTGTCAATATTACATCGTTTGTTTGCAACGTGAAGACGACGTAAAGTTATTCGTTTCAGAAGAATGCACCCCGGTAAGTATGGGGTTACGTTTGCTTTTAGGCTTGATCAATGGAAACAAGTAGGATTAATTCATACTTTAACATCTTCCAGAAAAGTGTGCTGCTCCTTGAAACAACGTGTGTTTCAATACTTCAGCCCACGAAGGTTCAATCAAGACTCCGCTCTAAAATCTGTTTGAAACCCAACGGCCTAGCAGTTTGTAAGTTCCCTGAAGACTCAAACCATCAACTGTTCCAAAAACCAAGAGTAGAAGGAATCAATTATTGTGAAGATGATGGTGGAGCTACACTAAACTGCCATGAAAATGTAACAGTGACTCCTCTAAAGATAGCTCTTTGGGCGGACCATAAACAGACTGAAATTGGGCAATGAACATAATAACAGCTTGTACTTTTTATTTTTTCTTTGAAAAAGTGGTCGAACAACATAAAACTAACTAATAAAACAACAATATTTGTTCCAAAAGCGCCGCATATTTGAAGTAGAAACTTGTCCCTGTAGCATACATAAGGCATTTTTTTTTTCATTTCATCAGGAATAACAGGACGAAAGCTAGCATCTCGCAATATTTTAGTCTTAGGTCTGTTTGTTGTAGTTAAAGCTTTTCCATAATTATTTGTGCAATGAACTATAAATTGCAGTATATCTTCCGTAAATAGATTTTTAAAAAACATTTCGAGGACTAGCATTGGGACGAAGATTTACTGTTTGCAGACTTCAAAATTAAAGTATGTATTCATCCGATTCTTCCTGATGCTCGGATGTGCCTTGTTCAATACTTTGTGAAATATCCAAGACTTGTGTACATTGAGCTGCATCATTTTGGACTTGCATTTTTTGACGGATTCTGGATTTGACGATCCAATCTCGTCTGAATGAGACTTTTCGCTTTCTTCCGATGTTATGATAGAACCCTCGTGGCTTTTTTGAATATAATTATCGTCTGATCCATACTCTCCAGTCGAATCAACATGAGGATCCCCTTCACCTTCATCTAAAGACATCTTATACAGATTCGTAAGTGTCGTACATTTTGTCTTCTTCTACTTCTTCTACTATGTGTATCTGACAACGAAAATCTTATTGAATAAATGTTATAATCAATTATTATACTTACAATAAAATTTAGCACAAAAACAAAATCGTTGCATTTCGGAAACCACGTGCACCAACGTGGGACAGACGCAACAGGCCCATATGCATTTGCAATATAACTGACGTAAAAATTAATTACTTTGGTGAGGACGCAGATATACGTTGTGTCATATCGCATACTTTAAAAAAGACGCTGCATGACATTACTGACATTACTGTCCGACAAGATGTCAAAGTGAAACAGTGTAACAGCTGCTTCTGATAATTAGTAGAAACCTGTAGAAATGAACATTGTGACGTCACAAATGCTCGGGTTTGTTCGGCGCGTCCTCGGTACTGGGTTCGAAAATTTATTTGTAATTCGATAAAACTTTTTAATTATAACGAAAAGACAAAAACAAAATATACTTTTGTGATAAAACTTATATATGATCTTTCCATTTATGACAAAAAAATTTTTTTTTCAAAAGCCTAATTGTCTATGACTTGGGTAATCCTGAGCATAAAAATATTAGAAAGCGTGATAAAATTTGGGGCGAAATAGGTGTCGAATTGGATGAAGGTGGGAAGTACAACTAAATAACTTCTTAAATCTTCTGCGACGGCAAGTAACAAAACATCTTCTTTATCTGATGAGAAATTCATTTGTGTAGGTATATTTTTGTATTGTGTTTTCTGAGATCTGAAGAAAATTGATAGAAGATGTAGATCCGATCTTACTACATTATAACGAATTTAACGTTCTTAGATTCAAATCCCCTCCAAATATGCCAAAAAGTTCAAAAATATTATCAATATAACACATATTTTTGATATTTTGCATAATGTTTTTAAAAAGTAAACCAAATTACAACTTCAAGTTAGTATTCTTTTGGTATACATATTTGAGACAATAAATAATTGTGTATCTCGTAAATTTTATTAAGAACAAAAAGGGGTGGGCTGTCTTATCCACACAGCCGTAAGTATTTAGGTCACACTAGTTACGGTGTCTCTTTACAGATAAACTGACACCAGAAATTCACAAATGATATGAACCGTTCGATCGTTACATCGGTTTTAAGTACATATCCCCAACCACGAGGAAACAGTATCTCAAGGGGGCTCTCAGCGCCGCCTTTATAAATGCCAAGGTTCGACCTATAATATCCTCTATTTACATTTAACGTACTGTGATGAGCCTAGGCTAGAATTTAAAAGTCAAATGAAATGTCAATGACGTCACCAAACGTCAAATTTGAAAATTTGAAACAAACCGCGAAATTTAAAAAGGTTGGCCAGTGAATCGTGATCGTCTAGAGACAAAGACAGAAGAGCGGACCTACGTTGTGTTCTTTTTTGACAAGACCTCAGTGGCGGGAAATTTAAATTAAACCTACCAGACCAGATCCAGGTTCTTTTGATGCAAGGGACGCAGCGCTGGGGGGGGGTGGAGCGTATAATAATAACACAAAATTATGGATTTATCAATGTATTTGCTTTAGAGGTCTTATGGTCGAACTTTTGATTAATAATTGATTGTTTTAAACATTTCATCTAGTAACAATTTTGGATAATTTAACTCGTTTAACAATGGTGGCTGATTTCATGACTTTAACAATAATTTGATTAATTCATACAATCACAATTAATTTTAGTAAATACAATATTTGAATAATTCATGACAAATATTAATTTGAACAACAGTATCTGGCGAGAGAGTTCCCAAGATTACAAGTATTGAAAGTGACGTGATTATTATAACATCCCATACCCATTAATAACCCAATCAATAAAAGTTACAATTTAATCAAAGCAGTGAGTGTTTCCTTTTCTTTCAACAAATTAAATTTCATTTACAATCCCGAAATCTACAAGAAATAAACCCCTTTTAATTTTTGTATGAATTCAAACAGGTACACAGCTAAGTTATCCAGTTTGAACACCTTTCCAGATTATCAATAAATTTGGTCTTTGAGTTGTGAAAAACTGATATTCGGATGGCGAATAAAAGTACGAACGCCGCCCCACATCTCTTAACCGCCTCGCCCCGACCCGTGACGATCGGCACTCTCACAACTAAGCGAGAACGGCTAGCGAGGTACTTTCTTTCACACACCACACTCACTTCAAATGGAAGACGAAGAAACACAGATGGAAACCACAGATACATAAAAAAAAACACAAAATTTCAAGTCAAATTCAGCCGTTTCGGTTTACCAAAACTTTAGACTGATAAAATACGTCGCATTGGATAGAAACAACCAGAAAACATAGCTTTTGAAGTGATCTTACCAGTCTATGAATCTTTTAATATTATTAAGCAAATTTAAGAAAAGGATTCAAACTGTAAAACATCGCAACTATTATTTAAATGAAATTTGGGTCACTTTGACTACAAATAAATAATACCCAAGCGCCGCCATCTTTTCCTTTTCCAAACAAAACAAAATGACCGTTACCAAAGCGGCGTCCCCTCTTAACCCTTTCTCTTTTTAATTTGAATTTAAATCGGTAATCCGTTATCAAATCAATTAGTTTGAACTACCTGACACAGGTAGTTCCCCTAGGCGATGACGTCCCTCCTCGACTTATTAAATATTGTAATTAAAGCTTTACCTTTGTTTCGAACACCAATCTGGCACTAGACACTTTTCTACCCGACTTATCAACGGCTGACAACGAAGACTAAATAAAATTTAAATAACAACTAACCCAGATCAACACAGAACGGAACAACAACAAAAATTATTAACAAAACTGCGTGTGAATCTTTGTTGATGTAAATGAAATAAAAATGAGAACTCTCTCCGCCGAACAGGTCTGAATGGTCTGAACTGAACAAAGACTAAAATCGGAATCCCATTGCATCCCTTATCTGTCAACACCCCCACCTCGTTGGTGTCACCCTTTCTGTCCTGGAGGCCACGTCAGTGTTGTTCAGATTTTTACAGTACTGCTCATAGTTAATAATAATAATAATTATTATTTATATTATTAATAATAATTATATATTTCTCGTATTCAGTGTGTGATGGAATTCATCAAGGAGATGAAACCTTTCACTCGCAAAATCCGGCTCATTGCGCGAGACTTTCGCCGGACCCATCATACGCTGAATATAGCGGTGCTTGCTGTGGAGAACAACATGTTCAAGACGAATCCTTCGGGGCTCTTCAAGCAGCCCAACTCTGTCCCAGAGAAATTGCCGGCGGTGCGGGATGTCGAAACCTTTTGGAGGGGAATATATGGGGAGACGAAACCGTTGCGTGAAGACACTCCAGCCCTTGCACAATTTGAGAACTTCGTAAGAAGTTCTCAATTAAGACCAGTGGTGTGCAATCCGATAACCCCGGAAGAGATTGGAGAGACCCTTAGGGAAATCAAAAATTTTGCCGCACCAGGCCCGGACGGAATTAATACCTTTTGGTGGAAGAAATAAGCGTCTGGCCAGGGTATTTAATTCCTGGCTTAATGGTGAGCGGCCCATTCCGGAGTGGGTTGTCGAGGGGCGAACCGTTTTGATACCCAAAACTGGCGATTTGTCCCAGCCTCAAAACTACCGGCCAATAACTTGCCTAAATGCGTGTTATAAACTCTTTACCCGACTCCTGTACTCCCGAATATTCCAGGCTATTGACCCCGTGTATTCGAAAATTTTCGAACAGCGAGGCTGTAAGAGGGGCGTGGACGGCTGCAAGGAAAACCTGCTGATTGATAGGTGCGTCACGCAGGATGCCGTCCAATATAAGCGCAACTTATCTATGGCCTGGATCGACTATCGTAAGGCATTTGACACAACATCTCATGAGTTGATTATTCACTTGCTCCAATGCCTTATGGTACCCGATCCACTGGTGAGATGCATAAAACAACTGATGTAACTCTGGAAGACGCGGTTCTCGATAACATCCCGACGGGACCGAGTTCGAACAGAGTTGATATCGTTCAGAAGAGGAGTATTCCAGGGAGATTCCTTGAGTCCTCTTCTGTTTTGCATCTCACTGCTGCCGCTGTCCGTAGCCTTGCGCGGTGCAAGGGGTTATAGCTGTGGTACACCCGGTGACCGGAAGCATAAGATCACGCACATGTACTATATGGACGATTTGAAGATGTATGCTTCCGGCAAGCGAGAACTGACGCAGTCATTGCGCATAGTGCAGGAGTACACAGATGCTATTGGCATGGAGTTTGGTTGGGATAAATGCGCTCAGGTTCATCTCAAAAGAGGACGATGCGAGTTTTTCGACGAAGATGCTCAACTCATCGACGGAAGCGTTCTGAGACATCTGAACGTCGGAGAGACTTACAAGTACTTGGGTGTGGAACAAAACCACATTCAAGCGTCACACAAAGTAAAAGAGTCTCTCCGCGGCAAGTACAAAAATCTACTCCGATGGATTTGGTCTTCGGAACTGTCGGGGAAGAACAAGATTTTTGCGACAAACATGCTTGCCGTTCCGATCCTGCTCTACTCGTTTGGAGCAGTTAAATGGTTGGTAGATGAGTTGAAGCAGATTGATCGAGATACACGCAAAGTGATGCATTTACAGCGAAGTCTGCATCCAAAGTCGTCCGTTCCGAGGCTATATCTCCCACGAAATCAGGGAGGCCGAGGACTTTTGAGTTTGGAGTGTCTTCATAACCGTATAATGTTGAGTACAGCCTGCAAAATCATCAGGAGTTCGGACCCCTTGTTGCTCTTTGTCAGGGAGCACGAGAAGCGGGGAATCGGGGCTTTTTTGTTTAAGGCAGCACAACGAGCAGCAGATGAACTCGGTCTTGACTTTGACGTTGAGCGAGCTCGGCCACATTCTATTACCGAGCTCGAGTTGCTTCGTCTTACCGCCCACGTCAGAATCTCTGAGCAAGTCATGCTCATGAGAAAGCACATGGATAAGTCAATGCACAGCGTTTTCTTCAAGAACATGGAAAACCTTGGCTTATCCAAAAGGCATACATTTGCCTTTCTCAGATCAAGTGGGCTGAAGTCTGATAGTGAGGGATTCATTTGCGCCGCGCAAGATGGTGTAATTAATGGGAGCTCCTTCTGGTCAATTAAAAAAAAATAAAAATAATAAAATAGATTTATTATCCAACAGGCCTCAGCCTATAAAGGATACAAAAATTCCACACCCAAAATGAACAAAGAAAAGAGATAAAAACAATAAACTATATAAAAACAACAAGAAAAAGTTTCCTAGCACTTATTTACAACTAAATACTAATATATACCTATGTTGTTCTGTTGCCCTCTATAAAAAAAAACAAAATACGTTCCTTAATTTTAGGCCCCGAAAACTGGTTAATAAATATGTCAACATTAGGTAGCCTTAGACAATTGTACAATTTGAAACAGGAGATGAGGGGACTGTTATAATGTTGGTAAGTATTAGGAATTGCATATCTAAATGTAACATGGGCCCTAGAGCCTAATCTAGGTACAATCATTTGTATTTCTTTAAGAAGATTCGATGAATTTATAATACCAGTTAACACTTTCTGTAGAAAGATTAAGCGTGCTAAGTTCCTACGTGCAATAAGAGAGTCTTCATTGACAGCAATAAGAAGTTTACCTTGATCATAATGTACAGTAGGATAGCTTTTAAACATTTTAAAATAGACAAATTTGCAAAACTTTCTTAATACATTTTCTAATCTTCCCACATGAACTTGATAATAAGGACTCCATATAACACTTCCATACTCAAGTTTTGTTCTCACAAGAGAGTAAAATAATAACCTAATACTCAAGATACTTTTAAAGTCTTTCGAATTTCTAATTACAAAGCCTAACATTTTCATGGCTTTAGATGTTATTGATTCAATATGCGATATAAAAGTTAGTTTAGAGTCAATAATTACCCCTAAATCTGATACCTCCTTAACACTGGTTAATGAGTACCCTCTTATATTGTAGTAGAAAGTTGTTACATCTTGCTTACGCGAAAATTTTACTAATTTACATTTCACCTTGTTAATTTCCAAACTATTCCTCTCACACCAATTAACAAAGTTATCCAGATCCTGCTGCAATTCTATACAATCATAATATGAATCAATTGCCTGAGCAATTTTTATGTCATCAGCATAAATGAAGACAGGAGAGGTAAAACATTTTACAACATCATTGCAAAACAATACAAAGAGTAAAGGACCAAGATTTGAGCCCTGTGCGACTTAATGAGTATATTATATATAAATCTTTATTTGCCCTACGGGCTTTCTGATTCCTATACATATACAATTAAACTTAACCATTATCATAATAACAAAAACTAAATAAACTTCTCTATTTCTTCTCCCCTCCCCTTTCCTCTTCTCCCTTCTCCCTCCTCTTCCATACCTCTTTCATCCATTTAATTTCCCTTCCATCTACATTCAGTATTTCCTCTCTTTCTTTCCTCTCTCAATACCTATTTTCCCTCTCTTCATTTCCGCACCTAAACCTCGCCATCATCTTTCTTTCTTTCTCGCTCTCCTCTTCCCGTTGTATCTGGATTCTCTAATTCTTTCTCTCCTTTCTTGTCTATCCGTATCCCTATCTCTTTCACTTAGTTCTACATTCATCCACACGCCTCTTTCTCTCAGTCTCTCTATTTATTTGCTTGCATACCCATTCCTCCTGTAGTAATTCTCCCTATCATTCTCCTCTGAATTCTTCTTCTTTTCTCTCCAGCACTCCTTTAGTATCCTACATTCTTTCCTCCCTTCCATCCTGTCTTCGAACTTGACCGCTCTTTTTCCCGCTTTCACTCTCAACCTATTCCTCTTGCATTCTTCTCTCACTATGTACCCTGGCGTTTCTCTCTCCACCCCTAGCACCCACCTCAGATATTTCTCTTGCACCCTCTCTATCTCCTCTTGTTCTTTCCATCCCCAGACCTCTGCTCCGTACAACAACACGCTTTCAATAAGACTTTCAAACATCATCATTCTCCTCTTAAAATTGCCTCCCCATACACATCCTATTCCCCATACACATCCTATCACCTTGTTCGCTTTTCTTGCCAGTTCTCTAATATGTGCCTTATCTGTGGCTCTTTCATTGAACACATACCCCAAGTATTTGAATTCTTTTACTTGTTCTATTACTTCTCCCTCCCACCTACAATCACTCTCTTCGTTCTTCCTCTTTCTCTTATTGAACACCAGCATTTTTGTTTTCTCTACATTCACTTCTAGTCTTTTTTTCTTCACATATTTTCCTAAACTCTTTATCATTTCTTTCATTTCTCTTTCACTCTTTGCCACCATTACCACATCATCCGCAAACGCCAGGCTCCACACTTTTTTCTACCTACCACACACCCCCCCGCTTGTGCTCTCTCTAACATTCCGTCCATATCTGCTACATACATCGTGAACAACAAAGGGCTGAGCGGGCAACCTTGCCTCACTCCCTTTGTTGTCACAAACCATTCACTTTCCCTCTCCCCTACCTTCACTTTACTTTTTGTCTTCTCATATATCTCCTCCACCTTTCTTAGCAGCCATTCATTTACCCCTTTCTCCCTCAGGCACTCAAACATCCTCTCTCTGTCCACCTTGTCAAAAGCCGCCTTGACGTCTACGAATAATGCATACACCCTCCCCCCGTTCTTCTTTAACTCAGTCTTCGTCAAATGGTCCAGGATGTATACATTATCCATAGTTCCCCTCCCCTCTCTAAATCCTGCTTGGCTGTCTGGTAATCCTCCCTTTTCCTCTCTGCTCATCCTTTCATTCAGAATTGATGCATACAACTTGTACCCTGTGTTTAGGAGAGTTATCCCTCGGTAATTTTCTACTTTATTTTTCTCCCCTTTTTTGTAAATGGGGTAAATTACCCCCTCTCTCCACCCTACCGGGAATCCTTCTCCTCTCCACACCCCATTCATTACCTCCACCAGCCTCTCGTCCCATACATCCACGACTCATTCTGTATTCTATCCCTCCCTGGTGCCTTCCCTTTCCTCAGTTTCTTCACATGCCTCTCCACCTCTTCCATAGTAATTTCTTCTCCTTCAGGTTCTACTCGGTTTCTCTTCGTCTCTATTTCCGTTTTCTTTTTTTCCTTTTCTCCCTCCAGCAGCCTCATGAAGTACTCCTCCCACTCATTCATCGTTATCTCCTCGCTCCCATTTTCTTTTTTCTTTCTCTCTTGTGATAACCCCCCTTTACATTACCGCCACATTTTGAATTTGAACATGAAATGAAATGTCAATGACGTCACCAAACGTCAAATTTGAAATTTTGAAACAAACCGCGAACTTGAAAAGGTTGGCCAATGATCGTCAGACAATGAAAGAAAAAGCAGAACCCTACGTTGTGTTATTTTTTTGACAAGACAAGCAATGGCGGGACATTCAAACTTACCCAACAAAACAAACCCCAAATTCTTTGGATACATGGCGAGAGCTAATCAGGAGTGGAGCGCTAATTGATAACACAAAAATTATGGTTTTAAATGTTTATTAAGTTTTAGTCGGTTTGTGCTTTTGAGTTTTATGATCTCATACTGTAGTTAACAATTTCTGGTGTGTTCGCATTAAGTTGGTACACATGCGATTTCATAATGTTAACAATAATGATTCCAAATAATAAATAACAACGACAATTTTACATGACTTCAACAGAGTAACAATTGGCGACAAATAATAAACAATAATACACTTTAACAATCCTGCGGTACATGATGAGTGAGGTTAGATCAGCTAAATACATTCCACCCTTGAGCTTTTGTAGTTTACAGGAATTTACAACTGACTGATACAATGAAACATCTGAGAGGGAAACACAAGAGTATCGAAACGCGTGGAGTTATCAAAGTGGGGTGCATGTAAGTCGGAGAGTGGTGGACCACAGGTAGATCCAATGGAAAGACTAAAGCGAAGCGAACAAGACAATTGTCTGTCAGTGAAGCCAGATTGTAGAGAGAGTTTACGATCGTGGGGGCAAAACTTACACATCCAACGGACCAAGAGAAATGAGTTTATGACGGAATTTTCCTAGACATAGTTACGTTGGTCTTTCTGGGAGGCTTGTACAAACCAAGTCCAAGTTAACGGCACTTCTCTCAGGGACTATTCTTTTAGTTATTTAGTATTTTAAAGATTAGTGAAGTAAGCCATTAGTCAGTAACTCGAAAACAGTGCTGCAATTTATACTTCGTAGGTTCAAGGAATTAGTGGCAACTCCCTTTTTCTAGGCCCCTATGCACCCAAGGGACAATGGGCATAGGTATCCCCGAAAGTAGGGCCACCTAACTCCTTCTAACAGCAGCCTGCAACGCGGACCACGAACTGAACACTATTTGGTCGCTCTGTTGTCTCGAAACATGTACGAACAAACAACACAATAAATCAAATATACCGTAACGCAACGTTTGGTTTGGAAGCCATTTTGACACGGATACAATGCGATGACATCAGCGGGCGCAATACGGAACGGGGCACAATGTATTACAACACTACAACATGCACAAACTACACTAAAAACTGATCTTTGGCTTCCACGATGTCGAATAAGCGCTAGATGTCAGTTAACAGCGAACGACAAGAAATCGCAAGGGGCCGCAAAACAGCGATAAGACACCGTTCAGAACCCCGACATTCAGGTGTGACGTTTGGCCAGCTTTTACCTTTTGTCTTCAGGTCTGACGGAGTTGGTTAATTCAAGTCAACAGAGTCCAAAATAGCTTTGTAACAACCGCAAGCTGCTGTCGGCCTTATAGCGAAAGACAGGTAGTTATTAACAAATTTATCTGAGTGGCAATCTAGTTAATTTGAGTTAGGGAATCACTTTGTTTTAAATTGAACGCGCGAGCCCTGTAACTAGAAGTCAACAACACATTGGAACTTTCTGAAATTGACAACAATAACTAAAAACAAATTACAACAACGATTTTAGCAAGTTATTCGGGGTGCCGGTGACTCATCAGCTTGGTAATTTAGGCTACTGCAGAGAAAAGAAGGGCCGAAGGCAACTGATATGAAATTGGGGGACTCACGGAATACTTCCAGGGACGATTGTGAACATTATTTTAAACAAAGACTAGCGTTCTTTACAAGACATCTAGGTGCAAAGTAGGAACGACTCCATTTTCAAGATGGCGAGTTTTATGACGTCCTAGCGTCCAAAATGGCGGGCTAACGGTAAAATTTGAGATGGTTTTACCTAAAGATTTCCGAGATGCACATGGAATAAACGTCGGTCAATTTCCTGGCCTCTCCGGACGGCGAGTCGGAAGAAAAATATAGAGCAAATGGTTACCTTATTTCCAGGAATACAATCACCTCACTTGGCTTAGGGACGCGACGGTGGAAATTCAACTGACTCGAACTAAACAAAACTGGAACCTCCGCGAGATGGATCTCCCTTTCGAAGTCGAACGAACACGTACAATTCCTTTACAACAAAAGGAAGCTCAACGGTGGAGATATAACTATGCTTTAACAAAATGGCGAATTTCGTGAACAAAAATAACGTGGTGTAACCTCAACGGAAGCAGAACACCCACTGCTGCCCTTTCATCAAGCGTGGTTCCTCGTTCCCCCCCGAAACTTCCGACAGCTCCCTCTAGCGTATCCATCCCGGGCGGTACCGGTGACTCAAGCCTAGGCTTCCAGGGCATTTGTCATACTTTGGCGGTGAACGGGTTGCAGCTCTCTTGGATGGTATTAATTTTGAATCGGGATATCTCACTCTCTATTGATAAAGTTCCATACCTCCTTCTCTGTTCTTATGGCTTTTATCTCTTCCTTCTCTCTCTCCTTCTTCTGCCTCTTCTTCTCCCTGCATGTTTCTTTGTATCTTCTTTTCGCTTCTAAAAAGCCACTTCTGTTCCCTTTAGTCTTTCTCCACTTTCTTAGTTCTTTTATTGCTTCCTTTTTACGTTGCTCACATTCTTTGTCCCACCATTTATTCTTTCTTTTTGTTCCTCCACCTCTTACTGTTATTTCTCTTTTTGTCGCTGCTTCTTCCAATATTTCTACCAATTCTTTCTCCATTTTCCCTACTTCTTGTTCTTTAAATCTTGCTTTTTCCAGTCTTCTCTTATACTCTTCCACCCCTTGCTCGTCCCATACTTTAATTATCACCTTCCGCATTTCCTCTATTTTTTTCTTCTCCTCCTCTCTTCTCTCTCCCCCTTCCTATACTTATCTCTATAGGCAGATGTTCTGACTCTACTCTTTCCCCTATTCTGAATTCTTCGACTTCTTCCCATGCTTCTTCGTTTACTATTCCGTAGTCTATCACCGTTTCTCCTCTACCGTCTATGTAGGTCCATTCTCCTTCTTCGTCCCCTTGTTTATTTCCATTCAGCACTTCCCATCCTTTTTCTTCTATCCATTCCATCAACTTCTTCCCTTCCGCGTTTTCTTTCTTGTCTTTGGATTTTCTTTTTCCCTCTCCTCTCTCTTCTTCCCAATCCCTGGCTCCTCTTTCCCCAATTCTCCCGTTAAAATCCCCTCCCAGAAGCAGACATTCTTCCCTGTTGTCTTTTAATGTTTCTTCTATCTTGTTTATTGTTTCTTTTATCTCTTTGCTGTACACTGTCACTATTTTCCACCATTTACTGTCTATTTTAACGTTTCTCACCATGTGACCTTCCTCTTCTCCCTTCTTTTTAGTATTTAGACTTAATGAGTATTTGCCGCGGACATGAGAAAAAAAAATCGTGAATTTCACTTTTTGAAAAGGTATAATGTCAAAATACATACACTGATAATTAAATTAAAAAAAATATCAAAACTTGCATGAACTTGTTACATTAAAACATCAAAATAAAGGTCTCCTCAAAAATTCAGATGACGACTAATCTATAATATATTTATGTAAGAAATGCTGTTCGTTGGTAAGCGCATTACTTGAGAACGGCTGGACCGATTTGGTTATTTTTTTTTTACTATTCGTAATAGTCCAAATACGGTTTTTTAGGGAAAGAATAAGGACTTTTGTATGAACTCAAGACCATAACTCAAGATTCAAAACATGGGTATGCGTAATTCTTTTTTTGTTTTGTTCGTTATGGGCCTGGCAAAGTTTTCAGGAAAATAAAATCAGAGACAATTAAAAAGAAAGTCGAAAAATTCGGACAAACTTGTGACGTTTTCTACGGTCCGGTATGCCTCGAGCGCCAGTTTTTTATTGTGGTATGCTCCACACGTGTCCACGGGTAGCTTAGTGGAGTACGGTGAATCAGGGGTCAGCTGTCGAGTTTTGCGGAGGGTAAATAAACAATCACGGGTTTTAACAGGTTTTTAATTTACACGGAATATTTACTAAGGGTAATATATACAGGGGTTACAGATATTCGCGGTTTATATTATACAAAGGTTTTTACAATACTACGGAACCGATTTCCGGGGACTAAACAATCGTGCCCTACACTACCCGCTGTGTCGCTCGGGGTCGGAGGTGGGGTAGAACATCGGCGGATGGAAACGCCGTCCAAAAAGAATCTGTCCGGATATCTCGGTTTTCGACCAGCAAGTGCACCGTAAACCAGACACGTGGACAGCCTCTCGGAAGAAGCCACCACAGGCGTCCTGCCCCCGTTACACTAGGTCGACACCCAAGCTACCAGGGCCGGTCCTTTTCGGTCGGTGGTCGGGAGTCCCAGCAAGAGAGCCGCCCAGATATCCAAATGATCGACCAGCAGGTGCACCGAAAACCAGACACCTGGACAGCCTCTCGAAAGAAGCCACCGCAGGCGCCCTACCCCCGGTGCACTAGGTCGTCACCAAGGATACTAAGGCTGGCCCCGTCTGGTCGGGTGAGAGGATCCCTAGAAGGACTCGTCCGGGTATCTCGGTGGTCAACGGGCAGGTGCACCAAAAACCAGACACTTGGACAGCCTCTCGAAAGAAGCCACCACAAGTGCCCTAACCCCGTTGCACCAGGTCGGCACCAAAGATACCAGGGCTGGCCCCTTTAGGTCGGTGAGAAGGAAACGACAAGCGGGCAGCAGGAGGTCCCCTACCTTACTGTTTCCTACGGTGGTCGGTCCGGTCCTTCTGGTCTGCTGCTGGAGGTGGACGGGAGGGCAGGAACTCACTCACTGGTCACGATCACTCACTACCGGAACGGTCACCACTTGGAGGGTTGTTGTCACCAACTGGAACGGTAGGAAACACCAACTGGGCGGTCGTTGTCACCAACTGGAACGGTAGGAAACACCAACTGGAACGGTCGGATCACCAACTGTCTTCTGCCGGGTTCTGTTCGCTCTTTTATAGGGGGCTTGTGACGAAACGGTGACGTTCTTCCCCTGCGTGAACGGCCGCGCGTGGGCTACACATCCAAGGTCTCCACCGCTATACGATTCGGTGTCCTATTCTCCCGGAACGATGGTGAATCCGGGTGGCGCACAAACTCCGGAACTACAGGGCCCGGAGCGCGGTGTTGTTCCGATCACGGGAGTGAAGGAATCATCCCGATACGTCAACGTTAAGCATTTATTGTTCCATTTAAACGGTGTGATGAGAAGGGCGTGGTCCGGGGTTACAAGAGCGAAAACTGGGAGTGGTCGTAGCGACTCCGGGACGGTCTCATTTGAAGCGGGCAAATTTTATGATAATCGGACGGAAAGAATTATCCCGGTCCGATGCCTGGAAGTATTTTTTCGGCGAGTTAAGATATGCGATTTTACGGCGTGCTGCGATCGGTTTTATTCATGCGGCAAAGACACAAGCGGATGGGATTAACGAGCGGCGCCCGTTGCCAGCGGAACTCGATGCATTCGGTCTTCAGAGAATTTGTAACTCCGTTACAAACTGCACAAATCGTAATTTTTTAATTAAATCGAGTAACAAAAACATTTCCGAAAAGCGCCGAGACAGGTCAATTTTTATCTGTAGGGGGACAACTTTTGAGGTATATTTCAAAGGGTTTTTTTGGGCGACAAACAAATTGATTGGCGACACTAAAACTCTCTAAAACTGATTGAACAGTGTTTAAATTTGTTTACGACAAATAAATAGAACTGGCAGCAGATGACCAGTACTAAAAAAATCAAGAATGGGCTGCGGAAATTAACTAACAATTATATCAGAAAAGTGCACCTGCAGGTATAAATATTTAGTGAGAGCCAAGAAATACTAACTGGGCGACAAGAAATATTGGGTGAGTTGCGTTTAAGGATGGGGTCCTCGTTGAATAAACCTAACAGGCGTCTGTAGATGGCGCGTAAATCGGACTTTTAGTCGTTTAAATTTGTCTCCTCCCCCGGGTACCTGCTAACTACCAAAATTGTTGAAGCCATAAAACCCTCGAACCGTGTTAAAAATTGAAGGGTCTGTCAGGGTGTTGTACTCGATAGCGCAGTTTCCACGCTGCGATCTATTGAGACTCGGAATTCGTCTAGTCGAATAGACGACACCCCGCACAAAAACACAAGGTACCGACAAGAATATGGATATGTGAAATTTCTTGACATATTATTGCAAATTAATGTATAAATCTAGTAATAAATCTAATAAATCTATAAATGATTCTAGGTTTATGATTTAAAAATAAAAACAAAATTTATCAAAATTTTAATCAACAATTTTAAGTAATATTAATATTTATTAATTTTATCGTTTTTTCTCCAACATGATTCTCAAAGTCAAAGTCTAATGTATTTCCTAGTCCCTCAACATCATCATGTAGATTCAACATTTTGAAATTATAAAATGTAGATGTTACGGACAAAACACGAAATGTAGACAATTTGCGTTTTCTCTAGACAAATCGCGAATTGACCAAGCTTTTTAGACGAAGTCCAAAGTGGATTACAAATTTCATGCCTTTCGGCATTTGTCCAGACAAAACGCGGTCTGTCTAAGTAGAATTAGACAAGTCATATTTTTAACAGGTTTTAACGTATTACAAGTTCATACAAATAAATATAGAATTTTAGATTAAAATAATTCTACAACAGGTAGAATGTAACTTAGAATTTCAACAGTAAACTGTAGGCCGTAAAGAATTTTGAGATTTTTTTCTTAAAAGTTTTATACTTTATAGGAATGCCAAGTGTACTGGAGTTAAACCTGAAACCTGAAAATTCGAAGAGCGCTGAAAAGAAATTCCTGAAAAATTAAGAAATAGTACAATTTTAGAGTCCTGTAGTGACCTGAAGAGTAGTAAGGTATCTTGGAGTTTTCAATACTTTTGAGGAAACTTAAAAAATTCTAAAGAATAAGAAGGTTTCAAAAATTGTTTGAAATCCTGAGGAGTCGCCTTCAGAAAGATATTCTTATTTTCCCAGTTTCTAAGTTTTATTTTCTTTGGTTTATACTGTTTAATGTTATTTTAAATAAGGCATTTTCATTTTCATTATGTAATAATAATCTGCTTTTTATATACTTGTGAAACTAGTTAAACCAGGGTTCCTAGAAATATCAAGATGAAAAAGTTTTAGAAACGATGAAACGCTGCTCCGCTTCAAGTTAAATTTTGTTGCAGACATCAACGATCTTGAACTCTTTTCGAAAAGAAGCAAAATTTTACCAACACAACATTTATTGATTCTGAGGCGGTACAAAGTTCGCCGGGTCAGCTAGTAATTTATAAAGTTTAGAAATTTTGGTTATGAACTCCCAGAAGGCATCCAAATAAAAATCCGAAGAGTTCCATCTGAGTTAAAATCTTGTAAAACTCAGGCTAGATTTAAACATGATCTTAAATTCTTTTTAACCAGTAGATGTTTTTACTATAGATGAATATTTAGCGTTTGTGCAATAGAGTGTATTTTATATCTGTATTGTTTGTTATTGTTTTGTTATATTTTATATCTGTAAGGTTTACTTTTTATTTTGACGTAGCCAATATCATGTATTTTTTGATCTCTATGGCAATAAACTTATTATTATTATTATTATTATTCCCACTCTCCCGGTGGGAGCGTCATCCACTTTTGCTCGTAAACGGTAACTCCGATGAGAAAATGTTACAGGACTTATGTTCTCCATTAAATTCTGCATAAAATTGGTCTCATTTTGTCATCTCCAACCCACCGCTCATCAATGACGTTGAAAAATGAGTTTAGTTTTCAGCATATATCAAGAAACACGCTTTACATACATACCATTTTTGCAAAATAAAAATTCCCCAATAAAAAAATATAAAAATAATTTTTGACTTTCATAGTAAACATTAAATTTGTTTATAACATTTATAATAGAAAATATTATTGATTATAGTATTTGTACCTGTTCCCTACCAAATTTGTAGCAACCGTCAAATCCTGAATGGGAAATATACATAAAATATATTGGAGGAGACCTGCAAAAGGCAAACGCCTCTGAACAAATAACCCGAATGAACCGTTTTTGTCTGTCCTTATTGTTGTCGGCACATCAAATACATTATGCACGCGTTTAGTGGAGACGTGCTTGTAAATAGACCTCCCTCATTGTGCCTTTTTATATTCTGCGATTTGTCGCAAATCACCAAAAATTAGGTATTCATAATAGCTTCATTCGGAAGGGTGAATATCAGGTACCTAAGTTGACGGTGGTGGCACAGCATAGATGCTGTGGTGGTTACAAACAGAAGAACATAACAAAGTAATAAAATAGGTATACCTGTGACAAATTTCATATCCACATCAAGATAGTAATATAATAGCATTGTTTAAGTATATTTATTAAATACTTAAACAATGATAATAGTTAGAACGATGCAAACAACACATTGTATAATAATCATGAAGATTGTAACAATTAAAGAAAGTTGCCTGAATCTCAATAATTTATGGGAACCCCTAATAAAAAGTAGGTACCGACAGACGCAGTAAAGACGATTGGTTGACCCAGTGAAATAAGTTCACACCCACGTCTCTATTGGAACAGCCTCTCCATCCTTATTTTTTAGCTTCATTTTAAGTAAAACCACGGCTCAAAATTTATTTTGGTTTTCGGATTTGGAATCAGCATAACGGCTTTCATAAATTAAGTCTCAATCTCATAATTTTTTTCCAAACTTGACTGGTTTTTAATTGTTTTTTGCAAAACCACTAGCACTAGGATTTTCAAAATAAGATAAGTAAAAAGTGTGTCCTGTTCTTTGTAGTGTCAAAATTTCATTGGAATTGCTTCAGTCGTTTTCCCTACATTGGTTCTCACAGTTCTTATGGAAGAATAACACGGAAGGGTCCCACCTGAAAATCAACCGGTCAATTACAATAATTGCTCGCGATTGTTCAAAGTGACGCTGTTTTGCAAAACGCCTGGTCTTTATGCAAAAACCCTGATTATTCCAAATGCCTGCGACATATACATTGCCACCCGCCAACTATTTGACACATTCCCAGATGTGTTTTAACGCTTTGAACACTTCGTTCAATCACTTCGGGATTAATCTGCGCCATTTCACAACGGATTCGTAGTGAAATAGTATTTTTTTAAGGAATACAAATTTAATTTTTTGAAGTAATATTTGTAATTTAAAAAAAAAGAAGCTATGCAAGGTATAAATAGAGAATTGAAAAGTGCATCTAAAACCCAAAAAAAAGTTGGAGGTTGCCATTTAAAAAAATTGATGACGGTGTCATAGTTCAACAACAGATGACGTCATCATCAAAATTTTTATGTCAAAACATGGCAATTTGAAAACAAAAATCGACCTGTTCGAGCGTTTTTCGCAAAAACATTACATAACTAAATTATTAATTTTGTGCGGAACTTATGATCACTCTGTATATTCGCACGTTTAAATACGACCCTATTTCAAACACCCTTACATTTTAAATAGGGAAAGTGGGCCATGCGACATATCGTTAAAAAGATTCTCTATGAAATGGTGTATTTTTTGCTTCCTGCAAAACGTATTATTCCATAACCCCAGAACTTCAATATAATTCCAGCCAAAATCATTGAACCTGAAATTGGAGCCTCTACATGAGCCTTAGGAAGGCGGGATAAAAATTATTTTTTTGAGATATTCGGAATATCAATTTTGCTCAAATTTACCGGATAATTGGCACTTGTATGCACAAACACGTTGTTTTTGCCAAGAGCGCACTATAGGTATCTATTGTAGGAAAATTTATGAACAAGCCGTATATTATGACGTCACACATAGATGCAAGATGGGCATTGACATCATGACATACCGATACCGGTATCCGTCTCGCTGACAAAGTCTGTCTCTGTCTACCTGTCTAGTAAAGATTATGCATTTACTCCCACTGCTCCCACCATACCATTCTTAAACAAACGGAAAGGTCGGAAAGACCCGAAGGGATACAGGTGAACACGAGTCATAGCGAATACTAGCGGCTCAATCTGCTCAATTAAACTTATTTCATTTCGTGTTAAGACGTGTCGGTGTTTGTACATGTAGTGAATTTAACACGTGAAAATTACCATTTAGTTCGTAATACGAGCCGGTACAATGTGTTAAAATGTTCTTGATAGTATGACTATTAATATTAGTTTACCAGGTTTATCTTATTACAGAATTAAATAGTTAAAAGCGATTAATTTCGTGGTGGTGACTCATTAAATCTTAAGCATTGCATCAGTTCGAATGAAATGGCAGTTCTAAAAAGTAGTGTTCTATGTTTATTGCTACAAAGTTTCGTTTATGTGTGGGCAATTGAGGATTACTGTTCTTTAAATACTTATAAAACGAATACAACTTACATGCAATTCACAAAAGAACCAAGTTTAGAAGAATTTGCGATTGCCGGCAAATTCAAAGGACTACATTGCTGTGCCAAGGGATATAGAAGCATCGAATGGTATGTTTCACATTGTTATCCATACGTTCTATCGGGTCTTCATAAATGATTCATACATCATGTTGTCTGTGGAAATAGTATATTTCGATACAAGGTACGCTGTTATGACACTTTTCAAGGGCGAGCCCGAGCCTCTGAAAAGTGACAGCGCATGAGTATAGAACAGCGTGTATTGTATTTGTTCACACAAAATGAGAAAAAATACGAATTTACATGAAATTTTGAGGTTAGGTTGATAGCTGTCGAATGAAATAAATATATGCTATAATATTTACGTATGTTGTTATGTATTTCACATAATTTCCGAAAATCGCCCACGAAATACAAATTTGACAGTTTACTAACCTCAATGACATAATTAAATTAAATGAAAACTTTTCAAAGCACACGCTTTTTCAATTGAGCGGCAGACAAAATGGCCATTTGTCATTGCCTATTGACGTATACAATGTCACGTTTTTTTGATGTTTGAAGAAACACATAATTTTACATACAGTTAGATGCAGAATTTGGACGTTCAGAGTCTACTGGACATAATTATGAATGTCCTGTATTAATATTTATCTAATAAATCTTCGTTTATTTATGATTTTATTTAATGAATTGGATTTGGATGTAGGTACAGTTTTGGCCACATAAATTTAGTAAACCTCATTTTGACATCATTACAAATTTTTCCAATAATGTTTGTTGTAAAACAAATTTTGACAAAAAAACATGAATTTACGTAAATCAAACCATCAAATTTTATTGAGATGAAATTTGTATTACATAATTAAAAAGCTTTAATATGATAGTATTAATGAAATTAATACATATTATATGTATTATAATTTATTTTGTACGAGATATATGTGGCCAAAATTGTACCATCGGGAGCACGGAATTTCGGACAGCAATTTTTATGTCATTTAAAAAAAACAATGTAGTCTATGCTTTATTGTCATAATTGTCATAATAATTCATTTTGACTGTAATTCAAAATAAACTGTCACCAATATGCCTCCAGTTTCAAAACACCTGCTCATAAAGAAGTCAGAGTTGGGTTTGCACTGGAATACCTCCTTCAAAATGATGTTTTTTGGAACCGGGTTTTCATAAATTTTTCATAAAATTGCGACGGTCGGCGTGGTTCGTAGAATGCGAAGATCTTTTGTATTTGGCAATGTCATTCCATCAAAATTATTTGAATTGATTTCACACTGACAACACACTTTTCCTTACTACAACCTTAATGTTCACTTAACACCCGTGTAGTACCTCTTCTTTCTTTGCGTTATTCGTGTGACTTAGTTTCTCAAAATGACATGTGACAATAATAGTGAAAAAGTATAAAATCGAGGTTATTCAAACGTCTAGCATATAAAGCCCATTTTACATTTTACATAAGTCAAATTTGAACTCTGTCCGAAATTCCGTGCTCGCCGTGGTACAGCATACATATTTTTTGACCAATCAAATATTTTGATTTAATATGGACCTGTTTATCAACTCTTATCAGCTGCTACTAACACTCCAGCCAACCATTAATGGGCGAAAAATACAGGAACGCTTGAAGAACGTCTTTTCGGAAGTAAATTACATACATAGTCCAGCAGCCACCGCCTGTTTTTTTAAGTGATTAATAACAGGCTGAATCTTCGTGAGTTCGTTCGGTTTGACGAGACGCCCAAGTTTTTCCCCTGTGCAAATTCTCAAAGAGGTAGGTAATGAAGTGCGCAGGTGTAGAACATGTAGATTTGGTAGGGTGTCGAAATTATCTGACTAACAGTAAATTTTTTATTGAAATTTTAAGATAATATGATAATAAACTCGGAAAAACAATTGTCCTACAAAATCGATGGTTTGAATTAGAGCGTCCTCCACGCCGAATATGTCGAAATAACGAGGTCATAAAAATTATTAATAACCAGCTGATTTTTTGTATGCATCTTAGTAAATATTTGTATAATTGAATGGCCACAAAGTCCTACAAATATAGTGGAACGTTTTCCTAGTCCTACGCTTGGAAGTTGTCGATTCCACGGTAACACTTTTTTCATTAATAACCACCTAGGTTTGATTTTGTCCTATCGGGAATAAAGTGTAAAACACAATTTTACCACTGTCCTACACCAAAAGTGGTATGTATTTCCAGGGATTGATATATTTTGTCCACATATTTAACTACATTTCGATACAGAGTTAAATTCGCGAGTAAATTCGTAAACAATCCCGAGTAAAGTACGTTGTCGTTAGACATTGAAAAAGAAGCCCAAACACAATTCTGTAAATTGTTAATAATTTTTGAACAATTGATTTTCTTCAAGTATTGAAGAAATTAAGAACCATTAGTTAATTATTAATTATTTTTCATTAATTATTAATTATTTTTCATTAATTATTAATTATTTTTCATTAATTATTAATTATTTTTCATTAATTATTAATTATTTTTCATTAATTATTAGGTTTATAGTTTCGCTTGAACAGTTTTGAGGACTCTCCAATAAATTGTTTATATCTCAGCAATTTTTGCACATGCTAAGAATGAATAATTCCCTCTCTGATCAATGCATTCTTTTTTTAACATATCGAATAAAAATCAGTAATATTAAACGAATAGTTGATTATATGAAATTCTGATTTTGCTTACGAACATATGTGTCCCAAGTTACCAAAACTACAACTACGAAAAAAAATTATTTTTAATATTCTTGTAGGACTAGCGATACAGACCCATTTTTTGGTAGGACACTATTTGATTTATAGACCGGGAGCTGGATAGAGTTGAGTGTGCAAAATATGAGGACCGCATTCTGTTCATAGTTTTGAACTCAGAAAAGCTTGCAGATTATGATTCTGGATGTTTCCGGGAGGTTTGTTGGTCCATTTATTTTTTATACCCCATCCGCTTAGATATGAAGTGAATATCCAATTGTTTCTGATGATTAAAGATACTTATAGCTAGTCAATTAAGAAATCAAAAACAAAAACAAAAATTCTCGAAAAAAAATTATTTAATACGTAAAAGCAAATTTTAACATGTCATCGAAAAAATACAAGTAATTAATCTTTTTTATTTTGACAGTCATTATTAACACATTTGCACAAGGAGATGTAATTTAGTTCTATTTTTTTGCAAGAACAAGCCTTTGTATGACAATTTGATGTACATTTACCGGGGTAAATCAACAATTCTGGCAATGGTCGCTTCGCCAATTGCCGTGGGTACAATATATTTATCTTTTTTTTCATAACCTATTAAGGTGTAATCAATATAGGATGTAGCAGTGTTTGGCAGAATTTATCCATACATATGTTTGTGCTGAAGCTCTTAACAAATAATGTAAATGTAGAGCATCTGATGTGCAAATTACTTAAATTTAAGCCGAAGCCAATATTTTGAGAAATTAATTTATATCGAAATTCATCAGCAGTTTTTTTTTTTTTAAAGGTAGGTGCAAATGGTTTCTAATTCTGTTAACTGTGCGACACTTAGATATGGATTTCCTAAATGCCTTAGAGCTTTTTGTACAAAATCCAACGATACAGTATTTAAACCATTTTTTTCAAGTCCAATTTCAAAATACGACAAATGTTTTCGTCAAGGGACTGAGCAGCCAAATAACATCCTGAAATTTCTTCTTATAAGAACCGTCGAACCATATACCTAAACGACTTAGACGTGCTAGCTTATTCCAGAAATTTGATCTAAATATCATCTTATCTTTCAAATACAATATCTATTCGTTTTACATTTGGCTGCAATAAAAGATTATGGATTCTTTTGAAGAATGACTCAGCAAAAACGCCAAAGGTGATTATTAATTGGATTCGATGAACAAGTGTCATACCATCAATAATATAAATTTTTGAAGGATGTAAATTTAATACGTCCTGCCGTATGTGTGTACCACATAATTATTTTCACTTTCAAGAGCGAGATCCGATTTTAGAGATTTCCTACTTCCTTCTGCGTCACAAAGGTACTTGCATTAATTCAAAATTTCAACACTACTACACCCTTTTGATTACACCTTATTTGGCTATGACAAAAAAAGATGGTAAATTATACACACGGCAACTAACGAAGCGACCATTGCCAGAATTGTTGAGTCAGCTCTGTAAATGTAGATCAAATTGTTAAAAAAAGACTTGTTCTTGCAAAAAATTACAACTAAATTGTATTTCTTGTAAATGTACTAATATTGACTGTCAAAATAAAAAAGATAGATTTTTTATTTTCATTTTTTTGGATGACGTTAAAATTTGATTTTTCGTTTTATCAGTAATTTTTTTTTTTTAATTGCTAGCTATAAGTATCTTTAATCATAAGAAACAATTGGATATTGTCACTAAAACATTCATTAAAATGGTTCCAAACCATTTGTTCAGTCTATTTACTTCATTTATCTAAGGGGATGGGGTATAAAAAATAAATGGACCAACAAACCTCCCGGCAACATCCAGAATCATAATCGGCAAGCTTTTCTAAGTTCAAAACTATGAACAGAATGCGGTCCTCATATTTTGCACATTCAACTTCCTTTGGCGCCTGCACTATTAGACAAAGAATGCATTAACTGAACATGTGTTTTTTTTTGTCCTACGGTTATTAATGAAAAAAGTGTTACCGTGGAATCGACAACTTCCAAGCGTAGGACTAGGAAAACGTTCCACTACATTTGTAGGACTTTGTGGCCATTCAATTATAGAAATATTTACTAAGCTGCATACAAAAAATCAGCTGGTTATTAATAATTTTTATGACCTCGTTATTTCGACATATTTGGTGTGGAGGACGCTCTAATTCAAACCATCGATTTTGTAGGACAATTGTTTTTCCGAGTTTATTATCATATTATCTTAAAATTTCAATAAAAAATTTACTGTTAGTCAGACAATTTCGACACCCTACCAAATCTACATGTTCTACACCTGATGCGCACTTCATTGCCTATCTCTTTGAGAAATTGCACAGGGGAAAAACTTGGACGTCTCGTCAAACCGAACGAACTCACGAAGATTCAGCCTGTTATTAATCACTTAAAAAACCAGGCGGTGGCTGCTGGACTGACATACACGTTCTTCTTTAAAGTCTTCTTTCTGAGTCCACTGGAATTTTGAAGTGTCACAGAATGAGAAAATCAATTGTCATCCAAAAGTGCGGGAACAAGAAAAAAGTTGCGGCATTCGATCATTTTTTTTAGTGGAGTTGGAACAGCAATCTCAAAAATAACAGGTGTTCATTTAAATTAGTCATCAAGTTGCTTATGATTTTTTGAGTGACGAAGACGAATTGAAAAGAGCATGTGATTTATTGCTCCATACAATTCATACTAACATAACCTAAAATCGAAGTGACACTTGACAGTTGTTGAATAACTACTGCTGGCGGTTTTCTTCAACGTTTTACTCTTTTGACGAATTGTTTGTACAATAACAGTTGTCATAGCGATAGAAAATTCAACACTTCAACAACAGTTCGTGGTAGGTACTGCTTACAGCGAAACGATGGAGTAGAGTTTAGAACAAAAAGTGTTTTTACTAAGAAGCTATTTCCGAAATGGGAGTAAAGTGGATGGAGTTTTGAGTACATTCGATACAGGGCTGTCTTCAAGAATTTTAAGAAGATTTTCCAAATTTTGTCGTGTACTACAATGCAGTTTAAAAAAAACCTTGGACAGAATAGGTATTGAATCATTTTAATGAAACTGGTAGTCTTTTATGAAAACCTAGCAGTGGGGGCCCAAAAAAACGTAGAGCAGAGGTTATTGCCCAAGCGGAACAAATAATCGAAAATAATCCAAAAACGTCTATTCGACGACTACACCAACAAGTGAATCTTTTCATTTGAACAACACTCAAAATGTTACACAAAGATTTAAAGTTGTATCCATATCGTGTTTCAATGGTACAGGAATACCATTACTGCATGTGTACCCCATTTTCTGCGAGGGATCATCAGCAGAACCAGGCCTTTCTGTAATATTGTTTACCAATAATAATGTTAGGTATCACAATAAGTTATAATAAAGGTTCACTAACTTGTACACCTGTTAAAAAATGGTCTGAACATACATAGGCATTCTTTATTTTGTTTTCTGTTAAATCAGCTCGTCTAATGACTTTTAACCAACACTTGCGTTGTTTAATGTCTTCAGGTAAATCACGACCTTCGATCTCGCACTGAAGGAAACCCAGAAAATGTTTTATTGACTTCCCTATTACTTCTGTTACACTGCACAAATCAAGTACCTGCAATGAAATCAGTTTATAGCTAAATCTGAATTATGAGAAACATAACCTCCAATTCCGCTCGGTTAGGACGCCAGTTTTAAACAAATGCTTTCTTGGTTGTTACCAGTGCAGTTTTTTACAACACAATCTACGTATATACACAACACAATATCCCCTTCGATTAGAATTATATTCACATAAATAAAGATGTTCCATAACAATATCAACAGAATATCAGCTGTTTGGGATGAGCTGTTTGAGGCTTCAGTCTCAACTCCTCAATTTTCTCCCATTCATCCAATTGTGAACCATTTGAAAACGCGTGTAGAAACACAAAAAACCAATTCAAAAAATCGCTCTGTAGCTGCATTTTATCAACACGCCGACAAAATTTCAACGAAAAATTTTCAGCCAAAAACTTCAATGAAGCATTGAAAGACAGAACTGGAATAAGGAATGGAATTCTGTACTGCTTTTTGATGAATTCAGATCCTGTTTGGGGATGCATATGGTGCAAAGGCGTCGGGCCGAAATACGCAATATCCAATTCGCTGTTGAAAGGCACTATTGGAGTTATGGTATGAGGTTCCAACACTCAAGTAATTCTAAAATTCTTAAAATGAGTTTCAATTCCAATATTAGTGTTTTAAAAGATGCGTTCACAAAGAAATTGACGGTTCCGACGAAAAGTGATAATAGTGGTTTAATTTCGCCAACGAGGTACCAGCAAATTATACATGAGGTGGACACAGCACAACAAAAACTCGATACAAAGGACTATAGACGTCTTGCCAGATATGATATTTTATACCGGGTGTTAGAAACAGAGAAGCAATCCACCGCTTTATTCTATTAATATATGATTTAACGGTGTATTTAAATAAAGTGAAATTACTTATTATGACGTCTGTAGAGAATGCTCATAATGTCGTCCTTCGCTGGCAATACTCAATTGAATTCGTCGGTTTATGGAAATTTTCATATTGGCGAATTTCTTCAGTTATTTGCATACGTTGGGTTACTTCTTCTACGTTGTTAACTGGTGTTGCACACACTAAGTCTTTTATGTGCCCCCACAAATAAAAATCACAAGGATTTAAATCAGAAAGTCCATGAATTGGGTACATGACGGTAATTGAACCCTATAAAGCCCTTCACTTCACCCTCAATGTCTGTTAATTCAGATAACCAAACGTATAAAAATTAAGTAGTTCTTATTGATTTACGGTCGTGTAAAGAGTACAAATTCGTTATTTTGCGATCATTGAAATCAAAAAGGGCTGAAGAAGTAATAGTAATAATTGTAGATAATTATATTTTCTTTTTTGAGCGCTCCAAATACATTCCGCGCCAAAATTGTCGCATAACGGTGATTCGCCAAAATTGTCGCATAATGATGATTTATTAGATAATAATAATTAGGGTAAACTAACAATAGTAATTATACACCAAGGTTGAGAAGCCGTTTTTCTCAGCCGAGTTATTTTATTTACCAAGATGCGAAGCATAGCGGTAAATAAAAGTGCGAGGCGAAGAAAAGGCTTCACAATCGTGGTTTATATACTATTTTTTTTACTACTAGCACATTTGTTTAACTTTTCTTCAAATGATAATCATGTTAATGCCAAAAGTCGGAACGAATTTGAGGTTATCTATTGTTTGAGACTGACATTTCTCAGTCAGAGACCGGATTTTCAAGTAAAATGACACAATGCATTTTGTAGTAGTTTAACACTTGTCTGTTTTTTTACATGAATTGCAGTATGTAATTAATACTAAATATTTACAACTGGTGCAATTTGTAAAAATCGAAGGGCGCTGTTGTTAAGTTGGGAGATAAAATAATACACGATATGCATTTTGCATCAAATCCGGTCTCTTCAATTATTAACTACTAGGAAAGAAAAACAACACACATCTTCTACAAACTATATAATCGTACATTCTACAGCTAACGAGCGTTCAAAAATAAACCTGGTTAGAGGAGGCTAGGCATTTTTATAACAGTGTACATTGCAATTGTTACAAAAACTAACTTGTCATTTAATTCAGTTTAGGTTAGGCAACCAGCACTAAATTCGGACAAATTGTTATTGAAATTTATATTTGAGACGTTGTTGCTTTGTCAATGGAAGTTGTTTTGTTGTAATTCGAGTTAAGTATTGCAACTAGCAAGATGGCAAGTGATCAAAAGACGCGGAAAGGTGCTACAAAGCACTGCTGTTAGTCGCTACAGCAGCCGTTTCCTAAATCTTATTTGCAAGTATGAAATGGTACGAAAACATGAATTTAAGACGGTCCCAACATATCAGAAAATCCGTGAGTTGTGCCAAACGAGGTGCCAAAGCTGACCGGTAGGTGAAAGTGTCATCAAAGAAAGAATTTCCGAAGTATAGAAGATATCACTAAAGACACTAATATTATGCTCTACATTTTCTTAATGAAACTTAGTGAGGCGCACCCTGATCTAATAACAGCTGCAAATGAAAAGGTTTGTCTTTTGCTTTTAAAACTCAAGAGGTAAAACTTCTACCTAACCATACTTTTCAGATTTGCGCATTTAAGAGAACAAGTTTGAGTCTGAAATATGGCAAAGTAACACGTGAAACTGCAAGTGATTTCTTCCTTTGGCCACATATTAAAAATTTCATGTTCATCCATAGCCGATGTAAGAAAGGATATGAAACTGAAGCTTTTTATAATTTTTATAATGACAATAGGTTACAAATTTGTTCACCTCTTCGGCTTGGCACCGACTTCAAACAGATCAGTAGGTAGCACATGTAATAATACATGTGCTCAGTCATTTTTTGCTTTTTGAAGTCGGTTTCTTTTTTTTAAAGCGAATTAAAGTCCGTTTTTTTATTAAAAAACCACCAACGTCGCACTCATTCTGAAAAATCACATCGGCAACACAGATAGGGTGTTTTTTCTAGTGACAAATGAAACGAGGTTATGTTCGTGATTTGTGACATTTTCCAACATAATACGGTACGGTAGTATTAAGATTTGTATCGTTTTGTTTATTAACATATAACATTTGGTTGTAACACATGCTTGCAGTTACTTTTCGTGAGAGCTATCGCCAACATGAAGATCGCAAATTGTACTTACCATTTGTTATTTAAAAGCAGCGGATCCTAAAACGACCTAATAATTCAAAAGAGCCAAAGATGAAGAGTAAAGATCAAGGGGCAAAACTACATAGAAAGATATCATGTTTGACAAATTGGAACAAAGTATGTAAGACAAACAGAATATAACATATTAACATAAAAGGTAATTGCAGATTAATAATCACTGGTCAACAAAAATCCATTTTTTGTGTGTAACATGGAAACTTTTACCTGAAAACGTTAGAAAGAAGACTTGATTAGATAGAATTGATATTATAATAACTTAGATACAAATAGTTTTAGTGTAATATGATGAATGTTTTGTATGTTCTGACGGAATCATTGAAATTCCGAAAGGCATTGATCGAGTTCTTTTTGCCCGTCCAGTAAGAAACCTCACCCATGTCATACAACAGTTATGAGGCACCCACATTTTGTATATCTGGCGTACAGTTGATCTCGAACTCTAAAATTTGCTTTTAAAAAAAAAGAGAACCGACTTCAAAAAGTGAAAAATAATTGAATACATGTATTATTACATGTACTACCCAATGACCTGTCTGAAGTCGGTGCCAAGCCAAATAGGTTACAAATTTGTAACATATTGTAATTATACAAAAATATCAACAACGTTATAACGCATACAAAATTCGATATCATTCGAGACGACCGTCAACGACGTCTGCCATATGGGGATTTTTCTCGATTTCCATGGGATTCCCTGATCAGATCCTGATTTTTTGACAATGGAATCACGTCAAGAGTATACCCTTTCAAATAAAAGAAGAATTTTGTAAATCGGTCCACAACTGACAAAGAAATCGGTGAACATACATGATAAGTCGGTTAAAAAGGGAGCGAGAATTTGAGGATTTTTCTCGATTTCCATGAGATTCCCTAATCAGATCCTGGTTTTTTTAACAGTGTAACCACCTTTAGAGTATGCCCTTTCAAATAAAAGAAGAATTTTGTAAATCGGTCCACAATTGACGAAGAAATCGGTGAACATACATGATAAGTCTGTTAAAGAGGGAGCGAAAATTTGAGGATTTTTCTCGATTTCCATGGGATTCCCTGATCAGATCCTGATTTTTTAACAATGTAACCACCTTTAGAGTATACTCTTTCAAATAAAAGAAGACTTTTGTAAATCGGTCCACAATTGACGAAGAAATCGGTGTACATACATGAAGTCGGTTAATAAAAGGGAGCGAAAATTTGACGATTTTTCTCGATTTCCATGGGATTTCCTGATCAGATCCTGATTTTTTAACAATTTAACCATCTTTAGAGTATACCCTTTCAAATAAAAGAAGAATTTTGTAAATCGGTCCACAATTGACGAAGAAATCGGTGAACATACATGAAGTCGGTTAATAAAAGGGAGCGAAAATTTGACGATTTTTCTCGATTTCCATGGGATTCCCTGATCAAATCCTGATTTTTTAACAACGTAACCATCTTTAGAGTATACCCTTTCAAATAAAACAAGAATTTTGTAAATCGGTCCACAATTGACGAAGAAATCGGTGAACATACATGACGTCGGTTAATTAAAGGGGGCGAAAATTTGAGGATTTTTCTCGATTTCCATGAGATCCCCTCATCAGATCCTGAAATGGTGACAATGGGACCAATCTGCAAGTATACTCTTTCAAATAAAAGAAGAATTTTACAAATCGGTTTATAACTGACGGAGTTCTGTGGTAACAAACATTAAAAAAAAAAAAACATACAACCGAATTGATAACCTCCTCCTTTTTTGAAGTCGGTTAAAAATATACCTATTGATTGTGACTTGTACTTGATCTTCTAAAAATTACCTCAAAAACACGCGGGTGTTTTCTCCATATCTCGTCTTTGATAAAAACGGGAAGATGTTCTTCAAATTCTGCGACACAGTTCACTAAAGAAGTTTTTAGTTTTGAATTTAACAGATTTCTTGTTTTTCAACTGACGTGCGTGACAACAAACGCAGTCGCATTGACAACTATTCTCAAATACCAACTATCTCGCGTGAAATTCAAATTAGTTTTTTTTTGTTTAACCAACATAAATCAACAGGTGGTGGTTTTTTAATAAAAAAAACGGCTTATATTTAATTCCACTTTTCACAGCAGACTATGTTAACCACGGTTAATTTCATTTAATAAAACAGGAGCTCTTTACGACTTGATTATCCACCGAATTCTACTTATCTTTAGTTAAATTCGAGGTTAAATTATCTACAATGTAACACAGAAGGGTGAAATCAGCCCAAAAGGTGTAACTTCTATACTTGGAATGTCTTAATTCCGGTCTGGATCTTAATTTCAGCTTTGCTTTTATGATACTCATTAATGATGATCCGATCCTATCCTCACATTTGTCTCAGCAATAAAATCCTTTGTCGCGGATCTCGGGGAACGCCGCGATACAGTACAAGACAAATATTTGGACAACACGGTATCCACACTCTCGTTCTCATTCTATATCGTTCTGTCTCCGCAATAGTGTAGAGGGTTATGAATATTTCGATGAATACCCGAGAACGGTATCCTCACTGCCGTTCTCTTTCTGCATCGACGGTTGTATCATATAAAATTGGCCATGTAGCGATTCTCTCTTGCATTTTTGTAACTTTTGGACGTTCACTACCTGGTCTTCTATTCACATTTACAGTCTCCTGGAATGATCGCACTATTGTGAAGTGATCTCGGTATGGCAATTGTCACCGAAATTCGGTGATTTTACCAACCCTGTTGATAAATTAATTACATAATACTGATAAAACTTTGTTTGAATTTGTTTTACAAGGGGGTTCAAGAATTTTGATCATGTATGTACAAATAGTAGCTCGTCTGTGAGTACCGTAAGTCGTTCACACGCATATAATTTATTATATCCGTATATGCACATACATAACATTATGTCATCTTGTCAAATGACTTTTTGTACATAATGGACAGAATTATTTCCTATTCATTAAAGCTTCGATTACCTAAAAAATTCATTAGACAAAGAGCAAACATCAGAAATTTTCTATAAGACAGAGATAAGAAACTTTAAAGACTTCTTCTAAAGTTCATCAATGGGAAATAATTCGGCCCACTGCCACTAACCATTTCCAATTTTGAATTTATTTCTAAATGATTAAATAGATAGAATTTTGAACTTAACAACTTTTCAGAACATTTTAAAAATATTTCATATCCTTTTTGGTTTATTAAGGACGCTTTCGATCGTATTTTTATTGCTTTTTCAGTATTACACAAAGCTGGCAATAGTTACGCTTTGTTTTCTGACAATTGCGTAAGCTTTGTTTAAGTTTCTGTGAAAAATGACTACAGTTTTCTAAGTATAGATAGGTATTCGCTAATGGAAATTCCAATAAATGTAGCATTACGCATACTTGTAGTAGGCCGCTCAAGTTTGAATTGAGATGATCATTTAATAATGAATTAAGTAAAAAACTTCGGTTTGGAAGGAAGTATTATAAAAATAAGCCAAGCGTAAATGAACGGAAATTAACGGTTTGCACCAAATCTGTTACGTCATGTATTTATAGAGGTCGTTCCAGGAATTGTGGAGAAATTAAAACAGTATGTTAACAAACTGTTCCTGTTGCTAATCCGACGAATGGATTTTTCACTTTTAGGAAAAGCAAATATAGTGTTTTTTTAAATACATACCCATAAGGGATTTCATGTTACATTTTACCTAATGTTAATTAGATTTGAGTCGACGTTCAAATTTGAATGTCTTTTTTAACACTTTTCTCTCTCTTTGATTTCATCATGTATCTTGCTATTAAATTAATAACTACTCGTGATCGCCGTCACTCGAAATTCGAGTGGTATGTATGTATTGGATTGAGATAATCGAATACTTACGTAACTACTGTAGAATAAAGACTGGTTACCATATTAATATTACAAGATTTGTTTAACTGTGATTATGAATAAAAAAGGTCTGAATAATAATAAAAAAATTAAGACAAAAGGTGCGCACTTACTGTTCAGAATTAGTTTCCTTGGGAATCACTTTTACTTTTTCTTCGGGCCTCATAGTTTCTGAATTAAACATAAACTCAAGTGGCCAATGACAACCCTTTATTAAACTTTCAACATATTCGTTACTTAGTATAAGTACAATATTATTCGGGATTACCTTTGGATCAACATTAATGAAAACATTTCATTGGTCAACTTTATGTACTTACTGCTCGTAAACTCTGTGGAAAGTTATATAAACGGTATTGGTACGATCCCTATTATACGATCTTGAGGAATTAGTGCGAACCTTTTGATACACTCTGTATACAATGTTTTGTGTCAACACTACTTGTTCATTATTGTGGGGTATAAGATGCCCCTGATTAAATTGTTCGGCAATGTAGAAACGGAGACCATCGAATGCACGAACTCTACTGGCAGCCACATACAGTTGACCATGTCCGAAGACAGGTTGTGGTAATAAAATCCACAAAAATTTAAAATTTAAAATTTTCAAATAAACATAGTTAACTTTTTTCCTTTGTTACTCAACATAGATTCCATCATGGTTTCGTGATGAAAACAGAAATAAGTCAATACTGTTTAGTTTTTCTTGTACAAGTCCTTATTTATAGAAAAGTAAAGGGAGGGGTAGTTTCCACCTTATCTGTGTAAAATTGTGTAGATAACGTCTTCTAACACATGTACCTTCTCAATCCTTTAATCCGGATGTCATTTACAAACCGGGGCACCCACACCCCGCTGTGGATCATTAGAGCGATAGCCGGCGCAAGTGGACGGTCGGATTGATGACCCTTTCCGGGCATCTAGTTTAGTACAGGTAGAACTGGCGCTTTTGGTATATACCCATAGCGAATGCTAACATGATTGGACATTGGGTTCGCCTCAAGGAAAATGACAATAGCGTACCAGCATACGTCACATGAATCCTGGGTATTAAAATACGTTTCCCGGTTGATCGTCCGGTTAAAATTTCGTAATCAGTTATTGTATTTTGATGTAATCGTTTAATACGCATTCTTGTAAAATTCACTAATGCGTAGTCCGTATTTAAATTTCGTATACATAAAACAGAATCACAACGTTGTAAACAATATTGTAAACGTGCTCTATATCGGGCATTTGTCGGGGCGGCGCAGTACCTACCCCTTGATCTCTTTTTTTGACGTAAGACTCATTCTCTTATTCTTCCTACACCATTCTGAATTCACCACTTGCACACCCAAACCTCAGGGAAGGGCCCAAGTTATATTTAGCTGTAGTCTGCCAGCTTACATTTACAAAACGAAGCGAGTGGTGTAGGGTGGGTGTACCAGTGTTAAACCATTTAAGAGCTATAGCTATAGATTAACAATGATGTCTAATTCTTCTACTCCGTAAGTGAGTTTGTAACATTCGCAACCATTTCCACAATATTAAAAACGGTCTGGCACATTCGCAATTACAATGACTAAAAAATAAAAATTAAGCTTATTTTATATTTATCACCATTATTATCACTTTCAATTGACAATCACTCCAAAAACTTATTCTTTGACGTTGGGTGTCGTACTTTTCCTTATTTCACTGATCTGTCACTTATTTCACGCTCCGCTTTTCTATGCGCACTTTATAATTTTCGATAGCAAAGATTAGCGCGATTTTTGGTATTTTACATAATAATTATTATACATACCTACTAACTGGTCGTAGGAAAAATATATTGTTTTTCGATACTCATTGTTGAACACCAGAATAATGAACTCTTCTACCTAGATACCGTCATGAAGTTACCTGATTCTGATCTTTGTTTTGATAATTCTATTGAGGACAATGGATTTTAATATTCAATGTTATTCTTGATATTTTATGATTCATCCATCTGAACTGATAGTCGCAAACACAATTTCACGATTTGCAATATTAATTTGACATGCCTCTTACGGACTTACAACATAATTATCGTTACGAAGAACCAGATCTCTAGCATCTGTTCTCTATATGTATTTTGATAATTCCATCGTTAACAGTGAGTTTTTAATGGTCACTGTAGTTCATTACTTATCCTGATTTCTTATCCAAAGACAGTGTAATTTGCTTGTTTTTTTTCGTTCTTGATAGATCTGACTGAAAACCTATTCCTATCAATAAGATATTGAAAGAGAGTGCTTCAACGATTTCACTAGTCTGCAAGTCTGATAGTCACTAGTCCGAAATATATTTCTAATTCTGGATCTTAGAATAATATGGCATAAAAAATTATGTCCCATGTATACTTTTTTATGATGGATTTTTTAATTAAAACGCGTCTTTTGCTTTAAATTCAAATCATAAATTTATTAACTGCGACGATACTAGACAAAATTCGTACCAAAATGTTAAATATCATTAAAACAACCAAATAACTTGGTATTAATATCATTTCACTTTGTAGTTTTCTTCTTTCTAGACAACCCTTCGAGACAACCACTTAAAGTTCTTGAACAAATGTTACAGCATATTTTCTGGAGCCAATTTTTATCCCCCTTTCACCGACAGGAAACCCAAAGTAACGTTCATAGGCACTTTTGACTGAAGTAGTTATTGTATTGCATTGAGATTTTATGGTAAATTATGTAATAAAACACGTCTGCACCGTTTCTGCAAGTTCTTCGCATTTTATACCAACAACAAAATTAAATTTGCTCTAAAATCATATTAATGTTCTAATCATGTTATTCTATTTCGCTCTATACTTAAGAATACACAAATTTTCGCAACATGTAAGAATATGATGCGAGACTTACCAAAATATACCGTTTAAAATAGAAATAGACTTTTTGGACAAGTTTTTTACGTTCTGAGCGCTACGGAGTCACAGAAAGAACTGCGCAGGCGCTTACATTGGCGTAAAAACAAGGTCAGTCAATATCGTTCCCTCTCTTTCTATCAATTCGAACAACAAAAAATGCACGTTCAAAACTGTTGGCTTAAGAATTGGTTGCTATGACAAATTAGAAAACCGTTGAATTATGGGTTAGTTAGTTAATTATAAGGCATTATTATGACTTTATAATAAACGGGTGTTGGTTAAAATCATTTTATGCCCGACCAACATCTAGATTACTATTTTTGCCACGCAAAAGGAAGATATAATGGAGTATTTTTACACGTTTTACAAGGAATTACACGTCACCGAAATGCCATTGCAATCCTCGTGATTCCGACGTTCACGAGGTTCCTTGCTGGTCAGTTTCAATCGCACATCGTAGCCACTCTTCAAAGCCATGGGATGAGTAACTATGAATACCGGGAATCATGTGGCCTGAGCAAACTTAACGACCCCAATATAACTGCCTTCTGCATTTCGACCGCAAGAGCTTCTGCCGGTTTTCGGCAGGCGGGTATGATCTTGAGATTGGAGACGAACGTACCCTTGGATCTACTGAATCTGAATATTTTTGATATTTTTATTCGGACCAATTTTTGACAGATGACTTTATTTTTTCAAATTGCACTGTTTATATTTTGTTATTAATTTTTATATTTTATGTAAAAAAAATAACTAGCCACGTTCAAATAATAAAAAAATTAAATATTTATTTTTTAAATCAAGTTACCGAAATGAACCGTAAGAAATGACTAGTGTGCTATGAATGTTTTTCAAACAATATTCTATGTAGGAATGAATAAGAAAAATATATAAAATAATCATGTTATAAATATATCATCTGTCAAAAATTTCATCTTTTATGAGATACACCATAGCTGAAATGTTTACCTGACACGGTTTATATTTTTTTTATCGTTTAAAGTGCCATAAAAATTACCTGTACATTAACACAATCTCTGAGCGTGGAACGAATCTGACATAATTTAGTGTTTGCGCCTACCTACTGCACAAAAACAGGACTCTTTCTTGTTTTACATACTGATATATCGATAGGATAGATGAGTAGGTAATGGCCTGACCTACCTGGGTACGGCAGGTACTGCGCATATAAGAAAGATGCACAAAAATTTGTGTCAAAAAAAGTTTTTAAATCAGAACCCAAGAAAAACGATTCGACAGTTGGTCTAGAATGAGGCAGACACTTTTGAAGGGGTTAACACTGAACTAAAGTACCCCAAAGTTGTATTAGAAAAAAAATTATTCAGGCTGAAATTTTAGCATCAAAGTAAATGTTGCACCGACTAGGGAGAGATACGCTACGAGCAGAAAAAATACGAGTGACAATTCTTCGTTTTTCAAAAAAGGCAAAAAAATAATGTGGATCACCAAAAGCCGCTAACTGATCTTGCAAGTGCTGATGTGCCTGGGCTGCCCTAGAAGAGCCTGCAGTTTCATATACTTGAAGATGTCGAAATTTTTATTAACAATTAAGAATTAAGGAAGAACATTTATTATAGGGCATATCCTGTACCTCAAAACGAAAAAGATAGCGACTTACGGTTTTCATCAAAAATGTAAAAAAAACATGTTTTTACAATGCCACATCTCAAAAGTCTACGCTCCAAAAGATGGTGCGTGAAAGGGTTGTTTACTAATTCGCTTTCATTTCATTTCCCATTCATCTATCTGTAAATGCATGAAATTATTTTTTTATGAAAAGATGTATTTGCAAGGGGACGTCAATAAATACTCTTTTTAATCCTGACAAAACTACCGATTGTCAGGTGTCGGTCACCCTCCGCGTATATATGTGGTAACCTTTAACACACACGTGTACGGGACCTACAGTTTATCACTGAATCCGAACAACATTATTTGTACGGTTTTACTAGGCAAGATTACACTCAGTGGTTTACCATTGCTTTCTGAGAGGAGACGACCGCAGAAAAATTCTTGATGATTTTGAGGAATCTAACTAGCATGTGAAGCAAGCACACTATTACCACGTTTATGCTCCCCGAAATGCACATTCTGTAATTCGTATTTAGGTGTAAGGCTAGTTGAGTTTTTACCTGGAATACCCGTCTCCGGCACACACTGTCCCCGTCGGAAACTAGTCTTAACGCCAATGCGCATTTCAGATTTCGGATGACAAACAAGCATAAAAATTGTAAATGATAAAATAATACTCGATATTTAAACGAAATCCACAAACTGTTTGTAACAACGAGAACATTTTTGCACGCCATTTTTTGACATTTAAAGTATTTTTGATTTATTCCCATTCATATTGATATTTGGCACTAAGTAAGTATGTATGTATATGTATTAACTATGTATCCATAAGTATGCCATACGATAACTAACAATAAGGCCAGTTAATTGTTTTTAAGTTCAAAACTTTCCCGTACACCTTTAATCAAGTGACATTAATTTGTAATTTTGACAAATTTTTGTTTTGTGAACATTTAGGCTAGAATATAGGTTAATATTAATGACTGATAACTCAAATGTTAAAGAAAATCTCGGAATTAAAAGATTAAAACCCTTGGCCTATAAATATCTTACGCAAACTCAAACATTTATTGTTTTATAAATTATACCGATCTATTTCTTGGTGGAACAAATCTTGAATTTTCCAGTCGATAGACCACTTAAAAAGCCCCGTTTCGACTGAAGAAATATTGAACACCTTTTGTGTTTCTGTTGATTGTTTCCGAAAATGTTTCCAAAACTTCCCAAATGATCAAGGCTAATTTAATTTATTAAAAAGTAGGTGCACGGGAAAGTTCTGAAATTAAGTGTAGATATCAGCTGAGCACCAACTTCTCCACGTATCACTAAATTATTGTCAAAAAACAAATTAATCAGTTCAAAATTTCGCTGTCCTGGATCATAAGACGATTAAACTTCAAAAAACTCGACATCGTTGGCGAGAAAATGAATACAACAAAGGGATTTGGTCTGGTAGGTATGTTGGGTGGGTGGTCTTTGTCAGGAAGGCGAATTCTTAGGAAAGAAAGGTAGCGCACGTCAAAAGTGATTGAAATATGAGGAACCGTAAACTATTCAAGAGGCTGATCTTTTGAATTTGGAAGCAAAATAGTTGTTGAAATTAAAAGAAATATGTAGTGTTCAGGTATATCATGTAAAAATTTCAAGCTGGAGATTTGTCCCGTTTATAAGTTAACATGGAGTTTGAAATTTAACATGAATTTGGACGTAAAAGTAAAATGTAAAAAGACTATAATTCTACTTATATTATAAACTGGAAAGTATCTTGTCTAGAGGTAAGTAGTTCACCGAAGCTTGCCGAATCAATTATCCGAGATATTAGTATGTAATAATTAAATAATTCTAAAACAGGTAGATTTTCAGACAACTATGTCACTTAGAATTTCAGAGTAAATTGCAAGTCTTGAAGAATGCCGAGATTTTTTTTCTGAAAACTTTTAAAAATTTACAGGAATGCCAAGTGTACTGTTAAAGCCACTAAAGAATCCTGAATAGTGGATCCTGAGTCGTTCTACAGAAACCTGAGAATTCGAACAGCGCCGAAAAGAAATTCAAAGCCCTGAAAAATTAAGGAATAGTGCAATTCTAGAGTCCTGTAGTGACCTGAAGAGTAGGAAGTAATCTTAGAGTTCAAGTTTTCCATACTTTTGAGGAAACTTAAAGAATTTTAAAGATTAAAAAGGTTTCAAAAATTGTTTGTAATCTTGAGGAGTCATTTTCAGATCGTCTTATCTTCCCAGTTTCTAAGTTTTATTTTCTTTGATTTATACTTTTTAATGTTAATGTTTCTCAAATCAGATTATCAATTTTCCAGTTTCTCAAGTTTTACTTTCTCACTTCGAATATGCAATAAATTATTCTGCGTCAATCAATGTGAAAGCTCTAATTCTTATTTTAAATAAAGCATTTTCATATTATAATAATCTGATCTTTATTTGTGAAACTAGTCAAATAAGGGTTCCTAGAACTATAAAGATGAAAAAGTTTTAGAATCGATGAAACGCTGCTCCGCTTCAAGTTAAATTTTGTTGCAGATATCAACGATCATAAACTCTTTTTGAAAAGAAGCAAAATTTGACCAAACACTGTGCGCATAAAAAAATATTCACAATAATAATTATATGGCTGAACTTGTAACTTTGTAACTTTTATTAAATATATTATAAAGACCTGCAACACTTGGACGCAAAATGGGTTGCCGACAGCAACGTCCACGAGCAAGTTTACGCCGCGGGATGTTGAGAGGCAAAGGGTTGTAAAAAGAACCGTTAGAATTGAGTGAGACTTGCTGGGTAGGCTTTGTTCCGCTTGCAAGTGTCGAGAGCGTTTTCCAAAATGTAAATTATCTTATTTGCTATTAGTTTGTTAATAATTGTTATTTTCATTTTTGAATCTAACTTTTTATTTTTGAAAATTTTTCGTTGAAATTTTGTGGGCGTATTGATAAAATATAGATCTTTGCAGCTACAGAGTGATTTTTTGAAATTTCTAAATTAAAAAAATATATGGCGGGAAAATGTACTTCGACCGGCAGAAATGTACAGTTTTGGCCACATAAATCTCGTACAAAATAAATTATAATATATTAATTTCATTAATACTATAATATTAATGCTTTTAATTATTACAAAATTCATCTCAAAAAAATTTGATTGTTTGATTTACGTAAATTCATGTGTTTTTTTGTCAAAATTTGTTTTACAACAACCATTTTTGGAAGAATTTATCGTGATGTCAAAATGAAGTTGTACGAGATTTATGTGACCAAAGGTGTACATGCCGCTAGATAACCCTCTTAAACAATGTAATTAACTAACCAGTAATGTCTACCACCGAGTGAACATCCGAGTTGCGGGAGGCTAGATCTATATCGTTGAACATGAATCGAGCGGTTTTTTCAATAAATACTGCACCAATTCAATAATATACTGCACCGATTTTTATAATTGTTTTTTTTTTTTTTTAATGAATGACATTGATAACATTTTTTATTTTCAAAAATTTCACAGGTTTATTGATTACTATTTGCATTTTCTTTTCGGTGCACACTAGTCCATTACAGCGTGGGTCGCCTGAGTAAGAAACTGGTGAAGTGGAGGCAAAGAGCACGTTGATGCACACACGAAATGATAGTAACGAATTAAAACTGTTCATACTGCACTGATTTTGATGATTTACTTTTTTCGTTGAACATTACATTAGGTACATTACATTATTATCAATCCAATAGATACCATTAGAATTTCTAGCGACGGGCGATCACTAGTAAACAGTAAATTTGATGATTGCCTCTACTACTACCATTACATTTTACATTTCAAATCATTTAATAATAATATATTTATTGCCAACAGGACAATCCTAAAAAAGGCAAAATTTACAAAACCACTTAACTAAACAAGTACATTCTACAAATACTCTATAAAAAGAAGGCTTAAACCGAACACAAATATATTCTAAACGCACAAATCAGAACGTATTTTTTTTTTAACTGAATCAAATTGGAACTGAAAATGTCAACACAATGGGGCAATTCGTTTATTAATCGAGCTATTCTCGTAGATGGAAAGTAATAAGCATAATTTGTTCTGTGAAAATCAATGGCCAAAATCTCAGTACATCTAGTATAACTTGGGATGCGAATATTGAATATAGAAGTCAACTCAGGACAATCAATAATTTTGAAAAATTTTGAAACTAAAGGTTAACAATAGCACTATGCGTTTTGATTCAAGAGAATCCATAGCCAACAGCTTAAGCCGGTCTTTGTACAAAATGTTTTGTTTATTAATTTTCAATTTGAATAAAACAAAATGAACCAGCTTTCTTTGAACACGTTCAATACGATCATATTCTAATATAGTCCGCACTAGTGAGTAAAATAGTTTTAAAATAACCATTATATTGTTAAAATTTTTACGTTATCTTTTAATAAAGCCCACTAATTTTAATGATCTGCTTATTATGTTATCAATATGAAGACTGAATTTTAAACGCGAATCCATGATACCAAGCTCTGATATAGATTCAACCCTTGTCAATTTCTTGTCCCCAATAAAATAATCATTAATTTATTGTAAAAGATTTTTTCCACGAAAATTATAGGCATTACCTTACGTTTAACAATGTTTAAATCCATGTAATTTCCAATGCACCATTTATTTAAAGCTTCAAGATCTTTTTGAAATTTTATGGCGTCATTTTGATTACTTATTTCTACAAAAAGTTTTAAGTCATCCGCAAATAACAAGAATGAAGCATTGAACAATATCATTAATAAATAGTAACGAGTGAGCAACAAAATTCGTGATCGCAGTTGGCTAAATGTATATCGGTTCTTTTACTTTACTGTTTACATTAATCGTCAATTCACATTACTCGATGACTTTTTACACAATCGTATCGATCAAGAATCGACTCAAAATTTTGGATTCAGAGGCTCCTACGATCACGAATTTTGTTGCTCACTCGTTAGAAACAATATCGGACCAAGATGGCTTCCTTGTGGCACGCCAGAGGTTACATGAATCTCTTTGGACAAAAATCCATTCCAAAACTTTCCCCATTACACCATATCTACAGAGTTTTGTAAGCAGTAGTAAGACGTTTACACGATCAAAGGCCTTGCAAAAATCAGTGTAGACTGCATCAACCTGGTTTCCTCGTTCAAGAGTCTGGATAATGTAGTTATTGTATACAAAAAGATTGATGATAGTACTGCCACAGCATAAATACTAACCAGCACGATATCTCTCAATCGCGCATCGATATGCGCAATGTTCTGTTTTGGAATAAAACCTGTCAATTTCTGGCATAACTCGGCCAGAGCCGGACTCGGCGGAATGCTCAGCAGAACTGGTTTAGCGATCGATGCTCGCTTGGAATAGTTTGTAGCGTCCAATAACGAAGACTAACTTTTGTTTCTTTTTATAAAAAAAATGAAATGTATAATAAAAAATCTGTTGACAGGAGTTTATTGCACGCGTTTTTTTTAATACTTAGTTTTTCGGGGAATGTTTAGATACAAATGTTGTTCAGATAAAATGATGGACCGTTTGAACGATATATGTTTAATAACGAGAATTGATGTTTTTTGTAATAAATTTCAATAATTTTTGTTCAAAATTAGTTTTTCAAAACACAAAACACTAAATGTTGGGTCTCATTTTCCACCAAAAAAAAAAGATATGACTACCAACCAGCATTATTACAGAAATGATTAAACATGTTAAAGAGTACTAATTATATTCTGCAAACTCGACTACTTCCGTTTATCGTCCCCTATCGATATTATTCGTAGAAATGCCGCTTTTGACAATGTTGCGCTCACTTCTACAAACTCGGCTATCGTTTTCTTTGACTTTCTAAAAATACCGCCCTTTGCATACTTTGATAGGAGATGAGTCCAGTTCTTGTATCGACTTAGAGAAGTGCGTTTTTTTATAATTAAATCATGGGTAGAAAATCAAAAGGTGGAATGATTTGTTTTTACAAATATTTTCAAATACTACCCTGTCTTCTATTCCAAACTGGCGTCCTCAAGGTTAAATTTTCATTTTCAAGAGATCAAAGGCGCCGCCCGAGAGATATCGTGCTGGTTGGTATTTATGCTGTGGTACTGCGTTTGGGCATGAACCCATGCTGATTGATAGAAATTACGTTATTAAAAGTTGACATCAGTTTATCAGTAATAATTAAATCCAAAATTTTACATAACGAAGAGATAGAGCAAATTGGTCGATAATTATGAATATCATTTCTAGTTCCAGACTTATATAAAGGCAAAATGTAAGACTTCTTCCATTTATCTGGTCAAGTTCCAGACTTTATGGACATTTGAAAGATATGGGTGCATAGTTTCAAGAAATAGGCCGGGATGCCATCTGGATCTGGATTGGTGCTGTTCTCAAGTGAGATTAATTTGGTGAAGACAAGGTCACATGTGATGTCTATATCAGCTATGTTCTGTGCACAATCAAAGTTAGTGAAGTTTCCATAGACTTTTGGGTTTGAATTCTCTTGAATGGCCAGCGAACATGTTACATATGGTTACCGGATTGTTTGATTTTTTGTCGTCAGAATACATAAAACTAGGAACTCTAGTTGTTTTCCTCATTGAGTTGACATAATTCCAGAAATATTTAGAATTCAAGTTGATGTTATGTTCTGTGTACTTAATAAATCTTTTATAATCCGCTTCAACAGAATTCTTAACTAATACCGTAAATTCTTTAAAATTGTTACAATAAAATATAGACTGTGATCTTTAAAATTTTTTAAGCACTAACCTGTGAATGCTAAAAGAGTTACTTTTGTGGAAGTGTTACAAAATGATTTGCATCTAGTTAACTTTGGAATTATTTTACATGTAAATTTTTATGTGCCGCTCTATTCTTTTTTGCGTTTGCATTTGATAAACGTCAATTAATTAGATTCAATATATATTTTTTTTAATAGTCGCTTGGTAATTGATCGATACATCAATCGTTTAGTCAATGGTAACTGCAGTTTTACATAAAGTCATCGGTAAAAGTTTTACCGATGACTTTCTCATTTTTTAACAATATTGATAATTAGGTCAGCATAATCTTATTTCTTTATTATGTTAAATGTACAATTATTGAATGAACAATTTGGAAAAGATATTCCACGCACTTCATCGATTTATAAGACATCAGAGCTGATGCACGTTTTTCATAATATGTCTGGCGGGTTGTTTAACTTAAGATTCAGGTAGCTCTTGATTTTCCAAATTATTGTTCGTGTGGTTTTCAGTGCAATTTCTGTTATCTAAGACCGATTTCTCCGCACCTTTCAGAATCAATTTAGACGTATTTATCTGCAAATAATTATTTCATTAAAATATTGCTTTCATTAAAATAAAACCAAACCTTATTATTCATAGATTCGCCAACGTATTCCTCTGCAGAAGAAGAACTCTTCCAACCGCCGTGTCTTTTTAGCGTCAAAATATCGACACCCACTGTCCACCAGTAACGTTGCAGACGATCTCCGCATGCAATGACTTGTGTACTCGCGGGGATTTTCTTTCTTTAGATATTCAGCCACCATCATAGGTACTTTGCTGATACAATTTATACCAACCGGTTGAACTGTGCACTTTTTGTCTCTGTATTGCTTAAACAGTCGATTGTGAGGAGTTTTAGCAGATCGCAATCGGAAATATTTGCGGCATATTTCAACCGCGTTAAAATCGCCATCGCTAACAACAACATACTTCCTTGGTTTTTTGTTTTGCAGATGGGCAATTAACATTGAACCGGTGTCTTCAATGTCATTAGTCCTCATGTTCAATAGCTCCTCCCTTCTACACCCACCAGCTATTCCCATTATCATTATGACCTGCATACCCCATAAATATCAATCTGACATTTTATAAAAGCAAAAGCACAAAATTTACCTTCAATAACAATTTTTTTTCATCTGGGGCCTTGGTCATAAATTCTACAATGTCTTCTCTAGAAAATATTTTTGCCTTCTTTGGTATATATCCTCTTGATTTACTCCTTAAAAATTCTAGTACTTTGTGATACCTGCCGGTGGAAATGCGTAGGTACAAGTCAAAAGTACAAGTATTACAATGATTAGGTACCTGCTAACATCTTTATTTTCCTTGACAAGAAGAGTCGCCTTTAACATCGAAAAATATGACCAAAGTGAATTAGGGCTGACGGCTTTCGATCTTTGGCACATATATGCCAAAATGACGTCTTCGTTCACACCTCTGACATTCTTTTGGGACCGCCAAGTCGAGTATCAGTTCCGCTGATGCTCCGGCAGCTTCTTCACAAATCTCTTCTGGGAGAAACAAATCTTCGTCAAGTTCTGCATTTTCACTCATTTTTAAGCTCTATATCACTGCTTGAACACAATTCACAGCGATGCGCGTGCTTTTCAAAATTATTATTTGTTTACCGTAACAACCGAGACAGTTTTTACAGTTCAGCGCCAACCATTGAAATAATTTCTAGTTGTCATTACTTTTAGATTCATTAATAAATTAAATTTTGTTTTATTGTGGGACTATTAAAAAAAATAGCTAACGCAACTCGTGGTAAGTGTCTTTTTCAGATACTCGGAAACGTATAAATAACTCGCTGGCGCTCGTGATTCAAACACGTTTCCTTGTATCTGTAAAGACTAACTTACCTACACTCGTTGCGTTATATACTATTTCTAATCTCTCTGTCTGATCTTGGCAATCCTAACCTATACTTCGCTGTCAATGATGTATGAATGTGAATTGGCATTACTATTTTTGCCACTTGTATTGGAACTTCACGTGTATTTAGGGCAAGCAATTTTGTTGGGGGAGGTGTCCAACAAGCTGGTAACACTTGTCGCCTTCTTAGCGCATTGGTGTAGGGCGGCGTCTGTAGGTTTTACATGTCCTGGATGGCTCGCCTTGACTTTGTGTGGACGCCGTCAGGAAGGTTTTTAATAGTATAAGACAACATCGTGGCGTTGCAGCTCAAAATACATACGGTAGGAAAATGTTTTTGGAGATCTATAGAGAACGTGTTCTCCTTCTGCCAATTTTCAAATTGGGCGTATGTTTTTCCATATACCTCGCGTGACTTTGAAGGTAGCAAATTGCCTATCGTATATATTTTCGACAAAGCCCGTATTTCTGGGGGCGTACATTGAAGAACTTTGGAAGGACAAAAATACGAGTGTTGACGTTTCAAATTAATTCTTTTTCATAGGCGCCGTTAATGCAGCTCGCAAGCGTGCCAACCGCCGCGAAATTCCCTAGATTGTGAAATTTGATTATTTTGTATAAAAAGTGGCAAAGTAGAAAAAATACTGTATGATAACTCGTTTACAAGGCATTTTGTCGCACTTACTCTTTTAGGGCACTCCTCGCTACGCTCGTCATGCCCTAAACCCGTGCGTGTGACAAAGTTCTTCTTATAAAACTCGTATCATAATATGCTATTATTCCAACAAAAAGCGAGTAAAATGTACAGTTTGGAAGAAAACAAGTTGATTATCAAGGCCTATTTCCGAAGCGTGCAGTGTCTTGCAGTATCAGGTCCGTCAAATTATAGAAAGATTTCAGAGAACGGGAAGCGTATTGAAAAGAAAATCTACTGGAAGGCCGCAAACTAACCAAAATGTTAAGTCATAGGTTAAGTTAAGACACTCAAAGATCGTAAAGTTACGAATTCGCAACTTTGATGCGAGTGGTGAAAAATTCGAACTCAAGTAATATTGCTCGAATGGCAAAGTTGCATATACCCAACTTAACTTGTGAACGGTGAAAAACTGACCCCTTGACTTAAAGCGGCATTTTTTATTTTACATGGAAAATCCACAGGTGACTAGTTGCAAATCATTTTGTAACACCTTGTATAATAATGTATAATGATTATTCTAGGAATAGTAGAGCATATTTTCAAACGAGTCGGCAAAGACGTAGAGAAAGGTTATAATAGCCATATAATGACGAAGCACGATGCGATGGCTGTTAGCTGCGATAGATTAAGAGGGCGGATTCTAACGACGGCGGGAAGGTGTAGTAAACATAACATTGTAGACGTTCCGTTTACAACGCTCACTGACTTTGCACTATGCTTGATACCGTTTGTTGTGGTAATTGTGATTAGGGTAAGGTTTGAACTGGGCAATAAAGAAGTTTCTTTTGAAAATAACGTCTAATTAGTGAAAATGGACCATTTAAAGTTGCCCTAAGCTCTGTCAATTTGAATTAAAAAAATCGTATTTTTTACTCAAACTCCTTCGTTGCCTTCTATGGATGTCTAGGAACGCATCTCAGGTACGTTAACACTCAGTTTTGCAATAATAAAAGCAATGACCCTTGTAGAAGATAGATTTTGACGTGACAGATCAGAAATGGCAAACCGCCATTGCAGGTGTAATCGCGTTGCGTTTAGACCTAGTTGGGGCACTGCCTAATAGGTGACGCTGTCTTGAAAAAATTCATGTCACGCCGCGAGTAATTTAAATTCTCGATATAAAATTAAGAAATTATAGAGAATATTATTAAAACATATGCACTGAGTTATCTGACTCTCAAATTAGTGTTATGCGTTTGACCAGTCAAAAAGTTGTTGGTTAATTGACAATGATTGTCCAACGTTTTTAAAAAATAAAAATTATTAATAAAACGATAGTTATTATTTTTCTTTGAATATACGAGTATACTTAAAATATTCCAATATATTTGCTATTATTTGCGTGATTATGACAGCCATTATTCACGAGCTGTAGGCGTTGAGTGAGAAATTTCTCTCAAATTCTCACTCAACGCTGTAGGTGAGTGGCGCAAATAATTTGAGTGGATAATGGCCATAATCCCTAATGTAATATTATGCTTCTTCTACACCTATCAAAGAAATACATTATACTCAAATTATACATGGGTGCCACGCGAATCGATGTTGATTTGTCACCAGAGTTGATGGCGGGCGATTTAAAATATTGGTGCAGCGCAACAGTAGTTTTTGAATCTGTGTTCATGATTGGCCGGATACGGTGAATTATAGGTACGATTTTTCACTAAAAAAATGCCAATGATTGTTATATAATTGAATAGGTGTAAAAAAAGACATTAAAAGTAAAAAAACATTAAATATTAAATAACAAAATTTAACATGATGCTGGTTCTGTTGTCTGATTAGAAGACCTTTGCAAAAGATTCAAAGGATTGTCATCATCTTCTTAATTATTTGATATTTATACGTTGTTATTTAATCTAAAAAAAAAAACCTAACGCAAAAACTCTTTTTAAATGGTTTTATTTAGCTTGCCTTGTTTGTGTCTTGTGTGGTTCAAATCCAGTAATTGAAATTTTACCACCTTCCTGTTGACCGATTGATTTGAAATTTGGTACACACCTTTAGTTCTGATGACAATACAATTACATATTATGTATATTCAGTGTCATTGTAAATCAAAGATGGCCGCCACCACAAAATGTCGGATTGCATTTTTTTTTCAATCCCCTCAATATGTGTATCAAATGAAAGGGCTTAACTAGTAGAATATAGTACACCATGAAAAATTTCAGAATCCAAAATGTCCGCTACCACAAAATGGCGGATTACATATTGTTTTTCAATCCTCTCAATATGGGTACCAAATGAAAGGGCTTAACTAGTAGGACACAGTACACCATGAAAAATTTAAAAATTTAAGATGTCCGCCACCATAAAATCGCGGATTAAATTTTTTTTTAATTCCCTCAATATGGCTTTCAAATGAATGGGTTTAACTAGTAGAATAAAGTACACCATGAATAAATTCCAAATTCAAGATGGCCGCCACCACAAAATGGCGGATTACTTTTTTTTAGTTTTCAATCCCCTCAATATGGGTACCAAATGAAAGGGCTTAACTAGTAGGACACAGTACACCATGAAAAAATTAAAAATCCAAGATGTCCGCCACCATAAAATCGCGGATTAATTTTTTTTTTCAATCCCCTCAATATGGCTTTCAAATGAATGGGTTTAACTAATAGAATAAAGTACACCATGAATTAATTCCAAATTCAAGATGGCCGCCACCACAAAATGGCGGATTACTTTTTTTTTAGTTTTCAATCCCCTCAATATGGGTATCAATTGAAAGGGCTTAACGAGTAGAACACAGTACACTTTAGAAAAATTAAAAACTTGAAAATAAATTAAGTAAAAAACATTTTAAAGTTAAACGGTTTTATTGAAAAAAAAAAAAAAACACATAATGATGCAGATAATGTACTAAAAGCTAAAAAATATTTTAAGTTAAACGGTTTATAAATTGTAAAAAGCATAATAATGATGCAGATATTAATGTACCAAAAGCTAAAGAATAATTAGGTATGTACCAGGTTCCAGTCATCACACCACTCTCCTCAGCAATCTAGAGTTTTGATCAGACTAAAATAAAATCGTACATATAAACTGAGTAAATATATAAATGATCGTTCTGGGATGTGGCACGATGATTTACTTGAGAAGATGCATCCAAAGCATATTTATAATGATATGAGCGGTTGACTATAGATAATAGAAATTTGACTCGCCCCAGGATTTTATTTTAGTCTGATCAATACTCTAGATTAATGAGGAAAGTGGTGTGGTGACTGATACCTGGTACATACCTAATTATTTTTTAGATGTTAGTACTTTAAAAGCTGACTTAAACTTTTTGAGTATAAACCATGGAACTAAAAGAGAAGGGGAAACTACATTGGCGTTTTTGTTGTGAAGCCATTTAACCAAACGGAAGAATGACCAATATTGTCAGATCGTAAAAGTAATTTGTTGAAATTGCCTCATCAAAGTTTTGACAACCCTTTTTAAATAATGCATACTAAGCCATGTATGAATTATTGAATGTATATAAGGATATCAAACCGTTTACACTTAAATTTTCGTATAATTGCCATACCAAACAGTGCGATATAGCTCAAGCTGACAACTCTGTAAATGCATGGATATAAACATTGAATGTGAAAACCGGTGGGAGTTTGATTTCACGCAGTGGCGTGTGGAGTTGTAAATAATAAATTACAATTAAAAATTTAACTGAGCACTGTTTATGTTTTCCAGGCTTGCAAATGATTTAGATAGAGTAAAGATCTGGCTTGAGATTTTATTTTTAATCTTATATGCCGAAGAAACCGAAAGTAGAGTTTATTATGCTACGCCACTGGCGGCCTGCTTGGGGAAAAATAACAACACTGTCCCCACTATCCGCTCCTATTCGGCTTCAAAACAAACAATACTAATGGCGTGGCTTTGTTTTCTCTTCTTATGTTATACCTCCATGGTATAAACCATTGGAAGAATCGCTGTAGGGACATCACAACATATCTTAGCAACAATATAGTTATGAATGCAAATTAACTTTTTTTTTAAGAAAATTATAACTTCATTTGCTAAGGCTAATTCCGCAAATGGCCACGTGTGTTATACCAATTTTTTTCCAAAACCTACGTTTTACCTTTTTTTATTTGGTTCGAAACTGACCTTGACACATTTTGAGGAATTTGACACAAACTTTGTTGGTTGCTATCGAATTGTTCACAATTTTACAACCTAGTGAACAAATACTTCTGTGCGTAAATTTTTGCAAAAATCTTGAAAACGTGCCTTTATAACATTGAGATGACAATCGAAATAGTATATTATGCAATGAGCATTTAATGATAGCTATTAAGCCGCGAGTATGAGAATTACGATACGAGCCTTAGCGAGTACAGGTAGCGAATATATCAATTAAAGTATAGGAGTACAAAACGTTGTCACTATGACACAGGCCTAGAAAAAGCTATTTTATCCATCCTCAGCATTAAAGCGTTACTTTCATAACGAGATGTTAAGTCAATAAAGTGTGATTTCAATAGTAGGTGTTGGAAAATATACTACATTAAAAGATTACTAGCCAAACCCGTGGGCTACGCTCTACGTAGACATGTTCCCTCCGCAAAGGTAAACAACGAAATGTGAGTTCTGTGTTGGCCACGCATCCTATAATCGACCGAAGAAATGCTTCACTTTCTCAGTCGGCAACTTGACGGTGCAAACAAAGTTGTTCCACAATATACGTTTCAACTGCTCTTCTCATAGATGCTTCATATAGCGCTCTCACTTGGCACGCTATTGAACTGACTTGAATTGAATTGTTGAATCTGGACCGCACGGCTTTTAATAAAATAGATTAACACATTTCCTCTACTTATGTTTTCTTTTTGTTTTCAAACGCAACTATAGCCTCTTTAATATACGGTGGATCAACACATCTAATGTTCCTTCCCAGATTGTTTCTTACAAGTTCGGGAGCAATACATTCCTTATAAAATTTGACTAAAGGTGGCAACATTTTTTGCTCCCAAAACTCAACATCTCTTGCAATTTCTTCAATAAATATCTTTATGTCGTCACTGATATATACCACAAAATAGCATTTTGATTTTTGGGTTATATTGAGTTGCCCTTGCACCTAAAATTTATTGTAAATATATTAAAGAACTTTTGTGAAGACTACATTTTTACCTGATAGTAATAATTATGATTTCGTTTTAATCTTATACCATCATTTCTTTTTTCAAGGCAACATTTACTTTTTAACGTATTTATGGCTTCCTCCACCGATGAAACTTTCATTTTCGAAGCAGAACTCAGACATTTTACTTCTAAAATAGCGTCACCATTTATTAAACCTACAAAAATTCATTTGTCATAATTATTAAAAAATATGATGTCTCATTTGTATACCGTCAGGTGATGCAGCAAGAAACCCATACTGCAGATCTACCCAAAGACCAGATGGCTCCACTTTGACCTTGACTTCGTTTTCAAACAACTTGGCAGCTACAGATTCGTGTGAAAAACCAAATTCTGTATGTTCGGAATAGAAGTGTTTCGTTTCAAGACAAGACTTCACTAGATTGTGACAAGGGGTGTGAGGTCTTCTCTTGATGACTCTTCCAAAAATAGATGCCGTTAGACGGGCCCTTCTTTCCTGCTCATAATAATCATTCCCAAATTGTCCTACAGATTTTGATTGGATGTCATCGCGTTCTTCTATAGATACCTAGAAAATAAATTCATTACTATATTATATTATTATGTTCTTGCTGCTTTTTTGAAAACTTGAATTGTACCTGAAGGTTATTGATATTGCGTTGACTTTCCATTTGAACAAAATCTTCTAAATCACTGTCAATATCTATTTCTTTGGCGTGTGGTCCATAATCCTCGTTGCGTGTTTTGGAATTTTTTTTTCCAGTGGTTGGAAAAAGTTTTCGTCTGGTGGATGTTGATGGCCTTGCTTCTCGTTTTTTACTGAGAAACGTTTTAAAGTGTTGACCTGGACTGTGTTGCGTAAAATTCTTCCACGGACTACGGTGCCACCTGAGGGATTTATTGTATCGTAGACCAGAAAGGTAAACTCTTCTCTCGTAAGAGCCACGTTGAATGAGATTAAGGCGTTTTCCCATGTTAAACCTTGACACAATATTCATCAGTCTCTCAGCTGCATTATTGTTTTCGTTTTCAAGAAGGAGATGTGCTTTGCGCAATAATAAATTTAATGCTCCTAGTAAACACAAATTAAATAATTATAAGCTACGAACATAAACGAAATAAACATTTATTCGATTCCTGTAACAAAAACTTTGGTACTAACATTTACTCCTATAATATTTAGATTTGAGCATTAAAATTTTGTTTTATTTTTATTTTAAGTCAAATTCGTAATTTTTTTTTTGTTAGTATACAATATTTTGTTGTAGGAGTCGATTATGAGTATTGATTATACCCTCTATATGGTGATAAATTAAAGTATTCTTTAGCTCAGGAATTTGATCTTTACTCGCGTCACCAAGGTCGTTACATATTCCTTCCCTACAGGACAGGTGGTTCCCAAAAACATGATGCAGTCCTGTTTTAAGGTCTTCTCTTAAATATCCAACATTCCTGTCTTCTCTTTTGGAATGCTCGTAGATGGAACATTTTGCCCTTTTTGTCAACTTTTTTATTTTTTCTTGCGTCAAAAGCTTTCTCCCTTGAAATAAGCCGTACTTATTTAAAACACCATAGTATATCAAGACAAAACCTGCGCAACACTGCTTACCTGCTAAATTAATGTGTGTATCACTTTTTATTTTAAGCAAGTGTTTCCCATAGTTTTTTAGTGCATGATTAGTGCATTCCACTTTCCGAACTTCTGGGCCGTAGGAAACTTTTTCTTTTATCTTTGCAAATACACTGGAGTCGCCGTCTGCAATAAACTTGGAATATTTTACTCCATGCATTGATCGACTCAGATTAAATCCTTCTACCACCATATCGGACTCCATTCCTGGGGCCGAACCGTCCCAGTTTTTAAAACATTTATGCTCGCTGGCATCTTTTCCCAAATTCTCAGCACGAGCGCACACCGAGCAGTACTTATTTCTGACGGCCACAAACAGCAACTGTCCAGTGTATTTGCCTATAATACCAACCATTCCCGAATTGGAACTGTAATTAGTTCCATAACTTCTTTTGCTCCAAGAACCGTCAACATGCACAGTTATCCAGGGAGTGCCGTCACCAGTAACTTGTTGGTTGGCGATGGCATGTTCTTTTTCTTTTAGACCTGCCTCTTGCATAGATTTCCATAAGGAAGCTTTCCACTCCTATAAAATATCACTTACAAAAGTTTATACTCGTATTTACTAGGAGACACACCTTCCCTAAATGATCTTCAGTATCATAAAACATCTTCTCAGGCATTCTTGGTATATCCATACAAGCCAGCAATTCCTCACTGTGAGAATATGTTCCTCCCGTCGCCAATGTTCCCCATACAAACCCTGTATTTATGTTGGAAACTGTTTTTTTTGGATCTTCCGTAAGAACTTCGTAAATTCGATCACACTGTATACAGTTTAAAATCACTGTACTTATTAAGCCCGTATTCCTTCTTTTTTCTTCTTTTACGCCTAGCCTGCCAAGTGTGCAAATTTGGGAGTGTTCATATTGCAGCTTTAATACTCTGTCCAGTATATAGCCTAGTTCAACAATGCGATTTCCTTGAATGGGGGACGGACTTTTTGGTATTACCTCAATGTCTAGTCTTTCGTTCATTATACTAGAACACATTACATAAAGTGCGTTTCAATGAAAACAAACCACCTTTTAATAACTCTTTTGGTGTTTTGTTTTGAAAAAAAAAAATAGGGGGGCATGTTATCATGTGTGTCTTTAAACAAAGGAGTCATTTAGGTAGGTTCTTTTCAACAAATATATCTTTTTAACCTATATTATACCTTTCATACTCATCCGTTGGAATAACACCATATTCAGGATCAGTATCGCCACTGTCACTGAAAGGAATAGAATATTTTTTAACATACTCGTATAATGTACCTACATATTAACAGCAAGATGATTAACATCCCGTTTTTCGACAAAGTGGGTCTGTTAATAATTTCGTTGTTACATAGTATGCACTCCAGAGTTGGCCTAATACCTTATAATACAAACATTATCTTCTTCGTCTAAAGACTCTAAGGAAACGGTTGAAACGTCGACATCCATCCTCACGTCAGTTTCGTCAGCTTCAGAAGATTCTCTATAAAAAAAATTTGAAACAAGGCATATGCATCAATTTCAGTATCACCAATGGAGTGTTAGCAATTTGATGGTCAAATTAAAATTAAAATTACGAGTACCTACCTTCTCTCATCAAAATTCGGACCTATATTATTGCTCAGAGAAGCACCAAGAGACGCTCTATTTTCACTGACTTGACTTGCATCATTTCTTGTTTCCAAATTATCAGAAATAGATGAACTAAAGTAAAGAATTATGTCTTTTTTGCATAACATTATAGCGACTTTTAAAAAAATACCTGGCTACGCTATTAATTTCCAACGTTATTTTCGTAATTTCACTACATGAAGCCTGGGAACTATTCACCATAATCGCTTCATCGCTATAACATACGTAAGCATAATCAGATTCCCTGATTTTATCACGAGAAATCTTACTTTTTGCACAAATTGCGGTTTTTATAAAATTCTTTTTAGTTTTTGCACGTTTACTGCGCTTTGCGTGTCGGTAGGTGCTTCTTGGCATTTTCAAGAAAATAAATAAGCACTTTGAAAACCACAAAACTACACTATGCACCAACTACAAGACAAGAAGAGCACCAAGCAAAATAAATTCGTCTGACTTTTAGAGCTAAAAGGCAAAGACTGACATCATTTGTAATAGTCAGGTGTATTACTCTGGATAAAACAAAAGGATTCCTGGTAGTAATACGGCATTGCCGATCAAAGGCGTTCTCGGAAATGAAAATGTGAGTGCAGGGCTTCTGTTTGTAGCTTTTTTTTTTCTCGGAAACTTTCCGCCTGTTTATTTTTATCATTAAAGTACTGGAACAAGAAATTTTAGTTTTTATTTGCTTTTTGTTTTATTTTTATAATTTTTTCTTGCATGTTTTTGTGCTACAATACGTCCGGATGAAGTTTTTCTTAAAAATTTTCTGTAAATTAGCCAGAATACTTTTTTAATAATACCTATGTACTAATACAAAATAAAATTGTAAAATTTTATTTCCTATTAAAATTACATGGATAATTAGTATAGAGAGAATAAAACGAATATAAATTGGGTAAAAAATATATAACAATACAATTACATATACAAGTATGTAGTATATTAATAAATTATTATTATTTTTAATGTCAACACGTTTATAAAAATTAACAAACCACATTCACAATGTTTTCAACCCTTTCGCACGTAGCAGAAGCTACAATCACAAAAAAGAAAGCATGGTAATCTAACCGATAAGAGCGAATAAGTGTATCCGCTTATCGAATTGTGCCGCCCCAGAAATTATGAATTATAAAGCAATATTAGAAAAAAACACACTTTTCGAATACTCAAACCATGATATTATAGAAGTATTATGGAACTTAGAAAAACTTTATTACCCTATAGAGTTTTGAATATGTATTTAAAAAAATATATTTGTCTAGCTTTTAACAAATAAAATAAAGTTTTGTAGACTTTTAAAAACATGTACCTACCTACAACAAAATCCTATAAACAATGTTTTTATTTCATTTTATTTTCTTTCTTCTTTTCCTAATATAATTTATATAAATAAAAGTGTTATTTAAAGTTGTCTAGAAATTATGAACCAAAAAAAAAACACGAATGAACTTATTAATATATGTATTTATTTTTTCTAATGCATTAATTTATGTATTTTTATTTGTCTAAAAAGAGCTTAGGTAATACATAGTATACCTATAACGCAACAAGTGTAGTAAGTTAGTCTTTACAGATACAAGGGAAAGTGTTTCCGAGTATCTGTAAAGACACTTACTATCACGAGTTGCGTTAGTTATTTTTTTAATAGTCCCACAATAAAACAAAACTTATTTATTAAATGAATCTATAAAAATAATGAACGCTAGAAAAATAAAGAACTGTCTCGATCAACGGTAAACAAATACAAAATTATAATTTGGAAAAGCACGCCCATCACTGTGAATTGTGTTAGTGTTCAAGCAGTGATATAAAGCTGAAACATGAGAATTTATATGCAATTGTATGATGTAACAAAATTATGGGTTTGCTTTCGTTTCATTTATTTCAAAGTTTATTTTCTTCATTTCAGAGCATTTAAATAAAAGCTTAAATAAAATATAATCCGTCATCTTGGAGTGGCGGCCATATTGAATTTAGTGTGATGTCACTAACTGTATCGTTTTCTATTCTTGAAGCCCTTTCATTTGACACCCATATTAAGGGGGTTGTAAAGAAAATTCAATCCGCCATCTTGGAGCTGCGGCCATATTGAATTCTTGTTCTACTCTTCAAGCTCTTTCATTTGATACCTATATTAATGGGGTTGACTAAAAATACATCATCCGCCATCTTGTGGCGACGGCCATTTTGAAAGTATTACAATATTGAGTATTCCTTATTGTATTGTCACCGGAACTAAAGGCGTATACAAAATTTCAGCTCAATCGGATTTCAAGAAGTGGATCTATTTTAGCTTGCAAGATTTGACCCAACACATACATACTAACAAACTAACGAGGCAAGTTGAATAAAAGCTTGTAATAAAAAGGTTGTCGCATGTAAAATTTTACAATGCAATTTCCGAGTTGAACAATTTTGAACAAAAGATCAATTTTCCAGTTTCATCTTAATATAAGTATTAATTATTGAGATATGATGTGCGAAACGCAAAGTTAAAATAAAATCCGACCATGACAACTTCCAGCTCTGGGAATTTACTCTGTTATGACGGACGACGCGCGACGTAGACAAATTTTATACCAAAGACCGAACTATTGTGAGGTCCGTTACAAAATCTCAAAGTGCTTGTAGTCTTGTCGCTGCTACAGCAGTCTTCCCCTTCCCCTTCACGATTTTTTTCAACAACAGGTCTGAACGATCTGAAGGGAAATAAATGAGTTTGATAACATTGGAACAGCGCCCTCGGGTGAGGAATAGCTTAACATTGGGGCGGGGTTGTGTATTGGATAAAAAAATCCAAATCGACATCCGAGTGACATCTTTTTGTTTATGCTTTATTTAAAAGAAATCTGTGACATTCAGGTCCATTTCAAGGTTATGCTGCGTCCTCTTAAAGATTCTTTAGTATAGGCCTATGTATGATCATGATAATAATATGTTACAAATGAGATTGGCTTTTTACTCGAGTATTTAACAAAATTATTATCACAGGAAGTGACAGCTTCTTTTAATGCATTCAGTTTTTCGTAATCCAACAATTAATTTTTTTTTAATGCTTGTAATCATTTACTACAGATTTATATATTCTTGTGATAAATATGCATAAGTCTCGTAGGTACGTTGATACTGTAATGCTAGAAACCCACTTATTCCATGCCATGCCACGCCATCCTATCCCACGCGATGCAGATACA